>OY987220.1:294773-1494773 GCA_963920805.1 Primula vulgaris | reverse complement strand
TATATTATAATATAGTGCTTATTATTTTTGTTGTTTTTCAATTTCTATCTCTTAGTTTTAATTCATGCATCCACATCAAATTTTAACACATAAACTAAAACTATCAAAATTTCATTTTATTAACATTTATCTCACTTTAAAAACATTATTAAAACGATAATCGCTAGAGGGGATGATATGTGACCTTTTTAAGTATTTTTATTTTGCTTTTTTATAACAATCAAATCATTTTTAATTTGTACTAATTGTTTAGGTGTACTCTTTTAACTCTTTTCTATTTATATTATAATGTAGTGCTTATTATTTTTGTTCTTTTTCAATTTCTATCTCTTAGTTTTAATTCATCCATTCATATCAGGCTACGACCATTAAATTTTAACACAAAAACTAAAATTATCAAAATTTCACTTTATTAACATTTATCTCACTTTAAAAACATTATTAAAACGATGATCGCTAGAGGGGATGATATATGATATATATAGAGGCTGGATTTTTCGACTAAAAAAATGTTTTTTCACGTTAAAACCGTAATTTAAAAGTACAAACCGTAATTCAGAATTACGGTTTACCTTTTATATTTTTTATTTTTTTTGTGAAAAATAAAATAAAAAGGTAAACCGTAAATTATGTTTCGGAGTACAGGTACAACATAATACAGGTACAATTTTTGTTGTTTTAGTTTTTACGTTTTTTTGGCTTTATTTTAGACAGCCATTGTCTAAGGTTTGAGATCCTCTATTATCTCCTGGAAAAAAAAAATAACATAAAAAAACAAGTTTTAGCTTTCCTGGTTTTATATACATATACATCTGTTTATGTCTTATGCATATTTTGTTGTAAATTTTTTTATCTTTTTTCACCTAAGAACATAAAAATTATAGCTTTCTAAACTGATAACCAAGGGCATTATCTTGTGATCTCAAAAAATGAGTTCAAATGTTATAATCACATAATTAATAGGTTGTTTACAACTTTGATTTGATTATAAATTATACTGTGACGAACCCGCGTACGACCAAAACACGAGAATAACTTCTTGACGATTCTAGATGGCAAATCTCCAAACAAACTCTCCAAAAAAAACATATGTATCACGACTTATAAGAAAAATGATAGCAAATAAATAGAGCTTAAAAGGCTGGAACAGGATTAGTTTGTTAGAATTCAATTCATCTGTTAAATTGTTCAATAGTTTATAACTCCGTCAGCTATCATCGCATAATCAACGGTTTGTTAATGCCTTTGAGATGATATAAGATACACTTAAATTTGAATTAACTCCATGTCTAAGTACATGGATATACAGAGAAATTCGTATTGTATAGTTGAAAATAATACATAAGTTCCACCGCTAAGGTTTCGTTCAGAATATCATTCATTGCAACTGTTTTTATCCACTAAGCACATGAATCAATATTCAATGTTTCTCCGTTTATTGTTCATCGGTTGTTTGTGATGATGTTCCACATGTTTACTAACCGTTCGTTGATGTATGCCAGTATCATTGTTGTGTCGTGTTGATATGCTCATGTTTTAAGCATCTACAGTTTTAAGTATATAAGCATGTCTACCAAAAACCCTCCGGTTTGAGCTCCACCTTGTTAATGCACACCTAGTCTTGATCATAGTTTGATTCTTCATAGCCATTTTACCGCCTCTGATTTTTCCTTAGCCTATGTTTGTGATCTTCAAAAACCCTTCGTTTTTCCTTATCGAAAGTCAAGTCCATGGCGATCCTTGACCATGCCGTCTTTTGTATCAACGGCCAAAAATTCTTTTATAACTTACCTTCCCGCTTCATGTAACGGATTGGTTTGTCTTTGTTATTGAAATTCCTATTCGCTGTTCTAGTTGCAGTTTTGCAGTTAGGTTCCAAGTGAGGTTGCAACCACAGTTGGAACCAAGTGTATTAATGGACAGAACTGTGAAAAGTTAAATGTACTTGAAATAAATCACACGCACATTTAACAACGGAGTTCACCTAACTAGGCTACGTCTCCGGGGCACTTACCCAGATTATGATATTATAAAAAGCTTACAATATAGGATTCAAGTCTTAATGAAAAACTCTTAGACTCACTCTAGGTTTTTCTGCCTATCTCTATACTGCTCATACTCTATAACTATCAATTATAAATCAATGACATCCCACCATTGTTTTCTTTTAAAAGCTCATGTGTATTCTCTCAAGAATGGGTTCTTTATAATTTAGAACACACACTCTTTTACAAGCTAAGTTATCAACTATATAAGCAAGTAAAAACAATCTTCTATCTTTTATGTCTTTTGTGATTGCTTTTGACTTTATTGATTGGCTTCAATCTTTCCAAGCATTACGTGATTCTTCAGCGTGGATTGACTCCAATCATCATTGGTTGATACCTGTTTAATAACAAGCTTGATTGTAGGAGTTAGTCTTTTCCTATAACAAGAAAACATATATAAAGACAATATCTTTTAAGGATAATATATTTAACTATACATATGAAACATTAACCTCGTATTTCATTCAATCTTAAATATATCATACTGAATTGATAAGGAACAAAGATTGAAACAAGTGATAAAAATTTGCATAACAATAGAGATATAGATTTATCTATGTAAAAGAACGTAACAAATCTTTTTATATCTTTTAGGAAATCTTTCCTTACCACTTTGATATTCTCAATAAACGCATACTAAACCTTTAGGATCACACGAGAATATATCCTGCATACTTTGAAACAAATAATTATCATTAAAGAATAGTTATGCAGATTTATAGAATAAGACAGAGTACTGCAGAACAGCAGGTTGTAACCGAGGTTGCAACTGAGGTTGCAACATTACTTGAAACCTCCAATACCGTCTAAGCAGGTTGGAACTGAGGTTGCAACCGAGGTTGCAACATTACTTGAAAGCTAACAACTCTGTCTTAGTTCATAATTAACAGATAGGATTATTTAGTAAAAACCATTAGACAACAAATAAAATTTAGACCAGAAATCTGGTCCTAACAGTTATTTTACCAAAGGTCTTACCATTTTCTACGTTTGCAACCCATTTCTTAACGAATTTATGCGTCTCCCTCATGATAGGCGTGATTTTATGCCTTTTTGTGCCTTGGGTTTCTGTACGAAGACTAAGAAATACAAGGTTATCCGATTTGTTACTGATATGTGTTGCGAGGTACATACACTTGGCACAGACTACTGGAAGAAAATCGAAAATGCTCCCCTTCCTATTCATCCTGTGTCGATGGACTCTTCACTAAATGGAAATCTTCATTGGATCACCACAAGTTCTGATATCTCAAATATGATTTGTTCGTCGAATTTGGAAATCGAGAAATGTCATTTTATATCGCCACCTTCCCATTTGACTGTAAATACTATTAGAAGGATATCTTATGGGACGATGAGAGTTGGAATGATACACGGGCTATTCTGCTTTTTCTATTTACTAGATAGAGCTCATCTGGAAGTTTGTGTGATGAAGGAATATGGCGTGGCGTGGTGACTTCTTGGACAAAAGAGTTTACAATTGACCTCAGATTTAATTTTATATTGGAATCGATACGTACAATACCGATGAGGATATTCAACAATGGGGATTTGGTGATCTTTTATGATAACGCACTAGTTTATTACGGTCCTAGAAATGGAAACTATAAAGAGCTAACGGCGCCAGTATCTTGTAATGTGTCCGCTCATGCTCCAAGTTTTGTTTCTCTTAAAAATATATCGAGAGAAAACCATGTGGAAGTTTTTCGAAGAAATGAGTTGCCTTGGATAATTTACTTCATTTGGTCGGGGTTGGTTTACCGGTTGCCTAAGCTGCAGTTTATTATTAAATTATGTTTAATTACTTCTTGAGCATAGAGCAAATCTTTTAACATTGGTACCCAAAATTTGCATGTTTGTTTTGTTTTTAATTTAAGATTTTCGATGATACTTTTACCTTATCAGAGAAACCAAATTAAAAGACCTTAGGTTTATGTCATCTTTTCTTTTTATATAGTAATTTGGTTTAGATATGATTTAAGTTTTTAACCATGTTGGACAACCCCATTGTTCACTTTACAAAAAGTTTAAATTGTCATAAATAGAATATAATCTGCAAATTAAATTCAGTCAGTAAAAAGAAAAAGAGCTTTGCTTGGCTGTTCATATACAGTTCTTGATAAAAAAAAATAGTTTTTCTAGATGGAAAAGTAAATAGTAATCAGTTTTTGCCAAACACAATTATATTTGTACGAAAGTATACTTTTAATACCGGACTAAATAATCCGTGGCGGGATTGGACTATTTTCAATACCACATCCATATAGTATTATAAATACTTCCTTTTAGCATTTTGATATCCGAATTGGGCATATAGTCCGGAGATGAATTATATTGCCAAACATAATATTTTTAGTGTTCACCGAAGTCATAGTCCAATCACGAGTTGTAAATGATGCAACCAAACAAGTGAAAAAGCGAGTTAGTCATTGTCTTTTCAAATTGAACTTCCATATTTAAGCAAATGAACAATATGATGAACACGGCCTATTTCTCGTATTTTCCCATCTGAATTCCCCGAATACTAGCGTAGCGTATTCATCACAATAGTTCATCATATTTATCATCAAACTGCTAACTCTCATGTTTCCAAATCCAGGCACTTGTAAACTTGTACAGGAGAGACTTGCTTATGAGAATTTTCCAAACTAATAGAGTTAGTTATTGTAACGACCCGGTACTCCGATCAGACCGTCACCATCTGTTTACTACCACTAATACTGTACGCTTTGACCCGATTTCGTCATCGCTTCTCGGTCCGCACATCTTTAAAAGGCCTCGGTGATAGTAATGAGCGTTTTCTTAACTTATATACCATATAGGTACTCACATATTTAGGCGATTTGGGACAATACTTTCTATTTACACCGGCATTTTCCTACGAAAATCCAGATTCTTACCGTTACACTAAAGGTTCTTTAGTATCTACAATTCATGTTTCTGCAATCAATTACTCAAATACTTACCGTTTAACCTAAAATGGAATGTTGCGATTACTTAAAATGAGGGTCGGCCACCTAACCCATCAATTTATAAAAAAAACAAAAATGCGCTTTTAAGTGTAAAATGTTAAATACTTTAAAGATTGCAGCAATTGTATATATGCCGCTAAACGGAATAAAAAGAATGATAGAATGGATTGCAGCCAATATCTTATTACGAATAATTCCAACAACTTGAGGAGAAAAAGAGGCATTTAGTTATTACACAGACGGTGTGATTTGATTTTTTTTTATTACTGCGCTCAGTCTTCCGAGAAAGACACATTATTCGGTATAAAAAGATTTTTTTTGAAAAAATCTACGCTTGTTGAAGGTGAAGTTTGGAAATAAAACAATACCTTCTGTCGTGTATCCTCGATTAATGCAGCCTTAGATGCTATATTTCAATTGTCGATTATAGTATTAAGCGAAAGGATACACCTAGAGGTTCCGTATTAAGGGTCAACGCTACTCCACTGGTACCAATAGGCGGCATATAGAAAGAAGCACTACAACTAGAAATCAATAACAAAAAAACTTTGTTATAAATGACCCGTACCCTCTATCTCCGCCGCTAAACACCTTTCGTCGTCGGTTTTCGAAAAAATTGTTTTAAGAAATTATTTGATTCTTTAAATTAAAATTGACTTGTTAATATATCAATGTTCGGGTAAATTTCACTTTTGTGACATGAGTTTACATAAATTTTCGATTTTGTGACCTCAATTTTCAAATTTTCGATTTTGTGACCTCAGTTTTCATTTTTTTTTTTGATTTCATGACCAGACGTTAGTCAGACCGACCCTCACATGCTCTCTTAAAGGGTGCTATGACCAATTTGACCTTAGATCGCTCCAATTGTAGCTCTTCAAGGTTTGATCGCTCCAATTATTAACTAGATTTACTGATTTGTTATGGTTGTCTCTCTCTAAAAAAACTTAATTTTTAATAAAAGTTTTGGAAAGTGATCGTTTTTGGGTGACTGTATAACTATAAACTGTAAATTACCATAATACCTTTCGTATTTAACGATGTGAACTGTTTACGTCAGTTTGACTAACGCTAGGTCATAAAATCAAAATAAATTGAAAACTGAGGTCATAAAAAACTATATGTAAACTCATGTCATAAAAGTGAAATTATGCCATCAATGTTATAAAAGGCGTAAGACTAACCTAGCCGAAATTAGCCGCTCTAACACCTAATCAGCACCTTATATGCGCCGTCTAATTTGCGTCAAATCCGTTTGATCAGAAGCCGCGTAAATATCTCCCTGTACTGATCTCTGCTTCGTCTTCTCCATTTCTCCACCCCTCTCTCTCTCTCTATATATATGTATAAAAGACGAAAAGGCCGAGAAAGCCGAGAAAGCGGAAAAAGCCGAGTCCTATGAAGACTCTGGTCCTACTCCCTTCTCTCTCCCTCTCCTCATCTCCACCGCTCTTAGCGGTGATAATGCCCTCCCCCCCTCTCTCTCTCTCCCCTCCCCGTACCCTCTCTCGACACCGCTCCTCATCCTCCGCTGCTAACCGCTTTTATTCGGTCTCAGCGCCGAATACGTACGAAGAGTCTGTTAGCGACGGTGTGGGAGCTGAGGAAACGGTCGACTCGATCCCTGTCAAGGCCTATTTCTTATCTACCAGGTTTCATTTTGTTACTTTTTGGAATTTAGGTGGTGAAGTATGGATTTGTGGAAACTAGGGGGACCTTTAGTGTAATTCACTCCATTTTAGACTGTTTTTTGGTTTGCGGTTCCTTGTTGTGTGATTTTGTTAGTTTTGAGATATTAGGAGTTGAAATGTGAATTTGTAGAAACTAGGGGAACTTTAGTGTAATTAACTCTCTTTAAGACTGTTTTGCTAGTTTTAAGAAATTAGGTGGTGAAACATGAATTGGTGTGTTTTTGTTAGTTTTGAGATATTAGGAGTTGAAATGTGAATTTGTAGAAACTAGGGGAACTTTAGTGTAATTAACTCTCTTTAAGACTGTTTTGTTAGTTTTAAGAAATTAGGTGGTGAAATGTTAATTGGTGTCTTTTTGTTAGTTTTGAGATATTAGGAGTTGAAATGTGAATTTGTAGAAACTAGGGGAACTTTAGTGTAATTAACTCTCTTTAAGACTGTTTTGTTAGTTTTAAGAAATTAGGTGGTGAAATGTTAATTGGTGTGTTTTTGTTAGTTTTGAGATATTAGGAGTTGAAATGTGAATTTCTAGAAACTAGGGGAACTTTAGTGTAATTAATTCTCTTTAAGACTATTTTGTTAGTTTTAAGAAATTAGGTGGTGAAATGTTAATTGGTGTCTTTTTGTTAGTTTTGAGATATTAGGAGTTGAAATGTGAATTTGTAGAAACTAGGGGAACTTTAGTGTAATTAACTCTCTTTAAGACTGTTTTGTTAGTTTTAAGAAATTAGGTGGTGAAATGTTAATTGGTGTGTTTTTGTTAGTTTTGAGATATTAGGAGTTGAAATGTGAATTTCTAGAAACTAGGGGAACTTTAGTGTAATTAATTCTCTTTAAGACTATTTTGTTAGTTTTAAGAAATTAGGTGGTGAAATGTTAATTGGTGTGTTTTTGTTAGTTTTGAGATATTAGGAGTTGAAATGTGAATTTGTAGAAACTACAGGGAACTTTAGTGTAATTAACTCTCTTTAAGACTATTTTGTTAGTTTTAAGAAATTAGGTGGTGAAATGTTAATTGGTGTGTTTTTGTTAGTTTTGAGATATTAGGAGTTGAAATGTGAATTTGTAGAAACTAGGGGAACTTTAGTGTAATTAACTCTCTTTAAGACTATTTTGTTAGTTTTAAGAAATTAGGTGGTGAAATGTTAATTGGTGTGTTTTTGTTAGTTTTGAGATATTAGGAGTTGAAATGTGAATTTCTAGAAACTACAGGTAACTTTAGTGTCATTAAATCTTTTAAAGAATTTTTTGATTCGGTTATATTCCGATACTTGTTTCCTGTGAAGGTTTAGATTGTTCTCTACCAGTTTCGGTTTGCGAGTTCTGTTTGATGTGATTTTGTTAGTTTTGAGAAATTAGCTGGTGAAATATGAATTTCTAGAAACTAAAGGGACAACTGATGTAATTAACAGGTTTTGTTAGCAGGTTAGTTTTAGTGTGATTTAGTTAGTTTTAAGAAATTAGGTGGTGAAATTAAAATTTACAGAAACTAGGGGGACGGGGACTTGTAGTGTCTTCATTTAAGATCTTTTGATTCCATTATAAATTTGTTGAACGTAAGGCTTAATTATTCTCTACCAGGTTCGGTTTCTCGGATTATGTTGGTGTAATATTGTTGATTTTGAGAAATTAGGTGGTGAAATGTGAATTTGTGGAAACTAGGGGGGCCTGTAGTGTAACTAACTTCAGTTAAGACTTTTTTATCCCATTATAATTTTGTTGAATGTACGCATTATAGAAATGATTTGGTGACACGAGAAATTGGGTATTTGAAGGTTACGATTCCTGCAAAGGATTATTTATTCTCTACCAGGTTCGGTTTGCCAGTCTGTTTTGGTATGATTTTGTTAGTTTTGAGAAATTAAACGGTGAAATATAAATCCTGTAGAAACGAGGGGGTCCTGTAGTGTAATTAACTACTTAGAAGACTTGTTGGTTCCGTTATATTTTTGTACTTGTATCTTCATTACCAGGTTGGGTTTGCAGCCTCATGTTGGTGGAATATTGTTAATTTTGAGAAACTAGGTGGTGAAATATGAATTAGTGGAAGCTAGGGGACCTTTAGTGTAATTAGCTTCCTTTTAAGACTAATTTTTTTGTCAACTTAGCATAAATAGCTCTGCCATTCCGGGAAATTTAGCGATTATGAATAGTTTTTTTTTTCCGTAGTTCAGATAAAGGTCGTTAGTCAATCGGATTTAATTTTCTCTGATTCACAAGCTAATCAAAGATGTATATAGTTTCGAATTCTGTGCTATGTATGGTTTATTTTTTTGAAATGAATATGAAAGAAAACAAACCGAAAGATCAGGAGTTTTTTTTCTTTTTTTTTAATGAAACGATACAATTGTTTGTCTCTTATCTTTCTGTAGTTTTCTTTCTAAAAAGCTATAGCATTAAAAAAAGGAAATTGCAATTCCGAATAATTGCTCTACCTTTTGAAAAATTACAAGTGTAAGTCGACTGGTCACTCGATTTTTCTCATATTATGAACAGCAATGGATCACTTTCCTCTGCCCTTTTATGTTTCAAGTTATTATATTTTCATTTCACATACTCGAGCTTTATTAATTTTTGAGTGCTCCTAATTTGTTATTCAAAAATGATGGTGCAGTGTGGATTTGAAAGGATTGGTGGAACAAAACAAGGCTAATTTCATCCCTCCTACTTCCCGTATGACTAACTACGTTTTGCTGAAGTTTGGCAATGCTAAGCCCGAGCCTAACGTAAGTCTTGATGTGTTTATTAAACACCCCTTTCTTAAATTCATGCGGGTAATATATTGTTTTTAAAATAGGCCTTGTTTTGTAATATAGGGTCTGGGTACCAATTTAAGTGGGAGCGACTCTTGTTACATGATAGTTTTCCAGTATGGTTCCGTTGTCTTGTTTAATGCTCGTGGTAACAAAATTGATGCTTACCTGAAAATTGTGGAAAGACATGCTTCAGGATTGCTCCCTGAGATGAGAAAAGATGGTAAGCTCATAATTTTAAAATGGTTATGCTGTAGAGTGTAGAGACACTAAGGGCTTGCTCTCATGGCTCATGCAGCTTATAAGCAAAAAAACTGGATTTTTCGAGTTTGAGGAGGCTTGTTTGGTTGCATCTTTTCAGCATATAAGCTGGTGGATAATTTGAGTTTCGGAGAAAATCTAGGTTCACCCAGCTTAAAACTTGTAGCCTTTTCAGGCCAAAAAATCAGAAAAGTTTGATTCTGAAGCTAATTAACAAAATGCAGTTCAGCTTTGAAGTAACAAAAGCAATAAAATACAAGCTTTAAAGCTGCCAACAAATAAGGTCTTAAAAGCAAATCCCTTATGGTGTAAACTTTTCCTTATAAATGCGTACTTACCAGCTGATAACAGAATTCTTATATAAGAATTTATAATATTAAATGGTAAAGCTGTATGCATTTAACAACTTATTTTTATGCTCTTGTTATCTGCTATTGACCATCTGTCTATTTCAGCATTTTGTATGAAGTCAAATGGGTTTATGGCATGCGTATCTTATTCCTTTCCGTGCTTTTTCTATGTTATCTGTTTTGGATTTTCCACACAGGATATGAGTATAAGCGTTTGATTAATTTCTCCGGGTTCATTGTATTGAGAAATATCAACCCATTGTATGTCGTTTTTTTTAAACTTTTGCTCAAGGAAGTTTATTAAATGGTTGGTCAGTGTCTTGTATATGTAGCTTAACTTTTTTAAACTGTCAAAATGACTATATTTTATACATGTGCTTTATTTTTTCAACTAGCAAGATGACTGACAATTTTATGCTGAAAAGGGTAGAGTACGAGGTGCGGGAAAAGCCAACACTGCAAACTTGGATGCAAGGTGGATTAGATCACATAATGTTACAACACTTAAATATTGATGGGATTCGTACCATTGGTAGTGTTCTTGGTCAAAGTGTTGCTCTGGATTACTATGTTCGCCAGGTATGTATCTAGTGTTAAAACAGTATTTTTTGATTAAATTTTTATAGGGATTAGCTATTTACCATGCTGAAGTTACTTTATGTAGGTTGATGGGATGGTGGGAGAGTTCACTGATATAAATCGTGGGATGGAGAAAACAGGAACTTTTACAATGGAAAGGAAAAAGCTTTTTCAGTTGGTAGGGAAGGCAAATTCTAACCTGGCTGACGTGATTCTTAAACTTGGACTTTTTGAAAGGTAATTCCTCTTCTACAATTTCTGATGGAAAAAAATTTAGTAGTTGGTTTTTAACTGTTTTCATTATGCAATGGTTGTCGGTGTTATTGTGGTTTGAGTATATTCTGAATCTGGTTAAAAATATCACTTTGAAAAGTCTATGTATCAATTTCATGCACACTGCTTATATATCAGTTGGAGAAAGTAAGCAGTTTCTTGCGGAGCAACATAATTACTTAAGCAAAATAGCCAAAATGCATTGTTAGGAATAGTAAAAAAACATCAGGGGTAGAAGCAGTCGCATGATCTTATCCAATGTCAAACACAGTCGGTCTTTCTTTATGTACATGTATCCTGAACTGAGATATCACTAATATGGAATCATTTTTTTTTTCTTTCTTGTGGTCAAGTCCGTATCTTATCCTCCGGTCCTAAATCTTGTTGTATTGTTAATGTTTTCCAACTTTCAAGTTAGTCTGTGTTCACGGAAGAGAAAATCTTATTTCTCTTCATCACTTCTTTTAGCATGAAAGTGCTAACTTTTAACTTAACTCGATTTCGAGCTTGTTTCTTGGCCTCTATTTTAAACTGAACTATGGAAAGAGCAGTACTTCAGTTATAACCACTGTTCTTATGCTGCTTGCTAAATAAACTATATAATATAGGTTAAGTTATAAATTTCACTGTAAGCTTCATCATCAGTTTAAAAATTAAGATTGCATATAAAACTGTGTAGTGTATGCTGCTCCGTTTATTTACTAGATTATTTCTCTGTCTACATAGTATCATATAACAATGACAATATAGTTCTATTATGATATTTGCATAACATGTGAGGCTTATCGCAATTCCTTTTATTGCCCAGGTCTGACATAGCCTGGAAAAATGCTAAATATGCTCAGATATGGGAATATCTCAGGGACGAATTTGAATTAAGTCAAAGATTTGCAAGTCTTGATTTTAAGCTGAAGTTCGTGGAGGTACTGTACTTGCTTTCTCTTGGGTGAAATTTTGATTACAGAGATTCACCATTTTTACTATAGTAATACTGATTAACTAGATACCTAGTATTTTCCGAATGATGTGTCTGTCTTACACATCGTAAAATTTATTGCAGCACAATATCCGCTTTCTCCAAGAAATTACACAGAACAGGAAGTCGGATTTCCTGGAATGGCTAGTCATTATATTGATAGCTTTTGAAATTCTAATATCCTTGTATAATATTGCCCACAATTCAATGTAGATTCAGCTTACCACGTTCTTTTTTTAAGATTAAAATCGGTCTATTTTATGTACATACGCTACAGATACGTTACAGAGTGTGATTTGCGAAATTTCGCAGTAGATTTATTTCAAAAAAGCAATTGTCAAAAACAGCTTTCTTCAAAAAGCTGCAATATATAGTATATACATGTGTGTGTGTGTGCGCGCGCGCTCTATTACTCTCATATTTTTATTTTTTTCAATCTTTTCAACCTTGTTTCCGGAGGATCAAGTCAGGAGAATTGAGGAATAGAACAATTTGATTCGTTCTCATTAGATAATTTCTGTGTTTTGTAACTTTTATGTGAAAAAGCTAAAAAAATCCCCAAACTTGCTGATTTGCTTTTCAGTTTTTTTTTAATAGTTTTTTTTTACCCAAATGCTAGTTTTTCAAAAGCCAATAAATCTAACACGCTAATCACCTAAATCTTTTTTAAGGGCCCAACAACATGAATCGATGAAGTTAAACTCACTCTATCTCCTATTTGGAGATTTATTTTTGATAAATAGTTACGCCATTGCACTCAATATGTAATAGCTGAGAGAACGTGACTACAATTTTGTAATTTTGTTAAATACCCGTCCCTCAATTGGACGAAAAATGGTAATACTTGAATGTTGGTACTAAATAAAACATCAATTTTCCCCCAGACCAAGTGTAATTGCATAGTTATCCATTAAAAATAGATCTTCGAATGTGAGATATAATGAGTGTAATTTCGTCGATTCATGTTGCCGTACTCTTAATTGGATGCAAATTAATAGGTTGGAGACCAAACTAATAATACTTGAATGCCGGTGCTAAATAAAACATCAATTTCCCCCAAAACATAGGAAAAGCTAAATTATAGCCGGTATTTACTTCAATATCTTCTCTATCCGTTCCGAATTATTTGTAAGCTTTATAGATAATTTTTTTTGAAAAAATTAACTTTTTATGAAAATATTAACTTTTTTTTTATTATTATAAAAAAGTTAATTATTTTTTAAAAAAAGCATTTCAAAAAGTGCATACCTTTTAAAAAATATTTTAAAAAGTTAATTTTTTTTATTAAACGTTATATTTATAAATTGTGTATTTAATTTAATTTTTTGTATTTTATGTATACGTATGAACATGCATACGTAACTATTTGTTAATGAGTATGTTAAAAATATAAATTTATAAACTTTTAGAGTTAAATTCATATGTTTTATAAAATTTGAGACTGAAATGGAATTTAAATTTAATTTCCGTCCAATTAAATTGACGAATAACCCCTATTTAATAAAAAATATATAGTTCGCTATCTGTGTACTATTTTTTTTACAATTATATTTCCTATGCCTTATATTAAATTTTATAATGAAAATAAAACAAATCATTTGGGGGAAATACAAGAATGGTGAATGGTGAATAGTAAGTAATATGAAAATGTTTGTATTTCAAAACGGCGTCGTTTATTCCCCTTCTGAAACTCCTTCTCTCTCCACTTTCCTCGCTTCTCATCCTGGTACACTTACTTTTTTTTTTTTTTTTTTTTTTTTTAAAGTATTTTGAGATAATGACTATTCACCTGAACTTACTTATATACTAGTTTAGTTTTTATTAATTTCATTTTGTTTTTTTATATTATTATTATGAGAAAATAGCTATTCGGGTAAACTAACTAATAATTTAGTATAATTAGTGTTATTATTAATTTCATTTTGTTTTTTCAACACTGATTATGATAAAATTGGTATATTGTTGTGAGTAATGTTGATTTTTTTCTACCCCGCAAATTTTTAGCGAAATTTTATTCTGTAAACTGTATTTACAGTAATTTGTAAGTTAATTTAAGGCTTAAAGACGCCTTTTCGGTGTTTACCTTATTCGATTAAATTGTGCACATGTTGGTTTTACTAGGTTTAGAGATCGCAATTTCACGGGTTTCAACCCGACCCGACCCATTTGACCCGTTTTTTAAAGACTTTTTTTCCCCTTTTAAAAAACAAACCTCGTAAATGTCAAAAATTTCAAAGAAAATTTGTTAGGTAGAGTAAAAAATCATTTGATTTAGAAATATAATATAAAAATACTAACGTGACATTTAATACACTTTCACATTAAGATATTAGTTATTAATTAACATGAATAAATTTTATTCACATTTAATATAAATATCGTTTCATTAATTAATAAATTAATTGTATATACGATTTTTTTTAAGAAACCCACCGAAATGTATGTTATGTATTACTATACAAGAGAGAGTTTAATGTATATGAGAGAGAGAGAGAGAGAGAGAGAGGAGAATTGCACTTTTACTAAACCCGACCCAACCCGAATAGAATTGTACTTTTACCCGACCCACGTCGGGTCGGGTTGAAATCCGCGAAATTGCCATCCCTAACTAGGTTATTTAAGCCAGCTATTACGTAATTTCTTTTCTTTTCATACTGATTATGATAATTTTGATTTAGTGTGATAAATAACGTTTTTTTTGGGCACCTTTTCAAGCTTTTGTACCTGTAAATTACGGGAAAACTTATTTTGTTCTCAGTGTCACGCTATTTTTAGAAATAGTGACATGAAAATTGCGACATGCTGGGAGTTCAGTGTAGGATATTGAAAAATTATGTTAGTTTGAAGTACAAAATTACTAGCAGTGTGCTAAACTGGCCATATTAATAATATAATTGCTGTTACTAGAATAAGATCTTATCAATAATCAGATTTCAAACTACTTAATACTGGGAAAGTAAAAAATTCCAGGAAATAGTATTTGCAGGAGAATTATTTCCCTAGAATTTTCTTTTTCCAGCAAAACAAAGCGAGCTTACATCCAAAATTAAATTAGATTATTATGGTGGGGTTTGAGACATCCCACTGGCACCTTTTTTTGTGCAAGCTTGTTTTATCTGATTTTGTATCCCCATGTACTACGTAGTTTCAATTTTTTACACCGTCTATGAATTTTTTTACAAAATATTTTCAGTTTAGTACCGGTAGCTTTGGAAAATAGTGACATTAATGCCCCCAGATTCTAGTTGTTCAAGCCCAAAGTTACCGGAATGTGTTTCCGGTTTCAGAAACGACTTCTTTTAGTCACTTTTTAGGTACCGTTTTCTGAATCACTTCCTTTTTTGTCTCTCCATTGGCGAATGGAACTATGGTTCAACGTATATATTAAAAAAGATGGTGTGATTTGGGTACTCAATTGATACTTGCAAGTTGCATCCTAAATTGAGAAAAAAACTCTGTTCTGTACATTAAACTAATTTTTCCAAGGTATTGTGTGGAAATTTGAGATCACATAATGCTTGAGTGTTCGAAATAAATTTACCCTGTTTTACCTGAAAAAAGTTTTTCCACGATCAGTTTTGCTTAAAACCCCTCATTAGCCCATATGATGCATAATTTCTTCAGAAATGTAATATACTGGTGTATTAGTTAATTAATACTCACGCCAGAAATGGAAACAATTTCAGGCGCTTATACAACAACACGTACAGACAACAACGGAAAGCTCATCTTGTTCTGGGAAAGGCATTTACGCAGGCTCACAAATTCAGCTAAAATTTTGTCCACTGTTAATCCCAGGCTTCTATTCGAATCTAAGGAACATATAGATCCGTTTTCGATGCGGTTTATGCATTCTTTAAAATGGGATTCAATAATCCGGACTCTTGTTAACGACAATATGAGAAAAGCACTGTCAGTAGCTTCGAAAGAGAGAGAAAGTGGTGATGAGATGTCAATTACTACTCTTGTGAGTGGAGATACAGAGTATTTAAGAGGGGTTGAGAGTATAGATGAGGGAAATGCTTGTAAGGTTTTTGATGTGTATATACATATAGGAATGTATATGCCAGCTATGTTTGGGGTTGGAGCATGTTTGGCGGTGGTAGGTCGTGGGAGGGATGTAGCTGAGGCTAAGTATTCGGATTGGGTTGGGTATTTGTTTCCATGTTTAAGTTTTTCATTTTGTGGGTTTTTTATTTTTTTTTGAAATAAATAGTACATCTTAGAACACTAGGAAGAGAGAGCAGAGAAAGTATTATTTCTGAATACTTGAATGAATTGTTACACCCTAGGACAGTTCTTACCTTAAGAAGAAATCATTGTAGGAAAATACAATTCATTTTGTGGGTTTTTGAAAATTTTGTAAAAAAAAATAGAGAGTATAAATAGTACATCTTAGAACACTAGAAAGAGGGAGCCGAAAAGAGTATTATTTCTGAAGAAATAATACTCTAAACCTGTAACAACTCTTATCTATAGAAGAAATAATGGTAGGAAAAAACCCCATAGAATTTTACGTGCCAATTTTGTATTTATTATTTTTGATTAAGCACAGAAAATACATGATTGGTCAATATGTGCCGCCAGGTCAGAACGTAAATTTTTTGGATACATTTGAGGGGTAGGTGTAAAATAACTGTTACAAAGTTATTCCTCAAAATTGGTTTCGTTTTACCAAACTGATTTCCCAGTGAATTCCATGTCTGAAATCTCCTCATTATTATTACTTGTTTTCAGCAATCCAATTGTTTTATACGTTTTACAAAAAAAATTCCTTGAGATGCTGCTCTTATGCTACTTTACTATCTCAGTTTGACAATGTATTTGGGTCGTATAAGAAGGAAAATAGCACACATGACAATCATGTTAAAGGTCTTCTCTAGTAGGATTGTTATAGCATCTCCCCAATTTCTTTATATCTAATAACATATCTTGTCATTTAATCTTCAAAACAAAAACATATCTTGTCATTTTGGTAGGCTTAGGAAGCCTTTGGAGAGATTTAGACCCCCATTTGCTACTGAGCTTTTGTTGTCAAATGATGGAGATCACATACTGGAAGGTTGTGTGACAAATTTCTTTGTTGTTTGCCGCAAGGTAAGAGTATAAAAAGTACATCCTGTCACCCTGTCCAACTAGTTTTGCATGATTTTTTAATTACATAATTTCAAAGAGGATCGTGATTGAAGAACTATTCGACTTGTATATACTTATAGATGTATCTCCAATTTATATAGCTGAGCGATTGATATGTGCCATTTCTGATTACTCAAAGTTGTCTTGTCAATATGTCTTTCATTGAACTCGAAATGGGTCAAATTTTGGCTATTCTTAGCTAAAGCATAATGATATTGTTTTTACTATATTCCCTACCTAAATGCTCACACTGTGGGAGATTAACAAATAAGTATCTCTTTGGATAGTATCATAACTTCAAGAACTTTTGAAAGGATCACCTACCATTCCACGACTGATAATGTTAATTTTCTTTAAAGATTGTATGTTTGTTATACATGTTAGTGACCGCTATAAAAATGGCTGTGAATCAAGTTGAATTTAATAAGCTGTTCTAGCCTTGAATATCTAAATACTTTTTCTAATTGTAGTTACCAATTTGATCATTTCTTGTAACTACTTATCTAACTTGTATTTTGTGCATGTATCGTTTGTTTTGTTGTTATCTTGATTTACTGCTCATTATTTTTAACAGATGCTTTTGCCATATAATTACCATTAATAAACACTGCTTTTACAAAAAAATCTTATGTAAATATAACTGTAATATCACAGGATAAAAATGATAACAACTACTCTGAACATCCATTTGAAATTCAAACAGCTCCTGTTGGGGATGGTGTCTTACCAGGGGTCATTCGTCAAGTAATTATTGAGTAAGAGTCTTTGTTTCTTCAAATATATATGTATGTACGTGTGTGTAGATTCCGTTTTTCTTTTATTTTATGAATTTCAAATTTTTGAACAGCATGTGCTCGAGAGTTAAAATTCCATTGCGAGAAGTTGCGCCGTCATGGTCACAGAATGAAATGTGGGAAGAGGCATTTATCACAAGTAATGTTCTGTTCAAATCCACATTTATATATATTTTGAAATATAGACACTGGTTATATTGAATTCATCTTAAAGGTCTACAAATGTGTGACAGATAACGTTTCTAAAACTATGCCACTGATAAGCCTCTGTTGTCAAAGAGACATTCTAATCTGACTATCTGAGTTTGCATAAATATGAGGCGGCGTGCAACTTTACATTTAGATACTAACATTTACTTATCCTATATTCCGTTTGAAGCAAAGCAAATGTGTTTGGTTTTTGCAGCCACCTTTTGCTATATTCTGGTTCTCCTGAGCGTGCTAAATAGCCTTTTCTTACAGAATAGAAAAAACTAAAAATGTATTGATGCTAAACTTTGTAGACAGTTTGAGGATTTTGCAACATGTAGAGACCATTCAAGTTCCTAATTCATGGAAATCTCTGGAATTGAATTCATTGGAAAATGTCACATGGACAAAAAAGCGGTTTAAGGTGCATAAATATTCAATTACACAAAATAATAAATCTTTAATAACCCTTGCAAGGTTAGGTTTCTGATGATGCCTATATATGATTGCAGGAGGCTCCAGGTAGAATCACTGCAATTATTCAGGCAAGTTTTTTTTATTTTACTTTCATATGGAATTATATATGCTATGTGATATGGAATCAACGTTATTGATCTTAAAGAGTGATTAAATTTTGAGTGCGCGTACGTACGTCGCCGATTGTTTCTCTTGATGTTATGACTGGCTTTGGTATGAAAAGTGAAAATGCAAAACTAAATCCTTGATGAGTGTCTTCAAATAGTTCTCTGGAATTTTCTTCAAGTTTTTTTTAAGAGCCAGAGAAATAGGTTTTGTTATAAGTCGAAAAAGTAAATGGTTCCTAGCTCTGTGTACTGGATGCGGCCTTTTTCTAAATTATAAAAGCATGTCTACTATGTGATATGGATTAAACGTTATTGATCTTAAAGAGTGACTAGATTTTTAGTGCCTGATATACGGTTGACGAATTGTCTCTCTTGATGTTATGACTGGCTCTGGTCTGAAAAGTGAAAATGCAAAACTAAATCCTTGGTGTGTGTTCAAATAGTTTTCTGTGAAATTTTCTTCTAATTTTTTTTAAGAGCCAGATAAATAGGTTTTTGTTTGTTATAAGTTGAAAAGGTAATTGGTTCCTGGCTCTGTTTACTGGATGCGGCCTTTTCTAAATTATAAAAGCGTGTCTACTCATTGCCCACTGAGTGCTAGTTTTGTCTTTTGTGGCCAAACCTGTTATAACGTATTAAATTTAAGCAAAATTAGTGTCCTAATTATTTGGTATAAAGTTGAGACTTCTACTATGCATAACACTAACTCGTCGGAACTTGCCATACCAATGTACAGGATCTTTTGGGTATCTTTAACTTATTAATACATGGAAGTTATCGTATCTTTAACTTGATGGCCATTCACTTTTTGTTTTTTTTTAAACAGGGGGAGATTATGAAAGAAGCCAGGTCTGATGGTACTGCAGTTAGAATGATTTAAGGGATATGTTGGAGGAGTCGACATTATTATTGTGCTTCCCCAGTAATTGTGCAGTTCAGGTTGACCAAAATATTAATTGGTTATGCAAGAGCATCTGCAGCGGAATGGTTAATTCACAAGTTAGTGTCAGTGGTTAAACTTAGAGGCCACTTTTGTAGCACATCGGATTTGTTAGCTCTCTATTTATTTCCGCTCATTTGCGTTGGTTACATACATTTTGGTTTGTTTGTAGAACCAACCAAATTTTTGACCAGATAAACAATGTCGTCAAATATGAAACTGTCGGATATCATCGAATAACAATAGAACAAAGACAGTGTGTACGAAGTGTTTGCATTTCAATAATAAGGATGCTGTAGTTTAACTGCTTGGTTATTTATTTGTATGATAATTATATTTCCATTTTTTAACTTCTTGTCGAATTTAAAGTAATTGCTCAAAGTTGTGATTTTGTCCCTACTACATACTGCACAAGTATTTTCCAAGAAACACGGCTTTGTCGGTTTATCACACCAAAAGGCAAAGTGCTGTTGAATTTCCCAATTTTAGAAATGCACAAGGTAGTTAGCTATAATTTTTATGGGAAGTTGAAAAAGATAAACAGATGCTTGAGTTTCCGGGCCTTCGGCAAACTCGGCAAGTAAAACTGTAAAAATTAGGAAAATTAAATTATATGCATTCAATTTACTTTGAAAGTAAGTGAGCAGTTATGGTTAGCTATCATGGTGGTATGGATGATAGATACACTACTATGCTTGCTAATGAATAGTTGCAGCATAATATGATAACCAATATTATACTTTGCTGAAGATTAGCCTAATCATATGATAACCATTAGCATGAACATGATGAAGTGAAAGACCATATCGAAATGAATTTTGGTTTTATGCTTTTTGTGGGGATTTTTTCCCACTATTTATTGGTATTCCAGAAGATTTAGCTAATTGTTCCGGGGCTTGTGGCTGAGGCGATGTATTAGACTGGTTACATATTACTAATATAAAGTTCTTGTACGAGTCTGCGACAAATCCTAAAAGAGCTATGTAGGTTTGGTATGTTTGCGTGACAATGCAGAAGGATATTTTTGTTCAAACTAGTCAAGAATGGCATTTATTTTTCTGAAAAAAAAATCAAAAGTTAATGTTAGTATTTGTTTGTTTATTAGTATCCTGAAGATTATACAATTTACTATGTCCTATATATATTGTGGAGTTTTTTCTTTTACGCCGGGTTGGTGTTTTCGTCAAGAATTCGAGACCGCTTTTGGCTGCTCTTTCTCTTTTCAGGCAACACAGATGTGATACCGGAGAATATTATCTTTCGAGGTAAACTTACTTTAAACTATGCATAGCTTAAGTTATGTCCAATTCCTTTTTTATAACTATGGGATCGTCGAGAGCGAGTAGTGAGAAAAAAAGAACTTTGAAAGCAACATTGGTTTTACTGGAATTGGTGATTGGCATTAGCTTAAATCTTAATATTTAGTTCCTTATAATAATAGCACAACGAAATACATGAACAATAAATTTAAAAATTCCTAAGAAATTTCTTGAATTACAATAGGAGTAAAAAAGAAATGTCTCTCTTTACATGAAATGATATGAACAATAATGATCATAAGAGTCTGATTAGAGAACATAATTAAGCTAAACTAACACAAATCATAAACTAGCCAGAGCCTTAACCCTAAAATTTCCATTCATCATCAACATCAGAAAAATGTACAGGTAATTTCGTCGACAAGGACTAACTGATAGAAACCCTAAAATTTCCAACTGTGTCACTAGGGTTTTCATGGGTTGTGATCTTTGTCGTGAACGAGATTTGGTGGTTCATTAGGCATTTTCAGGAAAGGACTTTTGTCCCAAATCACCTCATAAACTTGAAATCTGGTTCATATATGCACGATCTCTAACTATTATTTGTAAGGTACCTCCTTCAAAATCGTTTTGTTTGGAAATCATTCTTTGTTTTCTTATTGCAAACCCTTTGTTTTAACATGAAATGATATGAACAACGATCTTGTATCTACCGCAAAAGAACTTATATCCTACATGAAATCTCGGGAAATAATATCCAATTAAGTTGGATAGAATTCTCAAGATTTGGCTTTGAAATTCATGTAGACGGGATTAATTAGGTTGATAAACAACTCATTCCTCCTTACTTTTTTTTAGAGAAATTACGAGACATTTTTTTTTTTATAGAAAGAAGTATACAATTAATCCGTTGTATTTGAAATCTTTCATATATAGTTGATCAATGATGATTGTGAAAGGCATATCCTTTCATCATTTCCTTAGTTTTTAATAGCCGTCAACAATAACATATGTACAAATTCACTATGCCTTGTCGGTTTGATCGAACGTGTTCGAAAGCCAATTTTTCAAAAATACAATGTTAAGGAAAAGGCCAGATATTTAAGCATAAAAAGCTTATGAAAAGGTGATTGAATTGTGTAGCGTGAGATGAAACATAGAATCGGCGTGTAAGATCGATCCCACTTGATCTTCTATTTGTTTCATCTCATAATTATCCGCATGAATTGTGTATATACCTATTTAATCGTAGATTTCGCGAATTTGAAAAATAAACCCTCGTATAGCTTTGGATAGGAAACTGAATTTACAGTTGATAAATTGTCAACTTTGAAAAACAAAATTCCCATTTAAAAGGAAAAACTGGAAATTTGGATGGAATAAATGATATGCTTCTGTTTAGACAGTTTAGTATAAATACTTTTTTACTACAGTTGAATAATGAATATTCTTAGTAATTATGATACACTTTTTTTTTCTTATCAGACATTCATTTATAGTAAAATGATGATCATTACGCGCTAATTGTTTCAGCATTTTCTTTAGTTTTTACTTTATTAATCAACATTAATTACTGCAAAAAATATGTTTTCACGCATAAACCGTAAATCCGAATTACAAACCGTAACTCTGATTTACGGTTTACCTTTTTATTTTTATTTTTACAACAATTTTTTTTTTAAAAAAAGACAAACCGTAATTCTGAATTACGGTTTTGGAGTGAAAAAAGATTTTTTACAGTCGAAAAATCCAGCCTCATTGAATTATTACTGCTGATTTGATAATATATATATATATAGAGAGATGATGTTTTGGTAATGTTGTAAATGTCCATCTATATATAGGAAAGGGAAAAAAAAGATAAAACAATATTGACGAGTATATTCTTTTGTCAATCTTATGCTTAGGAGATTTGGTAGTATTTTCAAAAATAAAGTATCCGCTATACTGTATGTACAACTTTTATACGGGATGCAAGATATAAGATTGAAGAAAAATAAAAGAGAGGATTTACTTCTAGCAGTTGGACAAAGGTGAGAAATCCCGAGAAGCCGCCATGGTGAACACACATTCTTAGTATATATGATATTGTGAAAACGAAGAGCCGGAAGCACATTTATACCAGTTTACTAAATTCGCTAGAAAATCCTGATGGCAGCGTTATCAATTAGGGTTCGATATCATTACGTTGTTTGGGCCGAGCTTTGCAGAGTTGATATTTAGTAGATATGGGCTGATCAGATTTATTAGTCGGGGCAGTGTGGTTGTAACTTTTAACCGTAGATTTCTCTTTCCTTTTTTGTTTGTTTTTGTTTAACCGCATTTTGGTTAGCCAACTTTAAGCCGAGTTTGTTTGGATTTATAGCTTTGTTAGGCAAAGTATTTGTCAAACTGGTTTTCGCAACAAAGTTCCAGTTTATACCTAGTAACCATGTAGCAAAGTGTCATATTTGTCACTAAGAAATTGTCTAGTTACTGATTATAAACAAATAAGCTGAATTTTTCGAAAGTCTGGGTTCAGCCAGCTTAAGGATTTCTAGCTATTTCGGGCCGGAAAAAATGAGGAAAGCTCTGGTTAACCTCATTAACCAATACAGTTCCAGAAGCTGAAAGTTCACATTTGAGCTACAAAACCATGATTTGTAAGGTGTGCATGTGCTTGATTTATATATCTTGCTCTTTTTGGAAATTTACGTGCAATTATTCACAATTTATGTTAACATACTTTCAGTGTAATGTGGTATTGAGTTCATTTCCTTTTGGAATATTGATCGTTCCAAAGATGTACTCCCTGAGTCAGTCATCCATTGTAAGAGGGACGGTAATTTGTTTTGCACTTTCCGGAATATATCATACTAGCGGTATAATTCTCGTCCACTACTCTAGCCACTTCTGGTGAGAGATATTTCCGCAAAAAGACTCAAAAGCCTTTATACCTCTCTGTGGGCGTAGCTAAAAGAGTACTTGTGTTGTATATTCCTTCTGAATGCATTATTGATCTTGATGTTAAACCCCATATACCTTACTATTAAAATGCCTTGTAATGGTAAGGATGAGTAACTCATTATAAACCACATGCTAGATCATATTTTAGTCGATGTGCAATAATTACTCTAACACCTGATATCTTAAAATTTAAGAACAATTACTGCCATAACAAAGCATGAAGACGCCCACAGAGAGGTATGCTCCTCGTATTGCCAGTTTGAGAGTGTAGAAACCGTATACCCAGTCATTATGCCTGATAGTTTATTGGCATTGTTGTTACAATATCAGACAATTTTTAGGAGTCTATGATATGTATGCGCGTTCCTGTACGGAGTTGATGCCCATGCATTGCGTTCCATTTGATGCGAAATGAGTTTCCAATCGATTTTTCGAGCCTTTTGTTGTTGCAATAGTCTGGTGATTTTGTTAACCATTTCCTTAAACTCTACTGATTGAGCATCAGATAAAATCCAAGAACGAAGATATAAGTTGGCATTGTGATGATGCTATGCCTGTTTCGATTTTGTATTCATAAATTTTTTAAAGTTATATTTCTTGCTAAAAAAGAAGCTTGATTTTTCATTTGCTTAAACGATTTTATGTGCCAGAATATCAACTAATTTAAGATCAGAGATCGGCAGAAACTTTTATCTTGCTTCAGGTAAGATTGACATACAATCATCATTTCCATGCATGTATCTAATATATTTTGATAGATTAATCAGTTGTATAAAAGCAATTCATATTTTCTTTGATATGTTGTTTAGGTGGCGATATCGAGTATTCGTTACTCAGAAGCTTGTTGATTTAGGACTAAAGTAGAACCGAGAGCCATCATTGTAAACTTAGGCCTCGTTTGGTTGCAGGATTAACAATCCCGGAATTAGAACTCCGCTTCGGATTACATTGAACATGTTTTCCTCATTTAATGACTTGTAACCAAACAATTATTAAAGTATCATTTGTGGAGTAATTATTAAACAGTCTCATTTTCTTTTATTTGCAAGCAAGAAGCTTTCCTATATACTCATGAGTTGTCATTTTAAAGAAGAAAAACTGTAGAAAATAACATACTTTTCAAAGCTACTATAATTGACATGATTTTTCATACCTAAAATTATGAATTTCCATGATAGAGTGGATATTTACTAATTAAACCTAAAAAATAATTACTCCCCCTCCGTTTTCATTTAATTGTCCATTACGAAACTACGTGCAATTTTGACCGGCTTACAAGTTGTATCGAAATAATTTTTTTTTAAAATCTAATCATAAAATTTAACATTTGAACTATATGATCAACTTTTAAAAATTTCTTTTCCGATAATTTTAATAGAAATTTTTAATGACTGATCAAAATTATACGTAGTTTTGCAATAAACGGTTAGTAAGTAGTTTTCTTCTAAAATAATAAAAAAAATCCTCACATTGTAAATCTTTTTCATTTCCACTAAAAATCTCATCCACTATTTAACTTTAATTTAATTTTATTTGTTTTGATTGCACGTGATAGAAGTATTCTCCAAGAGGGTCTCATGATATTTTGACAGCTGTATTTGACCAAATAAATAAATAAACTCCAAAATTATGAGTGAAATAATATCTGGCCAATCTATATATTATTATATATTTTTTTTATATATCAAATTATTTGTTTTTAACGATTTGGATGCACATATTTTAATTTTTTTAATTTGGGTAACACACTATAATAAATTTTCAATTTAGGTACCACCGTTTAAATTAATCACGGAATCATCTCACGTGACATTTGAAAAACGTTAATTTGAGAGGATAATTTGATAATTTTGCACAAAAATATATCATCCTAGAAAAATGTTTCTCCCAATTTCACACAACAAAAATTAGCAAATAATCCAAATTTGGAGAAACGTTGTTCTATTATGATATATTTTGGTGCAGAATGACAAAATTAACCTATCACATTCAGTTTATCAAACACATGTTGTCATGTGACATGATTTCGTGATTAATTTAGACAGTGTTACCTAAATTGGACAGTTTCTTATGGTATGGTATCCAAATTGGAAAATTTGAAAAGTGGGTAAGCAAATCGTTAACAAGACTATAGTTTGTTGTACTATACGTATTTTTTTCCATAGTATTAGCATTAGTATTAAACTGTAATAAGTAATTACTGATTATCACTTTCAATCTGCAATAAAAATCACTAATTTTTGTTAATTCAAGGAAAGAGTCATTAGTTCGGGATTTAAAAACTAATCCAAGTTAAAACCCAAATGCATATTTCAAAATTTAATCACACTTTTACTCTTATGAGTTATTTGTCTGGTCGTCACCTAATATTTTATTTCTTACAATATTTCTACACTGCTATTAAAAAGTATTTTTCCATTCTCCTATATAAAACTCAATACCTCTAATTTTTACTAAAATAGTGCTAGAACCAAAATATGACAGATTTAGTGACGGAATTTTTTACCCAAAGATAAAATGCAATCATCTTGCAACTAAAATGAATAAAATGACACAAAACCGCCACAATCTAAGAAAGAAAATAAACCTTTTATTTATTTAGTGGTAATGAAGATAATCGCAGTTGGCTGAATATATATAGTTCATTTCTCTGTTGACCAATCAGAGAGTGACATCTGTCTGTAACTAACTATTCTGTTACAAGGTTTAGAGTTATTACAAATAGGTCCAATGAAATGAGAATGTAACAAAGGAAATACAAATTAATTACAAAAAGGTATACACTCTTTCTAAAAGCTACAGAACTAACCCAAACTGACAAAATAATTTCATCATACACTCTCTCAAGATGGATTGTGTATGTTCAATAAACTCATCTTGCCAACAAAATGATGAAAAAGTTGCGATCCAAGAATCTTTGTCAGAATGTCTGCAATTTGATGAGCTGAATATATATGCATTAAGTGTATAACATCTTTTTCAATCTTTTCTCTTACATACTGACAATCAATTTCAATATGCTTGGTTTTTTCATGATGCACTTGATTTTCTGCTAAAGCTATAGAAGATTTACTATCTGAATACACCAAAACTTTCTTTTCTTCCACTCCCAAATCTTTGAACAATTTTAAAACCCAAATTATTTTAGTAGTACAAACTGCTAAGGCCATGTACGCTACTTCTATAGAGCTTCTTGAAACTAGATGTTGTTTTTTACTTTTCCAAGACACCAGAGCATCACCAAGAAATATACAAAACTCACTAATTGATCTTCTAGCATCTACACAAGATGGCCAGTCAGAATCTACACGTGCTCTAACTTGCAAATTTCTGAAATTTGAATAGAACAAGCCTTGAGATGCAGTACCTTTCAAATAAGCCTTATGTAATTTTTTACCCAATGATAAAATGCAATAATATTACAACTAAAATGAATAAAATGGCACAAAATCGCCACAATCTAGAGAAAAAAAAAAGCCTTTTATTTATTCAGTGTTAATGAAAAAAATAATTTCATCACCCAATGCTCTGATTGCAGATGAAAAGATGACATATATAGTTTTAATGATGGTTTATGTCATTTCGCGACATATTTATGATAGGTTTTGCCGTCCTGAATGAAATTTTCATGTACCAACCTACAACTAAAAGATCTCAACTCCAAATAAAAGGAAAAGGCAACAGTTCATATTTCATAGTAGTTAATGTATACATGCAACATGGTTTTTTTATATACTATCAACCATCATTATATCATATGCCAAAAAATTAAATAAAAGTGCAAGTCCACCTTTTATTACACTCTCACTCTTATTTCTTTAGTCACCACTTAATTTTTTCCCTCTTAGAAGTTCTATATAATGCTACTATATATTAAAAAGTATTTTTCCATTCTTGTATATAAAACTCATACTTTTATTTTTACTAAAATAGTGCTAAAAGATCTCAACTCCAATTAAAACGAAAAAGCAATGGTTCATACTTCATAGTAGTTCATGTATACATGCAACATGTTTTTTTTTATATACTATCAATCATTCACAAATGCGAAGCGGAGTGTCAAAATTTACATCAACTACTAAATAAACTAAAATAAAATAAAAAATTAGTTGTTGCAAATCATCGTTTTTAATGTAGTTTAGAATGTAGTTGAGTGAAAATGCATGCATAGTCAAAAATTCATGAACTTGGTAATTGTGAAGGGTGTCGTCGCCCTCCGATAATCTGCACTTAGCTTCCTTATCATCGTACGATACGATATGATACCATATTTTATGTCTATATATATATATGTACACGACGTGACCATCATTTGTTGCCTCCACGAGCTTTGCCAGCTCGAGTAGAAAAAGAATATATAGAGATATCCTTACAACTAATTCATTACAGCTAGCTTGGCTCCACAGTTTCTGCTATGTTTCTTTCTCCTTGTGCCTATGTTTTGGACCATAGTTTTACAACAACAAATAAATGTTTTAGTCCAACTTTTATATATCAAATGACGACTGATTTTGTTTCCTAACACCCTAGTCGCAAAGGATGGCGATGTATTTAAGTTTTACAAACAGTGTTTATTATTTAGCAACATATTTGTAAGATATTTGACTGTACTGTTTGGAAACGTTTTTTTTTTGTAATGAATTTATTTAGTTGAAAGTCTGATTTAGTGTACAAAACATGTATTAATCAGTTGTATAAGAAACAAATAAGAGGGTTAGTCTTGGCGTAATGGTAAAGTTGTTGTTACGTGTCTTGAAGGTAACGGGTCGTGTAGTGGAAGTAGCCATTCAGAAATGCAAGCTAATGTTGTCTACGGTGGACCTCTGACCCATTTCCGGACCCGTGCTCATACCATGGGATTTTAATACCCTTGTTTACCCTTTTTGTTTAACAAAATCAAATAAACAATGTTTGGAACCGGCCGGAGCTCAATGTTTTAGCTACCGAAGCTCAAGTTTGGAAGCAGAAACCACCAAGAAATTACGAACAAACCCTGTAATCAACTTTATCTGTTGTTTCTCTATTTGAATGTGGAGAGTTGCTTGAACTTGGAACAAATTGTTGCATGTTGATAAATTTTCAAGAATGTTTCTAATGGCTTCATCATGTAAATTATACTAGGAGTGGTTTTAGTAGATTGATATGTCCATTCATAAAACAGGTGTTATGTTTTTCTTCTTTTTTTGCTAAGTACTCCCTCCATATATTTACGTGCAAATTTTATCTGCAAATATCTCGTACTTAAATTGTTGAAATGTAAATTTTTAAAATTTGTTCATATAGTTTAACATTTGAACTATGTGATTAAATTTTGAAAAATTCGATTTCGACAACTTATATATGAGTTATTTATCGATCAAAATTGCACGTAATTTCGTATAGGCCCAACAATTTGGCACGGAGATACTATATAAAAAACAGGTGCTCAACCCTTAATACTTGAAAATTCTACAAGCTATCTCATAATTTAATTTAGACTACAACTCTTTGTGACACATGCTTGCAACAACTATTACAAGCAATAATCTAACGCTTACTTTTATGAGAACTGATTTACAATCCCGTATATAACAAGAAAAAATCATTCATACATATGCACACTTCATCCTCGGAGTTCAAGATCTCGGATTCATTAGCCTTCATCGCTACATGACTAGTGAAAAAACTTGTTATACATCCAATTGCAAATATATAAAACATACACACATACACACATACAACTTGTTATACGTCGTGCTAGTTTTGCATTCACAAAACTTGTAACACACTCAAAATTCTATAGGTCATGACAAGCAGAGATTCGGTCAAAACCAAGTTGACCAACGCACCAGAAGGGAGGATGTGACGTGTTTTCGTTGTAATCGAAAGGGTCATTATGCAAGTGAATGCACTCATTCAACCACAAGATGTTATCGATGTGGAAAGGATGGTCACGTGGCTCGTCAGTGTACAATGATGTCAGATGCTTTGACGCTTGACAGGGGAAATGTACAAGCAAGAGAACAAACACAGTTGTTGGAGCACGCGTACCTGCAAGAGTCTATAATATGAATCGCTCGGATAAAAAAGTGTTCCTAATCCTCACAAAACTTATTCGATTCTACGCACGGACACTCTTGTGCTCTTTCTGCATTTTCCTCTTGCAATTCTATTGGAATTACCGCTTAGATACACATTCACGTCCCTTAATGAACCTAATAATTAAACATTCCATTTCCCTTAGCAATTTCATCTGTTTTTGTCAAATCTAGCCTTACCATCAACAGTGGTCTTCTGTGATATAAGCAGAGACTATTTGACACACACTCTCACAGAGACTTCTTGAATACATATATAACCATCAGTGACCATCAATAAGTCACTGTAATAATGTATGTCAAATTGTCTATGTTTATATCATCACCATTTTATTTATCATTTTGATGAATATCAAAGAAAATTCAATGAGTCTATGCAAAATTGTGTCAAATAGTATATGATTATATCATCACCGGTTCTTGAAAGTACTATAATTAATGGATCTTTGTTTTGAGTGAGAACACCTTTTATATCATATGGTTGGAAAAAAATGCTAGACTATTTTAAGCAAGACTATAAGTTCTCGATCCTTACACAAAACCTTGTTTTTCCGTTTTCATTTTTACAAAAATCCTATATAGTACTTACATTCTCCAATCTTATGTAGACAAACAAATGTACCTCTTTTATGTGCAAAGATATGAGTTCAGGAACTACGTGGTGGCCTGATAGGTATAGAAGGTGTGATCGTACCGGGCCTCAGGATTTCGGTGTATTTTTAGGGTCTCATAATATCGACCAAAAATAATAAATATGTATATAAAATTATACTTGTAATTATATGCTAGTAAAAAAAATTATAAGTAAGTGAAAAATCACAATTCTTTTTATATTAATATTTTTTTTTTGAGAATTAATATTCACTTAAACTATTATTAATATATATTATATAGATATTTCATACGTGAACGATAATCGAAAAAAACCCCATTTTTTTGATGCACCGAACAATAAAAATCTTGGGACCGCCTCTTGTATAACATTATTCACTACAAAATAATGTTTGATTTAGTGAGAGTCAAAAACTGTAACAAACCTGTTGCTAATTTAAAAAACTGTCATAAATCTATCTCAAATTGACTAAACAGTCACAAAACCGTTGCTAATAAGATCGTAATAAAAAACACCGTCACTAATACTGTCGCTATTTGAGTATTTTTTTTTATAATGGTCGTACTATTTATACTTTTTACCAATATTTTTCACCTTATATAATATGGCAATAATTTAATTACCATTATTCTTATTATTCAGTGTCACACTGTCCCATGTGTCTGCCTAACTGAATGCCCACTTCCTAATCTTGGTCAATCTTGACCATTTTATTTCTAAATTACTGATATGTCCTTCTCACTATGCTATACAGCTAGCCATGTTACACACAACCATAATCACACCAAGATATTACACACATTGAGGTGGTGATTGTCTCCAATGCATGCTTGACCACTCCACTTACTTGCTCTATAGTTTTTATCTTGAGAGAATTGAAAGATAGGGGACCAAATAGGTAAACACTACAACAACAAAAGGTTTTAGTTAGGAACGGAATTTGTGACAGGTTTTTTCTCAACGCGTTTATTGTAGACGAAACATCGATATATTTTAATTTTACTGACGGATTTTGTCATTTTGTGACAATTTTTTGACGAATTTAGTCGTGCCTAATTGAACTTCTTTTCGTAGCGATTTTTACTTCAAATATCGGCAACGTGAAGCGTTAGTTAAAAATAAATGGCCGAGACGTAAAAAGATAACAAATATTGCTTTTTGGTTGTCGAAATCCATCATCCCACATGTACAACACTATGCATACGGTAATAGTGATTTTTTTTTCTTGCTAAAGCCTTAATCGAAGACGGCATGAGGACTCATCTCAATTTTATTGACATATATTGTCATTTAACGATATATTTGTTACAGATTTCAGATTGACGTTTTTTTTAGTTTAATGATCGATGTATAAAGTGAACATCACAAACCCGGTTCTAGAGATACGACATACTTCTATTGGTAGTCCTTTGATTGTATTTTTGTTTGTTAATAATGGCTATTTTCAATGCAATTAGTTTCATATATTTAACATTGGTTTGATTTTAGTTGTGGTTGATCACTAAATACTTTTAGCTCTCACAATTGAGACACTAGGAAAAATTTATTATTGTGTACTCATTGCTCATTTTAAATTCTCTTTTATATTGAACATTTGTTATGGAAAATAAGTTATATTCCATTAATTAAAGAGTAAACTTTATGTGTTAAACATAATAAACTCCTAGCTAAAGGAAGCTATGGAAGAAAAAACTCCTAAAACAAATATATTGTTGTGTGACATATTAGCTAGATATATAGATATGGAGATACAAGTATAGAGAGATAAAGGAGTCGTCTTTATTCATTGATAAGTGTAGAGAAGTTACATCAAGAGACCCCCTAACCTTCTTTATATAATAGAAGGTAGGGTTACATATGCTAGGAAAGCCCAATAGAGGCCCAATAGAGTAAGGCCCAAGATGGACAATAATATCCTACAACACTCCCCCTTTGGACGTCTTGAATTCTTCGTCTTCATGCAGTCGATCTGAGTCGAGTTCATTCGCAGTGCTAAACACATAAAAACCTTAGGGACGGAAAACCCAATGTGGGACAAAACCGGTACCTAGGAGAAACTGTGTAGCCGAATGATATAGGCCGAAATATCATGTAAGTAACTAACCACAAAACAGTGTGCCTCATCAAAACCTTGACAGAGCAAACCCAATGGGAAAATCTCTGATCGAAGGAAAAAGAGTGCAACAGTGGTAGTAGTAGGGGATCAACCACAAAACAGGTGCCTCATCAAAACCTTGCTAGAGTAAACCCAGTGGGAAAAACCTCTAGTCGAAGGACAAAAGAGTACACAGTGGTAAGAAGTATACAACAGGATACTCCCCCTAATTTCGGCAATCTTAAGTGAGGTATGATGGGAACGTGTCTCGCTAAAAACCTTGCCAAGGAAAACCCAGTGGGAAAAAACCTTGGTCTAAGGACAAAAAGAGTACACGAGCATGCGACTGGATGCTCCCCCTCACTTGCACACGACAGGGTGCGAGGATTTCGACTAAGTAGTAATTAGTGCAATAAGCATTCACCTGGATGCTCCCCCTCACTTGCACACGACTGGGTGCAATGATTTCATATTCGAATAAAGAGTACGAGCATTCGACTGGATGCCTCATTTACTTACATACGACTGGATGCAAGAAAATCTAACGTGGAATAGAACGAGCATTCAACTGGATGCTCTTAAACTTCATTTGTGAAGATTAATTTCAGCGAGAAATGCTAAATAGCATAATGTAGTCATGTCTTTCTTGATCAATAACAACAAGTTGTCTTCTATGACAAGTGTTTTATCTGGATCGTGAGACAGAACATATGTAATTCAAATATGACTAATACTAGCTCGAAGCCATATACACTCTCTAGTCGTCTCATAGAGCACGAATAGATCAGAGTGATTCACTTGGAGTCATTCCAAGACCTCCAAGATGTCGCCTTATTCCTAATGGTAAAGACATACCATGTTAGGAATATCCCTTATGCGGGTCTGATAAGTAACCGGCATCGGTATAACCGAAAAAGGGTTGCGTTAATTCGAATACCGAAGGGGGTAGGTACACTCGATGACGCAAATGGGATAAACTAGCCCACTTCCAAAATTACCATAAGGTAAGGAAATGTGTCTTTAGTGCCATTTCGATGGCAGCGTGTTAGCGCGATGCTGTGTCGAGCTATACCATTCACAGCAGACGAGATGTTCGTCCTAGAACATTAGACCAAGTACAATAATGCGCTTATTGTACTTAGATATGAACATTATGGTTCAATATCTCTTCATCGTCTCATCAGGGACGGACTGGGTCTATATCAATGTCTAGTGATCGAACGATCATGGGAGAATCTGACGACTTAGCGTCATGATGACTACAACGTCATAACACCTTCTGGGTGTAGTCTAAATCATGGACTTAGATTCAATCTTTACGGGAGTCGATCATCAGGCCGAGTCACTACCGTTTCTTCCCAAGATCCTTCATCTCGAAGGCAAATCCAAAAATGGATCGCGTAATAAAACACGCAAGGGCATAATACTTGTTCAAGTATCCCAAGCTAATCAAGTACTCACTTAGGCGGTATACCACATCCGCTCGGATTATATTAATCCATATAGTGAACGTCTCAGTCAATTGAGATCGTGTTCCGTGGTCAGAAACTACTTGATTTAAGCACATGAAGATCACACAGGGACCTTCATCTATATCTCTTTGTCTAAATCCCCATAGAGATAAAACCGTGACCACATTCATGGTTGCATACTCAGTTTTTCGAAAACTACTAAACTGGTAAAGTAGGGGACTGTTATAATGTCCATTACGAGGAAATCAACCATCTCGTAATCAATTCCAAGGTGTGAGAGAAGCCTTGCGCTACTAGGCGAGCATTCTACAATCTCATTATTCTCATCACTTTTCCTTACGAATAACCAAATAAACGAACTCGTTTAACATTGGTGGTGTTGGAACTACAGGTCCGAACACACTTTCGCTAAGGAGTCTACTTGGATTGCAAGTTTCCATTAGTCCAGTCTATTCTCCGTTGACTTCAGGCAACGGTACATGGTTCCCTGTCATAATTTGTTCATATTATCAGTCGTCACCGAATATATGAACAAGTAATCAATGACAGTCTCGTTTCGCTTCAATATCGTCTAAGATATCATGATCGACAGATATTTCGAGATTCTTAGGATGAGGAGGAAATCACACATCTCCTTGCTCTTTTATAATCTCGTGCGACAAACGAGTTTCAGTTCACCACCTCTGGGGCTGAACGAATTAAGAACCGGTCAACTTCCTCGTATCTTGGGAAGGACGACAGACTGACGGCCGACGGCAGCGTCCTTTGCTTGGTGGGTTCGGCCAAAGCAACGTGTTACCACAGGAACACGGCGTCCGACAGGGACGTCTATCCTTGCAAGCATTTTGCAGCAGGTATAAATGATCTCGTGACATCTCATAAAGTCATTAAATGCATCTGGCATTTAGTTAGACTTGAGAAAGTCTATGCACTTACTTATCACTAAGTGCAGTTTTGGGGATCAAGCTAAGACTGAGTGGGTTATGCCACGTTACTTCACGTCGTTCTTTATTAACGGTAACGTGCAAATCTCCCCCTAACGACGGGGAGAACAGTCTTAGCGATGTCACTTTCGCATATCATGCGGTAAAGAGATCGCTTGCCAAGGTTACTCTATCAAATGATAGGCAGGAGATTCATAATCGACTTATGTCCCCTTCAGAGGTCCATATTTTGAACGCTAGAACGGCTCAATTAAAATATTAATTAATCACTCTAAACACGCGTTAATATGAGACTTCTGGCTCATAACCAGTAACCAGCTGGTACGCATATGGTGTTTGAGTGTCTATGGGCCTCATAACGGACCAATGCAGCAAAATAGCATAACCCCATACGGAAATATAAATCTTGGTGCGCAAGACCAAGAAATGCGTGCAATCATTTGCAGTCGCATCATCAAACTTTCCGTGAGTCCATTTGGGTCTGAACATAATCGACAGGATGTTCAATTTCAATTTCCAAACTCAAGTAATTCAAATCGAAATTTCGATTATTACTCTTCGGAATTATCAAGTCGGCTAGACTTTTCAGGATAATCCGGATCATGAGCCATCAACTTAATGATAGGGCTAAAAGTTTGGAAAATGCTGCATTTATGTGGACAACATTAAAATGTGACCAAATTGTCGATGCATCAACCATAACCATTTATATTTATGGTCCGTCTTATGGTTGGATAAGTCCACAATAACTCCTTCAATTCTTTACAAGAATTCTACGAGTTCATTTCGTGATCTTTACACATACTAGTCTTTCAAAGTGAGCATTAATGGCATGAATTTCGGATTAATCGCGAAATATATTCTCATAGAGAATCCAAATGCGATGCGATTATAAATCAAGCATCGTCTTTTGACCCGGGAATATCTCATCCAGTCAATGCCACAATATCAAAATGCTCTTATCAATCGACGACAGGCGAATGATAGTATAGACAATCATGTCTTAGCATCTAAATCATTTATCATTTCGACGACAGGCGAAATGATAAGGTAACTTTAAATGCTTTAAAGAATGTGGTACCAACCACTTGAAAGACATTTCAACTCCTCTAAAATACGCTTTTGGTCGTATTGAATGGAGGCTACGTAAAGAAATTTTAATTCTTTCATGAGCTATTACCAGATAACACTGGTTTTATCGAATATTTTATAACTCAACAAGGTACGACAGGACCTACATGAGTATAACGCCTCATATTTGACAAATCAATTCGTGCTGATAACGTGTTGTGTGACATATTAGCTAGATATATAGATATGGAGATACAAGTATAGAGAGATAAAGGAGTCGTCTTTATTCATTGATAAGTGTAGAGGAGTTACATCAAGAGACCCCCTAACCTTCTTTATATAATAGAAGGTAGGGTTACATATGCTAGGAAAGCCCAATAGAGGCCCAATAGAGTAAGGCCCAAGATGGACAATAATATCCTACAACATATATAAATTTCAATTAATTTCATGCAAAATAAAACAACTCCACTTTAATATTTTAGATTGTTTGATCTCATTACAAGCAGAAGACGAATGAAAACTTTTGTAATCAACTTTTACATACTTTTTACTCATAATCTTTGCTTTAAAAAACTTAAGTAATCCTACAAAACTCACCTAAACCTCGAAAAGATCGAATTTCCTCTTTTTAGCAGTTAAGATACTAGGCAAATAGAACTCGAATAAAATTCCTTTTTTGTGATTATTAAGCTAAAATGGTTTCACAAAAACAATGTATAAATAACAATGTATAAAATTCCTTTTTTGTGATTATTAAGTTAAAAACAATGTAGATTCTTATTCTCCTTTTAAAATTGCCAACACAAAAAAATGTATAAATAGCAAATTAAGCAATGGTATTTTTTAGACAACTTGTTTTAGAGACTGCTTTTGTTAAGATCTGTCAGACAGCCTTGTGACGATTTTTTAGATTTATGACGATTTTTTTACCGCTATTAAATCAACTTTATTTTGTAATGAAATAAAGCGAGTGCAAATGGTAAACTCCAAAAACCATTTGCCATAATAGCTTGATCTTGTTCAAAATATAAAAAACACATAAAAATCATTATCTTTTCAAAAGAATTATATTCCTATGCCAAACAAAATCGTTTTATGTGTATTTTGTATAACAAAAACATTATATCACTCAACATTTCTAATTTAATATATTGATTCAATCAATATACTTTCTAAAAATTTATTTATCCGGATTATATATATAGCAAGCGTCGACACGCAAGGAGTACTGGTATATATATATACTAGTAATAGTTGGACAAGCGTTACGTGTGCGATACGTAGTGACATAGATATAATCCCGACAAATAAACTTAATATTTTTTTAAAAATTTAAATATCGAATGATTAAATATAATTAATTAACAATCGTATATAAAGAGTAACATAATGTTTTACTCTTATAAAAAAATACACAACGATTTTGTTTGAAATATAAATGTGTGGAAAATAACATTTTTTAAGTTATTTATGTATTTGAATTGAATGATGACATTTAAGAGTAATTACAATATTAGAGTGAATGTATTTTTGAAAATTTTGAATAAAATTGAGCAGTTTCAAAATATTTGGATTGACGTATATTAATAGTACTATACATTCGTGTGATCATCAAGGAAAAATCCAACATATATGTAGAATTAATGATAACTTTTAAATTGTAATGTTATTATGTGTGATTATGTGGGGGTCCATGTGATCAAACTCTAATGTTGATTTCAGATCAGATTAGCCTACTTTGACCAGTCTTGGATATACCAACTTTGATGTGGACACAAGTATAATTAGTAAGCAAAAACTGTATGAGTTCATAATTCAGATTTACGGTTTACCTTTTTTTTTTTTTTTTTTTATAAAAATAAAAATGTAAAGTGTAAATCCGAATTACAAACCGTAATTCGGATTTATATATATAGTTTTGCCGTGAAAACAATTTTTTTGCAGTTTGAAAAATATGTATACATCTTGTTGAGAAACTCTTAAAGGGAATGATTAAAGTGTGAGGTCTAGGTTTTAACACAAGAAAGAAATATTTATTCTTTAAGACCTTGTTTGGTTAGATGGGATTAAAGTGTTATGGGATTTCAAATGCAATGATATACATAAATACTATGTTTGAGTTAGTAAATATGTTCGGTATCATTAGTGAAACGGGATAACAAATGACACTGAAATGATGTATTTACAATACCATGAAGGGTCTAGTATTAATAGCCACGGGACTATATATGAATGATCATTCGTAATCCCGTTTGAACTCTTATTCCCGGACTACATCTCCAACAACCAAATAAGACCTAAATGTTAAGAAAATTATTATTTAGTATATACACCCGGACTTGTTATCAAAACCCAAATTTGAGAATATTTGTTTAAAATTTGTTACATATCAGCGTAGCATTAATAAAGATCAAAGTTAAAAATAAAGATTTCTTAAATTTTGACAATACGGAATATATCCTTCATCCATAAACATAAAACTTCGATTATCAACTCGTATCCAATCCCAAATTTTCTCCAACTATAATAAGTTGGACCATAAAACATGACATATATTATAGGCCATCCCACCTATATATATATATGATTGAAAATATTAAATTTTTAATATTTACACACACCAAATTTAAATTGCACGTAGCTACAACCATCACAACCATGCATATTGCTTCTACCAAGAAAGCCGGCTTTAATCGGCATTAAGAAATTTTGTTAATTAATTGATTAAAATACAGAAAGCCTGTTTATGACAAAATCAGGGTAGAAACAATGAACAATTTTTGGATTTTATATTAATTTTAATTATTTCTTAGGACAGCAAATTTTCAATGTACTGTAGTAATGTTTAGCTGTCTTTTTCTATGTTTTTAGCTTTTTTGAGTTGTCGTTAATTAGTACCTAAGCATATGCACCAGATTCAGTTTATTTATTTTTTTATCTTTTCAATCTATTAGGAAATTTCTCAAGAAAAAAAAAATCTATTAGGAAAGATTATTATTTGTTTCCCCTCAAAATATTCATTAGGATATGTACAGTGTAATATTCCAAACTACCCAATTAATATTTAGGCACCGATCTATGAATATGAGCAAAAAAAAAATAAAAAAAAAATTGTTTTTCAAGAACTTCCCCCCCTCTAATACTATACAAGAAAATTTCATGTTAATTATTTGATACATTATTTTGTTTAATGTAAAAGATAATATTTTAATGTATGTTTGAATTTTTCGAACAAATTAAGACACCCAAAAAACTGTACGATTCAGGTGTCAAAAAACGCCGAATCAACCATGATGACACATTGCAAAATCGAAGATATCATGCCCGTATAAAAATACATTAATTAAATTTTCTAGTCGTAAACTAATTTTCACTATCACTTTACCAGTCAATAGTAGCAATTAATGTAATCTAACATTCTAATATTTCTGATCACGATATGTGCATTTATTCTTTTAATTTTTTTGAAAAGTGATATTTGTAATTCTTTTTCAAATTTAAAGTACAGAACAGTATTTAAATTTACTTTTGCGAAGATTTAGTATAATTTATAACTTACATGCATTCACACAGAATCACTTATTGTTATTTGAATAAAGACACATTGCAAAATTGAAGATATATCAAGCCCGTTTGAAATGACATTAAATTTTTCTAGCTGGAAATAATTTTCATTCCAATATTTCTGATCATGATATATGTATTTTTCATTTAAAGTTTTTGAAAAGTGATATTTGTAATTCTTTTTCAAATTTAACACTACAAAATATTGTTTGATTTAGTAAGAGTCAAAAGCTGTCACAAGCCTGTCACTAATTTAAAAAGTTGTTATAAATCTGTCGCAAATTGACTAAAATGTCACAAATCCGTCACAAAAACCGTCGCTAATAAGCTCGTAACAAAAAATATCGTCACTAATCCCCTCGTTATTTGGGTATTTTTTTGTAGTGTAAGTACAAGTACTCCGGTATTATTTACATTAACTTTTGCAAAGATAGTTATAAATTTATAATCTCCTATAATTTATATTCATAGAATCATTTCTTATTATATGAATAAAGACACATGAAATCATATTTTTTTTAAGACGTGACAGTAATGAAAAACCGTTAAACTGTAAGACATAAAAAATGCCATTTAATAAAAAGAGAAAAGAAAAGGCAACCACGTTGTTTATCCATCTGTCTTGCCTTACTGTCACTTTTATTATAATTAAATAAAACCATAAATTTTTACATATATATAACCATACAAATATTTATTCAAGCTCATAGACAATTTTGCTTACTCCTAAAATAATTCTCTTTCTATATATCTATAATAGCAAATGACAATGAGCAATAACAACAATAACCAGTTTGGAGATACAACATTGATCAAAGTGTTTGTGGGAGGTTTAGCATGGGAAACTCCGAAAGAGGCTTTGAAGGATCATTTCGATACGTATGGCGACATTCTCGAGGCTGTTATCATCTCCGATAAGCTCACCGGACGATCCAAAGGCTACGGATTTGTAAGTACCATCGCTATTTGTCGTTATTCGTTAATGTACTTACTAAACCACATTGGGTAAATATAGAATTTTGCTAATATATATGGTAAGGGACTAGCATTTTTACAGAAAGAATTTTGTTTATATAGTAAGGTCAAATGATATAAAATAAATAGTGAGGGTTGTTGATTATAGAAACAAATAAAATAAATTGTGAAGAAATACATTCAACTAAGTTATTGGGTCAATTGACAAAATTATGTAAATTGCGTTAAAATCACAGTTTTAAAAAGCACGCTTCATAGTAAAAAAAAAAAAAAACACGACTCAAAGCTTCTTCTTTTTTTGAAAAACTCACTTTTCCGCTTTTTCCTCTTTTAGCGTGTCTCTTGGAAAAACGTTTTACCTAAGATTTCGCTTTTTAAAACACTGCATGCGTTAGATTGACATGTTATGGTACGTTTTTTATTTAAGAAAATTGTGAGGTCGAGATCCCTCTCCGGTTATCGCCAAATTCCTTACATGATCAGGGGTAAAGTACATGTGTGATTTTCGTTCTTTTTTGTTATTCATGCTAATTAGAAAGTTGTAATAGGCAAAAATTAATCACAATATATTTTTGGCAAAAAATAAAATAAAATCTCATCCTTTTTAATAAACATGCGAGGGGTTGTAGCCTATTTCAGTCTTCACCTGGCTAATTTTTTCCCTGTAGATCGATCAGCATGAATCTCGATCACACTTGAAGAGTCTATTTATTACTTATTATATATCGGATGCGAGTTTGCTAATGTGAGCTTAATGTGTGTTGTGTTTTAAATGTACGTAGGTGACGTTTAAGGATCCGGAGGCTGCTAAGAAGGCATGTGAGGATGCTACGCCCGTGATTAATGGGCGTCGAGCTAATTGCAACTTGGCTTCGCTTGGTGCCCGTCGCCCTAGGTCCGGTTCGGCTACCTCTATTCTTCCTCCTCAACAAGGTAACACATGATGATTTCACCACTTTTTATCATCAAGTTTTCCTACTATAGCATTTTGTTTCCTTTAGTTATAAAAGTTGATTTATTGTTGACCATAGTTCATCATAAATAATGAAATCCATAGGAAATATATACCTATATATATTCACAGTGAATTGAGTCATTTTATTGTTATGTACGTTTGTTGGTTACTCCGCCAACCATTACTGCAAAAGTATTTGAAAATTTCGAAATAAATCACATAAAAGAGTTATCATCGTGTTATATTTTCAGAGAACCAATTAAAATATCCCTCACTTATTATATATCCCTACAATCATTCGTGTTTTACTTGAGAGAATTACTAGAAAACAGTCAGGTTATATAACTGTTTCACAAACTGTTTGCATAAAAAAATGTTACATGCATAAAAAAAATATTAATTTTTGATGTATCCCTATAATTAGGGTAGGTCCCCTTAGAGTTCTATATTTTTATTTGGATTTTTAATGTATTGTATAATTTATTTTTAATTTATCAAATTCTAATTTGTTGAAAATAGAAAAAATAAATTAGTTATTAAAAAACATCATATAACTATCTATTTTCTAATCTAACGGTGGTTAAGACGACTGTTCCGTAAACAGTCAAATAAGGTGACCGTTCCAAATTACTTGAATGTGCGAGGACCAAAGAGAATTAAGAGTTTATTTATGGGATGCTATTAAGTATGATTGTTCCAATAAATTTACAAGAACTGAAGAACATAAAGATAAAAAAAAATGTTAAAAAGTATATGATTTAGTATTCACAGTTTTATACATGCTTTACAAGTTTTGTGTATCTAAGTTTTTGTAACTTGCTAGCTTATTACTAATGAGTAGGGTTGAGCGAAAAACCCGAAAAAACCGAACCGAACTGAAAAATATCGAAATTTTTTCGGGTCGGTTTCGATTTACAATAAAACCGAACCGAAAAATCCCGAAACCGGACCGAAAACCCCCGATCCGGTTCGATCCAAAAAATAAAAAGACCGAAACCGGAAAAAAACCGAACCGAAAAATCTGCTCGGTTTCGGTTGAACCGCGGGACCGAAAATGAGATGGTGTTTTAGAAAATGAGATGGTGTTTTCTTACAAACTTCAATAAGTACCATGTAAACAACATATTAATGGGCATAAATCACAACATCATAATTGTTTATTTTTTAAGTTACATGAAATATATATGTCATGTGTAGTGTCAAGCATTGTTGGACCAAGATCGGTATCACCGGTGCCAGCGAATCAGGTGCAATGGTACTATCCGACAGTCGGAGCACATTCATCGCCATATCATCATCAACACCAACACCAACACCAACACCAACACCAGACCGTTCCTTACTACGGGTATTTTTCTTTATTTTTATTTACAAATCCACAAACTTATTAAATTCTTTATCATAATACTTAAAATATCCATTTCTAATAAGAGTAATTTCTGATTCTTTTCACAGGTACAATCCTACCTATATTGCCACAAACATAAGCTACAACCCTGTAAGTGTTTAATTATTTGTCACCTGTATTTTTTAGCTTTAGATTGTCTGTCTGTAATATTTAAGCCAAAGCTTATTTAGGATTAAAAGGAAAAAATAGGTTCTTTTTGATTAAAAATCTATCTTTTTGAAAGAAAGTTAAAAAAAAAAACAGCTTTTATTTTGTAACGAAAAACTCACTTAAATAAGCTATACAAACAAGCAAGTCTACATCCCTAGTATTCCTACACCAAAGTGTACTTGTTTTTAATTTCCAAATTAAGGATAGTAAGATCGGTGAATCAATTAAACGGCACAAAATCTCATTTTCAAAAAATAAATACTTAATTGTTATTTATTTTTAAATTTTGACTAATAATTAGATTTAGGCTAGTATCTATTAGGGTTCTATAATTTTATTTGGGTTTTTATTATGTTGTAAAATTTGTTTTTAATTTATTAAATCATAATTTGTCTAATATATAATAAAATTTGAAAAATTAAATTAGTTATTGAAAATGTATCATATAACCCTCTATTTTTTAATCTAATAGTTATAAAAGTGACTAGATATTGTAAAGTATAACTTAATGACCGCACAAAATGAGACCCGTAAGATTAGCCATGTTACATTTTCCCACGTAACAAAAAAAGACTTTTTTTTTGTTTTTGAAAGGAACAAAAAAGACTACTAGTAGTTGTTTAATTAGTAATGCAATTGTCAAGGAAAATTTGCATACATGAACATTTTTGGTAAAGTAGTTCGAGACTACAAAAAAATACTCAAATAGTGACGGTATTAGTGAAGTTATTTTTTGTTATGAGCTTATTAGCGACGGTTTTTGTGACAGTTTTGGGACAGTTTAGTCAATTTGTGACAGATTTGTGACAGTTTTTTAAGTTAATGACAGACTTGTAAGAGCTTTTGACTCTTAATAAATCAAACATTATTTTGTAATGTTAGCTAATTCCTCTCATATATGGTGTCGTGAAATAGACATTATATATGCTTTATTAGTAGACAAAACATTTTAAAAGTTAATACTATTTGAATCTTTATGAGTTGTAATATACCGGTAAATATTCAGTTACAAGTTGTATGAATAGAATGAAATTTATTCTTAAAAGTTTATTATTATGCATGTGCATTGATCAGATCTGACTCAAATCTCGTGACCTCTATATATATATATATAATGTGATTCTACTAAGGGGGTTTCTTAGCTTATAAGATTGTTCACAAATATATACTTGTTTTAAGCAACTTGTAGTGATAAATAATAATAATATCTGTTTAAATTTGTTTAGATAATCCTTAAAATGTTCAATATTTATCAAGAAAAAATAAAAAGAACAGTGAGTTTTATGAGTTGAGAAAAGACTCTCAACTCTCAACCAACACTTAAACAAGGAAAGTTATAATTACATATATTATTCATGATGCCTACAAAGGAATAAGATAACTAGTCGTGAGTTGTTAGCGATTCGGCTTGATAAACGATCTGTCTTTTAGGAAGAAAATAAAACTTGTGAGCTAAAATTCGAGTATTTCCTCCCTTTTCTTCAAAACACTCTTACCTACATTATATTTCTCTAGTTCCAAATAATATAAACCGTGACAAAGCTACTTTCTAAGATTTTTCGAACTCCTTTAAGTTTCTAAATTAGTAACATATTCATTTTGCTCATCAAAGCATCCACTAATTTACTTTTTAATCACTTTATTATTTAAATAAACTTATTTCTATCAATTTACAAACGCAGAAACTGAGCTACACTGGCGGGTCATACATGAACGGGCATTACACTCAGGTGTATCCGGGTCAGGCCGTGATGGGAACCAACTCATCGGTAATGACCGCAATGTACCACCCCGCTTATTACCACCAGTACCACCAATCACAGCCCATGGGTATCTCGGCCCATTACTATGGCCCAACTACAGTTGGCCCAATGGGCTCTGTCCCAGCCCTCATGTCTAAGCCCAATACCATGGGCCCTAACACAGGTACACTTTTCAAAACTTGTTGCTTTTTTAATCAATTATGTTGGTTTAGTTACAGCTATATATGCATGGTCCTCATATTTTTAATGCAAATTATACAGTTTTTTTGGTACCTATAATTGTCCTTGATAGTCCTTAGTTTCAAATGTGATATAAAAGTCTATAACTCATCCCAATAATGGATGAAATCATATTGATTGACCCATATATTATCCATATTAAAAAAAAAATGTTTTTAATAGCTAGCTGTTTATATTGGTATCATAAAATACTATGATCAAGTTTAAGATTTTGAAATTGGAAAAGCTATTATTAATGAAAGAATCAAACCCGTCATTTCTTTTTTACTAAAAACTTGGATTGGGTCTGTTGTTTATTTAAATATATGGGTATCATTAGTGCAATTCACTTATATTTCAATTTTATGACAAAAACTTACAAAAAAAGAAGCAAGAATGTCTTGATGTTCTTGGTCAATTGAAGCAACATGATGAATTCTATTTGCATTTGCTTAATATTGGGAAATTCTATGGTCTTGATTCTATTTTAAATTTGTGAAACATAAGGGAATGATAAAGTATTGTCTTATGTAAGAAATACGGAAGCAGAGTAGTTGACTCTGAGTCAGGGTTACTCTGCTTCCCCCAACCATTGAATCTGTATTTTATTAATACTGTATTGATAAAATAACAGATCCAATAGTTTAGGAAGCAGTAACCCTGACTCAGAGTCAGATACCCTGTCTTCAAGAAATACTAAAGAAATTGAGGGGCACATGGGGGGTAACAGGCGCATGCTAGCTAATGTTTTGTATCAGTCAACATGAGTACATAACCTGATGAGCATATATGCATGTGGATGTGGTGGTTGTTATAATGTAAAAAAGTATCAGAATGTATAGCTGTAAAACTACCTTTAGTTTATTTCACACACACAAAAAAAAACAGAAAAACAGAAAAAGAATAAACTTTAGTTTATTACATACATGCTGGTATATTTGTGTTGTAATTATGGTGAGAGATGTACAATGAGGGATTACTTGGTTAAAGTTCTTAAGCTTGTTAAATTTTTTGAGGTTGAAAAATGATGGATAGCTTAAGATCTAGTAGTTTTTTTCAGCTAAAATCAGAAGAAGAAAATAAGTTGATTTCTAAGTTGATCAACCAATTGTCACAACCAAATATAGCCTTTGTAACAATAAATAAACTTATTTTTCTAAACAACCTAAAACTTTTTTTTTTAATTATATTAAAAACTAAAATGGTACATTGGATGGATGAGAGCTTACACTTGATAGCTATTTATAATTTCTTTTCATAACTTTTTTCTCTCTTCAAGTTAATAAGTTATACACTTATACTTACTATTGATATAGACATATTCCTAACTAGTGACTCAGCTTATTCTTTCAATCAATTTTATTACTATGCATTCTGTGTTACATTTTGATCATTGATTGATGTATAAATTTGTGAAAGTTGTTATAAATTAATACTATATTACAATATTATTACAGTTTGTTAGGGCATGGAATGATTTACAAGTTGGCAATGGTGAAGCTTTTAGAAAGGTGGTCAAGATCTAGCATGAACATGAGAAGAGCAAAAAAGAAAAAAAAAAGAAAAAAAGAAACAAGCTGCTCAGAACAACATTATTATCTGATCTGTGGTGGCTCTTCTTTCTATCATTTTTATTAATCTTTAAAACAAATCAATTGTTAATTATCATTGTTAAGTAGGTTTAAGATTCGATTTATTCGTTTGCTCTCTAACTTTCATCTCAACTAGAGGTGTGGATGAACAATTTTAAGAAATCTATTGTAGCAACATTCACATAATGCAAGTTGTTATCATGCATGCCTTTATAACTTTATTTGATTTTTTTGGTTATGTTTCAACATTTATATGTAATATGCTTAATTACTATGCATTAGATGTTTCTCGAAAGCAAATTACAGAACCGTGCTTGTAAGGCAAAACTTTGAAAGTTAATGGTGGCAACAATATCGTTAATAAGTCGATGTAATTAACACTACAAAATAATATAGATTTTGTGAGAGTCAAAATCTGTCACAAATTGATGGTCATGTCACAAACCCGTCACAATTCCCGTAGCTATTAAGCTCGTCACAAAAAAAGCCGTCACAAATCCCGTAGCTATTTGTATATTGTTTTGTAGTGTAATGTCGTAATGGTTATTGGAAATATATCTGTATGGAGGATAAATTTCCAATAGTGACCAAAATTATAAACCAAAGCCATTAATTAACTGGAGGCCTGTATGGCTATAAGGAGATGAGGAGATTACATATGTGGTTTTCGATATTGTAGCTTCGAAAGCTATAAATGTACCAGACGGATATAAGAGCCTCCTTTATCAAGAATACGGGACACAATATCGTGGGACTTGTGTCTGTCTGGGTGAAGAGTTTTCCGAAAATAGCTATACCCGAAGTTAATGGAATAGAAGAACCATTGTTCTTATTCCGACGTTATTCAATATAAGTCGTTCAAGAATGAGCTGATTGCACCCCAAGATATTGGAAGAAACGGGTAGTAGACCACTGCACTGATATTTCATCATGCATATTAGAAAAAAAATGAAAAATTAAGGTAAGGTATAAATTGAGAGACTTATTTAACAAATACAAAACTTTTTGAAACTATTTAACAAATAGCAAACTATTGCCAGAAAATGGCCACCAAGCAGCAATCAACCGGGGAGGTTTATCTTCGGTAAGATCCAACGATCAACCAGTCACCCATCTCGTCAAGAAGTCAATCGTCCACTCTCGTCATATCTCCTATCTGATCTTGATATATTTAATAGAATTTTTTTTTTTAAATATAGAATTGTGTAGAAAGATTAATTTTAAATTTTAAATTTTAAAAAAGAGTTGTAAAATTACAAACAGTTTTTACCATTTAGAAATTTGAATTTCTTTTCAGTTTTATAATTTTTTTGGCGTTTTCTGTTTTTTGTATATATTATGGGAAAATACAAAATTGTTAAAAAATACTTTATAAAATTATAGAATGAATGTTTAAAGTTCCAAAAGTAGGTTTGACAAATTTAAAACATAGTTTTATAAATTAAATAATTTTATACAAAATTTTTCTAATTTTACACACAAAAAAGTCTATAAAAAGGTTTAAAAAAATGGCCAAATTACCAAAAAAAGAGAGTAAAAAACCCTGATATTTTAATTATTAAACTCTTCAATTTGTAACTAGCTAGCTAGTGTCCATATTTTTTTTTGAGTTAATTAAAAAAATACCAAAAAAAGTTTAAAAAATTACTTTGTAAATTTTGAAGCTCAATTTCTAACTTTTTATAGCAGGTTTTACAATTTACATTTTTTTGTGCATATTTTATTTTTGTTTAAAAAAATTCAAAGAAATTCAATTTTGGGAGAGAGAGATGAGATGGATAATATGAAGGTAAGAAGGTTCATGCAAATAATTGTAATTTTGATGGGAAAAATGTGCTGTAAGGAAAGTTTTTTTTTTTTTTTTTCTAAAGCTTTCACTACAACACAACAGCAATACATCGATGTAAATATTTGTCACTAAAACGTGAAATCCGTTGTAAATTGGCTCTTTCCGACGAAAAATTCCGTTAATGAAATCCGTAGTTAAAGTGCTTGTGGCTAAATCTTTGCTTCAGAAATTTTATTCCTAGCTATTTAGTGACATTTTAGCGACATATTTTCCATCTCAAGTTTTGCCCAAATTAACAAACGTCTCAAATTCCCGCGAATTATGTTGCTACGAAATTCCGTAGCAAAAGTCTCACAAAAACCAATTATATAAAATAAATTACAATATAAATATAGTATAAAAGTAAATAGTTACCCACGAATATACATTGCTATTCATTCACAATTTTTTATTATTATAATATATACTTTATTTTGATATTTAATTTAATATATATTAGAAATTTATCAGAGAAACTCATGCCAATTCCGTCACACCAGTGTGATTATTTAAATAAAAAATTATTTTAATATAATTAACATAATTAATTTTATTAATTAAATAAAAAATAAATTTATTAATTAAACATTAATAGATATAAATAAAACTAATCCACAAGCCAAATAACATGCTATAATGATAAACAAAATTTAACCGAATTCATATTACACAACAATACCGATACTAGCAAATATTACATGCCCAAAATATTAAAATGTCATAACCTACTTAAACGGTTCACATACTTCCATGACCGATTAAATATCAACGATTCCTATGCTAGTAAGATTACATGCCCAAAATACTAAAGTCATAACGTACTCAGATGTTTCACATACTACCATGACCAATTAAATATCAACGCTACCGATACTTACAAGATTACATGCCCAAAACATTAGTCATAACCTACTAGGATAACTTCACGTACTACCATAACATAATAACATAATAGATATTAAGCATCAACATAGACACGAACATTAAACTCGCCACCGCGATTGATCGAAATCGGATTGATCTGGTGACGCATCTCGCGACGGTTGCGTGTTTTGACTAATATGTTGCAACAATGATTGGACTATAGGCGACATTTTCTCAGAAAAGGCTTGATTAACTAGGCGTCCCACTAGCTCCATCATTTGGTCTGGCGCCATCGTAGTCAGAACTGATACAATATGTGAACAAATGGCATCATCATTCAAAGCAGACACTACATTACCTATCCCATAGACTCGACCCTTACATATGCCTTCAAGATCACCCATAACTTCAAGAAAAGCCCAGTTCTCGTCGATGACTACTGGCTCGCCTCTACCCTCCATATTTGTCGCGAGTTCACCCATCCTAGTCTCAATTTTTTCCTGTATTGAAGATGTAAACCATATGCATAACAAAGAAACATCGAGCCAGTATAACAAAAAAAAAAAACTAAATCGGAAAAGTTGAAAGATAAAAAGTACACAATAAATATAGCTACCGAGGTTCAAGTTTTTCCTGTATTGAAGATGTAAACCATATGCATAACAAAGAAACATTCTAGCCTCAATATGTATATTTTCACCATTTTCAATAGCTACCGAGGTTCAAGTTTCCAACATTCACTTTGATTTATATTAAAACGTTTTAAGTTGTAAGTGACTTGTAACAATAAATATATTTTAAACTTGATAATTAAGTTGTATAGCTTAATTAAAACTTGTAGGAGTGACTAAGAATATTTCCAGAATACATGAATGGTTCTCGGACTTTGGGTCACAGAACACTTTGTTACCATCTTTGTCCTTTCTCTGGTGCATATCTCTAAAATGCTGCCAAAGACTTGGCATCTTCCATGTAGCTTTAAAAGCATCCCTCAAATGCTTCAAATGAGATTTCGACCCACCAACATGTATAGATGGCGTGGTGCCTTTTTTGCCACGCCTGTTAGCTGCTTTTATCAAACTTATTTCTTTCACTGTTTCCTTTTCCCAATGAGCTTTCCATATAATCCAGACATTGGGGTCGCAAAATTTTGGACACTCTGTATGCAATTTGAACTTACTAAACCGGTCCGAATAACGAGTAGACGCCATATGCTCCCAGCAAGCACGAACGATGGAAGTGGGCTGATCCCAACAAACATGCTTCTACAAATAAATGCAATAACATGATAAATTAAAGTCATTGTGTCAAAGCTAAAACAAATAAGTTGTAACCATACTTCTTAAAAAGGTATACATCGATTTCAGTTAAGTGTACCGAAATAAAAATATTTTTTAAATAGCCCAACATACACTAAACTGTGAAAATGAAATTAGAGTAATTTGTTAATGGCAAACTTAAACTCTCAGAACAAAAGTAAACAGTTAAGAAATTCTCAGCAAAATATAGATTCTCATCAAAAAGTATGATACAAGTAGTTGAGTAGCTTTTCATTTATACATAAATTTTCTCTTCTTTTTCTTTTGAGGTTATGATATAAAGATGTTAAGTGTTTTATTGGAACGATAACACTTGGTTTCTAAAAGACTAAAAAGCTGACACTATTTTGGAACAAGTTGCTTAAGTGTACAATTAGCACAAAAAAGAATTAAAATGTCAAGTGATAGATTTACAACTAAAAAAGCTAGCAAAGATACTTAATTCACTTTATGATATCAACTAAACAAATAAACAATGCTTAACATGTGGAATAGAGAAGCATTGAATTATGTAATTACAGCTTCTTGGTTAGATATTGGGCTTAAAAACAGCACCGTTGTTAAAGCACATGACTTATGGCAGCATTCAACACAAGTCTCGGTGAAGGGGATACTCTCTTCTAATGTGCCTTCTTATGATTGCAAGATGTATGTGTTAAATCCATAGTAAAAATGTTTAATTTCAATGATATTATGACAGTGTATTTGAGATAAAAAAAAATGTATTTATAAATGTAGGGTTGCAGTTGAATGATCCCCATATTCTAATACCAAACACGAGCATCTTGCAATCATAAGAAGGCACATTAGAAGAGAGTTAACCTATGCTCAAAGTTAACAACCAAACAATCCAACAAAGGTAATAATGATTCATCATATATTCGGAAATGGATAGTAACGTAAACATTAATATTATGTGTAATACCTCAAACTCCCTCCAGTACCAATTCACCTTTTTCTGATTGAGACACTTCCAAGCAGTGCCTTTTTTACGCTATTTTTGCTTAAAACTTTTTATGATTATAGTTGAAACCGACAGTATGAACCTATTAAATGAAATAATAAAATATATTAGAAGCCTCATAGTATTTCAAGCAAGTAAACAACTAGATAGAAAAAGAAAAGTACAATTACTTACACTGGTGGTTTCTTCAGACTAGAGCGCACCACCTCAACTTTGGTCCTTATTTCTTGGGGCAAACCAACATTGATAATAACATTTCCAGAACTAGGAGGACTAGGCACCTCAGTGGCAGGTGGCACAATTGGACTGGAGGGAACATTACATGAGCCCGAAGAGGATGGGCCACTCGATGGATGACGAACTCTAGACTCAGGAGTCGGGGATCGCATCGGGTATTGGGCTTGCATATCTTGTGGATGTGTCTCGGGAAAAGAGTGAAAACGCTGTCGAGAAATAGAAGTATCATGTGATTCACAACCACGACCATAAGCTCAAACACCACCTACGCTAACAGAGGTTCTACCTCTGCCAAAGAGAGAATAGCTAGGCCTAGTCATCTGCATTGAAAAAGAGAAATAGTAGCAAGGAATTAACTCTAGAAAGAAGCTGCACAATTTCAATTTTGTATGCAAACAACTATGTTTCTTTGAAAACAACTATCTTTCTTTACAAACAACTAATTTTTTTTGCAAAATAATATGTCTTTTGTTTACCAGATATGTTATATTTAGTTGACAAGCCAAATAATATGCCTTTTGCAGTTCTTGAAAGAGCAAAACATTGTCAAGCTGGCGAACCCACCTATATTCACAACCCCGAATACCCATATACGCCTATAAGAACAAAACCAAGAAGCTACAGGTTGAACTTTTTCATCTAAACCAAAAAATTAGACAGCAAAATAAGTGTTCCAACAGTTTAAACCGTTACAGCTTTCATCGTCCTTAGTGAAGTATAATTTTTCAGTACATTCCCAGCTTTCATCGTCCTTATTGAATTATATATTTAATGATGAATAATTGCAATTGACTTATGTTTATCTCAGCCCATCACTATAAAAACGGTATGTAATTAATGATTAATATAAGTGATACAGAATATTTGAAAAAATATGAAAATGTATAATGATTAGCATTTAACACCATTAAACTTGTTGTCTTAACTATCATAATACATGGCCTAAATAGGTAAAAAAAAAAATTGAAAATAAACTCATCCAATATGAACTATACGAATTTGTATTTGTAAACTTAGAAGAAAATTTGTCAAGTATTTAAGCAATATTTAATTGTGTAAGTAGACAATCACATCAACAATTTGGTGAAGAAGCATTTATTGTAAAGCACAATTAAAATAAATCATGATTTGAAAATTAACTTATTTTATGAAGATAGGGAGATATGGGGATATGTACGGCAGATCATTGAGATTGAGAGAGATATTGTTTGTAATAAATGTGTGGATGTGAAATAATAAAAAAATTACGTATCTATACAATTGAAATAGCTATGAAATAGCGAGTAAATAGTTACGAAACTTGTGGACCCAGTGGGGCCTAGCTGAAGTTACCTAAATCAAATTAAATATTTTGTTTTTTAAAATACTATGCAGAGAGAATAGTTACGGAATAACTTGAGAATTATGTATTATTTTCAACACCCACCGACACTCGATCAACTCATTTATTTTCATAGTTAATCCGTCATAAAATTGTATTAAAATTTAACAAATCAAAGTCCATCGGAAATCCGTAGCAACTCCATCGTTATATAGTATGACGGAATTTCCGTAGCGAATTTCCATCTTCTTTTGACTTTTTTTTGTAGTGTTTCTTCATTTATTTTTGTAGCCAACAAAAATAATAAGCACTTTTTTGGGGGGGTTTTATTATCTTTTGTACCCTATGGCCTTGTTTGTTTCTTGGATAGTATAAGGACGTATTATTTGTAATCTAGTATAATTAGTCCTAGAACTGGTATAAGGAGTACAAGTTATACTCCTCACAATCCTAATCTAGTGTTTGACAATTGTTATAATCATCGGTACTAAATATATAGATGATTCAATTCAATGTTTGATTTTAGTTTATTTTGAAAGTCTATTTCAATGTTTGATTTAAAATACCAAATTATGACGAGATAAATTCCATAATTAAAATTAATTACGTTAATTGTAACAAAATAATTTCATAAAAAAAAAACTTACATACAATGTTAAAAACACTGTCAAACATAAAAAAAAACACACAACTTAATGATAAAAAAGCATTCCTCAAACTAATCAAATACCTTAAAATAAGCTATACAACTAAAATCTAAGCACGACATCTGTACAAACTAGCAGTCTGAAGTCATTGTAATCGATAAGTAATCACGTCATGGAGCTGGAGGAGCCAACTCCGCTAACAACTTCTCCACGTAACACATCTTTTCAACCTCGGTCATGGTACAAAACATATCCATTTTTTCTGGGGTTTGCACAATCAACGGAATCACTTTTAGCCTTTCGTCAAAAGTTACGTGCGACCAAGTTGCAAGCTCCAGTTGAATCGACCGCCCCGAAGCTGAAAGATCAAAATTGTAACCAATATTGTTAGAAACATTGGTCATTATAACCCTAAAGTCGTTGCGATAACCAGTCACCGCCTCAGCCATTTTTTTCTCAAGCAGTGATATGTATCCTGGCCTAAATGAACCATTATCACATTTTCATCATTTCGCAACTAGCTCTTTAAGATCTGCCAATAGAACTTGTTCTTCCATCGTTGTCCATGTTCTTCTGGTTCTAGAGCTTTTACTTTTCTTCCGTTTATTTGTACCGCTATCTATCCTATTAGACACAATTATGTTTTAGTCAAAAATAAATTGAAAAAGAAGAAAAAGAACACATAAAATAACATATATCATGTAGTATAAATCAAGCCATCAAGTAGTTTAAGTAACGAAATATAAATTGAACAACATATGAAGTATTCAAAACGAAAAGCTAATGTTACAAGGTCAATAAATTTAAAAAGCATACAAGCTGGATAGCGGACATTGTTTCAAGTATCCTAACTAACACAACTAACACCAAGTTACAAAATTAAACCGTAACAAGCTCTCATTCCCCATGCCCTTGGTTTTTAGTTGCCATCCACTGATTATACATTTGAATGGCCAACCCATCTCTCAATTCGTTCCACTCGCCTACGCTTTCCACTGTATCAATAAGATCATCCATTTCTAAGTCGGTATGTGCATGCTCTTGACCATTCAAATGTTCCTCCAACGAATGCAGTGGCATCTCCGCTCCAATGAGATTATGAAGAAGTGCACACGCAATGACGATACGGTTATGTGTTTTGGTCGGAAAGTAGCTTGGACTTCTGAGTATGGCCCACCTCAGTTTTAGTAGTCGAAAACACCGTTCTATGACATTACGAGCTTGTGAATGCTTCATGTTAAAAAATTCTTTGTGATCTCTCAATTGTCCCCCTTCTTTCTATAGAGACAAATGGTAATAGCGTCACGAAGACCATCAAGCCTAGTAATAGCGTCACGAAGCATCCTGGAATCTGCAGCTGACCCCTCCCAACCAGGAAGTACATAAATGAAATTCATATCTTGAGAACATACGCCCAAAACGTTAGTGGCTATCTCACCCTTTCTTGTCCTTTAACGTGGCTTATCTATACATGGAACCCGTGTTCTAGTTCTAATATATGTACCATCTAGAGCACCTAAGTAATTCTGCAATAACAACAAAATTAAAAATTAAATTGTCATAAGTCTGTTAATGATTATTTGAATAAAATTTGTCATGATAGCAAGTTATATAATGACCACAAATACCTGAAAGAGACTACATCGAGCATCGAGACAATTGGGAGTAACCGGATTTGGTGATTTAAGTAGTATTCCATGTAGACGTACAACTCCCGTCAACACCACATTGAAATGCCTATTAATAGTCTCGTCTGATCTATAAAAAAGATATCTAATCCCTCTATTTTTTACATGGTGAGCAAGCACATTTAAAAATATGACGACCTTCTCCTTAAGTCTTACATGTCTTGAATCACTTAGATGGCAATTTACCCTTAGCATTGAACACAATACAGAAAATGTTCGTCTATCCATACGAAGTAGTTTTAGACAGTTAACATCACTATTTTTCACTAGTCGGTTTATATTATCAATTTGGTATTGGATAGGGTTTATACTCATGAGGATAATAGACCTCTTGCCATTCTCAGAAAGCTCTCCCTCATTTTCATTAACTAAACCCTTAAGAATGCTAGAATCAATCGATAATATAGTCATAGTAAAAATCGTAAATTCTTCAATTATGTGATCAAGTATAATGAGTGCCTCATACTCATTAGTGAAGTCATCCATCATAAGATACCATCAAATAAGCAAACATTTCATTTCAATATAGGCTTGTTTAGCTACAAATTTGAAGAAAATAAGATTGTGTACCTGACAATACAAAAAAAGTTAAATCCAATGTTTTTAGCTATATTAGTACAAAATGTATGTATAGAGAAGAAAAACTTGAAAGTTAAAACCAAATAAATCTCTAACCCCACCGATTTCACTAAAAGGTGATGCCTAACAAGCCATACTTCTTAAATTCAACCCATCTATCAATAATTTAATCTTAATCTACAAGATACTAAATTCATATCATCAATAAGAAAATTAAATCAAGACATGCAACAACTATTTATGTAGGTGTATCTTCCGTTTAGTACGCACGAAATAAAAAATTATGATTAACATCTAAGAAAACAAAATTAATGGTAAAAAAATTATAAGACGATCAAGTGAAAATATATTGATGGGTGAGAGACAAAAATAATTTATCAGAGGCAAAAATAAATATAGTTTGGAGGACAAAGCACGTACTACTAATAACACCCATATGAGTTATACATTATCCCACATATTGTACCCCACTTTCTCATATACCACATTTAATACTTGTTGACAAATTATGTCACCAAACCATATATAAAGTGGGTACAACATTATTAATAGTATTATTAGGGATGGGTTCGGTCCGGTCCGATTCGGTTTTTGGTAAAACCGGAATCGAAATCGAAATTAATTTCGGTCCGGTTATTTTCGATTTTCGGTTTTCTGGAAATGTGAACCGAACCGAACCGGTTTGTTTCGGTCCAGTTCTGGTTTGGTTTTCCGGTACTGATTTTGGTTTTCCGGTACCGGTTTTGGTTCAGATTTATAGGTACACTTTAAACTTCTTTATTTTATAACCTGTTCAAAAATGTTAAATAGCCAAAAATATACTCACACAGTCACAGACTTGCATACATTTGTGGAAATTCAACAAATTATGAAATAAGTCAATAACCATTGTGCAAAATAAGTAAATAACCTATGAAATTCTGCCAAAATATATTTCGAGACTTCAAGCACCAAAATACATAAATATTGCGGGTCTAAAACTCTAAATTGTTTAAGATTAAGCAAGGAAAAAACAAACCAGTAACAAAGTCCAGTTCACTACATCATTAAATATAATAAGTTCAGAATTTTTAAAACACCATAATTATAAATTTATAATATAAGTCGGGAGAATGCAGAAGCATGTGATCAATGTCACCATCTTGAATAGTCCAGTTCACTATCACGTTTTCATCCTTCATCTCAAAAACGATCCAAAAGCCTACAAAGAGATTGAACAAAATAACCGGAAGAGCATAAAAGCTAAGAGAGCGTATTCGAAGCGGTGCTTAAATTTCCGTCGAAACTTTCTGCAAAAAACAAACTGCATATGATTAATGTATAATACAAAAGCTCATTAACTCATAAGTCGGACTCAAAAATCAACAAGGTAAATTCTAGAAAGTTTACAGCCAAGTAAAAGATTAATTCATTCAACAAGTGTTAACTGAAGTCTTACGTAAAAAAAAAAAAACTTAAAAAACTCAATTGGTTGAAAGCAAAAACACAAGAACATAGTTGAAATTATTAAATATATGGGCATATATTATCGGACTCGCAAGTTTCATAGAACTCTTCAAGGTCTAAGGAGGGCTCATCTTCAATAAATAAAGTGATATCATTCCCCTTTAGCTAGTTCTGGAAACATATTAAGGCCTCAGCTATTCTTGGAGTAAGCGAACTCCTTTTCGCATCGATTATCCTTCCTCCAGTGCTAAAACAACCTCCGATGCCACGGTTGAAACCTGAATTACGAGTACGTCATTTGCAATGGTAGACAAAATGGGATACAAAGGCCCATTAAGCTTCTAACAAAGTAGAATATCAAGGTCTACACCAGGAATATATTTGTCGAACGGGTCACTTAGATACTTATCAACTTCATGCCCCTTCACCATTTCATAACCCGTCTCATCCATCCAATCATCGAGTAAAGCTAAACCAGAATTAGATGATGCACTTGAAGTATACAAATGACCACCAACATAATTGTTTGTAGAATGATGACTAGCGTCGGAAATAGGACACGACTGGTAAGCATCATAGAGATCTTGCATCAATTTTGTAAGTTCCTCCACTTTCGCTTTCACTTCATACTCGGTGTATCCATCTTTTCCAAGCAAGTGAACAATATTTCTCATTTTAAACCTAGGATCGAGGATAAGAGCGACCAAAATCAGTTGGTTCATATCCTTATATCTTGCAAAATATTTGTCATACTTCAAGTTCATTTTCGATGACATTTCAGAACAAAGTTTATCAATCTCCGAACGAGTATCTTCCTCAGAAGATAACCTTGGCACATTCAAATTGTTCAAATGTATTTCAATAGACATAATGTCATGAAAATTCCGATGAACTGCTGGTTTCAAACTCGTACTAATCCTAACTGTAATATCATAAAAAAGCTTGAGAAACTCAACATATTTATCAGCCTTCTTCCAATCAGTCGCATCCGGTGGTCCAACCATGTTTCTTCTTCTCATTGGCGTGATAAGACCATTTTCATCAAGGTCATCACTATTGACAGTCTCTCTCTCAGGTTCATTGAAATAGCTCAAGTATGGACTTGCACTCTCACCTTCATATTCTTATAGCCTATCAAAAGCCTTCTGAAATTTTAATGCAACCTTCAACATGATATAAGTGGAGTTCCACCTTGTTTGCACATCCAAAACCACCATGCTTTTACAAGCTATTTTTTCGCTTTCAACCGCCTGTCTAAACTCTTTAGTTCGATTCGACGACGACCTCACATATGAAACAACATTTCTTATAGCAAGAATTGATTTATTCAACACTTTTAACCCATGTCCTACAATAAGGTTCATAATGTGGGATGTGCACCTTACATGTAGGTATTTGTTTCCCAAGATAGACTTGCTATTTTCCCACCTATTCATCTTGGTTTTAAGACTATTTAAAGTCATCGTATTCGGAGATGCATTATCCACAGTTACTGTTAATACATTAAGGTTCCAATCGAGTAGACAACTTTCTATTAAACGACTAATAGTGAGTCCTTGATGATTAGGAAACAAACAAAAACTTATGACTCTTTTATGCATAACCCAATCACTATCAATAAAATGAGCCGTCAAAACCATATAGTTCAAATTCTGGACGGACGTCCAAGTATCAGTCGTAAGATTCACTCTATACATAGCAAGTTCTTTTCTAAGCATATTCTTTTTTGCCTCGTACATAAGAAAAAACTCTTTCATAAAGAATCTTCGACTCGGAACCTTAAAATCAGGAATCCCAATCCTATAGAACTTCCTAAAACTAGGTTTATCGACGGTACTAAACGGCATTTCATCTATAACTATCATCTCAACCAAAACAGACATCATTTCTTTTTGAGAAAAACTGGTTGCCACAAGCTTATTTTTATTGTTCTTGTCCATTGTAAGAACATATTGACCAATATCTTTACGATTTCTTGAAACACATTTTGTTTTTAAAAGACGAAGTAAGTTAGTTGTCCCATTTTTTGATGAATGGGTAGCATAATCGCCTTTACCTATGGGACAATGTCTGCACCTAGCCCTTTTTTTAATTTCTGTAGTCAAAACACTCTTAACTTTAGATGTAATTACCTTATCATACTTTTCGAAGTGTTTCCATGCCCAACTTTCGCCACTTTCACGACCTTCATTTTTGCCACCACAATCTTTTCCCGGTTCATCTTCGATTTCAATAGCAGAGTGATCACCGGATTCCTTTACGGGATGATGTTGGGAAGCACTATCAATAGTATGTTCGACTTCGGCTTCATCGTATTCGAGAAGAGATTGTGATGTGACACCACTAGCGACTGAATTCAATGTTTTCATAGATTTAACCTAAAAGTAAAAGGTTTAAAAGTAAAAAATAAATCAAGAATTTACGAATTTAATTTTCAATACGAAAAGCTATGAATTTACAAAATTCATTTTTAACACAAAAATCCAGCTTTTTCCAATAAAGCTACAACCAAACAATATGTTTTCATTCATAAAAGTCCAAACATCCATAGTTATAACTAATCATTTACTAAACATGCATAGCTTGTGTAATGATCTACTCCTTTTAATAATTATGCAAAAATAAAAATGTAAACAACAAATGATATAAGAGACTAAGAAAATATTATAATTGCAGTAGCTGGAAATTGAAATCAGAGAAAAATAATGCATATTTTTGCCCTTATAACTTATAAGTATGGTTTCTCACATTTGGATCAGAAAATTTCGCCTTATAAGTTATAAGCATGGTTTCTCACCATTGGATCAGAGAGAGAGATAGTTAAAGTCTTAAAGAAATGACCGATAAAGTAAAGTGATAAGGATGGGGCGGCTAAGAAAAAGCCCTAAAAAAATATTTACATTATTGGTCCTTTATTTCGTTTGTTTGTTTCTTTATTTAACCAAAGAAATTAATTTGTACATATATGGTATAGAATTAATTAGTGTATTTTTTCGGGTTTTTCGGGGGTTTTTTCGGTTTTACGTTTTTTTTTGGTTCGGTTATGTAGTGAACCGATACCGACCAGAATGCTTTTCGGTCTTCTCGGTTTCGGTTTTTTCGGTTTCGGTTTTTTTTCGGTTCGGTCTGATTCGGTTTCCGGTCTGGGTCGGTTTTCGCGAGTTTTTGTCCAGCCCTAAGTACTATAACCCCCTTAATCTCTTCAACAAATGTGGCCTATATATATTATGCCGGTTTTGCAATTTGTCACTTCAACTTTAATTTTTTTAATTTTGTACCATGAATTCGTGCTTTTGTTTGATTCTGATTAATCCTTTCGGTTTTTGTATGAAAAACTTGCACATAAGTTGCACATGCTTATTTTCTGTTAGATTCGAGGGCATTTTTGACTTTACATGACTTCCTTTTGTTAATCTAAGGGGTGTTACCGTATTTTTACAAATAACACTTTGATTTTTACAATTTCAATCGGTCCAAACAATCGAATGGCTAAAACCGTTCAGAAATCAAATAAATTAAGGATAAATTAACAAAAATACTACTTTTGAAACTAAATTACCAAAAACATACAATTACAACTTTAACTATCAAAAACATACCTACTGCTGACAGAATAGCTTTCAAGGTCATGTCATCCTTCCTCGCATGATTAATGTCAAATAGCTTTTCATACGCAACATGGACCAGATTATAAAAAGGACAATATTTTTCAATGGCTTTTAGATGGTTTTCTATTAAATTCATAGCTGATATCGAACTAATTAAGTTGACCATGTTTGAACGATAGGTTTTTAAGTACTTTTGGGTTTGAAGCGGAGAAGATGGTTGGGATAAAGATTTCCTTTTGGGTCGAGGACAATCTGCTTGAGTAGATGCTTTTCTAGATGCATATTTAGTTTTTTGAACTTTTACAGATCTTTTAGGTTCTTTTTTTTGGCTCTGGTTGTGTATTAGCTTTTCTTTTTTGAAGTGGATCATTAAGACATTTTGTTCATCGTTCCTGGTTCATAAAACAAAAATATTAGAATGAGGGTATGAACTTAAAAAATTAGGGTATCAATTCCACACAAAAAAAAAGGATATGAACTGTTCTAATTAGGGTATGACATATGCTTTTAGGGTATCAACTCTGTTAATCTGGATATGAACTCTAAAAATGGCTAATAACAACTAAAATTCGCTAATAACAACTATATAAATCTTTAAATAAGGGTATCAACTTTAAAAATAAGGATATGAACTTTATCAAATTAGGTATGACATATGTTTTTAGGGTATCAACTCTGTTAGTTAGGATATGAACTCTAAAATTGGCTAATAATTACTGTATAAATCAATTCAATTGAAAAAGTGAAAAACCCACTAACTTTTAAATAGGCTAGGGAAATCTTTTAATACACTAATCCCAAACACACATAATTTTGCTAATAAAAAACCAGATAAACTGATAGAGTTAAAAAAAAATTACTAATCCTAAACACACATAATTTTGCTAATAAAAAACCAGATAAAATGATAAAGTTATAAAAAAAAATTACCCGATTTGGTGACAGAATAAAAGAAGTTAGAGGAGTGTCTTATTCGTTTTCTTCGTCTATTAGTGACACACACCCTCCTGTTAATTCAACAATCCTTTTAGACATTTTTAGCACGTGTTAGAGAGAGACAGGTGGGATTAAAGAGAGAGAGGGAGAGATGTGCGATTAGATTAGAGAGAGAGAAAGAGAGCGATTAGATTTAGGTTAGATTATAATTAATTAGGAAAATAATAAGTATATATAGGTATGTTTTTTGTAATTTAAGTTTTGGGGGTATGTTTTTGGTAATATAATAGAAATAGGGTATGCTTTTGTTAATTGCCCCATAAATTAAACCATTAAGTTTCATAAAATTGATTATTAAGGGCATTTAGATAAAACCTTTCAAAAATAGGCTTATAAAGAAGATCATACTGCTGAGTAAGGTCAAGCCGCGGCATAATTTTTATCATCTATTTCATGCAATATATATTGAATAAATAATAATGAGTTGTTTAGACCAACCATGTCACTTTATTAGATTTTTGACTGTATTTTGTAATTTTCTTTAACTATTTATATAACAATTAAGAAACTGATGAGCATTCTTATAAGTAATTAAAATACAAGTATAGTCTTGTATGATAAAACTAAAATACAAGTTTAAAACATATACTCACGTGCATTGCACATCATGCACCAACTCATTCTATAATCATTTTACTTGTAGAATCCTTCAACTATTTATACTTTATAATCAAATATAAATATGCTATTTTGCAATGCCATGTACTTAAAATATATTCACAGCACTTTATCTAATATTACACGGCTTGTTATTGAATTTTAATAACAATATATTAACATAAACTGTTACTAAGTGTTGATAACTGTTTTCACAATCAGTTGTTGCTATTTTGTTACTTTTTTGTATTAACGGTTGATCTCGCTCTCCCCTCTCTCTACCTCTCTTTTGGCAATCATGAACTACGGTGAGACGTGAAAACACCCGATCCCATTCCGTAATTTTTGCGAATATGATTGTACACGTTTGGACCTTATTGCAATACTAACTAACTTTGGATATTTTCATATAGATATTTACAATATGAAATATTGATTATGAACCTTCTCATCCTAAAAATAAAAAAGTTTTAGCCCAATAATCTTTTAGTAAATACCAAAACCACTCCATCATAAAATTGTTTCTTGTGATTTTCTTACGGAGAATATTATTCATATGTCACATTCTACAAGATTTTTTAAATAGAGGTCCTGTGCTGAAATTTGTTTAAGTTTCAGTCCCCCGACCCAATAAAAAATAACTTAAAAACTATTTTTATGCTTAAAAAATAACTTATAATCTATACGGGAAAGATATTAAAATGTAAAAAAGAAGTTAAAAGTTGTTGTTAAGTTTTAAAAAGTATATTATAACCTACATGAGAAATATATCAAAGTGTAAAAATATAATTTAAAATCTGTTTTTTTTTTAGTTTTTTTTAGCGTTTGTTTGAGAATTATTGAGTAAAAAAATATAAAAAATGCTACGAAAATAATTTTTTTTTTATCACTTGTAAGGTAAAATACACTTAAAAATATTATAAAAACAGTAGTGACCTATAAACAAAAATGTTATTGAAAGACGACTACTTTCAATCAAAAGATGATGTTTCTTCCACAACCTATTAATCAAATCATAGTCATATATGTAAATGACGAAAGCTCTATACCACTACACCGCTATCAATTTTTATTCTAATAATTTATAACACAAAACAAAACAAAAAACATTCAGTTTATCTCTTTTTAACTAAGAAATTTAAGTTTTATATATAATTAAAATAGTATGCTTATTTGTAATCTTATAAGTTATAAAGTTTTAGTGTTCAACTTTAATAACGTATTTTTCATATATCTACTATTAAAATTTAAAGATAATTTGATGCGTAACAAGATTTATTAATTTGACGATAATTAAAGGAAAATTATGCGTTTTTTTAATTTTGAAAGGCCCTACTTCCAAAAAAGACCTAGAACACTCAAATAAGCATAACCAACTATACGAACCAAATTTTTTTTAATCTTATATGAACCGATCCATGCGTTATCCAACGCATTCATAATAGGACCCGGAGTATAATAGTCTTTACCCTATCAAAAGATAAGGGTAAATATTCATTAAACATCCAAGCACAGTTAATTAAGGCCTCACAGTTGAAAAACCCATGAGATGTCAGATGAGATTGAGACACTTGTCAACATCGATATCATATGGCGCATGAATGCCTATAAATAGTCAAGTATCTGCACTGGAAAAGGGACCTGAAATCTGATCAAAAAGAAATACAAGACAGATTTTTCAGAGCTTATCTAACTAGAAAGTACACCGAGAAAAGTCAAATAAAAGACCGAGCATCAATAATAAAGTCCAAGATCAAGATTAAGATTAAATTATCAAACCGAGCACAAGTGTAATAAGAAATTGTAATACGAGCAAGAATATTTACCGATCAATAAAGAACGAATAACGTGTCCAATATTTACTTTCATTAATTTATATTATTATTGTTGAAAAGTATAACGTGACCCGATCAAAGTTATTGTTTTATCAAACATCTAGAACAATCAAATAAGCAGAACCAACTGTATTGGGAATCTCACAAATTTTAAGGTTGATTGTAAAACTAAGTTACGGGTTGATAATCTTGTGTGTTTTCTAAATCAGATTACGTGCTTGGTGCATATTTCGTGTCGCAGACCATCGCGTTGCAGGGGTGAAGTCAGGTTTTTAGTTTATGCGGTGTGTCAAAATTTATATAAACTACTAAATTAAGTTAAACGAAAAAATAATTTTAATATATTTTAGTGAAATACTTGATCAAAAATTTTAAAAAACATAATTTTCCAAATTACGAGAGTGTAATCTCCTGATTTTCTCTATATCACGTCAAAAAAAAGTTCGTGTCATGAATTTTGATAACTATAAATTGAATATTGTGAAAAAAAAAGGTATTGATCAATTGCGTGAGTCTTGATAATTGATAGGTGTACATGTTATTAAGAGGCACGAATTAATATTATTTATTACTCATTTCGTTTTCATTTAATTGTTTAATACAAAACTACAATTTTAAACGCTTTATAATTTGTATCAAAATTATCGAAATTAATTTTTTTAAAATCTAATCATAAAATTTAACATTTGAATTATATTATCAATTTTTAAAAAAATTTATTCCGAAAATTTTAATAGAAATTCTTAAACGATTAAAATTACACGTATTTTCGTAATGAAAATTCGGCAATTGTTTTAATGATATTTGTAATAAATAAATAACATGAACGCACCTAGTCAACAGATGTAATATAATTATGCTAAAAAACATACAAGTGTCCATACACGTGTCCCTTATCATATTAAAACTGCTATATAGTTGACACATCTCTTATTTATTCCGTTATATTTAGTGTTCATTTCCTATTATAACTTACAATATATATCTCAGAGATTTAAATATTTAATCAGTGATGGGTTCAGAGACATTTTTGGAAGTTATTTTGGCAATTTTGTTACCACCTGTTGGTGTTTTCCTTCGTTATGGATGTGGAGTAATTATTTTACTAATACCCCCTCTTTTTTTATTTATAAATATTAAGACATTTATAAAATGAATGTTGATAATGTAATTAAAATTACTAGTTTTATAACTTTCTGGCGTATTGTTTTTCTTTTTGAAGGTTTATTAATTAGATTCGTTTTTTTTCTACAAAAATATTGAGTTTGGTATTATGAGTTATATAATGGACTTGTTACTTAATTGTGTACTTTTTACTTATAAGTATTAAACGTAAAACTCTTGTTTGGTTGACACAAGAAAAGTTTTCTTATTTGTTTTTTCGAGACATAAAACTATACTTAATTTAAGTAAATAGTTTCATAGTTATTCCAAATAAGTATACTTTTCAACAATACCAAATATTTTGTGACCGATTTTCCTTAAGGATATAAGGGAAATTACATTTAAGTTTACTTCTTTTTTTTTTGTTATTGATTTTTTTGCAGGTTGAGTTCTGGATTTGCTTGTTGCTGACACTGTTGGGGTACATTCCAGGGATTATCTATGCAATTTATGTTTTAGTCGGATAGTTAATTTTGTATTTCTATTCGTCGCATATTATCGTGTGAGGTTTGTAAAGACAGTTAATACTTTCTAGTTGTGATAAAATCTCACCGTGTTTCTCGTTTTTGAATTGTGAATTTTTTTTGTTATTGAAACGTTGTGATCATGAACATGTTAATGCTCAATGTCCGATAGATCATTCACCAACTATATTTTTTTACATAAACTGTCACCGAACAAATACTAGACATACCACTGCATAGGTCAAAAGATGTTACACATCATCCTTAATACCGTAAAACAAGCAACCTGTTATGTTCAAATTCGATTATTAACAAAGAAGAGTACTTAGTTTCTGCTATCCCAAAAAGGGACATAAACGAAACTTCATACTTGTTTTCAAAGAGTCTCCGGATAATCGGACTAATGTATATCTAATCAAATAAGAAGTTCATTTGAAATTGCTTTCTCAATCTTTACTTCACCCAGCCTTCCTTGCCCATCCCATTCTTGATACATTATCAAGATTGGACACGGAAAGTATTGAACCCAAGTGTCTCAAATTTTCTATCTAAATCAGTATTTAGGGCTCCCATTTCGTTCCGCTTCGGTCCATCTTCTTTAGCAATAGCAGTTTTTTTGTATACTACGTATTTATTTATTTGTAGGTAAAATTAATTTTCTTCCAAATAGACAACACATTGGACCACTGCTCAAACGTACACTTGAACATGCAGATACCGAAGAAGAATGCCTTTGTAACCAATGGATACGACTCAATTTAGTGAATCAAAAGTCATTTTATCAGAGTAATCACTACGTTTAACTTTTACGAAGATTTTATTAAGAATTAAATAGATGTTGGCAATGGAAACTCGAGCTTCCATCACATACCCTATATATCCTTTTTAACATAGACCTTCTCTCTCTGTGTCCCGCATTGATGCATCATGAACAAATGTTCAGAGAACCACACATAAAAGGTCGTACATGGTAGGCTGAAAAAAAAGGGAATGATATAGTAGACCGATAGAGCAATGTCTGCTTTTGTCTTGCTCCTATTGGTTACAATAATTTTATAATATCATACCGCATAAAAAAAGCAGCATAAGAGTTGATCAAAGAACAAGAAGCATGCAAAGCAACACAAATTGTATAACTTAGAAATATTAACATTTGACTAATTATTAATATCCTCCAACATCTCACTGAAAATATTAATATTTTGTACATTAATAGAATAACTTAGCCTAAATATGTAACTAACAAGTTGAGTTCCTGGTCTTCGATCCAATAAGTGAAGTTCATTTTTATCACTAACATTCATACAAATATAATGTTTGGCCTTTCGAGTGCAGAAAGCATGTTGTGCTATATATAATCGCTCTTGTATTTTTTGTCCATACGGGCACTTCATGTTTATGACATGATATCCAGCTAAATTTGGTATGTTCGGCTCATGGTAATCGAAAGATCAAATTGTTAACGACTAAGAAAGAACTTAAAAAAAAACTTTCTGTAAGTTTATTTGGAATGTTAAATGTGAGATCTGGGAATAGTATGTGACAACCACTACGATATTACACACATTATTTGTAAATTAATCAAACTGATCTTTTTATTAGTTTTTCATACATGTGACATCTCCAAAATAAGCATAGATACTACTATCACTAAGGCATTTCACATTTCAAAATTTTATAAACTTATCCAAAATAAACTAGATGGAAATCTCCATGTTGAACCTAAAGATTCAAGCTAAGCATTCAATCATGACATGCTATTAAGACCTTTTTTTTCCCAATCATTTGCTGTTAAATTCAGCCAAAGGCATCCTTGCTCTAGGCTTTGAGATTGTAGTTGTCGAATGCTCATTTTTTAGATTAATACCCTCGAAATACTTGCTTAAACTCGCAACATTATCTTCGATATTGGCCTTCAAGTTTTCCTTTTCATTCTCTTTACTCTTTCGAGAAGGCGGTTTATTTTTGCTCATGCGTGGGACAATGGTGCTTAAATGGGCATATCTTATTCTCTCTTTCTCGATTCTGCTTTCCAAATCCGCTTTGATTCTCTTCTTTTCTATACTCATACTTGATCGAAGATCGCATTGTCTTCCATATGCCACATTTTGAGTTTTTACGCAACTCTCTCTGAGAGGGGTACTATCTTTTTTTTTCAATTTTAAGAGACGCAACTTTGGGGATATGTTACCATTCGCTGGTTTTCGTTGTGTATGGTCGCATGTGGCACTAGAAGAAATGCTTAACTCTCTAGCTTTTGAAGTTACTAGTGGCGAGTCTCGGGACTTCTTTTTAGTTGTAACTCCAATTTTACTTTGTGATCCGATATGAAACTGAAAATGTGCTCTCGAATGCTCCTATAAAAAAAAAATGAACCGCAATTATAGTGAGTGTAGCTCAAGCATTTTGCTTAGTAGCTGGGATTTTTTGCTTATTAGATCGTAATGTATTTGGCTTGTCAGCTAAAGACTTTGCCTTCTAATGTATTTTGCCTAAACCACAAGAAACTATATATCGAAACAAACCAAATAATTGTCCTAGTTTCATCTAAGCCAAGCTTTATTGCTCAAAAACTTAGAGGCAACGAGGCTGTGATTAAAATTGCATTTGGACAAGCTATATTGTTCAAAAGTTGCAGCCGAAAAAGCGTTTTTACTTAAAATTTGCAGCCCGACAAGCCATGAAAGAAATAGTGAGAACCGGAAAGGGAAAATGTGCACAAAGTAGCAAGTTTAAGTTCTTTTTTCGGATGAAAAGCATGGAAAACAGAAGGATATTTCTCCTTTCCAAAACTCTTGGAAAGGGAGAATCCGTATTCCTCAAAAGTATAAAAAAGGGTTCGAGGTTTTCATAAACATGACCTCAATAGAAGTATAAATGTGTATTCCACCTCCGTTTTATTTTAAAAAACAAGCACAAAAATACTTAAATTAGGAGCAACCCTGGTAACCAATTTGGCTATACGGTATTATTAAAGAGATCAAACTGACCTTGTCAAAGAACCCAATTTTCGGTGAGGGCGGTTTTAGCCCGGAAGGCCTAAATCCTCTTGCTGTTTCTTTAGAACCGTCGTCATTCCTATCTTTTGAGTTCAAATTACGATCCACATTCGTATATGAAGCAGATGGTGAATGTAAGGAACATTCGTCATTGGTACTAGCAGTTGAATAATAAGAAGAATGGTTCGAGAAGGATGATAAATGGGTTGAAGAACTTAGAGTTTCGACCTCGGGTTGTACTTGCAACGAGCATTTTAGAGGAGTTTTAAAAGTTGAAACCGAGCTAGACAGTGTACTTTTTCTGCTATTTGATTTAATTATGGAGTTTGAGGAAGATCGTAGAGACGAAGCACTGCTAAATGGGGAAGAATAGGAGATTGAGTCGCTGTTATTATTGAGAGATAACGAAGATGATATCACACGAGACGAGCCAGTGGAACTAGATGAATTTCCTAAGCGAGATTTGTTCGAGGAAACCAATCCTTTACCTGAACCAAAAGTAGGAAAATGTAGTCAAGTGACATATTTAGGATTAATTTTTAATAAGTGCGGGTGACAAAATTGCTTAGGCGGATGTGGATCGTAAAGAGTTTTTGAATAAAATCAAAATTGATTCCAATCAGTGTAAAGTCAAAATGATGTGCTTAGCCTTGTACCACACCACCTACACGAACCGTATATGATTCTGTATAAAGATCTAAGTAAACAATGTTACTTAAGAGGGTGCTTACTTGATGAAGAGGTGGTAGATTTATGTTGTAATTTAGCATTGTCTACATATGAAGGGAAATTTCTCGTTGAACTGCTTGAGGTAACATTTACCCTCCCAGATATCTTGGGTGGTCTTGGAGAAAATGGTTTTGATTTTCCATTCGTTTCACGTAACTGCAATCATCAAATAAATTTAGGTCAGTTAGTTCATATCATCGGGGGGTTTTTCAGCTAATACTTCTTAATGTTACGAAACCATTGTCGTAACACACATTGTGCATTTCACGGAGAAAAAAAACCAAAACGAATAATGACTACTTTTATGTACACAGATGCAGAAGAAAGTTGCCTCACACAGAAGCATAGTCCAAATGACCAACAAAAAGTTTCACAAAAGAGCTGCTCTTTTGAGCAAACTCGCCTATAGGTGGCACACAAGTTACACAGACAAGCAATAGATGCACAAATTTCTACAAGTAACACATAGTTAGTATTATTAAAACTTGCCTGTGAAATGAATGGACTTCCAGTGCCTTTGTGATTTATTTCCGATCTTTGCTTATATACACTTTGCTTTCTAGAGGTTGGGATATATTTCACCTGAAACAGAAACGAGATTAAATTGCCAAAGGAAGTTTAATAGTAGTAATGACAATGGAAAATTGGAAATACAAAACCTATGCATACCAAATTCTGAGGCATGTACTCCAGCTTCTTTGAGACTGTGAATAACATAATTTGTCAAAAAAGTTTGAGAAATTGTAAAGAGATGCTAAGAACACTAACACTACTTTGAAGACATTATAAATGAATGCATATGGAGCAATTTATCTCAATAAAAGATAGTACTTCATTTACAGTTTGTGATAACCGTGTGATGGTCCTTGCGTCGTTGGCTTGGATGCAAATTTTTCTTCAAAAATAAACATGCTACATTAAAGGCTAAGATAAAAGTAACTTCATCCATTTTGAAACTTAGAAACTCTTTTAAGGTCAGAATACCAAAGAACCTAAGCTTTTGAGCTAACCGACCAATTCCACCGTCGCTTATAACCAAAAAGGTATATAAGTAAAGATTAATAGTTGCAACCAAACGATCTCTTCTATTGAATGTTTCCAAGTTCTGAGTACAAAGTTTACTTACGATGAGCTTTCTGTTTGTGATCTTCTGAATGAATATCAGTCCATGTACTGGATTTTCGTATAGATGCTCTCACATCTTCAAATAGGTCATGTTCGTAATCTCGATAGCTTTCTAGTAAGAAACCATCGGTATCAAACATATATTCCGAGTAGGTAGATTTTCGTTTACGAACTTCTGGTTTTTCAAACCCTTTATTCATAGTGAACAGCTCTTCTGGGTCCAAAACCCCTGATCATATACAAAACATAAATAACAAAACTGAAAAAAATATTTCCTCAAAGTTATAATTACAGATATTTTAGTTTTTCGTACCTGCATTGGTGAAGAAGGCACTATCCCAACCTAAACTGTCCCTTGAGTTGGTTGCTCTATCGAATATGTCAGCTTTTTTAGCATTCACAAACTCATTGAAATTCTTCTGCTCATCTATATCATCCATTGTTACTGAAAATTCGATTTATAACATGTGTTTATAAAAGATAATAGAATAACAGGTTAAGTGCAAGTGCAACAAAACCATTTCGAAATAATAGTTTCCCTTTCATCTTTTTTATTTCCCGTTTATCTCATTTTTAACTAGGTTGAGCATGCTTTGTGAATAGATTACGAGTTCACTTCAGTTCTATGCTTTTTGGGGCTTCAGTGAACTGAAAATTGAAATCATGATTCTTCTACCGATTATAATTCGATTGAGTAAAACCAACCAAAAATAGAAAACATTTTCTAGCTTAGTATAATGCCAACAATTATTCAACATTTCAAGTACCCAAATGAAACAAGTCGAAAACCAGTTTTTGAGAACATGAAATTGGAATTACTATGGTGTTATGCAATAGTTTCACTAACTGATAGTATTGACACATGAAACCTTAGCTTCTCATAGTATTTGTACTCATAATCCAGAAATAGAGTAATTAGCTAAAATCTGCAAAATTCATCGAAAAATTTAGTGTTTTTTTTTTGGATAAGCATAGAAAAAATTAGTTAAATCCTTAAAGCATATAAATTTTGAGTTGATAAAGAAAAAAATTACATACCACTGTTTTATAAAGAGCGCTTCGTAGTAAATAAATTGATTCAAAGTTTAGAAAAAGCTTTAAAAACTCACTTGTTTGTTTTCCAAGCCCGTAAAAGCTCATGCGTTTTACATTTTTAGTGTAGCTCTTGCAAAAACACTTCAGCGGAAATTTCGCTTTTTATAACATGTATTTATTATTTTCACTCATTATTCATTACTAAGCCTAAACATACACAAATGGATAATGCATTAACCCAATGAGAGTCTTAAGTAAATATATAATGGATCTATAAGATATTGCTCAATGATCCAACCTACATTCAATAAATATAGAAAATGATGTATGTTTTTTTAAAAAAAATGAGAATTAGATGCGGCTTTTTCTGGTTTAATTAATCTAACTCAATTATGACTCATGAAGCCTATTTACACAAAAAGAAAAACTCATATATTTACATAGCATATCAATTCTATACATACATGTACAAATGCAATGTATACTATCACCATATTATGGTAACAAAATTTATAAAAATACATATAAAAAAAAAAGGAATTTGAAAAGACTAACTTAACTATTCATCAGTATATCATCAAAACAAATTTACATAATATATCAATTCTACGCATACATGTACAAATGCAATGTATACTATCACCATATTATGGTAACAAAATTAATAAAAAAGACATGAACAAAAGGGGTTTGAGAAGACTATATATAACTAACCCGAAAGTCGGAAACTCCCAAGAGAATCCCTACCAGGACAAGAAACAAGAAAATCGTCCTCTGTAGAAAAATCGATAAGTTGAAGGTTCTCCATAAGAATACAAGTTATTTAAAGAAAAATCTTCTTGAATGGCATTTAAAGCCTCATGATTTGAATTTTGAGCACAAAAACAGAGTTACAAAAAGAGATAATTTATGTGTTTTTAATGACATTTTGAATATTTTTGAGATTTCTGAAACTGAAGAAAGGAGTTGTTGGATTGTTAGAAAATATGGTTGTTTGTAACGTGTAACATGTAACGTGTATGTTGTAATCTTATTTTGTATAGTTGTCACATATCTGTATTTAATTAATTTTCTATCAAAAGTTAATTAAGATGTACTACTATATTAGTAGAATTTTTAACATTGATAATCCCTTTACTTTTAACCCAACACACTCTCAGGTCCCATAGTACACGACAAAAAAAAATGACGAAAATAGTGACAGATTCCGGTTCCCAATGTATTAGTTGCAGACCCTATACGGTATGGTGACAAATTTATGTTTTATAACAGATTTAGCCGTCTTTGATTCCAACCTTTTTTTTTAGTGATGATATTATCCGCCAGTTAGTTGCTCTCATCACACGACAATCACAACTCATGGTTTTGAAATATCAGCAAGTTATGATTTTGTGTCTATTGAACGTAAATGATATGAAATGTAAGAATTATTTTAAGGAAAATTATCTGTGTACCGTTACTTATGGGATGTCCTTTTTGTACTTTTGAGAGTTTTAATCTTCTTAGACCTTAGTATAAGAATAAAAGAGACCAAAAATTTTCATTATTTGTTGAACGTTTGGACCAAATTTGTCACTCCCTCAGACCTTGAAACTATTACTATCACAATTGATTATAACGGAAACCATATAAGTATTGGTTGAAACTTGAGAAACGGGAAATTATGTTAGCTAATAATCTACTTAGTAAAACAAAATATTCATCAAATCAAACGCATTTATATCAAGAATAAATAAGATTTTGGCTCTTTAAAAAAAAAATTATGGCGGCTATATTTTTGCGAATTTATTTTCGAACACAAAAACAAATTATCCCTAAACGCTTATTATATTACCGTGCGAATATTGTCGTGCGAGGCATACAATTAGACGAAGTAATAAGAATTAAACTAAAAGTTGAAGTCTATAGACACAATGCCGCAATAAAAGGCCTCCAAGAAACAAAAAGTATTTCATTCACTCCGACTCAATAATCATCAATTTTCGGGGTGGCGACACACTAAAAAGTTGATCTGTCGCGACAAAGAAACTCAAAGTATCAACGAAACACTCAAATCGTTGTGCAATAATCACTCAATGATCAACCCATTTTGAAACCCGATCCGCAAATGTCGTCCAAGAGTGAAAACCCAAAAACAGAAATACGAACACGTTAAATTTAAACGAGTGATACGATTACTCGCGCAACTCATGAAGAGACTCCAAAAATAAGCAATCTATAATACAAAACGAGAGTGTAGATGGTCTAAAACCGAGTGATGGGACTCATTATCGAAACTGCCGAAGAATTGCAACTTTTTTTTTTATGCTTGATTATTTTGTTATATCTGCTTTTAAGTCGAGTGAACTTCATTGGTAACTGTCACAAGATAAATTTATATATTTACTTAATTAATGTAATGTTTAATCTCTTAAAGATTATTTGGGTAAAAATTTAGAATGCTAACTTTGGTTAAGAAAACAAATATAGATGTTACGAGATTTGTTCCATCACATTAATGATTCCGATTGTGTGACATGTAGAAACGTATTTTCCACGTTTTGGTGGAATTTATACAGATCAATATAAAGCAGCTTTTAAGCTGTATACATATACGTGTATATAGAGAGAGAGAGATAAAAAGTGATCTTATATTAATTTCTCTGTGTGATTACAATATATATATATACACAAGTTTCTATCCGGTCCTATCAATTACAAACTTAACAGTAATAGTACTACACTGAATATTTCTATCTGGTCCAGTGAATATGAAATATAACAGAAACAAATATACATCTTCCATTAATTACAAAACAGTTTAATATACTCAATATGCCCCCCTCAAGATGGATTGTGAAGAGATAACACACCCATTTTGAATAATAAGTGCTGAAAAGGAGCTGCTCCAAGAGCTTTAATGAAAATATCTGCAATATTGTTAGTAGTATTGACATGAAGAGGATGGATAATCTTCCTAACAATTAAATCTCTAATAAAATGACAATCAATTTCAACATGTTTGGTTCTTTCATGATTCACTGGGTTATAAGCTAAAGCAAGTGCTGACTTACTATTTGTATACAAAGAAACTGGTTGTTCTGCTGTAATTCCTAGATCTTTTAACAAACTAAGCAACCATATAATCTCACAGCTTGTAATAGCTAAAGCCCTATATTCTGCCTCAGCACTACTTCTTGAAACAACCTTTTGCTTCTTACTTTTCCATGATATAAGAGATGTTCCTAAGAAAATGCTAAACCCTGTAACTGACCTCCTAGTATCTACACATGCAGCCCAATCAGAGTCACTAAAAGCTTGTAAATTTAAAGAAGACTTAGAAGAGAAGAACATACCTTGAGCTGGGTCTTGTTTGATGTACCTGAGAACCCTTACAGCAGCTGCATAATGTGACTGACTTGGTGCTGCTAAAAACTGACTCAACACATGAACAGAAAAAGAAATGTCTGGCCTGGTAATGGTCAAATATAATAATTTTCCAACCATTCTTCTATATAAAGTAATATCCTCAAAAGGATTATCATCACTGTTTGTGAGTTTTTGCTTTGTATCTATTGGAAAAGAAGTAGGTTTGCAGGCTAATAAACCTGTATCTGCCAAAATTTCTAGTGCATATTTCCTTTGACAAACATGAATACCTGTTGAGTTTCTTGCTACTTCAAGTCCTAAGAAATACCTTAAACTGCCTAAATCTTTCAATTTGAACTTATTATCCAAAAAAAACTTAACCTCTGTTATTAACTCTTGGGATGCACTTCCTAAAATAATGTCATCCACATACACTAATAAGACCAAAAAACTACCATTTTTGGAAATAGTAAATAAAGAATAGTCTGCAATAGATTGCTTAAAACCATAAACCAAAAGTGCACTACTTAACTTAGAAAACCACTGTCTAGAGGCTTGTTTTAATCCATATAAAGATTTTTGAAGCTTACAAACTAATTTATTATTGTTTTGAAAAAAACCTGGTGGTGGCACCATATAAACATCTTCTTCTAGTTCACCATGTAAGAAAGCATTGTTAACATCAATTTGAGCTAGAAACCAATTTTGAGAAGCTGAAACAGCTAAAAAACATCTTACTGTAGTCATTTTAGCAACAGGTGAAAAAGTAGCTTCATAATCTATTCCTTCAAGTTGTGTATAACCCTTAGCAACTAGCCTGGCCTTATATCTTTCTATTGACCCATCTGCTTTATGTTTTATTTTAAAACCCCATTTACAACCAATAGGTTGTTTATCATTAGGTAATTCAGTTAATAACCAAGTTTTATTAACCTCTAAAGCTGTAATCTCATCTTTCATTGCTTTAATCCATAGTGGATTAGTACTAGCCTGCTTATAAGTTTTGGGTTCCACAGCAGAAGAAACTGATAAACAAAAAGACTTATAAATATGAGAAATATTATCATATGTAACACATGAACTTAAAGCATGAATAGGATTTAATGTAGGTAAAGAACTATTAACACTGCTTATTGCACAATGGTAATCCTGTAAATAAGCAGGAGCTTTACCAGTTCTTTTTGTCCTCTTAATAGGTATAATTACAGAATCATCTTCTGAATTACCAACTCCCTCAGTATTAGAAACACTATCATTATTATCATTAACAACATTGTGACCAGGTGAATAGTCTTGAATTTGGTTTTGAAAAGGAAAAACTTCCTCATAAAAAATAACATCCCTGGTATAGAAAAAAACATTAGTATTTAAATCTAATAATTTGTAACCTTTTGTACTAGTACCATATCCTAGGAAAACACTTTTACTTCCTCTAGCATCAAACTTAGACCTATCTCTTTTTAAAGTGCTAGCATAACACAAACATCCAAAAACTTTTAGATGATTATAAGTAGGTTTATAACCATAAAGAACCTCATATGGACTTTTATTATTCAACACAGGTGTAGGTGTTCTATTAATAAGATAAGCTGCAGTTAATACACATTCTCCCCAAAATTTCATAGGTAAAGAGGACTGAAATCTTAAAGCTCTACCAATATTTAACAGATGTTGATGTTTTCTTTCTACTATTCCATTTTGTTGTGGTGTTTCTACACAACTAGTTTGATGAATAATCCCATTTTTAGAATAAAAATCCACTAAATTAAACTCAGTTCCATTATCACTTCTTAATATTTTTATTTTGCTATTAAACTGGGTTTCCACCATCTTGTAAAAAACAGGTAAGATAACAGATGTTTCAGACTTATGTTTCAATAAAAACACCCAAGTACACCTAGTATAGTCATCTACTATAGTTAAAAAATAAACAAAACCATCATAGGTAGGAACAGAATAATTACCCCAAACATCACAATGTATAAGATCAAAAGCATTTTTAACATGAGTACTGCTTAATGGAAAACTTAATCTTTGATGCTTAGCAAGATGACAAACATCACAAGGAGTACAATTCTGAACAGTAAATTTTGCTTTTACATCTTCTGAAATCAAATTCAAAACAGATATAGAAGGATGTCCTAGTCTGGAATGCCAAATATGGGGCTTATTGTGCAAAGAAAAACTATTACAGCTAATATGAGAAGAACTATGAACACCTTTTCTAGTGAAAATATATAAACCATTTTCTGCTTCTGCCCTACCAATCATCCTCAAGGATACCTGGTCCTGAATATAACAGGCATTTGAATCAAATAACAAAGAATAATGAGAATCCCTAGCTAACTTATTTACAGAAACAAGATTGTAACCAAAAGAAGGAACACAAAGAACATTTTTTAATACTATTCCATTTTTAAAAACCACATTTCCTACATGAGTTACTGCAGCAACTTGTCCATTTGGTAAATTAACATGGGAATCAACTAATTTAAAATGACTAAGATGTCCTAATGAAGCAACCATGTGTTCATTTGCACCACTGTCAATAATCCATAAATTGTAATCATAAGCATGTTTCTTTTTATCTAAAAATAAAGTAGAACAGGTTATAGGCATACCTGTCATGCCAGTATGCACCATATTTGATATTGCATTAGAAGTATCTACAGCTTGTTGTTGTTCATCTTCCTGGTGTTTTCTTTGATCAACAGACCCTTGAATGTGAACAGGAGTAGGATTGAACATCCCATCATCCTGATATGAAACTTGGTGTGCCATATTACCCCCAGAAAAATTCTGACCAAACCCTCTAGGCCTAGGTGTCCAACCTGGTGGATAACCATGTAGCCTATAGCACCTATCTTTGGTATGCCTATTAGACCCACAGTGTGAACATTTCATAGGATTACCCCTCCCCACATTAGGCCTAAAAGGTCTAAAACTATTAGCAGTAGATACAGGTGGCCTAAAACCTTGATTAATGGGACCCCTAACATAGTTACCCTGATTATATTGAGAGGCAAGAACCATATTCTGTTGATTAACAATCGTATGAACACCTAGATTCTGTTGTTTCTCTTCTTGTCCCATTAACTGATACATATCATTCACACTAGGAAGAGGTTTCATTAACAAAATCTGACTTCTCACATGAGCAAACTTCTCATTTAAACCCATTAAAAAAATCATTTTAAAAACCCTATGCTCTCTTGCTATTATAGCAGCCATGAAATTACAACCACAACTACCAATAGTACCACAAGTACACCTAGGTATAGGGCTTAAAACACTTAACTGGTTCCATAAGGTTTCTAGTTTGGTAAAATAAGAAGAAACAGACAGATTATTCTGAACCATTGTATGAATGTCATGATGAAGCTCATAAATTCTAGCCTCACTAACTTGAGAAAATCTTTCTGTCAATTCTTTCCACATCTTAGAAGCACTATCAACATACAAGATAGACTATCCTATCTCATTATTAACAGAATTAATGATCCAGGACATAACAATCAGATTACACTGCAACCAAGCCCCATTCATGGGATCACCTTCAGGTGGACAAGCTAAAGAACCAGTAATAAAACCTAATTTAGATTTAGCACCTACTGAAATTTCCATTGCTCTCCTCCAAGAATGGAAATTAAGACCATTCAAGACAGGATTAACCAAACTAGTATTAGTATTCTCATTAGAACCAATAAAGTAAGGACTCATAGTAGTAATAGGCAGAACCCTAGAATTAGCCCCTATTTGATTTTCCTCTGATCCTGGCATAATCTTGAATACAAGATTCCCAAATATTAACCAGAAATCTTAAAGAATTGATAAAGCAGAACAAAACCCTAATTCCAATATTCAGAAAATCTGCTAATAAGAATATTAACAGATTCTAATAGAAAAAAGAGAGATCCAGTGAATACCGAGCGTAATAATGATTGAATTGAAGATAGATCAATCAATCAACCAAAAACCCCAAATTTGTTGAACAAGAACCCTAGAAACTCCAATCAACCAAAGAAACCCCAGATTGAAAAAGAAAAGCAGCGGAATAGCTAATCAACGCTCTGATACCATGTAGAAACGTATTTTCCACGTTTTGGTGGAATTTATACAGATCAATATAAAGCAGCTTTTAAGTTGTATACATATACGTGTATATAGAGAGAGAGATAAAAAGTGATCTTATATTAATTTCTCTGTGTGATTACAATATATATATATACACAAGTTTCTATCTGGTCCTATCAATTACAAACTTAACAGTAATAGTACTACACTGAATATTTCTATCTGGTCTAGTGAATATGAAATATAACAGAAACAAATATACATCTTCCATTAATTACAAAACAGTTTAATATACTCAATATGACATCTTAAAACTACTCGTCACTAATTTTCTTATCGTTTATAATATCACGCGAACAACCTAACCTATTTTTAGTTTCGACTCAAGTAAAGATTTTTCAGTTCCAATGTTATTTTTATGTAGCACAATTTTATAGTATTTTCTGTTTATGAATTATTCTTTTTAATTTAGTTTAATAATATTTTTTAATTATAGTTTATTTTCTAGTATGCAAAAAAAAACCGCAAAGCATGATTTTAGATAGGGCTGGACGAAAACCCGGAAAAACCGAACCGAATCGAAGAAGACCGAAACCGAAAAACCGAAACTTTTTTCGGGTTGGTTTCGATTTACAATAAAACCGAACCGAAAAACCAAAAATAAAACCGAAAAACCGAAAAAACTCGGTCCGGTCCAAAAAATAAAGAGACCGAAATCGAAAAAAACCGAACCGAACCGAACCGAACTCAGCCCAATTTTAGAGGTCTACATATTACATAAAGGGCAAAGACCAAAACCGAAAATAAAACCGAAAAAACTCAGTCCGGTCCAAAAAATAAAGAGACCGAAATCGAAAAAAACCGAACCGAAAAATCTGTTTGGTTTCGGTTTCGGTTTTGATTTTACCAAAAACCGAACCGAACCGAACTCAGCCCTAATTTTAGAGGTCTACATATTACATAAGGGCAAAGACCAAAACTTAAAATATAATTACAAAATTTATAAATATATGGGGTTTATTTGCAAGTAACACAAAGTTCATGGGTATTATTTACATTTTAACCAACTAAAATTACATAAATAATAAAATTAATGGGTTTTTGTTGTAAAAATTAAAATACTACAAAAAAGCTACATTATTTTGTTTAATAAATAATTAATATGTCGATCAGAGAGAGACCCAGAAGAGGTTTATTACCCCCTGCTAAAGAGGTAAAAAAAAAAAAAACCTTTTTTTTCAATTCTTATTTTATTTAATCAGTGTAGTTTTTTTGTTTAGATCTTAGTTATTTAATTATAATCAATCCAAAAATTGAAAATTTTGTCTATATTTTGAAAATTTTGCTGTTTGGTGAAAACCCTTTTGGTTTTAAGGTTTAGTGTTACTAATTATTATGTTATATTAATTTTGTAACTACTAAAAATAAGCATTTTGTATCTATATTTGTGTATGTATAGATATATATATATACATAATTAGTCTTATACTTTTGTATGTATGGTATTGGGTGAAAACCATTTTGGTTTTAAGGTTTAGTGTTACTAATTATTATGTAATATTAATTTTGTAACTACTAAAATTACCATTTTTCATCTTTACTTGTGTATGTATTAGACTATTAGTATATGTTGTTTGGTGAAAATTCTTTTGGCTTTTTAAGGTTTAGTATTCTTAATTATTGTGTGATATTGATTTTAAACTAGTAAAATTTCCATTGTGTCTATACTTGTGTATGTATGGTGTTGGGTGAAAACCCTTTTGGTTTTAAGGTTTATTATTCCTAATTATTATGGAATAATAATTTTGTAACTACTAAAAATAAGCATTTTATATCTATACTTGTGTAATGTGTATATATGGTGTTGGAAAAACCCGTTTGGTTTTAAGATTTAGTATATCATTAGGTGGCTTTGATTTTTGTTAGTTCTAAAATCACCATTTTGTGTAATGAACAACAATTGCCAATTGGTATTATTTTTTAGTCCCTAAAATTTTACACGAATTTTCGATTTTGTATGCTGAACTACTGCTGGTTTCTCGACAGAATGGTGTAAGTATGCCAAAACCGAAAGATTGCATTTTTTTTTGGGAGTTGAGGGTTAAAAAGCAGAAATTAGTGTAAAAAAGGATACTAATTTGACGATATTGAACGAGATCAACCAAAAAATGTAGTAGTAAATCAATATGGATATTGAGTTGAAATTGGCCTCTAGAATTGGTGTACAAAAGTTTAATTACCCTTTTTATTGATATGGAAAAAAAGAAGGAAAGGAAGTAGCAGAAATCCTGAAAGTCAGCTTGTTTGGTGACGACTCAAATATTGGTTATTTGCTTTACTCCTTATAAGCTGCAATGCGCCAGTTCTCTTGATCAACCAGCTTAATGCAATTTTTTTATAGCATTTCTGGACAAAAAGCTAGACATTCAAATGAATGAACCGCTAAAAGAAAACGTTTAATAAAACCTGCCTCATGCATTAGCACTGGAGCAGTTTCTAGCTCCAAGGCTGTTCATAATTCATAGATTTAAAGACTGGGTTTTTTCACCCTCTGGCCATGAAAGACTAGAAGTTGTTGCAAAATAATATTTTTCTTCCCTCATCTTATGAAAAACTAAAAGTCGTAAGGTGGATGAACCGAGATTTGTTAGTGGCAGCTTTTAAGCATATAGGTCATTAGCTAAACCTAGGTTCGTCCGGCTTAAGTTTGTAATATGTTTTTAGGCCAAAAGAACAAATAGGCACAGATTCTAAAATCAGCCAACCAAATATAGGGCAAAAGAAAAAAATCTGAGCTTCATAGCTAATTATACAAGCCTAAATATTTATCCCTTTACACCTCACTGAGGGAGCTCCTATTTTACTTCTGTTCCTATTCAATGTAACAATAAAGTCCGAACTTAGTGTTAGTTTTTATGTTTTGTTTTGTGTGTTTTCGAGCAGAATATTGAGAAGCTATCAAAACTTGTGCAAGGTGGTAATTACTATGGAGCCCAGCAGATGTACAAGTCCTACAGTGTAAGGTAAATGTGACAAGGTTGTAGCATATGCAAATTCGTCACCGTTTATAGTACTTTTCTCTTAGCCTCAGCCGGTTCCATAGTTTACACTATTTTATAGGGCATTCTTTATGTTTAGTTATCTCATTCCAAATTAATGTGTTCTCTGAAAATGGGTATCATCGTAATAGTGTTTTAAGTGAGGGTGACATTGATTGACTTGGGGATCCCTTTTGATTTTGTTGGAAATTTAATAAGGATGATAGGCAAGCAAATTCATGCGTTTACATAATTTTGTTATCAGTCTCCCATCTACATATGTCAACTTTTTTTTACATAGAAGTATCTCATTATAACGATACTGTCACTTTGCCGTCCTCATGATGTGTCTACAATATTATGTCTGTTAGTCATTTCTAATTGATTAACTATACATACTGTTTCTCATGGGGACATACTGACGGAAACTACTGCTCTCATCTTATATCTGTACATTAAGTTTTGCAGCATCTTTAGACTAACAAGAATGTATCATAAATAACATGTTTTTTTGCAGATATATATCCGCAGATAGGTACTCTGAAGCTCTAGATATTCTTGAGTCAGGTGCTTGCATCCAATTGGAACATAAACAGGTGATATTTTTGAACTCCATCATTGATTCATTCTTAAAATTTTCAAATTTTGGAAATCAAAATTTATTAGAAATACCTGAAAAATACAAACAGAATGGGAGTTGTAAAATAATTTATGAATTTTCAGGTCACTTGTGGGGCTGAGCTTGCTGTCCTTTTTGTGGAAACGCTTGTGAAAGGGAATTTTCCATATGACGAGGATACACATGGTCAGTTTTTGTTGTATCTATCATTCGCATGAATTTGTTGCCTATCAAGGGACATTGTTAGTGTATTGCTTTATGCCAGTCAAATATTGGATAGGTCTAGATTTGAAGACAGTTCTATAGAAGTATTACACGGAGTATCACGTGTTACAGTTTAGAAACTTGCACCACTATCATGCATACTCAGTTTCACAGCTTGTACTACTATTTATAAATAACATCTAGTACAAACCCGTCAGCTATGGTTGAGTTTTGATGGCAACCGTTAGATTTAAGGTATATCTGATTTTTTGGAAAGTACTTGAACGGTTTCCATCCATTTAATTGACGGATGTTCAAAATAACCAAAAACTGTCCTCTATGGTACTACATCAGAAAAATGATATTTCATGGTACAAATTGGATACTTAACCATACTAAACCTGGCGCCTTTTGGTTCTTCATATTTCTATCTATTTGTTCTCGAATAATTTTTTTTGGTTCAACATTAGGATGATTCTTTTTTGGTTTTAACTTGATATACTTTTGTTAGATCGTGTCAGGAAAATCTACAAGGCGTTTCCCAAAATTCGTGTGCCACATCATCTCGCCCTGGGGGATGATGATGACATGCAGAAACTTTCTGAAGCTGTTGGAGCAGCAAAAATACGTGTTGAGGGTTGTTCATCGTTTCTAAAAGCTGCTATCAAGTGAGATTTTCTGTTTTTTTTTAGTATGACATATCGTGTTCTGTGCACTTTCTATTCTTTTAGTATGACATATCGTGCTCTGTGCACCAACCTAATCACAGTTTTCAATTTCACCAACTAACCATGTTTTCAACTGGTACTCTTACCTATAGGTTTAATACTTTAGCACTTCCCTTATTCTAATGGAAATATATGATAATCAACGTGTAGGTTAGCATTCAGAATTGATATTAAATGAATAAGTGATCATAAAACTGTGTGACATCATTCTCTCTGTTAAAATTAGCGAAAGGGTACAAAAGTAAGTAAACTATAGGTTGATGTACTTATTGCGACACATGGTAGGTTGGTGATTTAGTGAACAAAAACAGGAAACATGCTTAACTTGGTGTAGAAAACAATTAATAAAATATATAATCATTTCATATGCAGCATTTGAGTAGATTTTTCTATACTGTGTTAAAGCAATTTATAATTTTGTTTTAGGTGGTCTGCAGAATCTGGAGCACATAAGAATGGGTCGCCACAACTACATGATATGTTAGCGGAATACATATATTCTGAATCTCCAGAGGTGGTATGTGTGTCTAATTAACTGTTTTTAAGCATTCATATATATCTTCCTTCTTTTTCAGTTTGATGTGCTATGATATAATTGTTATAAAAATGATATATTTATGTATATACATTGCCTTTTGGCAGGATATGAAGAGAGTTTCTTTCCATTTTGTTCGAGGCAAACAACCAAAGAAGTTTGCTTCAGTTCTAATCGACTTCATGGGAAAGGTTTGACTTTCTCTAAATTTCAGAGCATTTCTGTTCTACGTTAATGAGGTCAATTGTGAATGTCTTAAGAGTTCATGAGTTATATTGTCCTACTATTCATTTCAACCTTCGTTCAAATAGAACAATATTCTCGTAGTAGGTGATTCAAAGACACGGGTGTTTGCTTAGTTTTTATTAATTGGTTCAAGTTTCTTAGGTCTGTTTTTATGGTTGATTTTCTTTGTTGTTGGTTTTAACTATCAAGTGTGAATTTTTATTTACTTATTCAACTATGCAGTGCTACCCAGGTGAAGATGACTTGGCCATTGCAAGAGCCGTCTTGTTGTAAGTTGCCACATCCCCTTCTTAAGTAAATTAGTTCCGAGAAATGACACCATAATTGCATAATTATTTGACGAAACCTATCGTACAAAATTCAAGAAACTTCAAGTTTTCATCACTTTTGGTGTGGTTATATCGAAGAGTTCACATTTAAATTCAAAAGATAAGATGTGAGCAGAAATATGCACTGCAGTACCAAGTCTAAGACGGTTCTTTTAATACAGAAAACACCATATTTTTTCTTTCCTTTCAACATTTAAGTTGTGTTAAAAAGATGTTTACGATGTTTCTTGAAGGTATCTATCCCTTGGCAATCTCCGAGATGCGAATATTCTTATGGATGAGATTCAAAAACAAGTAAAAGATAAGAAGCTGGAGTTCCCTCACTCAGATTTAATCCAGTTCATTGATTATCTTTTGCAAACGTAAGATATGTACTCTCACTTATATTAACAGGTTTTTATTGAAAGAAAGAATTTTCTGTTACAAAGGTCTTCTGTGGCTGCAGTTTTTAATTAAAGAGGATTTGCTTATCTGATGATGACAAAAAAGTTGGGCTAATTAATCTAATAATCACAAATAATGAATGAAAGTGATATATCATATTTTGATTTCAAAGGTCTGTTTGGCTGCAGCTATTAAGTAAATACAGCCGCTTGATTGCAGATGAGACAGCAGCTGTGTTTAGGCCATCAGTGCACAAAAATGTAATCTTTTTAAGTTGACTACCAAATGTACAACTTATAAGCAGAAACGAACGACAAATCCGAAGAAATCGTCATATTTTTAGAATCGTCACGTTTGCTAATAATGAAATATTATATCTATATTTAAAGACTATATAAATTCCAGGTTGCAGAGAGATGCTCTACCCTTATTTAACATGTTGAGACAGAAATACAGATCAAATATTGATAGAGAACCTGTACTTAACGAGGCAAGTGCTCTTCATAATGCCACTCCTTTATTTTTACTTTCTTTTTGGCATAATTTTAAGAATGACTTTTTTAGTGCAGTTGTTGGAAGACATTGCGGAGAAATTCTATGGAGTACGTCGTAAAAACCCACTGCAAGGCATGTTTGGAGATTTCTTCAAGGTAGATTTCGTGTGTTTTTCTGTCTATTGATAAAAAAATTGACCCTTAAAAATTTAATTGTGATTATTCAATACAAGTTAAAGATGTTCTAGCACATCTTAGTTTAGCATTTATATCTTTAATCCAAATTGATATTGGAAAAGGATAACATCCTTAAAATCATTTATTCTGTAATTTATTTTTATTTATTTATTTATTTTGCAGATGATGGACGGTGAAGGAATGTAAGTACAGACTTGCCGCAGTTTTCTTATATTGCGACTTAAGTGTTTGCTTGTACCCATCAGATGTCTGTCTTTTAAATATTTATTGCAACTTTCTCCACTTAATTTTCTTCTTTATTTTCGTTTTCGGGTTAGCTTGTTATACTTGATTTGCTCTTTTTGTTTATTTCAAAAGAGGTGTACTGTTATTAGGATACAGTTGGATTCTAAATATTTTAGACAGATTTTGCTTTTAATAAGATCATAAAAGTTGGAAATTCCCATTCCTCTACAGTCACTGGTGTTTCTTTTCCTTTTTTCTGATAGGCTTTAAACCTATGTTTCAAAAGTAGTTAGTTCTTCTCATATAAACAGCAGAAAAATAATAATTTTCTTTTCGACATGCTTGAAGGAATAGAACAACAAAACTTGTGAAAACTTTACAAAAATAAGTGGAAACTTATTAACTTTCAGGTACAATCGGATAAAAAAAGTTGATGTTCCTTCAAATGAAACTTAAAAATGGTAGTTCGAGGCTGTTTCTTTTATTTTGTGCTGCATTATTTTAGAAAAAAGGAAGCTGCCTTATTAAAGGTCATGAAGAATAACTGTGATCATTGAGCTTAAATCCTCCGGTTAAAAGAACATAAAAAAAGATTTACGTTGACTAGCCAAATAAACTACAAGTTTGATGAATCAAAAGAAATAAAATTGTACTTAAAAACTGCAACCAAACAAGCCCTAGGGCCACCTTAGAACTGGCCATGCATAATGAAGCAGATAGTAGACAGCTTCTGCCTAATTAGCAAAAACAACCAACAAAGTATAGCTATCAACATAAAAGAATGTACAAGAAAGACGGTCAACAAAATAACTTCAGAAATGTGTACATGCCATCACCAACACTTGCTTTATCAAAACAAACAGCAACAACAAAATGCCAAAACTTCAAAACATAGGTGATTACAATAAATAAAAAGAATTTCAAAACATAGATCATTAAAAAAAACATTTTTCGTGACGATAACACTTGAGTACTACTATGACAAAAATTGTGAAAACTAAGTGCAGTTTTTTTTATATATATAAAAAAAGGAAAGAACAATATAACTACAAGAACAAAAACATATACAGAATTCAGTTACAAAATTTAACTTCAAAATATGTGCATGCCATCCGCCATCACTGGCAATCAGCATTGAAAACAAACAACAAAAGGGAAAATTTGCAACGTCTAAAACAGAAAAAGAAACATTTCTTGTCGACAGATGACATTTGAAGGAAACCTATGACCAAAATTGTGAAAACTCAAGAACAAAATGTTTGTCTTCCCTTCAAATAAAAACTCGAAAAAGGCTACTACTCGGTGACCGTCTCTTTATTTTTTTCCATGGCCTTTTTGGCAAGCTCGTAACCGGCGAAATTCATAGCGCCAAGTGGTGCGACCCAGAAGAAACGAGGCACCGCCCCTTTAAATAAACCAAGAGGTCCCTCACGACGAAGCACAGATATTGCGACTAATTGCATTGGTAACGATCTACCACCAGGTGCTGTCATCATTCTGGTTTTCATAACATCAAAGGGTGTTGTGACAACAGCTGTTAGGCCACCTGATAGTGCCCCCACTGCGATCGTCTCCCAGGGCTCTAGCTCCCGTCCTAACAAGTGCTGGAACGCCTATATAACAATACATACGTATCATGGTCAATGTACAGACGTGAAAATGTACCAAGGAGCAGCTGAGATCTAGATCATACTCTTCCATTATTTAAGGTAGAGCAACGTTTGAATAGCAGGGGGTTTTACGTGTAGTTTGAAAAGCCAAAAACTTGAAGTAACTCGATATACAAATTGAAAAAGAATTTATAAACCAAAATTTCCTGGGAAGTTCTTTAGAAACAGAAATTACGCCACTACATTGATTAATGAAAATGTAAGCACCCTACCATATGGTTGCCTACATTCTTGAATGCATTGCTGATATATTTGTATTTTCAGTGTAACATGAGAAAATTCATCAACAAAAGCACCTCAACATATCTAAAAATCAAAACATATGAACTCAACTCTACGACTTTTAATCTTTATGAACCAGATCTGTTTTATACAAAAAAATCTTCAGCACTACTATTTAAATAAAGAACCATATGCTGGTGCCAAAAAAATCTTTGTTAGCATATTGTGCAGAAGTTTAATATAGTGTATAAGAGATTTGGGGGGAAATCTTACACTTAATATGTACCCGACAAACGTACACAATGGCTTATTTGCTTCAAGTACAAAGAAGAATTTAGTATGAATAGTAACGCACGAGTACGACCCACCTTTTTATTATGTTATAGACCCATCTTCTACTATGTTCCCCTGAAAATATGCCAAGTGGTACTGTGTGGGATGTCACTATTTATACCTCATTTTATGTTCATACGTAAAACTCACAACACCCAAGGGGTCGATCAGTTATACCTCTAAATGGTAGAAATACAACCTACTTATAAGTCATAGTGTCATACCATACTTGCTAGCAGAAACAAACATAACCGATGTGTATTAAATCGCCAAGAAGTGTTACGTAAGTGTAGTAATTGCTATTCTTTGTACGTTGGTGTACAAAATTGAATTAATGCTTTAGACTCTTTAGTGTACAAGCTATAATTACTAGTAACAAAAACAAACATTCATTACCTTCTTTGATTCCGCAAAAAGTCCCATTCCGGCAACATAAAACGGAACCTCACGAAGAAGAATGGCACCAGTTCCACGGAAAAATCCTTTCAGGCCATCCTGATGCCATGTACCAACAATCGCCTCTCCGACATTATCGAAAAGACCGGCTTGGAGCCTCTGTTTTAACACCTCGCACGGTATTCGTACAGCTGTACCAAGAAATGTGCTGCAGAAAGATGCTAACGATTGAATCTACACAGCACAGAAACGCGAAAGAATATCATCAAAAATATGTTCAAAAAGTAGCTCTTTTAGCTTTTACTTTAAGTTATAAACTAAGGTGTTGGTTTAACTATAATTAAGTCAAACAAGCTTGAACAACTACGCACCCTTAGGTATCAGCTCTTTCTGTTAGCGTTTTGCTTTAAAAAAAAAGCCTAGGGTGTTTGGTTAACTCTAACTCAGTCAGACAAGTCTGAAGAGCTAAGAGCCTGTTAGTATCAGCTTTTATTTGTTAGCTTTTTGCTTAAAAAAATCCTAGGGTGTTTGGTTTCTCAGATTGTACCAACTTTTTTCTAGTCACACAAACTTGAAAAACTAAGTGCCGGTTTAGCATCAGCTTTTTTTTGTTAGCCTTTCGCTTCGAAACAGGCAAAATTACATAACACCCCCAACCTCAAGTACTTCGGGTGTTTTACAGATAATTAAAATGTACTTGCGACATTGGAATTAACCACCGTTGTTTACTATCTTAATTATGCAAACAATACCATAGGCAATTAGATGGCATAGCTTCGTGTTCATCGGCCCACTTTTGATATAAACTCTTTCGGAATACCGTTTTCTCCAATAAACATGCAAGTAAAAACTGGCGATTAACAGGATATAAAGTTGTTTAAAGTAGTTTTATGCATACAGGAAAACTCCTATTAAAGCAGAAAGCTAACTTTTCTGGTTGCTCGTCGTACATATACATCTAAAGCAAGAATTTCTTTGTTGCTTTTTTCCTAAAGCTGGCTTTTGATAATAATAAAGAAAAAAATGATGCCAACCGTTCCTCAAAAGAAAGGGCAGGGCCAACAAGGTGTAAAGATAAGTTAGTACCTGTATCTCCGGAACGTCTGGGGCAACTTTTACCAGCACGAGCTTACTAGCTTCAAATATACCAGTTCGCAGACCATGGCTAAAACAGAAAAATGTAAATAAATAAACAAATAAATAAGTAGTCCGGATATAAGTGCTTCACAAGAGCCATAAAATAAGAAAGATATCAAAAGTAAAACCTGGAAAATTGCCCAAAAATTGCTGGGATAGAGCCTCTGTATAAACCACGGACCCCAATTTCTGGAAGCTTAGCCAAAATCTCAGGAAATGTAAGTGTTGATGCCTGTACTCTAGTCTGATAAAAAAGTAAAGTCAGCTACCAGTAAATTTCTGATTACTATTGCTACAAACTAATGTCTACACCTAACGTAAATAGAGCAAGAATCTATGTTAGAGATACTAGTGGAAACGAAAACGAAAACCACTCGAGTTTCATTAGTTACCCTAGCAGGCTAACCTAAAATAGTTGGTGCTACTTAGCAAAGAAAATGAAAAAATTGTAATCGGAATACTTTTTCTGAGTTTATTTAGAGTCAAGACACTTCTTTTCTGGAGGTTCACCAGTTAAAAATTGTAATCGGAATACTTTTACGGACCTCCAGAAAAGAAGTGTCTAGACTCTAAATAAACTCTAAACCCAATAGATCTTTCCCCCTAAATCAACAAGTTTGCAACATCTGCAGAGCTATTATTTCAATCTTTTGTAACATTGATAATCAAACTAGACATCTTTCGCATTGGGGTACTAGACACATTTCAAATTTATCATACAATTGAATGACCATCGTGAACTAGTATCACGAAACTGAGAAGTGTTCTCACATACTACAATAATAAAGCAAGAAAAACAAATATATAAAGTGAAAGAACTTGTTACCTTAATGGTATCCACGGGATGCAACAATGAGCATGACAAAGCACAAGACAAGCCACCAACCAAAGCAGCTTTTAGAACACTGCTAGCAGGTAACTCCACTGGTGGTGGAACTGCAACAACTGTAGCTGCCTCAAACCATATACTCCTACATTGAAGATATTTAGAATTATTATTGGTATTAGCTAAGGAAGAAGCCAAGTTCATCGTATATACATACCCAAAAATAAATAAATAAAACTAAGTAAATCAAAATTAGGACCAACTGACAACAAAGCAGTAAAATTAATTTCTCAATATAGACGGAGATCAACAGTTCAACATCGACAATAAAGTTGGCATTACCGCCAAGGAAAGTTATATATATCAGAATCGGTTTTATTAAGGTTTAGTACACTTATTACTATCACATGATCCTAATATTATAGAAAATTTTGATTCTATGTCATGAACTACCAATTTCTGTCAAATTACTACACTCCCTTCAAACAAAATTATGCCTCAATTTATACAAATTAGGAATTTTGATCATTGAACTGCGGCCATATTTCCGACAAAAGACATTCGTATCCTCAAGATTTTAAAAAACGTGTAAGCTAAGAAAATGACATTGACAGTTGTAAACAAAGTCAGCCAAAATATGTAGTTCAGTTCACCAATAAAAGAATCAGTAGTTGATGATACTAGATTGGAATTAGCTCATAGTTGAGATTTGAGTGTAAATATCAAAACTAGAACATTTTTTTGTGAAAATTAATATCACTAATATCCAAAGACTAGAACCAGCAAATGTGAAAATATTAGGCAAATAACTTTTATAGTTCTCACCGAGGATCTTCTTGGAGCCGATCAGACGGAAGTAAAAGCATGAAATTACGAAAATGCCCATACGAAATCGACTCTTCAGAATCAGCATTTAAAAACCTCATCATGGCAACAGCATGATCCTCGTTTGCGGGTAGACCAGCATTTTTTAGGGAAGCTAAAACTTCGCTTTTTTTCAATGTACCAGATTTACTTAAACAAAGAGTAGTAAAAGCTCGTAAAATTGTCGGTTCTTTTTGCTCCATTAAGGTCAAAAACTGTTTCCAACCAAAAGATTTTGAAAACAGGTGACTTTTAGTACGGCTCATGAACTCTTTAGCGTACTTTTGTGGGAGTTTTCTCTTTCTCATGGCCATTTCGAGGTCTTCCATATTGACTTGGCCATCACCGTCTCTGTCTAGTTCTTCAAAGAACCTTCTTCCTGAGAAAAATTAAGGAATTGAATAATTCAAGAACTAGAGTAAGAAGAGGGGGTATAAATGAGAGAAATCCTTAAAGTGAACAACAAACTACCATATTCCATCTTAGTCGCTAGTAATGTCGGGGGGGGGGGGGGGGGAGGAGAGAAAAAGACAATTGTCAATTGAAATCATAGATAAAAGCTCAGGAACCAGATCCCGATTTCATCTCTACAAGAAAGTACACAAGTGCAAAAGCATATGTGAAATGGATAATGAAAAAAACTAAATAAAATCAGTTTCAGTGACTGAACCTTGATTTTCTTTCTTTTTCTGGAAGGTTCATTCAAAGCACTTCAAGTTTCTTAACAACACAACAAATAAGACAGAAAGTTCTTCCAAGTATAGCTTATTCTAGCTCATACAGGAATGTAAAAATATAATAAAACCTTGGATTGGGACATTAGCTACCCTGATGTAGAAAATATAGTACCCACTCGTGCATGTCAATGTGCAAAAACAATAAGCAAGCAAATGCTAGACATATTTATCAGTGGCTGAATATCTAAATAATCCTCAAATGGAATTCTTTTAACATTAAGAAAAATACTATATTGATTACTTAGAGATATGCATACCTTCCGCTTCTGTATATCTGAAAAAATCTTGGACTGAAAATAACTTCTTCTTATCAGGATGCTCATCTTCTTTCGACGATCTCACCAAATTGGGTACAAGCTCAATCAACTCCGCAAATGAAACAGTCGATAAAGTAGACCTTAACCTCTCAACATTCGATAAAGGAATACTAAGTATCGCATTTGCCACTTTTTGAGGAGAATTACCCTCGTTTTCCTCTTTATTGGTAACACCATCGTCACCATTTTCTTCGACCGAATCTTCTCCCACTATAGTTGAAGGTACACCTCCCACTCTCGCAAACTTTAAATTCCCCAAAAATCCATTTCCATGGGCCTTTGTTGCTTCGAAAATACTCGCAAGAGCACTAAAATGATTTCCATTACTAGGAGGACTTTGGGGTGAATTGTCACTCTTGCATTTACTCTCTTGGACACCGAAATCAATTTTTTGAAGATTTTGAGTCACTTGGTCACATAAAAAGCCAATAAAGCATTCAATCGACAACTCATTTCCTTTTCTATCTTCCGTGTCATCGTTTTGAAACATAACAACAGACCGACCATTCGATTTTTTTCGCTTTATTTCACCTAAACCTGTTTGTTTGAACAATTGCACACCCGAATAAGTACTACTTCTGTCCTCATCGCCTAATTTCTGGAAACGCTTTTTATTGTTCTTAAACGGGATTGGCAAAGTTTGGACAAAACCGTTGAACAACAAAGACCACGTGACTGCAAACTGTAAGCAATTCGAGCAAGACACGTCCCCTTTACTAATTCCCTCTTTTGACCCTTTCTCAGACATGTCGTTTTTGGTGTTGTTTTTGTGCTTCTCACTACCACAATTGGGCGAAAAGATCCACAAAAACGACTTAACGGGGACCTTAAAAGACACACCCTTTCTTTTATCATCACTAACCAAACATGAACTACTACTCTTTTTCTTCAATGATTGAACACCCCCGTTCGATTGTGCCTTAATTGCCTCAAACCTAATCTTATCTCCGTTTTTACTCGGCCAACAATGCTCAAAATCTTTCGCCGCTTTCCTAATCCCCGATTCTAGTGGCAAAAAAACGCCCTTAACAACTTCTAGAGAATTAAAAAAGGACTCCATCGGGTCATTTGCAGATACCATCACTTATATATATATATATATATAAATATAGCTTTTTTCAGTTCATGTCAGTGAAAGTTCAACACAAAACACAGCTTATCCAAACAATAACCCTAATAATATAATATTACACAAAATTAAGATCTATTTTTTTAATACCAAAGATCAAATTTTGATTAATACCCAGTTAAGATAAGCATTAAAAATCCTAGTTAAGACCTTCCATACAAACAAATTGATGGGAAAATGAGAGTTTTTGTATAAACATATACTTATATGACTATATATACATATATATATATATATATATATATGTATATATACTAGAAATGGAAATGAAATTTGAGGTGGGTATTTACACAAGAGCTTAAAGATTGTACCTTTAAAAAGAGATTAGCTTTTTAGCCTTTTTTTTTTTTTTTTTGCACAATTTTTTGGATAAATCTAAGGATATGGTAAGTGAAGAGAGAGAGAAGAGAAAAGTTTTAGTTTTTGGTTTCTTTTCCTTTTTATTGCTTTCCTATTTTTTTAATTTATTTTTTTTCATAAAATAATTAAAGTTGAATTAAAGAGTAAAAGTCTTGGACAAGAATGTATTTTTTTATTTTTTTTTATAACTTTTCATGTGAGTTATGCTCAATGATGGTTTCTTAACAAAAACAACTTGGTTAGTGTCTAATCCTATTTAATCGTGTAAGTCTTCGTAACTATTAGGTATATAGGTTTCAGTTAATGTCTGATTTTCGTATGCTGTCATTTTTAAAAACACATACTACGATCTTTTGGTTTTCGCCTAAAATCTGTTTGATTTTCATTGTAAATTGATGGTGTAAATACTAGTCGGTCAGGAATTTTGGACAAGTGTGATTTTTCTTATATTGAGTACCGATAATTATATGTATATACATTTCTAGTCTCTCACCTATATAACATGGGAGAAGATTGTGAATAAAAGTTGAATTCTATTGTGATATTTTGTTGTATATATTGTTCGGTTCTCAACGTAATTAGTGTAGCAATGAGTGTAAGAGTTGCGGGCATATTATTATTCACTTATAATGGACAATCCGTGAACTACTAGAATAAAATCTAAATTAATTTTTATAATATGGTTTGTGTTAAATTCATTTTACTTTTGATGTTTTTATTATTGATCCATATAATCACAAGAGCTAATATAAAATAATCAAATCAGAAAAGAAAAAAAATTGAAAACCATTATATTGTATGATTTTTTTTCCTTATTAAAGACTACGCAATACTGCCTAAAAAATTTAAATGTTTGCATTCGGTTACGTGTCGTTGTGAATATCATCTATGAGCTCTAAAACTACTCGATCTAATAACTATTCTCTTCAATGGTCTCTAAGGGTCTTTGCAATTTTGAGAACCAACATTTTGAAGACTAACCATGCTATAAATGAGATTAAGAGGAGTAAATAGAATTTGGTTACACTTATTAGGGACATTTTTTTATTTATTATTTTTTGTACTCACTTATTGGGGCCAATTACTGTACTTTAACTTCATTATTTTTATTATTAGTTAAAATAATGATGATGTAAGGTCTGAGTAGGATAGAAGGACAAGTGGTACTAATCTACCTTAAACTAGAATTAAATTAGAACAAATCTGGTTTGATTTATTATAATACTACTTGTTAACTAGGGGTGTCATCTCATTCCTATCCATTTGATTTTATTTTTTAGTTTCTTGGTCAAATGACTTTGTTAAAGCATGTTTAACGGTTAGTTTTACCGATCTGGAAAAGAGATTATTGTTATTTAAGACGAACGACTGGTCAACCGCTATGTTTAGAGTTCATGTGCGGAATTAATATAACAAATAAAGCAAAAAAAAAATATAATATTTGTTTTCATTAATAAGTAACTTGATTAATTAAATATATTTTTTACTTAAATCTAATCCTATTTTAAGACCTTTTTATATATTTTTGATGAAATTAAATTAATAAAAAATCTAATACTTTAGGCAATATATCGGATTTTACTACAGTTTTGCCCAATTCTTTCCAATATTTAGTTAGAAATGAAATGTTGAAATATATAATATCAATATTATCTCCAATGTTTATTTGATTAACATAGTATTTATTACACATTTACAAAATATTCACTCCAAATCCTTCTAAAGAAATATGTTCATATCTAATCATAAGAACTAAATAATTATAATAATTGTAAATGCCTTATCTTAATTATCGTTCTTAACCAATGTATTGAGGTATTGGTTAGTTTTTTCCCACATAAGATTCGTATATTTTTAAAACTTCTAATTAGTACCTCTAAAAATGATATTTCGTGTAAGTTGTGAACATAAATTTGAAAATAGTTACTTCAATGTATGATTTTTTAGTATATCCAACCCACAGTTACATACAAATATTGTACCATAGGGATTTTTGGTCATAAAAACTAGTACATGACAAAATACCATTGCTCAATGATCAAAACACTACATTATGACTTCAGTATAATAATTTTAATACAAATTGTGGATCGATCTGAAAGTAGATCTATCCTTAGGCGTGGCGGAAACGCGTGACGGAAACGTTAATCTTATTCGCGTTTTGTTTTTGGTGGAATTTGGTATTGGAGAATTTACTAGTGGGTCATGCAGATACTACTGCAGCGGCAGCGAAGGTAGAGAAACATGACAAGCCATGTCAAGACAATCAACATAGTTTCATACATTTTACATTTGATATATTTGAGTTTTTAGCTACCGAGTTACTGTTGGTCACGCAGCTACTACTGCAGCGACAACAAAGGTAGAGAAACATGAGAAGGGCTGTCAAGACAATCAACACAATTTCATACATTTTGCGTTTGATATATTTGGATTTTTAGCTATTAAGTCTGTTGAGCTTTTCAGGAGAGTGCAGAAAGTTATGAACAGAAATATGTTGACTGCATGCTCGACTGAATATGTCTTTAGAACGTTATGATTTACCATTCAAATAGTACTAGCGGCGCAAATTGATTACGTTTTCACTATCCAATACAAATCTAAATTATGCAACTTAAGTGTAGTAAATCACAAAAGAAAAAATCAGAACTAGAAACATACTACTTCCATTGAAAAAAACAGGATGATGAAGAAAAGAAAATATATGAACAAAAAATAAAAAGTGGAAAAAATAAACAAATAGAAAATGACATGAGGCAGTGGTTTTTCATCCCTCATTTAAAGGTAAAACATACGAAAATTCGCAAACGAGAGGGTTCAAACCCTGACGATAAGCGTGATATACTCGGATAATTTGCACTAGTTGTGAACCATTCTTGTTAGTGGCTAGAAAAAGTGACACATTTCAACCATGTTATATTGCATAGGTACACGTGCCTTATAACAATGTTGTTTTATTATTTATTATCCTGTATAAGGCTTTGGATATTCCTACGTGGCACCTATCTCAACCGTCCGATCCAAACGGCAAAACTTTGGAATTTACTTCAATTTTCAACAGTTTTTCAACATTATCTTCACCACAAAATAAATGTGAAAGTTGTATTTATTGTTACACAGTTAACACATTCAAATAAAGTTTCTTTTTTATCAGTTTATGCATAAAAGATCATAACTACTTCAATTGTTTTTATTCTGAAATAGTTAGCTAAGATCAAAATTGTAAATATTATATTTTCATTTATCATTTCAATATTAACTAAGATTATTCCTTATAATCAATATTAGTGTCGAGTTTTCATCATCTTTAACCTACGTATTTATTCCAAACATTTGGTGTCGGCCATATGAAAACATGTATAATCAATTACATGTAACATCCTAATAAGTGTCGAGTATTCATCATCTTTAACCTACCCATTTATCTCAAACATTTGGGGTCGGCCATATGAAAACATGTGAGAATTTATTCGTTCTCGAAACAATGAATATTCATCCGTCATACGTTTCTATTCAATACTATTTGTTCATCGATTTGTCTTATGCTCAAGTCATTACGAGTGACTTGTATCAAAGTTTTTAACGGTCTGCATCTACCTTTCATTTGGTTTCCTACACTAATAACTTCATTATTCTTAACCGGAGCATCTATAGGTCTTCTTGCCACATGACCAAACAATCTTAACATCTTAATCGACCCCCCTATCATATTATGCTCAATCGGAACCACACTTAACTCAACCAATGTCTTTTTAACGTTGTCGGTCCCAAACCCGAATAAAATAGGAGGGTTACGTGAAAAATTTACCAAATCCATGATATGAAACAACATGATAAGTAATGATAATTATAATACAAGCATAAATGTTCTCGATCGTCTTGATAATCATATACGTTTTGACTGTTGCATTGGTATTCACTTGATGAATACGCGAGTATGAAGATGATGCATTGATCAAATCACAAAGAAATAAGAGAGAATATAGACTTAGATTAGAGTTCACAATTTTCATTAATAATAGTAGTTTATCTCTAAAATAATTACTAATCATGATACTCTGAGACCAAGATCTCTACATATAGACTAAAAATGATGAATAATGTACTAATGTTAATAACAAAATAAAGAAGTGGTCCAACTAAAGAATAAGAATAACAATAATAACAACTAAAAAGTCATGTTCATCGTTTTTTTTTGTTTTTTTTTGCGACCGATTAGAGATCGTAATCACTTGTTTAAGATCTTTAAAAAGACATAACATGTGTATTGAACTTACAAGTTATACCTACTGCTCTATTGCAAGAATTTTATATAAATGATGATAGTGATACAATAACTAATAATATTTTTTCAAAGAGCCTAAATTGGTGATCGTGTCCAACACATTAACGGAATACGAATTAAATCCAACTAATAATATTATATAATGGAATTGCTACAAAAAAAATGTAAGAGGTTCTGAAATTTCATAAGCTTTCCGACGATTTCAGTTTGACATATGTTCAAGATTTAGTCCCGAACCGTGTAGATTTTAAGGATTATCGGGCCACCGAATCGTTCAAGTCAAATAAATAGTCAATCATAGTTTTAATTCCAGAAACAATTACTCCTATGAAGCAGTTTCAAGGAAATACAAAATAATGTATTCAACTATATTTATTGCTTGTTCCATTTAGTTGTTCTAACGACTATTCTAATTTTTTGTATGAATTAATAAAAGTCTGATCAGTATTAATATTAGTAGAATTATTCTCATTTCGTATTTATTGAAAAATCAAACCAACATCACAAAGACCATATATGTATTGAGATAGTGACCCAATTATTGTTTTTTCAACTAGCAACATTACCAAATTAGTTAGTTTGAAATACATAATTAACAATGTAACAAGGGAGCAAAACAATGAAGTGCGATAACTAAGTCAGAGTCATCGTTACTCGAATTCTTTATACAGATTATACGAAGTCAAAATAATTCAATCGTTTATTTAAAATTCAACTAATAAAAAATATACATATAGAACTTTCAAAATAAATAAATAAAAAAAAACGATAGATTAAAGATATCATGTATATAGAGTTTTTTTGAAAATTATATATATAAAGATATATATATATATATATATATATATATATATATATATATATATATATATATATATATATGTAGTTGAGTTTTAAATGAACGATTGGATTATTTTGATTTCATATCATGTATATAAAAAATTCGAGTTATGGTGATCCTGAGTTAGATAGTCACCTACGCAAAACAATCATTTGCCGACTTAAAAATCGCATAACTTAGACCCAAAATAATATACACCAAAGAACACCTTATAAGAACATTCAATAGTCAAATGCAAAAACATGTACTAGTAGTCATTAAAATTTCAAAGCTAATTAAAAGACATACAATTTGATAGACCATGGTCCATGTTACCATGTACTACTATTTATTTCTCAACATCCAAAATATTTTAGAGCAAAATCTTGTTCTAAGAAAACAAAGAAATTTTCACTATTTTAGAAGGAAAAAAAAATGCCTACTAATGTAGTTTTCATTTGTAAATATAACTCATCTAAATCCAAGGGAAAAAAATAGCTAGACACTATTTCACTTGTTTTGATAAAATTTATATCATGTATTTTGGTTAAAATATTCGTAATTAAATATACTGCATGCAATATTAACACGGTTAATTTCTTGGTGTTTTTATCCATTCCTAAGTATATTATTTGAAAATAAACAACCATTTGAGTTAATAAAATAAAACCGACCTAGTATGTTTATTCAGGGCACAAAAATTTTAAAAATTGTTGTTGGCCACTTAAATATATACTATAAGTGAAATGATACCAATGTAACGATTCAATTCAGATTTAGTCTTACCAATAAAATCATTATATTTTGTTGCTAGCTAAGAAATTGAGTTTTTCTTCTTCTTTTTCTATTTTAGTACCTACATTTTATTGCTTCATGGAAATAACGTTACAATTTACTGCCTCGTGTAAGGAAATAACATCGATTATTTTGGAAATAACGTTCCAAAATAATCGATGTTACAAAACTGTAATAAACGGTGAGTGTAGGTAATTCAATGTCGATTTCAATATTTACTATAAAAAAAAGTATCACAACAAATTATATATTGCCTCATCTATGAAAATAACGATGAAACATATCAGCAATATCCCAAAGATTGTTCATTTGTGGCTTTGTGCTACCAACTTTGAAGTTTGAACACCAGTACATTTGGTACGAGATATCGAAAAGAACACAGTTCACCTAAACAAATAATTGGTCCTCCAATGCGACACGACAATGAATAGGAATACACAATCTTCAGTCACTTGGAAGAATTTAAAGCTTAATACAAACAAATAAATTAAAAATCTCTGTTCCAGAATGTGTTTTTCCTTCCTAACCTTTTTTTTAAAATCACCCGTAGCATTCGTTTGGTTGCAAATTTTCAGCTTTAAAGTTGGACTATATTTGGTTGAGCAGGCATAAAAGCTGAGATTTTCTGATTTTTTTCTAAAAAAACAATCCAGAAAAACTTAAGAAGACTTAAGCTGGACAAATCATTTTTTTTAATCAACCTAAATAAGCCAGCTTGTTTGCTTAAAACCAGTAACGAAAATAAGCCTGTTCAAGAGGTGGTATCCACAGAGTGTCTCCTCGCACCCGGAGAAGAAGAGGAGTGAAAAAGCTTCTTTTTAGCTGAACCAAACGACCCCTTATCCCCTTTGCCATTTCCCAATCGACTCGCCACATTGGATTTAGATTTATTCATCATTGCATTTGAACCTGGGCTACTTGAAGCTGCTATGGGACTTGCCATGTCATCACTTCTCCCTGATGATCCTGCAATAGTATGCCTCCGATGACCCTCGAACTTGACACTGCTAGGCCCACTCCCCTTAATTCCCGTAGGCCTTGTTTTTGTGCTTGCTGATCGGGCCTTTAAAAAGAAATTTATTTGAAATTTTCAGTAATTAAAATGCAATCGTGCAGCTAAGAACTTGCGACTCGTGACCTGTATGAACCATTTGGCGGTAGCTTTAAGCAAACAAGCTAGTTTTCTTAGAAGAATAAAAAAAATTGAAGCTTAAGAGACTAAGCTCAAAAGGTGACAAAAACAAAATGATACGATTCATACTAGTTTTAGAGAACGTACTATACATATTCTAATTTATGAGCTCCTTTTCCTGTATTTTTGTTAAAAGATGGACTTGCATTGGTTTGATCAACTTGATATCTGAGGGAGCTTGAAGCCTAAAGGTGGATGCTCTATTCTGAATTTTTAAGAAAAGCTTATTTACTAGGACTTGTTTAGTCGCAGATATTCAAAAAAGAAGCCGAATTTTTTTGAGGTTTAGAAAAAATATAAGCTCATCCACCTTAAAGCTTCTAGTTTACTATGGCTAAAAAACAAGAAACTCTTCACATTTAAGCTGGTTACCCGAGTGCAGCCTGGTCTTTTATAAAAAAAAAAAACAAAGCTTATAAGTCGCAATTCGCAAGCAAACAAGGCCACAATCTGCAATCACACAAGTCTTGCGTTTGCAGTCTAGTCTTATAAAGGAAAAACAAAAATTGGGCGAACATAATACCATAGGGGAATCACCACTCCCCTTTGGGACCATATGCCTTGGTTTTGGGCCCACGGATCGGGACTTTGGAGAAGGAGTCGAACGAGGGGGCTTAGGACTGTTTAGAGGGACGTTATCGTAATCAGTGGATTTGTTTTCCCATGGACGAGTCGCCATCCATCTTTCTAGCCAACTCCATCCCCAAAAAGGATCTGTGTGGTCAGAAATTGTTGGGTTCACGAGGTTCTTTCGGACAAGCTGTCATTTATAAATAAACAGTTTAATAATGTTTAGTTTTCAAGAAAAATTTAAGCACATCAAAAACTGTTTGTACAGCTAAAAAAAAAAATCATCAGTAAAAGCTTACATTCTAACTAATGCTTAGAAAAAATTGTTTGGTATAGCTTGAAAGTCAGGTCATTTATTGGTTGGACATCTTAGAAACTAAGCTTTGTCTAATTTCCAGGTATTCTGGTGAAAAAGCTACAGTTTTTAAATTGAATAAATCCCGAATATTTTCTCATCTTTAAGTAGCCATGGATAGTAAGATTATTTCTAATGCACATAGCCATTAAGAAATCACTTCCCTAATGTAAATAAAAACAGCGGAACTTGAAATAAATGATATTCACGCAACATCATTCATTACATCGATAACTACACTGTGAATCATTCTTACATCAGTCTTTTCCCATTTTTGATCATCATCCTTTTCAAAATAATGGGAGATAAAGTGGCCGAAATATCACGAATAGCAAACAGTCAATAAATATAGTACACTACCAATTATGTCCAGAGTTTCAAAAATTCTTCACCAGTAAAACTTTTGCCTGAATGTTTTTTTTCTCCCCTAACATGAATGCAAAACGCTAGCTAAACTTTGGCATGCTTCTAAATTTAAACAAACCTACGAGCTTGATATGGAGAAGATAGCAATTACATGAGAAATAAATCTCCAGTGACTTTTTTCCTTTGCGGCACATAATCAAATCAATAATTACACCATATTCCTAATTTACTTTATATACCTGTTAAGATGTTTTTCTGGTTATCGGTAACATGTTATGACTAAAAGGCGAAAAATACCATGAACATTAAATGTTGGTGATGAAATATAGCATTACAACAAGTAAAATTTGTTTAAAACTGATTAGCTAAGTGATGAAATATAAAGCAACAACAATTCTTGGTGAAAAATGATAAAGAAATTAAGAAATACCCGGTGTGAGTTTGCATAAGCCAAAGCCCTCTCTCGCTTCTTAGCAGCCTCTTCCTTGTTCTGTAGCTTCGCTTCAATCTCCTCTTTAGATGCCGCACTAGTGTTCCAATCTTCGCTAACCTATACCACATCATAATTTTAAATTATAGTCACAAAATGTGTAGTAAACTCCTGGCTCCGCCGTTGATCTAAACACAGGAAGTCAGCGTTAAGAAAATAAATGTTGCTTATTTGAGGCTGAAAAAGTTGTCTAGATTCAAAACTAGTCTTTTCAGGTAAAAATCAAATAAGCTCATCTTTGAACTTAACCTGGCCAAGCAGATAACAAAATAGTTACAATAAAGACAGAAAAAATTGGCTTTACCCAGCATAAAGATCGTATCCGATTTCAGACTAAATTTGTTTGGCTGCATCTTTTGAAAATACTTGCTCATTTTTTTAGATTGAGGAAAAAGCTGGGTTCATCTAGCTCAAAGCTTTCTAGCATTTTAAGGCCAAAGGCTAAAAAAACTCAGTTTTTGAGCTTCCCGACCAGATACAGTCTAGATTTAAAGTACAGAAGGACAGGAAAAATGACCTTAAGAGCTACAAACATGAAGGTTAAACAACCTAAGCTGTAAGTTGTCTAACGAAGTGCATTGCCCATTATAAGCTAAGAACATTATGGCTGAACTTAAAGGCTTCAAGTTTACAGCCAAAAATCTGTACCAAATGATTGGTATAAACCTACTTCAAAGAAGCTAAAAAAATATAGGGTTTGTCCAGGTTCAAACATAGGTAAGTCGAAAAATATCCTGGCTTATCTGACAGGGAATAGGATTAATTGGGTTTATCAAACCTTAAACTTCTTCCCTTTCATAGGCTAAAATACCAAAAAGCATTGCTATCAGCAATAAAAATAACTTTCTGCAAATTATTCTTTCTAGCTTAAAAGCTATTTTCTAATAAGCCGCAAATTATACTTACATTTTCTGCAGCTCTCAACTTTTCATTCTCTCTATCGTACTTCTGTTGTAGCTGTTTCTGGAGAAGGGTCACATTTTCCTCAGACAATTTAACCCTTCTCGACCGAATCTGAGACTGTAAACGTGTAAGTGTTTGCATACATTGCAAAGTGATCATTGATTGTCGTTGAACAGATTGGCCTTCTATAAGAGATTTTAGCCTCATGAGCCCTCTCAAGGCTCGTAACGCCCTTCTTGCCTAGAAAATGAAATTCCCAGGTCACACGACATGTCTAGTTTACAGAAGAAAAGCTACGCAGATTCAAGGAGGTTCTTGAGATTCAGAAAATGAATCATAAATATATGAAGGAAAATTAAGATAAGATATTTTAGACTCATTAGTCCTCAAGTTCGTAACTCCTTTCTTTCTTGGAAAAATAAATTCCTAGGTTCCTATTTTAATATTAAGCTTTAAGCAAGTATCTCGTTTCGGGAAAACAAGATACTGTAAGAGGATTCATAGAGGTATTCCGAAAAATTCCCAGGTTCCAGAAACAATTTCAAGTGACAACCAAAAAAAATCTTATAGAATAATTTTTACTAAAAGTTATATGCTTCCACAAGATTTTTTGTACCTATTTGTTTGGTGCAGCATTAAAAGAAAAAATTGTGGGATTTCCACAATTTCATTATTTTTCCTGTTTTGGACTAAACGAAAAGGCAAACTAGGAAAAATGGTCTTTTCACGAGTTAGATGAAAGCGCACAAAAAAAAACAAAAAATCTACGTAAGCTACAACACTAGAAATATAAGCGATATTCATCTAGCTCTTTTCTTAGGTTCGACAAAAAATGCTAATCTGATTCGAAGCTTCAACCAAACAAATGAAATAATATTTTCCAATAAAAACTACAAAGGCTTAAAATTAGGGGGAAAAATAATACCAAGTGGCATCGGAACGCAGTCTGTATCTTGATAGCTGCCCTTTCCTCCTCCGATATGCCAGGCTGGCGGACGGCAGCAGTCAGCCTTGCCACCTCAGCTGCCGCAGCCCTAGCAGCTGCTGCTGCCGCCTCGGCTGCCTCGGCGGTGGCGATAGCCACGGTGTAAGCATGCATGCTGTGCTCATTCTCAGATTTATTATACCATTTGTTCTTCGAATGTTCGGATTTCTGTTAAGAAGAAAAACAAATTTAGTGCTTGTTTAATAGCCAAATTTCCCCTTAGCGTTTTGCTTAGAAAAAGACGTGTTTGGTTGGTCAGATTTTTCAGCTTTTAAAAAGCTAGCTTCTGAGTCAAAAAAAAATATAAATCATTAAAAAACACAGAAGCCAGAAACTTGGTATATTTCCTATCTTTTTCACAGAAAAATTACCAAATTTGGGAATTTTATAATAACATTTGTTTGTAAATTTACAAGTCACTTACAAGTCTAGAATAAGTAAAACATGACTTATTAGTAAAAGTAAACTGTTAGTCACCTATAACTTATAAGTAAAAATGCTAAAAGCGCAAAATACTGTAATGCAACTTTTTTAAAACAATCTCTTTCTTACTTTTCTTAGCAGTTTCTTTGACAAAAAAAAAATAACTGATGCCAAATACAACTTCTAATGAAACAAAATTAACATGTAGCTGTGGAATAATACTAAATGGTACCTTCGATTCGAAAGTGAGAGCTTTCTTAACAGTAGAAATCCAGCCTTTCTTCCCCATTTCTCAATCAAATCATCTTCATCATGCAAATACCAAAATAAATACATCTTCATTTAGCTTTCATAAACGTACAGAATGTGAAGTAAAAAATAAAAACAAGATAATGAATTTTGTTTCACATACTAGAATAATCAAACAAGATGTTCAATGTTGAGCATTTTCAGCCAAATTTCTGCAAAAGTTTCATGAAAACAAAAAAAGGCATAGATTTTCACGATAATCTACCAAAAACAACGATAAAAATGCGAATAACTGTCATAGTTTGTATTGGAGTTCTGCAAATTACCTATGTCGTTAAATTTTATTTCTGCAAAACAACATATGTTATCCAAATTTCGCAATCGTACTCTAGAAAATTTTGATCGGTTTTCTGCTTCGGCAATTCTAGATACATACAAGAATGAAAAAAACATGGGTTGGTGTGGATATAGACATGGTTTCGGTTTCCTCATAATAAATGCATTGCTTCATTAATAAATTACTTTTTTTGCAAGTTTTGATAATAAATGAAAAGAGAAAAATCACCCAACATAAACCTGGATGAAAAGTTTAATTTTTTCAAAAAAGTAACCCTACATAAACAATAAATAGTTGATTCCCAAAAGAATCCAATATTACGATTTGTTACAAAAGGTCAAAGTAGCTAATCACTTTTAGAAAAATTTAAAAAAACAAAAAAATCAAGCCAACCCACCAACCTAAGAATAACAAAAAACATGAACAAGAATAACCCATGAAAAACAAAATTTAACAAGGAAAAAAAAATTAAAACCGTGTTGAAAAAATTGTTCCAACCTAAGAATAACAAAAACACGAACAATTATAAAAAATGAAAACCGAAATTTAACAAGTAAAAAAATGATGGAAAACCATGTTGTAAAACGTGATCCAACCCTCTAACCTAAGAATAACAAAAAATGAACAATTATAAAAAATGAAAACCTAAAATTAGCAAGGAAAATTAAGATCAAGAATATATTTTTACCCGTAAACTAAAACCGTGTTGGAGAAAATGATCCAACCCTCTAACCTAAGAAAAACAAAAACTTTAACAAATATAACCCATGAAAACCAAAATTTTAACAGGTTAAAAATTGATCAAGGAAAAAAATAAATTACCCAAAACTAAAACCGTTCTGAAAAAAATGGTCCAACCCTCCAACCTACGAATAAGAAAAAAGAATATTTGAAGGATAAGAATAACAAAAACTTGAACAATAATAAACCATGAAAACCGAAATTTTAACAAGGAAAAAAATGATCCAACGCTCCAACGCTCCAACGTAAGAATAACAAAATTTTTGAACAAATATAAACCATGAAAACCGAAACTTAACAAGAAAAAAAAAGCAAGATTTTTTTTTTATCCGAAACTAAAACCGTGTTGGAAAAAAAGATCTAACCCTCCAACCTAAGAATAACAAAAACTTGAACAAAATTATAAACCATGAAACCAAATTTTAACAAGGATAAAAAACTGAAACTGTGTTGAAAAAAATGATCCAACCCTCCAACCTAAGAATAACAAAATTTTTGAACAAATATAACCCATGAAACCCTAACTTTAACAAGGAAAAAAATGATCAAGAAAAGTAAAAAAAAGAATTACCTGAAAACTAAAACCGTGTTGGAAAAAAATGAAACAAAGGAATGAAATGAAAATTTTAAAAAAAAAGGCTTTGAACGTGACAGTTAATTCTTGGGACCCACTTTTAACCGGCTTGGTGGGAAAAAATAACCGCTAAAATGGGACCCACTTAAGGAACAATTGGATTAAGGAGAAATTTTTAATTTTTAATGTTTTTTGTTTTTGGTTATTGTTTTTTTTCCCTCTTTTTTCCTATTAATCTTCTGTTAATGTAACCGTTTTTTGGTGATTAAAATCTGCTGTTACACGCATACATACTGCTGTATTTAGCTAGCTTGAGCTATTTTTTTTATGATTTTAATTTAAATAAAAGCTAAGTACATACTATTTTGACCGGTTTATAACTAGTATCAAAATTGATGAAATGAATTTTTTTTAAATATAATCATAAAATTTAACATTTGAACTATATGATCAACTTTTGAAATTTTTCATTACGACAATTTTGATATAAGTTCTTGACCGATCAAAATTGCACGTAGTTTCATAATAGACAATTAAATAGGAACGGATGGAGTATTGTATTTGGGGCATTACGAAATTACACAATTACACGTAACCTTGACTAATAGAACTCTCATCTTTGGATTATCGAAATGTAAAGTTTTACCTTTTTATGATATAGTTTAACATCTAAAGTATGTCTTAAAATATTCAAATTTTATAGCTCAAATGTAAGTTTTATATCCGTCGTAGTTGCACGTAGTTTCGTAGACGTACGACAATTTGAAACGGAAGTGATTATGCATATGTCTCGCAACTAGACCTTATTATACTTTTTCTAGGAGACGTAGGCCTCGCTTGGTTGCGAGATTTATAGTTCCGGGATTATAAGTCTGGATGGGATTGTGTCGAAACTTGAAAAACCCCTTACATTTATAATATCGGGGAGACTGTGAATACCATCGCAACATAGGTTTTCAAATGTACTCGGTTTACATAACAAAAAAAAACCTAAAAACCTAGAGAGAGAGAGAGCACAGGCGGCGCACCATTTTCTCCCCAATCTCTCCACTCCCACATCTAAAAACCTCACTCTACTATACATTTTTCTTCACTGATTTCCCCTATGGGGTTGATCTATCTCCATCGTAGTTTTTACTCCCGACGAAATTTAGGGTTTTGGATTGGAAAGTTAATATGGCAACCCAGACTGGTAATAAGGGAGGCGAAGGTTTTAAACCTAGCTATGTTGCTGTTGTATCAGGTAAGTCATCTGGGTCTCCTTCTTTAGAAAGTAAGGTTGATCTAAATTCCATTGAGATTAATGATATCCAGCTTCCACTTAGACAAAGTAGTAATAAGGGATCTGAGCCTGATGTTATTTTTTCTCATTTAGAGTTACAAAGATCAGAGGTTCCTCTACAACTAGGGCTTATTGCTAAATTTAGTAAGGGTAGACCTAAAATTGAAAATATTAGAGAATACATCGCTAAAAATTGGGGATTACATCAGATGCCCATTATTGGACTCATTGACTATAGACATGTTTTTATTAAAATGCTTAATATCAATGATTATAATAAGGCCTGGACTACAACTTCTCATGAGATGGAAGGGGCTTTATATAGACTTTTTAAATGAACAAGTGATTTTTCACTGTTTAGGGAATCAACTATTGCACCAGTTTGGGTGAGACTTCCGCTACTGCCTTTAAATTTTTGCGTTTTATCATACCTTAAAGCTATTACTCAATATCTACGTGGTTTCCTAGAAGCAGATATAGCTACACTCACACATGTAAGACCTATGTATGCTAGGGTATGTATTGAAATGGATTTATTAAAACCTAGGGTTAATAGAATATGGATTGGCTCCTCTTTAGAGGAGGAACATGGCTACTGGCAAAGGGTGGATTATGAAAAATCCCCAAAGTATTGTAATTTTTGCTGTCTTCAAGGGCATGAAAAATTTGAATGCAAAAGAGTAAGGAGTGGTGTAGGATACAGTAAACAAGGAATCAATGAAAAAGAGGCAAATGCTAACAAAAATGAGAGTAAGACTGAAATAGTTGGTAATCAGGGAAAAAAAGTGGTTTTAAAGCAGGTCTATATGGCAAAACAAAACAATAATGAAGAAGTGACTGATGATAAAGGATCAAAAAAGAAATTTTTGAGAAAAGAAAAGGGTAAATGGGTAGAAGTTAACAGTGAGGAGGAAAAAGAGCTCACTAGTAACATGATTATCTCTAATGAAAAAGCTGAAACCTCTAAAATTAATAATAACATGGTTGAACAACCCAAGATGCTTACAGGGAGAGAGATCCCAGAAATAAATATGGAGAATATCTTAGGAGTTGGTCACAAATAGTTACAGAGAAGCTCTAGAAACTGGGGGGTTAGGGTTAACAGGTGAGACTTTTGGTCAATATAAGGTGGACAGGGAGGAGAATAATCAAAGACAGTTATCTGACCTGATTTCTAATAACCAAAGGTCTGTAAAAGCAAAGAAAAATGCAAGGAATAAGGCTAACAAGAAGGCAAAACTCACACTGATGAACACACTTGAGCCCATGGAGGGCACTGTGGGTTTAAATGAGATTGAGGTACTACTTTCAGCTACCAAAATGATGGACTATCTTCATCTGGACTCCTGTGTGGGGGTGTCAAGAGAGCAAGAGGAGATGGGATATTACTCTGATGTTCCACCAAGGAAAAGAGGAGGGAAGCCACCACAAAGATACTCACCTGAAGGTAAACTTACCAAGAATGTACATTTTAATAATTTAAATGCATAATTATCTTATATGGAATGTCAGGGGTATAGCAAATGCCCTGTCTCAGGCACAACTTATTAAATACATTAAGAAGTTTAAATTAGATTTTTTTGCTTTATTAGAACCTATGTTACTTTTTGATAAGGCTCCCCCACTAGCAAACAAATTTAAAATGGATTCTGTGATTTCCAACACTAAGGAAGGGGGGAAATTTTGGTTTTTCCATAATAATAATATTGATATTAGTGTTATACTTATGACTTCCCAATCTATTACTATTAGGATTAATGCCCTAAAGCTTTCTTTTTTGACAGTTGTCTATGCTAAGTGCAATTATCTAGCTAGAAGAGAACTATGGTATGATTTGACTAATTTAGCTCTGCATAATGAACCTTGGCAGGTTATAGGGGATTTCAATACTATTAGATATGATCATGAAAAGTTAGGTGGAAAACCTAAAGCTAATGCTGATAAGAGTGATTTCCTTGATTTCATTTCCAATAATGCTTTAATTAATATGTCTCACTCTGGATCTATTTATACTTGGAGTAGAATTAATCTGGGAAATGTTATGTTTGAGCAATTAGATAGGGCTTTAGTGACTCCTGTTTGGGAAGCTAATTTTAATAATATGAGACTTACTGTAGCAGAAAGAAATGTCTCAGATCACTCTCCTTTAATTCTCACTACCATTTCAGAAAAAGCCCCTGGTCCTACTAACTTTAAATTTTTCAGGATGTGGACTACACATGAGGGATTCAGTGAGATGGTTGCCAATAACTGGGGCATACATAGTCACTTAGAGGGACTGGACAATTTTTGTTTTAAGCTAAAAAGATTAAAAAATTGTATTAAAAAATGGAATAAGGAAGTTTTTGGTAATATACATGGCAATTTGGCCAAAGCTAAAGATGAATTGGTTTTTGCTGAAAATCAACTAGTCTCTATAGGGGACAATTTTTGTGAAGAATACAGTAAAATCCTTACTAATTATAATGCTTTGGTTCTTCAAGAAGAAATTTTTTACAAACAAAAAGCTAGGATTAAATGGTTAAAGGAGGGAGACAGGAACTCAAAGTTTTTTCATCAAATGCTCAGACACAAAAGAGCCAAAAGTAAGATTTTAAGTATTAATCTGGCTGATGGTACCACTACAGAAGAATTCAAGGTAATTCAAGGAGAGGCTGAATTTTTTTTTACATCACACTTTGCTTTTTCTGGTACCAATATGGATTATGATTTATTTTCTGTTATTCCTCCTTTGGTTACTGATACTGATAATAGTATGCTTACTTTTCTTCCTAGTGAAGAGGAGATTAGAAAGGCTACCTTTGATATACCTAGTGATTCTGCACCTGGACCAGATGGCTTTTCATCTGCTTTTTATATAACATGTTGGGGGATTATTAAAAATGATTTGATTAAAGCAGTCCATAGCTTTTTTAATGGCAAACCTTTGCCTTTGGCTGCTATCTCCTCTCTTATTGTGCTAATTCCTAAAGTGGATAATCCCATAGATTTTACACAATTTAGACCTATTAGTCTATGCTAGATTCTTTATAAAGTGGTTTCAAAAATTCTTACTTCTAGGCTGGCTACAGTCTTACCTAAAATTATTTCTAACCCTCAAAGTGGTTTTGTTGAAGGGAGACTTATAACTGATGCTATTTTACTTGCTCAAGAGCTTTTTAAACACCTTGGAGAGACTGTTAGGGGTGGAAATGTGGTTTTTAAACTTGATATGGCTAAGGCTTTTGATAGATTAAGCTGGTCTTTTCTTATGAAAGTGCTTGTATCTTTTGGTTTCAGTAGTGTATGGATTGATTTAATAATGAAATGTGTGGCCAATGCTAGATACTCTATTTGTTTAAATGGGGTTACTTCACCTCTGGAAAAGGCTTAAAACAAGGTGATCCTCTCTCTCCTCTCCTTTTCATTATTGCTGAAGAAGTTTTAAGCAGGGGTTTGAGTGATCTTATGGCTAGGGGCAGTCTATTGCCATATAAAACTTTTGCACATGTGAACCCTATTTCTCATATCTTATTTGCAGATGATGTTTTAATTTTTGCTAATGGTAGCAAGTCTAATTTAGAAACCTTAATGTCTTTTATTAATAAATATGAAATGGCCTCTGGTCAATTGTTGAATAAAACTAAGAGTGTTTTCTTGACCCACAATGCTAAGCATGGTAGGAAGAATATTATTGCTAGAACCACAGGTTTCAGTGAGGGCCCTCTGCCTACCAAATATCTAGGTATTCCTCTGCATTACACTAGACTCACCTCTGCTATGTATGATCATCTGGTTGACAAAATTGGTAAGAAAGTGGCTAGCTGGAAAGCTAATTTTTTATCTCCAGGAGCCAAGCTCACTCTTATTAAACATGTTTTATCTTCTGTTCCACTACATACTATTGCTGTTTTAAACCCCCCTAAATTAGTCATTGATAAAATTGGAAAAAAATTTGCTAATTTCTTTTGGGGAGAGACTGATGGACAGGTTAAACATCACTGGCTTAGGTGGGGTAGATTAGCTTGTCCTGTGAATGAGGGGGGCATAGGTATAAGAAGTTTACAGGAATTTATGAATGCTTTACATGCTAAAATGAGTTGGAGATTGCTTGAGATTGATTCCCCCTGGACTATTTTCATGTTTCAAAAGTATTTCAGAAATAATCTCAATTGGAGTGATCCTATTGTTAATGCTAAATCTTCTTGTGTATGGAAAATGATTAACCCTTTTTTCAAGATTTTGGTGAATAACAGCTTATGGAATATCAATGAAGGATCAATCAGCTTCTGGTATGAAAACTGGTTAGGTGATGGTCCTCTCTGTAACTCTTTTAATGTTGTTTTCCCTAATGTGCTATTAAACCAAGTCATTTCTTTTGGGGGATGGGACACTAATATACTGTATCACATGGGGGGTAATGAACTTCTGCTCAAAGTTACCAGGAAAAAACTTTATTTGAGAGAGGGGGAAGATGTTAGATACTGGCCTTTCTCCTTTAATGGAGTTTTTACCTCTAAAATCTCTTATAATTTCATTAAAGATAAGAAACCTATTTTTAATAGGGGCAATTAACAAAAACATACCCTACCTCTATTATATTACAAAAAACATACCTCCAAAACTTAACTTACAAAAAAATACCTATATATACTTATTATTTCTCTAATTCTAATCAAACCATAATCTAACCTCTCTCTCTCTAACCGCAACTCTCTCTCTCTAATCGTACATCTCTCTCTAACACACGATAATCGCACATCTTTCTAACACATGCTAATCACCCATCTATCTCTCTCAAAATGACTAAAAACTCACAAAATATTCATATGCTAATTTTAAAATGTCATACCCTAATTTTAAAATGTCATACCCTAAATGTTCTGAATCACAATCAAATATCTAAAAAAGAGTTCATACCCTAATTTTAAAACTTCATACCCTGATTTCAAAACTTCATACCCTAATTTTAAAACTTCATACCCTAATTTCAAAACTTAATACCCTAATTTTAAAACTTCATACCCTAATTTTAAAACTTCATACTCTACATATAAATTTCTCTCAATACTATACATATAAATTCTCCTCCTTCAACTTTAAACCCACAAGTTTTACAATAGTCTCAAAGCTCAATAAATAGAAAACAATATCACCAATTTCATTTATTTTTCATATATTACGGGATAGAAAACAATCTCACCAATTTCATATATTTTTCATATATAGTTAGTGACGGGTTTTCGTGGTGCAGGAGGGGAGAGAGATAGAGTATGATATAAAATAAAAATATAAACAACAATGAAGGAGAGAGATAATAAGGGAGGAGAGAGAGAGAGTAAATGAGAGATAGAGAAAGAAGAGAATAAACATTATTAAAATTGTTTGGTATGTTTTTAATAGTTAAAGTTGTAAGGGTATGTTTTTTGTAATTTAGTTTCAAAAGTAGCATGTTTTGTTAATTTATCCTTTTTAATATGGCCAAATATATTTGGAACTCTATTTTGCCTACTAAAATTAGTATTTTTTCTTGGAAACTTTGGCATGATGCTATTAAACTGGATGAAGATCTTAAAAAGGTTGGAATTTGCTTAGTTTCTATGTGTTCTTGCTGTGATAATCATGCTCTTGATTCTGCTAACCATCTTTTTGGACATAGTGATATTAGCAAACAGGTTTGGACCTATTTCATCAAGGTTTTTGGTTATAATATATGCTTAACAAGTTGCTGGAAACAAAATATGGTGAAATTGTGTAACTTATGTGACCAATCTCAAACAGGTATGTTGGCTTCTTTAGTCCCTTTCCTTATTATATGGGAAATTTGGTTAAGTAAAAACAAAAACAGGTTTGATAATGAGAAAATGAATGTTGATAATATCATTAACAAAGTGATTAAGTGGCTTAGAGACCTAAACTCTTTACTCAAACCTAAAAAACCTGCTAATAATTTTCATTGCTTAACACTTAGTAACTTAAATGTTCAGCCTATCTCTTGCAAAAGGAAAAAAGCCAATTTGGTATGGTGGAGTTGTCCACCTTCTGGTAGATTGAAACTTAATCTAGATGGTTCATCACTTAGTGATAAATCCAGTGGATGTGGTGGTATTTTAAGAGATAGTAATGGTAGGCTAGTTCTGGCTTTTTCATGCTGTACTGGAAAAAATACTAATACTTATGCTGAACTTATGGCCGTTAAAAATGGTCTGTTTATTTGCTACACTTTTGGGATGACTGACATGCTTGTAGAAACAGATTCTGAGATGATTGTAAAATGGTGGAATAGTAAATCCTCTCATGGCATTAAATTTTCAAATTTATGGGAAGATATTACTATTTTAATGGACTATGTTTGTTTAACCATTAAACATGTTTTTAGAGAACAGAATCAAGTGGCTGATGGTCTGGCAAAAATGGGGTCAAATGGTAAGGATTTTATGACTTTCAAAGCTATGGAATTGCCCAAGAATGTCTATGTTGCATATTATTTGGATCAAAAAGGCACCCCTTGTCTGCGGGGTAGTTATTTTAAGTTGTAGAAGGGTATGACTTGGTCTATCCCAATTTTTAAAGCCAATGAGGATTTATTTCTGAGGTTCCTTGTGCTCTAAAAAGGCAACTTTTCAAGGATGACTTGGTCTGAGAAAATATTGTGCTTTGTTTTCTGCTAATTAGCTTTATTTTAGATTCAGGTCTGAGAAAATGTTGTGCTTGGTGAACTGCTGAGCAAAATGTACAAGCTGTTTGGATTCTGAGTATTTGGACTGATTTCTGAGGCTTATTGCTTTATGAGTTCTTGGTCTGAAAATTGTAGTGTTTTATTATGATATCTAGCTTATTATCTTTTAATAGATGATATGCTAACATAGCAAGCTGTCTAGACCAGTCCAGTTTATTTTTTTTGAATTACTAATAGCTCTTTTTGGGACTTTTTGCTGTATCAAATAGCCAGATTCTATTGTCCTAGGGCTGAGGAAATTGATTATAAATCTTATGTTTTTGATCACATTGATCGTAGTTATAAGGGGCGATATAAGGATAGAGGTTATAAGGAGAAAAACTGAGTTTGTAATCAACTCCCTTTGGTTTTAGGCTTTAGGATTTGGTTTCTTTGTTTTACGGCCTTTTACTCCCAAAAATGATGCTATATAGGTCCTTGTAATTTTCTTTGTAATTCGTAATGTTTTGTCATTAGTAGATTACTATGGGGGTTTGTCCCATGGTAAAATATTTTGTTTTGTTATTAATAAAGTTCTTGTTTGGTTGAAAAAAAATAAAAAATGTACTCGGTTTGGGTTATTTGGAGTCCGGACAAAATATATAATCGGGATATAAAAATGTTGGCAAACACGTTTTTTCATGACCGATGTGACTTCATGTCCAATCACAGCATACAAAAGACCAGTTTCATCACATAATTCACCACTTAAGAATGTGTACAATATTGTTCACAACTCTGCTGCTTGTAATGCTCCTACTTATCGTAAACTCGTGATTACCGATCTATTAGAGTAGTTTTTCTGTTACGGGAGTACTGATATAACCGTACGACGTATGATAGGGACAACATCTAAATGGCACAATAAGTGGAGCGTAGGCACTAATTAGGCGGTACATATACGGGGTTATGCACTTATGTGTTAATTAGGAGACATTCTAAGTTAGACGGTCTATTTCCGCCTATACATTGCCACTATTACAACATCTCTATCAACATTCTTACACACAAAGTTACACTAATGAAAAACTATATGTAATTTCAATTAGATTTGAACTAATTACAAGCGATGAAGGGTTGATGACCCAAATTTTAATTATTGGTTATGTAATTTACTCAAGCGATGCGGGATATATTCTAACGTCATTTGTAGGTGGATCAATTTCGAGAAGCCTAACAAGTACAATTAACAAGCGATTAGAGGTGGTACTTGGATAGTCTTGAGTTTGATACAATGTTGAATCTGGTTAATTCTCCACCAAAAGGCTCGTCTGATTAATGTGATATGTTTTTGTTGTTGTATACAAATATATATACAACAACGAAAACATATCACATTAAAAAAAAAGTGACATACATATAGTAATTTCTAATATCCAACACTAAAATCCACAACACCAAAATACAAATCACATGATACAAAAAATGATAAATTAACAAAACATATTACTTTTGAAACTAAATTAACAAAAATATACCCAAAAATTTCTAATTAACAAAAACATACCCAAAAGTTCATACCCTAATTTGTAGGGGTGGGCAAAAAATCCGCAAACCCGCCCCGTAACCCAATCCGTGCGGATTGGGTGTCAAAAAAAGTTAAATCCGCCCCGCCCCAATCCGTAAAAAAATTCGTGGGTTGGGTTAGGGTTGGGGTTTCCAAACCGCGGGTTAATCCACCCCCAACCCGTTTCAATCCGTATATATATATATATATATAAATATATATTTTCTCAAGATCTTTTTTAATAAGAGTTTCTATATTATAATAGTATTGATTTAAGAAAAATTATATATATAGACAAAAAATCTTTGGATTGTCCAAACTTAAGCTTAATGATTCTATTGATATATTGTCTTATAAATTCAATGTATTATCTCGTACTTACAAAAAGAAGGAATTTTTAATCTGGGTCTAGGTAGTATGGGTGGTTAATTTATTTTTAAAAACTTTATTTGTAATTGAAGTATAGCCAAATATGAAGTTATATAAAATTATTACGAAATTTATAGCTATTGAACTTGTGGATTCAATTAGCTATTGAACTTTATTTTGATTATGTTGATGAAGAATAATTTGTTTTGTTTTGTTTTGTTTTGTTTTAGCTTTGTTACTTGTTCCGAACATTCTAAACGTATTTTGGTTGACTTTTAGTTTATATTTCTATTTGAAAGATTTATTTTTTAAAAAATATTTAGGTAAATTATGCGAAATAATGAAAAATTAAGGACTAAAATGAAAATTCAAGAAACAACCCGCACCCAATCCACCCCGCTTGATAATGGGTTGGGTTGCGTTGGGGTTTTAATTATAATGGGTTGGGTTGGATTGGGTTGCGATTTGAATTTCACTAATCCGCCCCAATCCGTCCCGCCATTTATTTTACGGGGCGGGTTAGGATTGCGACCAATCCGCTCCAATCCACCCCGTGCCCACCCCTACTAATTTGTATATTTCATACCCTAATTTGCATATTTTATACCATTATTCCAAAAGTTCATATCCTTGTTTCAAAAGTTCATACCTTAATTTGTATTTTTCATACCTTTATTCCAAAAATTCATACTCTTATTTCAAAAATTCATACCATAATTTGTATTTTTCACACACTTATTTTAAAAGTTCATACCCTTATTTCAAAAGTTCATATATTAATTCGTAGAGTTCACCATTATTTTTAAAGTTCATACCCCAATTTACATAATTCATATCTTTACTTACATAATTCATATACATAATTTTCAACTTCATATACTTAATTCACGTAATTTGTATACTTATTTTTCAACATTATACACTAATTAACAAATCCAATTCTTAACCGTCATCCGATCTCGAACTATCACGTCGCCGTCGTGGGCCTCTCCTTCAACGACCGCATCTCCGTCGGCATCAACCTCGCTCTATACCATCGCCGTCCATTCCGACAGATATGTCCGTCTCAATGTCCACGAAAGAGAGAGATAAGAGAAAGAGGAAAAAGAAGAAAAAGATCGAAAAAATAGAGTGAGTATAAGAAGAGAGATCGGAAAGGAAAAGAAATTATGAGAGATCAGAAAGAGTGAGAAGTAGGAGGAGAGAGATCGAATAGAGAGAGAAGGAGGAGAGAGAGATTGGAGAGAGGGTGTCGGAATGAGAGAGTGAAGGAGGAAAGAGAGAGTAAAGAGATTGGCAGGGATGAATCAGCTTTTTTATTTTTTTATTAATTATTAATTGAAGATATGTTTTTAATAATGTAAAATCATGTTTTTGTTAATATAATATGTGTAAAGTATGTTTATGTTAATTGTCCCTAGAATAAAAATAACAAAAAAAATGTGATTTCTTACATAGTTATTTCTAATATACAACAACCAAATCCAATCCAACAACAAAGACAAATCACATTAAAAAAAATATAAAAAATAAATAAATTGACTTGTAAGACAGTTATTTCTAATATACAATCACCAAATCCAACATAAAAAAACAAATCACATAAAAAAAACCAGAAAGCAAAAGTGATTTCCAAAATAGTAATTTCTAATATCCAACAATCAAATCTACAAAAACAAATCATACCCAAAAAAAAAAAGAAAAAAAAAAGTGATTTCTAACATGTTATTTCTACTATAGTAAATCAATAATTAGAAGTATATTACTAAATTCTAAGCCACTGCAAGGTGACCACCACCACAACCCAACGCCTTAATCATTCCCCACATTTTCTTCTCCCTCTTCAACCTTCTTTCACTAACTCCGCCCGAGTTCCGCTTGCTCCTAGGCGCTGTCGGCGGTCCGAACATTAGCAACGGCCACCGTGAGTTTGCGGGCGCCACCGTACCGCTCCGGAGCAAAATGTTCGTCTCCCCGTATACCCTTTTTCCCCAATTGTCCGAATATGGTTTCGATTTTGTGCCCTTTTCGCTTTTTTGGGAAGTCGATTTTTTCAAAAAGTGACAGTTTTGGTCCTGGTGGTCGGAAAAGTCATCGGAGATTGGGAGTTCGTAGAGACCGATGTTATTACTGTATACCCTTTTAGCCCAATTGTTTGAATATGTATTCAATTTGTTGTTGTTATCGGTTTTTTGGGAAACCGAATTTTTCAAAAAGTGGCAGTTTTGGTCCTTGTAATCGGAGAATTCGTAGAAACCGGTGTTGTTTCCGTATACCCTTTCAGTCCAATTGTCTAAAAACGGATTCCATTTTGTGTTTTTTTCGGTTTTTACGGAAATGGATTTTTGGAAAAATTGGATATCATCGGAAACGGAGAATTCGAAGGTGTCGTCCAGGGGAAACGGATCAAACCGTTGGTCGGGTTCAGTATTGTTTAGTGGGAGATCACAGAAAGAGAGAGTTTCTTCAGCTTCTTCATCTCTTTCTTCCATTTTTGTTATTGAGTTTTTTTCCATTTTTTGAACTATGATTTTGTTTTGAGAAAAGTTTTGGTCTTGTATTAAATTCAAAAGGGAGCAAAGAATATATATAGTAGTAGTGTTATGTATTTACGTGTTGTACAAAATACTACTACTATAACTTTACTATTTGGACCATATTTGGTTAAGTTAGTTACTAGAAAATGGAGATATGTGTTAATTTTGATGATTCCCATTATTATGATATATCTACTATTTGGTCCTTTTTATTACTTTTAATAACTATGGTTCCCTCGTTCCGTAGATTTTACAGTCGAACGAACACAGATAAGTTGGTTTTAGAAATTGACACCGTTTAGATAATCATTAATCAAATGTGATTCTCTCAGAGGGGAAAGCTCAAATTTATCGGATTTTGTTAAAAGATAGGGATTACGAGTAAAGGTTGTACGAAGGAACAATATGCCATGTTCAGGTTTCGATAATTTGGCAAATTCAGAGCTATCATCATTCATCCATTCTGAAATTACCGTCTCAATTCCATTATAAGACGGTAGTTTCTAGATTGGTTTGCACGGCGATATTTCACTTTTCATTTAGTCGGTTGATATGAGTATCTTTTTTTATTTACGGATTGCTGGATTCTTTTTAACTTGTCTGTTGTCGTATGATTTAGATTGACTTTAGTTATACGAGACATTGTGTGTTATGTATTATTATTTTTCTTAGCCCTTGGAGGTTGTTTCAAGTACAGTGACTCTTGTATTACTTGCGCGCATTATTTATAATAATAATGAGCATGCCGATGTTGATTACAAAAAAAGACGGTAGTTTCTCGAGTTATCATAATTTGTGTGATTTTTGGATTAAGTTAGTGTTTTTATTGTTTTTTTTATCTAGCTTGTCTTCAACTATCATTCCAACTATTTGGAAACTTGGAAAGGTATTGCAGTACAAAATCTATTAGCTTTTATATTTTGTGGACCAAAAGTATAAGTTCTCAAAATCTGGGGACTGAAATGTATTAAGGTTGTTATCGCGAGTTTTACGCGGTTGCTGGCCCAGCTTCTAGAGGAATAAAGAAAATTATAAATGATTTTTTTATAAAAAAGTGGTTAGCATATAGTTTACTAAAATGCTTATCACTATAATTTAATTGATCTAAAAAGATTTCATTCAAACACTGAAAATAATCGGATAGTAACAATTAGTCTGTTACTATACGGCTTGTTGCAGAAAATTCAGCAACAATATAGTAACAGTTATCAACACTTAGCAACAGAAATTGTTGTTATATTGTTACTAAATTTCAGCAACAAGCCGTATAGTATCAGAAAAACTGTAACTAAACTGTTGCTATATGTATATTTTTTTATAGTGAAAATATAAATTAAATTATTATTATTTTGAAAATATTTCATTCAAAATATTATTTAACTTAATAATATTCAATGCTATTCATCGATGAATAATGCATTGGAGTTCAATTATTTCTAGAGAATTTCTTCTAGATTGAATTTAAAGTTAAAAATATTTTCTTGTTGACAGGTTGTAAGTAAGACCATTGTGAGAACGTTCCATGTGTTATACTTCTGGAATTAACAAATGAGTCTGTATAATTTTGTCTGTTTTTTTTTTTGTAAATGCCCTTACTTTTTTTTACTAACTACTCAATTACATTTATTCAATTCAAAATATAAAAAACACACAAAAATCATTATATTTTCAAAACAATTATAATCATATAACAAACAAAATCGTGTTACGTGTATTTTGTATAACAAGAACATTATATTACTCATGATTTATAATTTAATATATTCATTCAATTAATATACTTTTAAAAAAATTATTTATACGGATCATATATATACCACGCGTCGCACAAGCATATATATACCACGCGTCGCACAAACATATATATACCACGCGTGGTTAACGATTAATTAGTGTATATATATATATGTAACGCAAATTTAGTTTTAGAGGTTCCATCTTTTGAGAAGAATGGCTATTACTTGGATCTACATAATAATTGGTGTGATAAATTATGAAACACGAAAATGACAAGTTTATGGGCAAAAAATTGAAATCCCAACAATGAATTAATAGTGACCATTACTTTAAAATGGAAATCCCAACAATGAAAAGTCACTATTCATTGGTTGTGGCCATGTGGGAGTCACGTGACTTGTCCGATCAACTTTTAAAAAAAAAAAATTGTTCATATCACAATATTTTTGAATTTAGATCACCTTACAAGTGATAAAAAAAAAAGATATTATTTTCGTAAAATTTTTGTTATTTTTTTTTTACTTAATAATTCAAACAAACACTAAAAAAAGCTATAAAAAAATCTTTTAAGCTGTTTTTAATACTTTAATATCTTTCTCGTATAAATTATAATCTCTTTTTTAAGATTAAAAACATCTTTTAAGCTCTTTTTACATTTTAATATATTTTCCGTATAGATTATAAGTTGTTTTTAAGGTTAAAAACAGCTTGTAAGCTATTTTTTATTAGGTCTCAGATGACTGTAACTTAAATTAATTTCGACTCAGCACTTGCACTCGAAAAATATTATAAAATGTGACATTTATCTAATATTCTCGGACTTATACTCCAAGAATTATAAGGTTAAATGATTGGAATAAGACGTTTGTGTGTAAAAATTTGTGCTTTCTTGTAGAGTCCGGTCATTCTTATTTTTCGAAACGTTGGATGGTTATTAATCTTATCCGAGATTAGATTTACGGAGAGATTCTTTCTAATAACTATTTAAAAAAAAAAAAACCGTCCCACCTCATATTTCTTGGTATTGACGCATTATTCTCCATCTCTAAGAGGTGTTTATTGATGATATCGTGTATAAGTTGCCTCCCACTCCCCCTACCCCTACGGACCTCCTTCCGGGACGGACCACGATTATCTGCTGGAAACCATATCCTATTTTTAACTTTTCGGTTGGGACTGCTTAAGATTTTATCCATATGATGTGTTGTTTGGGTGCAATACACTCCACCGATGTGTTGTTTCATCTTCCGGTTAGCTATCCTAAATAAATAGGTTATTCACTTTCGATCGGTTGAAAAAAAATGAATCTCGTCGTTGTTAATTGTTATACTCCTTGCTTGAATGAGCTTATAGACTATACGAGTTTGGAAGATTTGGTGCTCGTGTTTGAAATTTCTGTTGGTTTCCGTGTACGAAATAACAATTAACAATAATTAAAGGACTAAACAAGAATAAACAAAAAACCAGTGTAATCTTTATTAATTTCGAAACTGATACAGAAATTAATGATTACAACATGTATGTACTGAAACGTAAATAAAGCAAACGTTATCAGATTATTATTAATTAATAATCTGATGTACTGAATTGCAATAAATAGAAACTGCCGGACTGGAAAGTAGAAACTTAACAGCCGGACTGTTCTGATTTAAATTGAAATAACAGGACTGAATTGAAACTATTCTAATTACTGAATTTAATTACAGAATTGAAATTACAGCAAAAAAAACAGAACTTTAAAGAAATTACAGAATAGTACAAACAGAATTAAAAGCTACAACTAAGGACAGCAATTGAAATACTGAAATAAAAAGGACAGAATTGAATACGTAAATTAAATGGACAGAATTGAAATGCGTAAATGAGATGGACAGAATTAAAAGACGAGGCTACTGTTAACAGTATGCCCTTAACCGATATTCGCCCAACCACCTTAAGGTTTCTGGTTGCGTTGGCGCTTCGATCCCAAGGTACAACGTCTCGGATGACTCGCCGGAAACTGGCGACGAGTCAAGGTCGAGCTGTTGGTGGGTGGTTCTCTCTGTTTCTAAAATGTAATGCTACTGTTTAGAGAGATGATATATGCTGCTGTATTTGATTTCAGAATGTTCTGTGTATTTTTGACATGTGGGGGGTCTGGCTATTTATAGGCTTGCTGAGTATCTCAGCCATTAAGGTCACTTTACTACTGTCAGTTTTCGAAATTCGAAACTGCAGTATTAACTTTGCAATGAAATCACATTTATTGCAACAGTTACACCTTTGCTGGAAGCTTTTCCCGAACTGGCACGCTTTTCCCGAACAGAAACACTATTCCCGAACAGGCGCGCTTTACCCAAACAGGCGCGCTTTACCCGAACAGAAACACTATTCCCGAACAGGCGCGCTTTACCCGAATAGGAACAGGCGCACTTTTTCCCGTCGAGTTAAAAACCCAACGAGCAAGCCCGCCCGACGAGCAAGCAAGCCCATGTGTGGTACACAATACACACATGTGTATGTGGACACATTACTTAATATCCACATAGGATACCTTAGTATATATATTGTAAAAATCACTCATGATTTTCCAATGTGGGATAACCCTCATGGGTTAAATCCCATTTCTTTTCTCATTTTCCAGCATTGGCTTTATTGCCTCTTTCGAGTACCAACCTTCGAGTCCAATTATCATTCACACCCTTCCTCCGAATGGGTCATGCGATATACCGTTGCGAAGCTCGTCACACGAGCTACTCAAACGCATAGAGTATGGCCTCAGAAAAACTGAGGAGTCGCATTAAAAATTGACTCAAAGATGGTCCCTGACCACTTGGAACAACTATGTTTAAATTACATATTTTCCAATTTTTCCAACAATCCCCCACATGAATGCAATTGGCTCGAAAGCCCATGTCCTAAATGCAAATCAAGAGAACCGCAAAAGTTCACTGCCTAAGGTCAGGTAGCGCGCGCCTTGAACCTGCCGTAGCGGAGTACCACCCAGAATACTGCTATTAGGTAGCTGTAAAGCTTTGAACCATCAAGCTTTGTGTATCCCAGAATGGCACCCGCACAGTGCCCTCTCTACCCACGTACTAGGCCCTTTAGTTGTTGTCCATATTTGGCCTGGACTGCCTTGGCAACTTCAACTTAGTGCTTTAGTGAATTAGCCCAAGCTCATCACATGGTACCGGCCTTACACACTAGTTATAGGTGTTCCAAGTCGAAAGTGTCCTGACTCACTTTACTCGACCGTCGAGTAACTTGGATCATTAAGAGCATCAAGCTCACCCTTACAATGGTACAGGTCTATCACTCTGTCATCGCGGAGATGGGCTGGGAACTCCAGGTTCCTGAGTGCTTTGTTCGGTTGCCCCCACAGTTCAGTTTCCCTTTGAACCTATCAGGAAAGATTCCGTTTAGGCTGGGTTGCCTATGGGGGGGCCACCAATTTAATGGGCTTTAACCCCATTCCGTTCGATAACGTCTCGACTCCCACTTGAGTCAAGCCTTTAGTTAATGGATCCGCTATGTTTTCCTTTGATCTTACAAAATCTAAGGATACCACACCATTGGATAACAATTCCCTTACGGATTTATGTCTTCGACGTATATGTCGAGACTTTCCATTATACATATGATCCTGAGCCCGCGCAATAGCTGATTGACTATCACAATGCATGCTTATTGCGGGAACAGGTTTCGGCCACATTGGAATTCCTTCCAATAGACTTCTCAGCCAGTCTGCCTCTTCGGTTGCTAAGTCCAACGCTATGAATTCTGATTCCATAGTTGACCTTGCAATACATGTCTGTTTGGAGGATCTCCAAGACACAGCAGCTCCTCCCATTATAAACACATATCCACTCGTGGACCTTGTGCTATTGGAGTCTGATATCCAGTTGGCATCTGAATACCCTTCCAGTACCGCTGGATATCTGGTATAGAGCAGCCCGTAATCGGCTGAAAACCTCATACACCTGAGAAGTTTCATTATAGCCTTCCAGTGTTCCTCATTTGGATTACTGGTGTACCTGCTCAGTCTACTCACTGAGTTTGCTATGTCTGGTCTAGTGCAATTCATTATATACATGAGACTGCCTATGACTCGAGAGAACTCCAATTGATTCACACTTTTACCGAAATTCTTTTTCAGGTTACAGTTGAACTCAATTGGGGTTCTTGACATAGCTTTACTGTCCTTGTCAAACTTGTCTAAGACTTGTTTAACATAGTGACTTTGGGACAAGGCATACCCTTCTGATGTTTTGGTAATCTTCATGCCAAGTATTACATCAGCTAAACCCAGGTCCTTCATGTCGAAGTGTTGTGACAACATTTTCTTTGTGGAGCTGATTCTATCATTACTCCCAATTATGATCATGTCATCCACATAGAGACAGACTACAACACAGTCTCTTACACTTCCTTTAGAGTAGACACATTTATCACACTCATTAATGTGAAAACCGTTTGATAGCATAATTCTATCAAACTTCTCATGCCATTGCTTTGGCGCTTGTTTGAGTCCATATAGAGACTTTACAAGTTTGCACACTTGGTGCTCTTTACCAGGAACTACAAACCCTTCAGGTTGTTCCATGTAAATTTCTTCTTCCAGTTCCCCATTCAGAAATGCCGTCTTTACATCCATTTGATGTATTTCCATATCAAACAAAGCTGCGAGAGCAATGACGATTCGGATAGACGTTTTCCTGGAGACAGGAGCATACCTGTCGAAATAATCGACACCTTCAGTTTGCCTGAATCCTTTTACCACAAGTCTCGCCTTGTATTTCTCAATCATGCCGTCAACCTTTAACTTCCTCTTGAAGATCCACTTGTGACCTAGGGGCTTGCATCCTTTCGGAAGATCCACTAGTTCCCAAGTGTGGTTTTGCATGATTGATTCAATTTCATTTTGAATAGCTTCTTCCCAATATTGGGAATCCGGTGTTGACATAGCTTGTTTATATGTCGCCGGTTCGCCTTCAACCATGAAGGTTAGGAAATCAGGTCCAAAGGAAGTTTCCTTCCTTGCCCTTTTGCTGCGCCGAGGCTCTTCCTCTTCCTCTTCCTCTGTCGGTTCACTTGCCCCCACATTTCCTTCACTGTTCAACTCTTCAGTTGGTACAGATGTAGGTAATTTCCGGGGAAAGATATCTTCAAAGAAAGAGGCCTCTCGGCTTTCCATATACGTATCTACGTGCATATCGGGATTGTCCGACTTGTGCACGAGAAACCGATATGCACTACTATTCTGTGCATATCCGATGAACACACAGTCCACCGTCTTAGGACCAATTCTCATCCTCTTAGGAGTGGGAACTAGGACCTTTGCGAGACAACCCCAAACCCGCAGGTTCTTATAACTGGGTTGATGACCTTTCCATAATTCATATGGAGTCTTTTCTCGCTTCTTATGTGGTAACTTGTTTAAAACATAGTTAGCGGAAAGTATCGCTTCCCCCCACATGTTCTGGGGTAACCCAGAACTGATTAGCATAGCATTCATCATTTCCTTTAGCGTTCTATTTTTACGCTCAGCAACCCCATTTTGCTCGGGAGTGTATGGGGCTGTGGTTTGATGTATAATGCCGCTTTCAGCGCATATCTGTTCAAACGGTGATTCATATTCACCGCCTCTATCACTTCTCAATGTTTTAATTTTCTTATTGAGTTGATTTTCAACTTCGGTCTTATAAAGAGCGAATTTCTCTACTGCTTCGTCTTTACTTCTCATTAAGTAAACGTAACAATATCTAGTACAATCATCTATAAAGGTGATAAAGTACTTTTTCCCTCCTCGCGTTTGTATAAACTTTAAGTCGCATACATCCGTGTGTATTAGACCGAGAGGTTCACTTTCTCGTTCAACATGTTGAAACGATGATTTCGTTAATTTTGCTTCTACACAAATCTCACATTTGTGTTGCTTATCAAAAACGAAATTTGGTATTAGTTTTAGTGAAATTAATTTCTTTAAAGAATTATAATTCACGTGACCTAATCTACCATGCCACAAATGAAATGACTCAAATAAATAATTAAACTCAGAATTATTATTGGCCTCTTGGGCAACAGTCATTACAGTACTTGTGCTAGCCTCAGCTTTAACACCTTTATTGGGAGCAGGTGTCCCTACGTTCAACTTAAACATGCCGTTGGTCATATAGTCACGGCCTACATAGACACCATTTTTGGTGATTACAATTTTATCGGATTCTAAGACTAGCTTGAACCCGTTCTTCACCATCACAGATCCGGATACCAGATTCTTACGAATATCCGGAACATGGAGCACATTGGTCAACCTCAGCTCTTTTCCCGAGGTCATCTTCATCACGACCATTCCTTTTCCTTCCACCTTGGAAGTAGCAGAATTTCCCATGAAGCAGCTTTCTCCCTCTACCGCTTCATAGGTCTTAAACATCCACCTACTTGAGCAGATGTGGCTTGTGGCGCCGGTATCCAGCCACCACTCTTTGGGATTGCTCCCCACGAGATTGACCTCAGAGACCACAGCAGTAAAGTGGTCGTCATCTCGTCCTCCCTCAGCCAGATGAGCCTGAGCTGGAGCTTTCCTCTTTCCCTTGCCCTTAAAGTTCCTCGGGGGGGGCTTAGGCTTAACAGCGCCTTTATTGTCATAACAGTCCGCGACACGATGGCCGGTCCTGTTACACACAAAGCAGGTTCCCGCAAATTTCTTCGCGACAACAGCACTGCCTCCGGTGTCAAGACGTTTCCGTTTGACGTTGGAGCTTTCGACCACATTGGCCTTTGCCATCGGGATGACAGCACCACCGACTCTCCTCACGGAGCGACGGTTGCTCACCTCGATGTTGAGCTTCTCAATGAGCCCCTCCAGCCTCATTTCCTTTCGCTTGTGCTTAAGGTAGTTTTGAAAGTCTTTCCAAGATGGTGGCAATTTCTCAATCATGAGTGCCACCTGGAAAGGTTCGTTTATCACTAGCCCCTCAGCCTCAAGGCGATGGTAAATGAGTTGGAGCTCCTCAACTTGCTCCATGACACCCCTGCTGTCAGTCATACGGTACTCGTGAAAGTCCGTGACAACAAATCTCTTTGTGCCAGCGTTATTCACTTTGTACTTATTTTCGAGAGTCTCCCATAGCTCATTTGCAGTAGCTTTGGGCTCGAAAACACTGAACAGCGTGTCATCTAGAGGACACAGGATATAGTTCTTGCATAGGTAGTCGGCATGTCTCCATGCCTCAACCGCAGAGAACGACTGCTCGTCCAGATCGTCCTCGCTTACGACGGGAGCAGTCTCCTTGAGAAACCTGGTCAAATTCAGAGTGGTGAGATAAAACAGCATCTTTTGCTGCCAACGTTTGAAGTTGTCACCCCTGAATTTTTCCGGTTTCTCCAGATGAGAAGTCGGCAAAGTAGGCACAGCCGAATACATCGGTGCCTTGCCCTTGGCCGCAGCCTTGGCTCTAGCCGCAGCCTTAGCTGCGGCCTTGGCCGTGGCCGCTGCTTCGGCCGCAGCCTCAGCTTTAGCCGTAGCATCCGCCATAGCCGCAGCCGCGGCGGCCGCAGCCGCTACAACTGCGTCATCGGCGTTAGCCACAACATTCGCATCGCCCCCAGTGTTATGGACAGGACCACCAACCACTGGGTCATGCTCACCCCCGCTAGGCAACTGAATAGGCGACGTGTTAGTCATCTGAAACGACAACACAAAACGTATGAGATACGTGTACAAACAATTCTATAAACAAACACCAAAACTGAAATTTGGGTTTGTAAAAGAATTATCAAACAAAATTAAAATAAACTCTTATCCCTTTAAATATAAATACGGTTGATATTAAAAGGATTGAAACGATTCTTATTGAATACCAATACGGTTGGTATCAACAAGAAAATAAAATAAAATTAAAACTGTTTGGAATTTTTCCTTTGTAATTCAATTTCTAATATAATTTAGAATTGAAAACAAGAAAGCATTATTCCTTATAAAAATAAAAAATTGTATTGATCAATACACGAAAGAAACAACAGGGGTATCGGTTAAAATTGTTGGTTTCCGTGTACGAAATAACAATTAACAATAATTAAAGGACTAAACAAGAATAAACAAAAAACCAGTGTAATCTTTATTAATTTCGAAACTGATACAGAAATTAATGATTACAACATGTATGTACTGAAACGTAAATAAAGCAAACGTTATCAGATTATTATTAATTAATAATCTGATGTACTGAATTGCAATAAATAGAAACTGCCGGACTGGAAAGTAGAAACTTAACAGCCGGACTGTTCTGATTTAAATTGAAATAACAGGACTGAATTGAAACTATTCTAATTACTGAATTTAATTACAGAATTGAAATTACAGAAAAAAAAACAGAACTTTAAAGAAATTACAGAATAGTACAAACAGAATTAAAAGCTACAACTAAGGACAGCAATTGAAATGCTGAAATAAAAAGGACAGAATTGAATACGTAAATTAAATGGACAGAATTGAAATGCGTAAATGAGATGGACAGAATTAAAAGACGAGGCTACTGTTAACAGTATGCCCTTAACCGATATTCGCCCAACCACCTTAAGGTTTCTGGTTGCGTTGGCGCTTCGATCCCAAGGTACAACGTCTCGGATGACTCGCCGGAAACTGGCGACGAGTCAAGGTCGAGCTGTTGGTGGGTGGTTCTCTCTGTTTCTAAAATGTAATGCTACTGTTTAGAGAGATGATATATGCTGCTGTATTTGATTTCAGAATGTTCTGTGTATTTTTGACATGTGGGGGGTCTGTCTATTTATAGGTTTGCTGAGTATCTCAGCCATTAAGGTCACTTTACAATGAAATCACATTTATTGCAACAGTTACACCTTTGCTTGCTTGCCCGACGAGCAAGCAAGCCCGACGAGCAAGCAAGCCCATGTGTGGTACACAATACACACATGTGTATGTGGACACATTAATTAATATCCACATAGGATACCTTAGTATATATATTGTAAAAATCACTCATGATTTTCCAATGTGGGATAACCCTCATGGGTTAAATCCCATTTCTTTTCTCATTTTCCAGCATTGGCTTTATTGCCTCTTTCGAGTACCAACCTTCGAGTCCAATTATCATTCACACCCTTCCTCCGAATGGGTCATGCGATATACCGTTGCAAAGCTCGTCACACGAGCTACTCAAACGCATAGAGTATGGCCTCAGAAAAACTGAGGAGTCGCATTAAAAATTGACTCAAAGATGGTCCCTGACCACTTGGAACAACTATGTTTAAATTACATATTTTCCAATTTTTCCAACAATTTCTTAGATCATATTCGTCTTGGTCGAATTGAATCTTTTGAGTAATTCTTCCTCTGATCTTTTGAGAAAAATGCTTACTTGCAACTACAGTTTACTGTGTTTGGGAGGAAAGGAATGTCCAGCTCCATAGGAATCGACTAACCTCGAATACAGAAAAACCCTTTAAACTTGTTGAATTTTATGCTAGAAATAGTATGAACAAATTTTGTAAAGGGAGCGACAATCCTAGAAATAGGTTTACTTAGCCGTTTTGGCTACCAAGTCCCGAATTTATCGTTGATTAGTTGCATTTTTTGGTTTTTCAGTAGAGATTTCGCCGATCGATCCGTTTTGCCTGTGGCGACTGTGACCGATTGGCTTTGATCGACCAGTCTGGTTTGGGCACACTCTTTGTTCTCTCGTTTTTTGTTGTTGTTTTTTGTTCGATATAATTATTAGGGACTCGACCCCCTTTTATTTACATATAAAAAAACAAATCTACGACATCAATAACAAATCACATCAAAAAAACCAAAAAAAAAACAAAAAGTGATTTCTAACAAAATAATTTCTAATATCCAACAACCAAATCCCCAACATAAAAAACAAATCACATATAAAAACAAATCATATACTGTAAAACAAAAGTGATTTCTAACATAGTGCTAATTTATAATATACAGTAATTAGTATATTAATTAAGCCACTGCAAGGTGACCACCACCACCACAACTCAACTTCTTAATCACTCCCCACATTTTCTTCTCCCTCTTCAACCTTCTCTCACTAGCTCCGCCCGAGCTCCGCTTGCTTGCAGGCGGTGTCGGTGGTCCAAACATTAGCAATGGCCACCGTGAATTCGCCGGCGCCGCCGTACCGTGCCGGAGCAAAATGTTCGTCTCCCCGTATACCCTTTTGCCGCAATTGTCCGAATATGTTATAGTTTTAATGTTCTTTTCGGTTTTCTGGGAAATTGATGTATTTAAAAAGTGACAGTTTTGGTCCCGTTGATCGGAAAAATCATCGGAGACGGAGAAGTCATCGAGACCGTTGTTGTTTCGGTATACCCTTTCAACCCTTTTGTCTAAAAACGGATTCCGTCTTGTGTTTTTTTCGGTTTTTACGGAAATAGATTTTTGGAAAAATTGCATATTTTCGGGTAAATCATCGGAAACGGAGAATTCGAAGAAGTTGTCGTCCGGGGGGCACAGAGAGATAAATTGTTGGTCGGGTTCGGTGGTGGCGTTTAGAGAGAGATCACAGAAAGAGAGGGTTTCTTCAGCTTCTTCATCTCTTTCTTCCATTTTTGTTATTGAGTTTTTTTCCATTTTTGAACTATGCTCTTGTTTTTGCTTTGTTTTTGCTTTGTTGGTCTTATATTCAATTGAGGAGGGAACATATCTATATATATATATATATATATATATATATATATATTATTATTATTATTATATGCATGTACAAAATGTCAAAAAACTACTAAGTTAAGTTAGTTAAGACTTAAGAGGAAATGGAGATATAACTTTGATAATTCTCATTATTCCATATATGTATTATTTGGTCCTTTTTGTTACTTTTAATAACTATGATTCCCTTCGTTTTAAAAAAATAGAAAAATAACTATGGTTCCCTCTTCCAATAGTTGTGTCATTGATTCGTACATTTTACTGAGTACCGAGCTAAACTAGTTAGGATTTCGGAATTGACTCCGTTTAGACGATCATTAGTCAAACATCATTCGTTTAGAGAGGAAAGCTTAAATTTATCAGATTAGCTCGTTTTATCCAATTTTATTGAAAGACAGGGAAAACGAGTAAGGGTGTAAGAAGGAACATGTCAACAACGTATACAAAATTAAGTTTAGACATAAGTATGTTCAGGTTTCGATCATTTGGCACATTTTGATTCATCATCCATTACGAGATAGATTCAATGAATTTGTGAGATTTTTGGATTAGGTTAATGTTTTTATTGTTGTTTTGTATGTGGCGTGTCTTCAACTATCATTCCAACTACTTTGAAACTAATAATAGATATTACAGTACAAAATCTATTACTTTTTATATTACTGGGACCAAAAGTATGATTTTTTTCTAAAATTGGGAACTTTAAATGTAATTAATGTTGTTGGTGCGAGTTTTACACGGTTGATGACGCGTCTTCTAGATGGATGAAGAAAATAGTTTAAATGCTTTTTTTATTATTATTTAAAAAATAATCATATAGTTTATTAACATTCTTATTACTAAATTTTCATTTATCTATAAAGATATCTTTTAAAATAAAAATTTAACTACGAAAATAGTTTAAATGCTTTTTTATTATTATTTAAAAAGTAATCATATAGTTTATTAACATTCTTATTACTAAATTTTCATTTATCTATAAAGATATCTTTTAAAATAAAAATTTAACTAACTTAACTTAATGGGCAATTAACGTAAACATATTATACCCCCTATTATATTAACAAAAATATACATTCAATTAATAATTAATAAAAAACATCGCAATGTATTTCCTCTCTCTCCACCTTTCACTCTATTCTCCTCTCACCCTCTCTCCAATCTCCCTCCGATCATTCCTCTCTTTTTGGGATTTGTCTCCCAATCCTTACTCTATTTTTCCGATATTTTTCTTCTTCTTCATCTCTTTCCGATTTCTCTCTTCCGTGGAAATTGAGACGGACACATCTGTAGGAATGTGCGGCGACGGTATAGAGCGATATCGAAAACTCGAGTTTGATGTTGACGGATGCGTTCGTCGAATGAGAGGCCCACGACGACGACATGGTAGTTCGAGATCGGAGGACGGGTAAGAGTTAAATTTGTTAATTAGTATATAATGTTGAAAAATAAGTGTATGAATTACGTGAATTAAGGATATGAAATTGAAAATTATCACTACAAAATAATATTTGATTTAATGAGAGTCAAAATCTGTCACAAGTCTGCCGTTAATTTAAAAAGCTGTCACAAATCTGTCACAAATTGACTAAACTGTCACAAAGCCGTCTCAAAAACCGTCGCTAATAAGCTCGTAACAAAAAATACCGTCACTAATCCCGTCGCTATTTGGATATTTTTTTGTAGTGTATGCTATATGAATTATGTAAGTAAGAATATGAATTATTTAAATTGGGGTATAAACTTTGAAAATAAGGGTGAACTCTATAAATCAGGATATGAACTTTTGAAATAAAGGTACGAAATTTTGAAATAAGAGTATGAACTTTTGAAATAAGGGTATGCCAAATACAAATTAGGGTATGAACTTTTAAAATAAGGGTATGAACTTTTGGAATAAGCGTATGAAATATACAAATTATTGTATGAAATTTTGAGTATGTTTTTGTTAATTAGAAATTTTTGGGTATGTTCTTGTTATTTTAGTTTCAAAATTAGTATGTTTTGTTAATTTATCATTAACCGTAATCTATAAGATGTCATTAGTGGAGGAGCTAAGTGGGGGATGACGTGGACTATAACCTTCTCCCTATATTTTCGAAAAACAATTTTTTACAGTATAAAAAATTATTTTTTAAAATTGCTCGTATATATTGATTCTGTATCCGCCACCGCATCTCATCCAAACAATTAATATTTAATGACCCAGTGATATGTAAACTAGGAAAATTGTAGTGTTGATTTGTTTTAGGTACATTTATTCAAGTTTTCCATTGGGCATGGGTTCCTTTTCTTAGTTTGCTATCATTATCATTGACCTTAAATTCTTTTGAACTTATTTGAAAACTATATGTAGATGTAAGAAAATGACTTTTTCAAAGCATTACAAATATATAGTCCAAAGAAGCTTCTATGCCCAGAAAATGAGAAATCTTTTTTCGTCCACTAAGCAAGTCTAAAGTATTATACAAGTTTATGAAATTACGTGTAATTTTGATTGACTTATAACTTGTATTAAAATTATCGAAATGAATTTTTTTAAAATCTAATCCATTTGAACTATATGATCAACTTTTAAAAAATTTCATTCCGATAATTTTGATACAAGTTCTTAATCGATCAAAATTACATGTAATTTCGTAATAAACAATTAAATAAAAACAGAGAGAGTAGTGTTTAATACATAGTAAGTCTACTTTTATATGAATTATTTAGCTATAAATCAACTGATGTGTGTATTATGTTTTTTATTTTGTTCCTTAATCATTTCTAGAAGATGGGCTTACATCTTCCAACTATAATATAAAACCAAGCACGAGTTTTTAATTTTATGATACGATATGCAATTTTACTCCTAACGAATTAGAATCCACAACCATACTATTAATATAATCAAACTCAAAAAAATTGAAACTGTCAAATTTTGTCCAATTTTTCCAAAAATACGTTCACTTTATTTTAATAATTATCAATGTACTTAATCTAATTAATTAACAATTTGTGCTCACTATATTCGTTTTAACCTGCATAACTAGAATAAACGATACTAAATCTGAATATTATATTCAAAATAAAATATATTACGAGATTTATGCCATTACGCGTCTCACACAACGCGTGGATAAATTTTACTAGTATATAATATTTGGTTGTTTGAACGAGGGGGATCACCAAGAAATGCCAAAACGGCAACCCCTCGCTAACTAAATATAGAGCTTGTTTGGCCGCAACTTTCTTAATTAGCACTGAGCTGACTTATTTGAGCATAAAAACTGCATTCAAACAAGCCTATAATCTCAATATAAATAAGATATTCCCCACCTATAAATCGTTTGGAATGAGCAACCAAACAAGCCTATAAGCAATGAGCACAATTTTGCATTTTTTTGATCAATATGTCTAGGATACAACAATATCTATCCGTTCGAAATTTTTATAAACACTCGGAAAATATAAGTATAGCAAAAGAACAATGAAAGACCATGCGCCCAAATCAATACGAAAAAATATGTTGGTAACGCGATATCAGAAATAAAAGATGTATTCAAAACTTCTCCTAAACATACACTTTCGATAATTTAGCTACCAAAAGAGTGTTGAAGCTTTTGATATGTCAACCAACTTGTAAAGTCGGAATTTGTTACGTTTAGCAATGCTATAAATATTTGCTCGCGTTTTCACTGATCGCAAACACATAAACTCAATCAAATTTTAATAATGGTATTTATTTAAAAAAAAAGCAGATATTCTTGGAGAATAATAAATAAAACCGGTATGCCGAAACTGCTCAATAATCTACTAATTATGGTAATTCTGAACAACAGTTGTGATTTCCAACAAAATAATTTCTAATATTCAACAACAAAAACAAATAATATATACTGTAAAAGAAAAAAAGAAGTGAACAATGGTAAATCAGTAATTAGTAATAATATTTCTAAGCCACTGCAAGGTGACCACCACCACAACCCAATGCCTTGATCACTCCCCACATTTTCTTCTTTCTCTTCAAGTTTCCCTCTCTAACTCCGCCCGAGCTTCGCTTGCTCCTAGGCGGTGTTGGTGGTCCGAACATTAGCAACGGCCACCGTGAGTTTGCGGGCGCCACCGTACCTTGCCGAAGCAAAATATTCGTACTTCCGTATACCCTTTTGCTCCAATTGTCTGAATATGGTATCGGTTTAGTGTTCTTTTCGGTCTTTTGGGAAATCGATTTTTTCAAAAAGTGACTGTTTTGGTCCTGTTGATCGGAGAAATCATCGGATACCGGGAGTTCGTAGAGGCCGGCATTGTTTTCGTATACCCTTTTAGTCCAATTGTCTAAAAATGGATTCCATTTTGTGCTTTTTTCGGTTTTTACGGAAATAGATTTTCGAAAAAATTGCATATTTTCGGGTAAGTGATTGGACAAATTTTTGTTAACGGAGAATTCGAAGGTGTCATCCGGGGGAAATGCGGAGAGAATCCGTTGGTCGGATTCGGTATTGTTTAGAGGGAGATCACAGAAAGAGAGGGTTTCTTCAGCTTCTTCATCTCTTTCTTCCATTTTTGTTATTGAGTTTTTTTCCATTTTTTGAACTATGCTCTTGGTTTGCTTTGTTTGAGGAAAGAGTTGGTCTTTGTATAATTGTACTTATTAAATTCAGGAAAGAAGCATACAATATATATAGTAGATATATGTGTACAATAGACCGAGGACCGGACGAAAACCCGAAAAAACTGAACCGAACTGATAACCGAATCACAAAAGATCGAAACCGAAGTTTTTTCGGATCAGTTTCTTTTTACAATAAAACCGGAAAATCAAAAAAAACTGAAAAAGCCCGAAAAACCAAAAATAAAACCGAAAAAACCAGAAACTAGACAAAAAAAAATACCGGTTCGGTTTGGTTCGGTCCAAAAAATAAAAATACCGAAACCGAAAAAAAATAAAGCGAAAAATCTGCTTGGTTTTCGGTTTCGGTTTTATCAAAAATCAAACCGAACCGGTCCGAATCCGGCCACTACTACCGGTACTACTTTACTATTTGGATCATTTGGTTTAAGTTAGTTAAAGAGGAAATGGAGGTATGGGTTTTAACTTTCCCATTATTCAAGATATGTACTATTTAGTACTTTGAACGCGACTAAAAAAAATGATACCGTACTAATAAAAAAGAGTCATGTCATTCACAACACTAATTATTATATTAATTCTTCTAGTTATTTATTTATACATATCGTTTATTTGTATTCATATTAAAAAACTTGTGATCAAATTTTAACATTAACGTTTAAATAAAAAAACTTAGAAGATGGCAGTAAAAGTCACGACACGTAATAAAAACTCAACCTACTAAAAACTCAAATAAAAATGAGTCTATCCTAAATTTAAATAATAATTAAAAATAAAAAAAAATTGTTCAATATAAAAATACAACTCACTAAAAACTCAAATAAAAATATAATAGAACCCTAGTTGAATCTACCCTAAATTTAAATATTAATTAAAAATAATTTTTTTTATTAAATTTAATATTAATAAAAATCAAAACTTTTGATGAATTGTATATACGATGTAATATGGATTTATTTTTTGGATAATAAAAATGTTTGACATATTTTCCAAATCCTGGTTTGTTTAACATCTATTCAAGTACAGTACTTCCATTTAATACACACGTTACTTTTCTAAGTTTTCTATTATTTGCATTAATTTAGTTAGTCATAAAATGACTTTTTCAAAGCACAATGATAGTCCAAAGAAGCTCCTATGACCAGAAAAATGAGAAAAACATGTAAAGTTTTTCTAAGTATTTTCCTCCACTAAGCAAGTCTAAAGTAGTCTCTAAGCACTAAGTTTTTTGTTTTGTTTTTTTTCCTTAATCATTTCTAGAAGATGGGACTACATATTCTAACTATAATATAAAACCAATAAAATTTTAGTCTTTAACAAATTATAATCCATAATATAATATTTTGTTGTTTGAAGGAGGGGGATCACCCAAAAATGCCAAATGGCAACCCTTTGCCTACTTAATTATAGAGCTTGTTTGGCTGCAACTTCAAAGCAATGAGATGACTTATTTGAGCATAAAAAATGCAGTCAAACAAGCCTATAAGCTTCTTATAATCGGATATAGTCCACTTATAAATCTTTTGAAATGAGCACAATTTTGCATTTTTTTTAATCAATATATGGGTAGGATAGAATAAATATCTATTCGTAAGAGATTTTTATAAAAACTCCAAAAAATCAATCTTAAGGGACGACACAAAATATCAAGTATAGCAAAAGAACGATAAAAGACCCGCGTCTTATTCTATACGAAAAACTTGGTAACACGATATCAAAAATATAAGATGTATTCAAAACTTATCCCTAATCTTACACTTTCGATAATCTAGCTACCAAACGAGTGTTGATTTTGGCATGTCAATCAACATGTGAAGCCGGAATTTGCTTACCGATGTTATCAAATTTTTCCTCGAGTCTTTACTAACAAAGACAAAGACAAAGACTTGAACAATTGTTTATGGCAGTGTAAGTATTTTTGTTCAATGAAATAACATATCTTCAGGGTGAATAATAATAATAAAAAAAACAGCATTCCCAAATCGCTTAATGAACATAAATTATGGTTAGCTCCAATTCTATAATCTCCAAGTTCTTCAATAAATAAAAAAAATTAAAAAGGAAAGGAAGCAGAACAAGCAATCCTATTTTTTGTGTTTTCTCCAATCCTATTTTTTGTGTTTTCTCCAATCCTATTTTTTGTGTTTGGTTATATAAATAAAAATTTGAATTAAATATTCATTTAAGGGCATTTGGTCTAGTGGTATGATTCTTGCTTAGGGTGCAAGAGGTCCCGAGTTCAATTCTCGGAATGCCCCACATTTTTTTTACCCACTTTATTTTACTTAAATAAAAAAAATATATGAAATTTTTTTACCCACTTTATCTTACTTAAATAAAAAAAATCATATTTTTTTTACCCACTTTATCTTATTTAAATAAAAAAATTCATATTACAAATAGGAAATCTGATCAAGCGGTAATATTCTTATTGATCCCCAGTTTTCTTATTCTTTAATTAAATGGACATATTTGGTATGTAGGTTTTATAATTTCACATGTAAGCTTAAATGAAAGTAATAAATTGAGATGAAACTTTCTACTTTCTAGCCATAGTTACTGGCAAGGTTGCATGACTACGAGTACGAAACCGATATGATGATACGGTTAAATTTGAAAATTTTAGGTACGGTACGGAAATGATATGTCAATAAAAATATATTCATTTGTATATATACGATTCAATTTACCAATTATAGTATTTAAATAACAAATTTAACAAATTTTGTAACAATTTAGTCTTAAATACAAATGTTTTTAGTAAATGTTAGTATAATTTTTCATAACTAGTGTGTAAAACAAATTTAATTAAATTCAGCGTAATTGTTAATTTAAAAATATTCAAATTATTACATTGATTAACTTATATTTTACTCATTTTTATGAAAAATAAAAAAATAAAAAAATTCACCCGCACCGAATAAGTATCAAAGACGTACGTCACATACCAGTCGCGTACTCGTGTCGTATCCAAGTGGTCAAAAAACGAAAAATTAAATACTACTTCATTTGTCGTATCGATCGGGTATATGAAATTGATGTTTCTCACGGTATCTGTATCCATACCGGCTACTCAGAAAAAAAAATACACGTGCTCCTTAGATTACCGAAAAATTCGTTCTTTTTTCATAACCAGTTTACAGTTTTTGTACTTCTATTTTTTTCACGTTTCAAGATTTCGTTTATCGTTTCGTTTCATGCGTAAAACTTCGTAGTCATGGTTAGCGGGCCCTTTTCAAAACCACGTTCTCTTCCATTTATGTTACGTTACGTATTATTTCACAAGTAAATTTTAGAACTAATACATTTTTTTCACGATTCTATTTTTCGTTACGTTTTCCAAATTTAATTCACAATTTAACTAGATTGTAGTAGCTCAATACCATCCATACGTTCATATCTCACCACAATTCTCAATAAATAAATAAAAGAAATCATTAAATACAATAAGTAAAAAACTAAAAATAGAAACAAATATCACTGTCCACAGCTACCAACTAAATAAGTAATATTTAAAAATCATACTAATAATAATAAATGGTCGTGTGCAAAACACACCCATTTTATTTAGTAAATGTTAGTATAATTTTTCATAACTAGTGTGTAAAACAAATTTAATTAAATTCAGCATACTTGTTAATTTAAAAATATTCAAATTATTTTATTAATAAACATATATTTTACTCATTTTTATGAAAAAATAAAACTAAAATTTCTCACCCGCACCGAAAAAGTATCGAACACATACCGGTCACGTACCCGTGCCGTACACAAGTGGTAAAAAAACAAAAAATTAAAAACTACTTCGTTTGTCGTACCGGTATATGAAATTGATGTTTATCACTCTATCCGTATTCGTACCGACTACTCTAGAAATAAAAAAAAACCATGCTCGTTAAATTATCCGAAAACTCGTTTTTTTTTTTTCATAACCAGTTTAACGTTTTTGTACTTCTATTTTTTTCACCTTTCAAGATTCCGTTTACCGTTTCGTTTCATTCGTAAAAATTCGTAGTCATCGTTAGACTTTTCGAAAACACGTTTCTCTTTTATTCCTTTCGTATTATTTCACAAGTTAAATTTTAAAACTATTACATTTTTTTTTCACACGATTCCGTTTTTTGTTTCCTTTTCCAAATTTAGTTCACAATTTTAAATATCTCACCACAATTCTCCACAAATAAATAAAAGAAATCATTAAATATAATAAGTAAAAAACTAAAAATAGAAAAAAATATCAGCTACCAACTAAATAACTAAATATTTAAAAATCTTAATAATAATAATAAATAGTCGTGTGCAAAACACACCCATTTTTGTTTTCTCTCTCTCTCTCTAAAAACCCTTTTCATCTCTTAAGAATCTACGCCAGGTATTATTTCATTTTCATTATTTATATATTTATATATATGTTTGTTTTGTGGGTTTTGATTGTCAAGATCTCATTTTTGTTTTCTTATTTTGTTTTTTTTTATAGTTTTTTTAGTTTTGTCTGATTATTGATATTTAAGTTTGTAAATATCTGAAAATTGATTGTAAATATCTTAGATGAAAAATTAAGTTTCTTATTTCTTATTTTATTCCCCTTAATTTGAAGTCATTACAATTAGATAAAGTTTGTAAAAGTGTATTTTAATGTTTATATTATTAGCTAGGTTGACCTTTTAAGGTTTATATATGATGGCTTTATTGCAAGATCTGTTTTTTTTTGTTGGGTTTTTAGATTTTGTATTTGTACTTTATTTTTTTGTTTTTTATTTTATTTTATAGTTTTGGGTGATTATAAATTAATGTTTAGTCATGATGCCGATTGGGTTATAATTACGTTTTCTCGCTTAATCGTGTAAATTGATCCAATTGCAATTGGCATCGTAATATATACTCCAATTAACTTGTCTATTTTTGCAGTGTTATATAATGTATATGTTGTGGGTTTTGTGGGAAAAAGAAAGGAAATTTTTGGTTATTTTTGTATTTTTGCAATCTTATATCTGTATATGATGTGGGTTTTATTTGCAATGAACTGTTATTTTTTTATGATTTTTAATCCGTACCTAGGTGTTTTTGGGGGCTAATTATTGATGTTAAAAATTATGATTTCGATTGGCTTTTAGATATAATTAGTTTGTAATACTTTTGGAGTTCGGTATGATCATGTTACTCGATTTCATTGCAATTAGCTAGGGTTGGTATTATAATAGGTTGCCTTAACGTAATAATTAACCCGTCAATGTCGAGAGGAGAGAAAATGAAGGAGGGTCAAAATCTAGTCTCGTTTTTTGTATTTTCTGTCGTCTTATTTATGCATATGTTGTGAATTTTGATTTTTAAGTTTTTTGATCTATACCATAGTTAGTTTTGTGGGGGTGGCTAATTATCAAGGTTTATAGCATGCTTCTGATTGGCGTGTGGGTATATAGAGTTTGTAGTTCTGTTCTTTTTCCGTTGAAGTGACTGCTATGGAGTTTCCTGTAATCATGCCACCTGATACAATTGCAATTAGCTAGGATTTTTAATAGGGTATCTTAATGTTAATATTGACTAGTTGAGTAAAAAAATGAAAGAGAGCCATATTCTTGAATTCTTTTTGTAAACTATCTTGTCAGCTAGTTGTATGCTATTGATAGTTTTTGCTATTTATAGGTGCAACTTGTTCAGAGTTGTTGTATCATATGTTTTCCTTGGTAATACAATTGTTAATTCTGAAAAGAAAGGCCAAAACCTAGAGACCAAAGATTGCATGTATTTTTTTTATAGGCGTTTCGTGACTATTGGTGATCAAGGTTGCTAAGAGAGGTGTTTTAGTGTAATAAAAGAACAAAATATTTAAAGAGAGTCGGAATCTAAACTTTTTGTGTATTTGTGTCGTATGTTCTATTCGCTGGCTTGGTTGTGTGAGTTTTATATAGCTTGGTTGGTTGTGGTGGAATCAATACAATCCTCAATTTCCAAATATGAAAAGCCGAAAAGTGTAGAGGTTATAAGGGGCTTTGCTATGTTCACAAATCATAAATTTCATATTTCTTTCTATGCTCCCGTGAGAGATACATAAGATGTTAAATAAAAAAGACTAGTATATACCCCTTGTTCCTCTTTCCCAGGAAGTGTCAAAGTTGTGAACGTACATTAGTTCATATTATAGTTTACCATTTTGAGGCGTTATGCAACTTAAGTATTTCTATATTAGTGCCATATAGGTAGTCTAGATAGTTAAAAAAATTATTAAGTTTCTAATTGTAAAGAGCTTGTAGTGCTTCTTCAAGTGAAAAGGTGAGAATTTTTATAGTTACAGAGACATTTACTGCTAATTGCTTGCATTTTTCTGTTTTCTTTACCTGTCTGACTTTGTTCTACATACATCACTGATCAAATTTGTAAATGATTAGTTTTTTTATCACTTTAATTACTCTTAAAATCTATCATAAGATTTAATGATTGGCTTTAAATTGCATTTCTCCGCCTAGGATATTTCTTTTGTAACCGTTATAACAAACCGCTTTTATATTTCTGACTTCAATTTGCTTCTTCCGTTTGATTTCCCATAATGATGTTGGATATTTAATTGTTTAGGTTAGCCTGCTTTCTCGAGATGGATTTTTTCACCAATGGTGGCTGCAAGGAATCTCGACCTTCTCATGAGCAAATCATCAAGTGCCCATTTCTACGAAATATCAATGAGCCCACTAATTTCTCCTTTGCCTCATCAATGGCTTTACCTGTGCCTGTAAGTTGTAAATTCTACTAATAACTTATACATGGATTTCATGCTCTCGGCTTGTTGGAATATGATTTTCAGATTATGTCTTCATCGTCTCTGTTATCGCATTGTTTCGAATTGATTAATGTTATTGATCTACAAATAACTATTTAGTTAAGTTTGTTTTTTAAATCTTTTTTATGTTTAAATTTAGAGTGTCGTTTTTGTTAAGTGTCCGCCTTCATCTTTTATTACGCAATGGTTATGTATTCTGCTCTGAGATTATGTTCTTTATTTAGTCTTCATTGTTTTGGTATTAAACTAGATAGATCTTTTGAAAGTTCATTGGATCCATGCCTAACCAGTTTGGAAAATGTTTGAAAAAAACTCATCCAATTAATCATGTGCCGGTTCTACATTTTACTTGATTAGAAGGTAAGTTATCCATCTAGATCTGTATATTCAATGTAGTGCTTAATGCTTATTACTCTTTGAAATTGGGCTTTTATACATGCTTATTTACTCTTTAGTTCTTTTAGATTAGAGCGTCTTCAAGACATTATTTTATTTGGGAAATAGTTTTCTATAGGTCTCATTTCTTACGATGTTTTGTTTTGAAGCTACAACAAGTAGTTTCAAGAACCATGATACTACATACTAATGTAGCCTTATGTTTCCATGTTTTTTCCAGGTTCTAGGAGCCAGCGGCCCAATATTTGAAGATGGGCCCAGTTTTGAAAGGTCGTTTAAGCTTTTCCATGGAAAAAATGGAATTGTACCACTTTCTGGGAGATGCTTTGGTGATTCTGAGAATTCTGATTTTGAAGCTCCATCCCCACCTTTATTTAATCCATTAGCTGCAAAAGCAGCTACTATTAGTCTCGCCGGTTTTGGATCTGGAGGACTGTTTGGTTTTGATGCATTGTCTGAGAAATTGAAGAAACTTAAGCAAAAATCTTCCAAGGGGAAAAAGCCTTCACAGGTATGTAACTGTAAATCAGAGCTCAAGGGTTTTGATTTTGCATTCGATGTTCCGGTTAAATTCAGAAGTGGTTTTTGCAATGACAACTTTGGATATCCTATATTAGAGCTTCAAACATAACTGATTGATTTTACTAGAATTTACTTTTACTAGATAATTCTACTCTATCTGCCCATTGTAAAGTCTTTTATATACGTATCTTTCATGATACATGATTTTTTTTATGATTTATGTTTTTTCATGATCTGTGACCTAATTGATGAAGATTTGACATATACACCAACAGCAATGAGAAGGATTGGTAAACCATATAAAGAAAATTGACCTTATTCTGAAACAGAGAATCCTTCTGGCTAATTGGTCTTGGAAACAATTTGTAGATTCTATAAAGCCATAACTTCAAAAGTGGGAATGGTTGAAAAGAAGACTTTTTCATGACTTATGTACCAAGTATAGTGAAGATCTGAAATATATACCAACAGCACTATTAAGACAATTGCTAAATTACTTAAAGACGTGCTTAGATGCAACAAAGAAAGAGTTTTAGAGTATAATAAGTCTTATGTCTGCCTCCTATGGGCTATTCCTAGATTTCCATGGAAGAGAAGAAGATATGTTAATAATTTCTGATCCCTACATCAGTGAAACTAGCCAAACAACAGTAATGAAAGTCAGGACCACAATAAGAAATGCTGAAAAGCTGTTGATAAGGTTCTTTATGGCATTAAAAGTGTCTTTACGTTATTACGTTTTTTAAATAACATTAATTTTCCAGGGTGGAGATTCAAACCATGAAGCTATGAGCAATGAGTGGCTACAGACGGGAAATTGCCCAATTGCAAAATCATTTCGAGCCGTTAGCCACGTTCTTCCCCTCGTAGCAAAAGCCCTCCAGCCGCCACCTGGTTTAAAACTCCAGTGCCCACCAGCCATTGTCGCAGCACGAACTGCCATCTCACGAACAGCTTTCGCCAAAAACCTCCGCCCACAACCCTTACCTGCAAAAGTACTCGCAATCGGTCTTTTAGGTATTGTCAAATTATCGGTTCTATTGAAAGCTAATAGTTACAAAATTTTAATCATTTGTTTTATTGGAGTTGGTCTTTTGGGTATTGTTATGTCTTCAATTTTTAAAGCTGAGTTTATATTGTTGAAGACAGTTTTTTTAGTATAGTTAAGTTATCAATACTAGTAAAAGCTCAAATTGTTGGTAGAGTCCACTTTTTAATCACTTTTTTTTTTTTATTGGAGTTGTGTTTTTAGGTATAGTTTAAGTTATCAATTTTACTAAAACTTCATTTTAATTGTTGGAGTTATTTATTTGGGTGTTGTTAGGCTATCCATATAAAGGTGAATTTTTTAGTACGCGCTACTTTTTAGTCATCTATTTTCCGAGAATAGGTCTTTTGGGTATTGTTAAGCTATCAATTATAGTATAAGCTTGGATTGTTGGCAGGAGAAGTTCTCAATTTTTTTTACAGTTGGACTCGGGACTTTTGGGCATTGTAAAGTTGTTAGTTCTTCAACAACAACAAAAAAATCAAACTCCCAGCTGTTAGTAAGAGAATTTTTTGATCCATTTTCTGATTGGAGTCTGTCTTTTGGGTATTGGTATTTCCCAATTTTAGTAAAAACATTGTGCTACTAGTAGATTGTTTTAATCATCTATATCATCTCCAACACTCTCTCTAAGTGCAGGCCTGAGTCATTTTATGCCAAACCCAATCTTAGGGAGTTCTTCCACGTCTCATTTCGAAAACTCTCTCTTTATCTTTTAAGTTGTTTTAATTTTAATAGTGGTGTACTGTATGTACTTGCAAAGAATCAAACTCATTACCTAGCGGCAGCGCTGATACCATGTTAAGTTGCCAGTTTTATTAAACGATCGGCCTGTTAGTTGAAGTAACTTTTTAATCGTTTATATTATTGTTAGTGCACCGTATTTCCCCTATATTATTCTCCTTTGCACTCATTAAGCCAACCCAATAATTTAGTAGGCATAGTTTTTTTAATAAATTATTGTTATTCTCTAACAGGTATGGCTGTAAATGTACCGTTAGGAATGTGGAGAGAGCACACCGTGAAATTTTCTCCCTCTTGGATTGTGGCCGTTCATGCAGCTGTCCCATTTATAGGAATGCTTAGGAAATCGATTTTAATGCCCAAAGCGGCTATGGCTTTCACAATTGCAGCTTCAATACTAGGACAGATCATCGGTTCAAGGGTTGAACGGTACCGTTTAAAAGCAATCTCTTCGGATAAATCGCCTGATTTGGGAAATTCTTATAATGTTGCACCTATTGGAAATGGGAGTTGCAGCAAGTCTGTTGATAAATGGGTTGAAAGTCCATCTTCACCAGCTGAGGTGTACTGCTAATATGTATTCGAAAATTGATCTTGTTGTAATGTACGACGCTGTGTTCGCGAAATAATTGTTAAGAGTTTGCAAATTGTCAGTGGTTTAATCTTTTCGGAATAAAGCCTCGGTGAAGTGAGGTTAACTTTAAAAATGAATATTATGTTCTTGTAAGTCCTCACGTTATTGGAAATTTGAATAAGCTACTATTTGGGAAGAAACTCTTGGTTACTTTCAGTACTGGTTTTGGTATATGCATCTTTTTGTCAGTTTTTTTTCCGACTATTATGAATTTTGCACTTATGATTGTACGGGTTGAACTATAAATAAGTTGATTTGGGACGGGTTAATTATGGTTTAGTGACCTGTGTTTTGGTCATTTTTAAGATTGATGACCCAACTTTTAACAATCACGTTTTAGTGACCTTTTTATTTTTATTTTTTAGGAGGGTCGGCCAAATCGAGCCAACCCTATTGGGTTCTAAAAATTATGTCGGCCATATATCCATACGGCACCCGCCAAACAAAGGCGGGTATGGCATATGTCTTGATATCCATCACGTTTTAGTGACTTAAATTTATAGTTTAACTTGTTTTAGTGACCTGCCGTTATATTTTTTGGATGAAAACCGTTTTGATATTTCAATTTAGTCCGTATCGTTTAAAACTTAACAATAAACGTTTAAAAATTATAAAAATTATATAAGCTCATTTAAATTACACTATAAAACATGTGTTTTACAGGACCAAGTATTTATTTCTGGCAACTTTTCTTTTTTGTTGTTGAACATGACTATTTATATTTGTGAATAGTATTAGGAAAGAAACTATTGCATGTTAGTCAATGCAAAATAAGATAATCCTTGTTTGGTAGAACTCAAGAAGTATAGTTTTACATAACTTTTTAGTCATAAGTAAAAAAGCGTGTTTGGGGGGGTTCTTTAAAAATCTTACTTTTGTTAAAAGTAAATACTGTACAATACAATAAACTTACTTATTTAAAGAAACATGTTCCATATACTTTAGAAAAGAAAGTAAAATTTGTACATTGTTATGGCTGTCCTAGTGTTTAATCACTGATTACTTACGTTTTCTACGTTTTTTATTTACTTTTATGTCTAAGATAAATGGATTATATTTTCAACAATTTTTTTTCTTTTTGAAAATATTTTCAAAGTTGGATTGATGAGAGTATGTACAGGTTTTTCTTGTTCTTTATAGAAAACATATACTATTAAGATATGTGATTATGATGAAAATGACTAGTATACAAATTTTGTGGTCTAAATTTGTACATGTTAGAAACCATAGACTATCAATTAGGTAATTGTATTAAATTCATGTATTCTTCATAAATATTACGAAGACTTTCCACTTTATTATTGTTATTTGTTTTAATGCTCTTTGAAGAGTATAAAATTGTTCATGTTATAATATTTTATATTCTAACTAAACGTAACATATACTACTAGAAAGTAGAAACTAATAAAATATAAATTTTTTCAACAGAACTGGTATAAGTAAACATATTTATACCAATCAACATTTTTTTAAAAGTATTATTTCACATTTTTTTAGTATTTTTACCAAATACTTTTGTACTTAAAAAATATAACAAAACGGAGTAAATTATATTCAGTAGTGGGATTCTGAGAATTTGTGCAATAATAGTACATCTTAACCAAAGATGTGATTGTTGAATTTTGAAGTTGTTTCAATTTGACTTGAATTTTAATGGTAATACTTTCTACCCGAATGAGTCCGTATTACTCGCAAATGTCGTATTGATTTGTTTGAAATTTGGTAAATTTACACAGATCAAAGACTTAATTATCAAAGAATAAAACTGTTTTTTGTTTCTATGATTGATACAAGATGCAACCTACTTTCAATAGTTCTAATTTAAGCTCATAAACCGACGCAAAATCGGTTGTTTTAAAAAGCGTGTAAAAAACTCGATTCAAAGCTTAAACAAGTTCGTTTTTCCGCTTACTATGCCCCACTAAAGCTATGTTATTATGCTTCCAGGGTAGCTTGTAGTTAGTATTACGTAGCTTGTAGTTCGTTTAATTTTGCAAGGTTTCGCCTCCTTAATATATTTATCGGTCCGTTTACCTTCCAAAAAAAAATGCTTCTAGGGTAGCTGTTGCAAAAACGCTTTAGCTAAAATTTGGTTAGTAATATGTGAACATACAAATGAAAAATGAGCTTATATGATAATAATTAAATTCATAGTGCCATCAAATATGCTTAAAATGGATTATGTCCCTTTTTACCCTTCGTATAAAAGACTATTATAAAACTATCAAAAATTTCACAACAAACATGTTTTTCGGTTCTCTCTCTGAATATATACTAGTAAAAGTTACCCACGCGTTGCGTGTGATATGCGTAATGATATAAATCTCGTAATATATTTTATTTTTAACATAATATTCAAATTTGGTATAATTTATTATAGTTACGGAGGTTAAAACGAATTGTTAATTAATTTAGGATACATCCGTAATTAGTAAAATATATTGAGGACAAATAGTTAATTAATTATATTATGTATATTGGTAATTAGTAAAAAAGAGTGGGGGCATTTTTGGAAAAAATGACTATATTAATAAGATATTTGTATTAGGTACATGTATTTGTCTCTCTATTAATTAATTGTATAAAGTATTTAAGTATAAATATCTTGTTATTATTTCTGTTTCTGGCAAGTTCTCAATATTCAAGAAAGGAAAAATCAGAAAAAATAAGAAACATGATAAAAGGTAAATCTCTTTGTTCCTTTTATTTAACTTTCGAAAATCACTTAGCTTGATTGTTAAAGAAAGTCGCCTTGAAGAGGTTTAACTTCATATATTTTTATGATTAACATGATTAGCTGATCTCAAATCTTTCCGTTTATTTGCAGATTAACTAAGGGAGGTGGTGTCGAGGATTCGTTATCATAAAACATATTCAACTTCGATCTTCAGGTATATTTCTGGACTTATAATAGTTGTACTTATGAATATCTTTCTGGTAATTCTCAAAATATATGTGCATGTGAAGATGAGATAATTCAAGTTTACTAATCTTGTAGTATCTGATTAATGTTATAAATATGTAACAATCATCACATGAAGAAGCTATTCTGGCAATGTTATATGTTTATACATCAAGGTTCAATACATTTTATGATTTCAATGAATATCATTATCAAAATTCATTTTTTGGGTAAGTATTTCGTTAGATTACTTCATCGTTCTGATCTGAACTTATGTCGGCCAGAAACTACTTAACCTATCGACTGAAAAGTACAAATCACAAACACGAAATAATCAATGATCATAAAAGATATGACAGTACATGCATAACCCAAACATCACAAATAACATGTTTAAACAGATCACGGACACGAAATCAACGATTTCAAAAGATATCCCAATACATACACAACACAAACACCACGGATAACACGTTTCAACAATCCAAAAGATTCAAGATATACGACAAAAGAACGGTCTTTGAATATTTATTGGTATTCAATGTTTTATTAAAGAGGCTGAACAGCCAACTCCCGAGTAACGCCAATTTATCACCGAGTATGACGTAACGTTTGAGAAGCCGCGTGTCAAAAAAAATTCATTTAATTTTCGAAAAGCATTCATAAAATATCTAGACATTTAACCATCTCAAGATTTAACTAAAAAAAAACCTGTAACATTTAATTGAAGCCATAACAATTTTACTATTCGGGTGGAAAAAAGACTTGATAGTTGCCGCGTCATCGTGTATCTGATGTGCAAACCAGCATGACAGGATAGTCACAAACAAATTTACGATTTGGTATATGCATTCTTTTTTCAATTTTTACTTTTTATTGATTGTATTTCTTAAGAAATTGCTAAAACATGATTATAAAATTCGCACTTATGATTGTACGGCTTGAACTATAAATAAGTTAATTTGGGACAGGACCAAGTATTTTTTTTCTGGCATTTAACTTTTCCCTTTTGTTGTTGAACTTGTCTATTTGTGATTTGTGATTTTGAATAGTATTGTTGTTAAAGAAACTGTTGGCATATTATAGTCTGCAAAATAAGATGATACTTGTTTGGTAGACCACAAGATGTAAAAAAGCGTGTTTGGGGGTTCTTTAAAAAGCTTAGTTTTGTTAAAAAATAAATGCAATAAAAGCTTCTTCTTTTTTGTTTTACAAGTAACATGTTCCATACTTTCAAAGAAAGGTAAATTTTATGATCTGTAATGGTCTTAATGTTAATAATTAATTACATTTTACTTAAACTTTTTACATTTTTATGCACTTTTATGTCTAAGATAAATAGACTATTTACTTACATTTTTGTTTTCTTTTGGAAAATATTTTCAACAGTTTATTTGATGAGAGTATGTACATGTTTTTTTTATTCTTTATAGAAAACATTTTTTTCAACTAGCATAAAACGAATCAAATCTCCTATATCATACTATTAATATAAGTCAAGCCAAACATTTTGACACTGCCTAATTTTGCCCAAATTTTCCAAAAATACTTTCACTCTAATATTGTAATTACTGTTAAATGTCATCACTCAATTCAAATACATAAATAACTTAAAAAATGTTATTTTCCAAACAAAATCGTTGTGTATTTTTTATAAAAGTAAAACATTATGTTACTCTTTATATACGATTGTTAATTAATTATATTTAATCATTCGATATTTAAATTTTTAAAAAAATATTAAGTTTATTTGTCGGGATCATATCTATGTCACTACGTATCACATACGGAACGCGTGAGCAACGATTACTAGTATCGGCATATGTATCTACTATATTAGCATGTGATTATAATGAAAATGACTAGTATACAAATTTTGTGGTCTAAATTTGTACATGTGAGAAACCATAGACTATCAATTAGGTAATTGTATTAAATTCATGTATTCTTCATAAATATTACGAAGACTTTTCATTTTATAATTAATGTTATTTGTTTTAATGCTCTTTGAAGAATGAAGAGTATAAAATTACTCATGTTATAATATTTTATATTCTGGTTTATATTCTAACTGGTAGAATGGTCAACATAAAACTAATAAATATAAACTTTTTCAACATACCAGTATAAGTAAACATATTTATACCAAACATTTTTCTTAAAAGTATTATTTTACATCTTTTTAGTATTTTTACCAAACAATATCCACATACTTAAAACTAAACTACAAAAGTATACTTTTTTTTTACGTAGATAAAAAAACGTTTATACTTACAAAATACAACCAAAGGGAGTAAATTATATTTAAAAGGCATGAATTTGTGCAATAATAGTACATCTCAACCTAAGATGGGATTTTTTAATGTTGAAGTTGTTTCAATAAACTTCTTATAGAAATAAAAATGCTCGGTTCCAACTCGGGTCAGTTCAAAATAATAATAACCTGTATATTGTAATATTTCATGATTTTTTATGTCACCACCTTAATAAATTTGACTTCATATATGAATGAATTACATAAAAGTGTAAAATTATGTATATGCGGTTATATTAAAGTTAAGACGATTTAAAATACATGTAAGATTATACCTAATATTTATACATATAAAAAAAAGTTTTAGATAAACTTTTAAATGACTTTCCACCTGTCTAAATACATATGCTTAATTTTCCAAATAAATTTGTACCTAGTTAAGTTTTCTTAAATTCATAAATATACTAGTTTCGTGACTTTTCAACTCTTTTAAATTTATGTGTTTGATTTGTTACATAGATATATTTCTCTCTTAAATATTTGTGCTAATTAATTAAATTAAGCACACATGTACATTTTATTTTGCGGAACATTTATTTAAGTATTTTATTTTTATTTTTTTATATATCAACATCTACTTAGGAATAACATCTTTATAAGAATATTTTCTTTCGGTATCGAGGTTATTCCCATAGAGAGGTTGTAGTGTAATACTTTCTACAGAATGAGTCCGTACTTGCAAATTTCGTATTGATTTGTTTGAAATTTGGTAAATTTTCAAAGATCTATTGCAACATTGGACTAATCTGTAAACATACAAATGAAAAATAAAAAATATGCTTAAATGCTGATAATTAAATTCATAGTGCCACCAAATTAAATTGTGATTAATATTTAATTTTAGGTTAGACCCACATAGGATTTTATATTTTTACTTGAGTTTTTAGTGTGTTGTACAATTTGTTTATAATTTATCAAATTCTAATTTTTTGAAAATAGAAAAAATAAATTAGTTATTGAAAAATATTATCTAACCATGCATAAACGGTCAAATAAAGTGATTGTTCCAAGTAGACACTCTTTTACCTCTCGTAAATATTATGATAAAACTATCAAAATTTCACAACAAACATGTTTTTCAGTTCTCTCTCTAAATATATATATTTGTATTACGTACATGTATTTATATTTTATATAAATGTCTTCAATATTAATTAAGTACTATTCAATTGTATAAAGTATTGAAGTAAAATATCTTGTTATTATTACTTTTGTTTCTGGCAAGTTCTCAATATTCAAGAAAGGAAAAATCAGAAAAAATAAGAAACATGATAAAAGGTAAATCTCTTTGTTCCTTTTATTTAACTTTCGAAAATCACTTAGCTTGATTGTTAAAGAAAGTCGCCTTGAAGAGGTTTAACTTCATATATTTTTATGATTAACATGATTAGGTGATCTCAAATCTTTCCGTTTATTTGCAGATTAACTAAGGGAGGTGGTGTCGAGGATTCGTTATCATAAAACATATTCAACTTCGATCTTCAGGTATATTTCTGGACTTATAATAGTTGTACTTATGAATATCTTTCTGGTAATTCTCAAAATATATGTGCATGTGAAGATGAGATAATTCAAGTTTACTAATCTTGTAGTATCTGATTAATGTTATAAATATGTAACAATCATCACATGAAGAAGCTATTCTGGCAATGTTATATGTTTATACATCAAGGTTCAATACATTTTATGATTTCAATGAATATCATTATCAAAATTCATTTTTTGGGTAAGTATTTCGTTAGATTACTTCATCGTTCTGATCTGAACTTATGTCGGCCAGAAACTACTTAACCTATCGACTGAAAAGTACAAATCACAAACACGAAATAATCAATGATCATAAAAGATATGACAGTACATGCATAACCCAAACATCACAAATAACATGTTTAAACAGATCACGGACACGAAATCAACGATTTCAAAAGATATCCCAATACATACACAACACAAACACCACGGATAACACGTTTCAACAATCCAAAAGATTCAAGATATACGACAAAAGAACGGTCTTTGAATATTTATTGGTATTCAATGTTTTATTAAAGAGGCTGAACAGCCAACTCCCGAGTAACGCCAATTTATCACCGAGTATGACGTAACGTTTGAGAAGCCGCGTGTCAAAAAAAATTCATTTAATTTTCGAAAAGCATTCATAAAATATCTAGACATTTAACCATCTCAAGATTTAACTAAAAAAAAACCTGTAACATTTAATTGAAGCCATAACAATTTTACTATTCGGGTGGAAAAAAGACTTGATAGTTGCCGCGTCATCGTGTATCTGATGTACAAACCAGTATGACAGGATAGTCACAAACAAATTTACGATTTGGTATATGCATTCTTTTTTCAATTTTTACTTTTTATTGATTGTATTTCTTAAGAAATTGCTAAAACATGATTATAAAATTCGCACTTATGATTGTACGGCTTGAACTATAAATAAGTTAATTTGGGACAGGACCAAGTATTTTTTTTCTGGCATTTAACTTTTCCCTTTTGTTGTTGAACTTGTCTATTTGTGATTTGTGATTTTGAATAGTATTGTTGTTAAAGAAACTGTTGGCATATTATAGTCTGCAAAATAAGATGATACTTGTTTGGTAGACCACAAGAAGTAAAAAAGCGTGTTTGGGGGTTCTTTAAAAAGCTTAGTTTTGTTAAAAAGTAAATGCAATAAAAGCTTCTTTTTTTTTGTTTTACATGTAACATGTTCCATACTTTCAAAGAAAGGTAAATTTTATGATCTGTTATGGTTGTCCTAATGTTAATAATTAATTACATTTTACTTAAATTTTTTACATTTTTTATGCACTTTTATGTCTAAGATAAATAGACTATTTACTTACCATTTTTTTTTTCTTTTGGAAAATATTTTCAACAGTTTATTTGATGAGAGTATGTACATGTTTTTCTTGTTCTTTATAGAAAACATTTTTTTCAATTGGCATAAAACGAATCAAATCTCCTATATATTAGCATATGTATCTACTATATTAGCATTTGATTATAATGAAAATGGGTAGTATACAAATTTTCTGAGTCCAAATCTTCTCTATCATCTTCCGTGCCTCCTTGCTTATTTTCACTCAAATTTTAAATTTTCACAACTTGTTCCGCAAATTTATAAGCTTTTATATTATATTGTATTCAAATTTTAAAACATTTGGCATAATATTGCTTTAGACAATTTTTCTACGATTTAATATTTAATTTACACTAATTTATATATTTATTCCAAAATAAATTGCGTGTGGATTTAAAAAAAAAATTTATTGGAATATATTGATACATGTATTATAGTAATTGTACAATTTTTTTTCAAGTTTTTTAGAATTATTTTTGAGATAAAATAAGCAAAAAGGCACGAAAGGGATAAAGAATAAGGAGTATAAGATTTGGACTACAAATTTTGTGGTCTAAATTTGTACATGTGAGAAACCATAGACTATCAGTTAGGTAATTATATTAAGTTCATGTATTCTTCATAAATATTACGAAGACTTTTCATTTTATAATTAATGTTATTTGTTTTAATGCTCTTTGAAGAATGAAGAGTATAAAATTACTCATGTTATAATATTTTATATTCTGGTTTATATTCTAACTGGTAGAATGGTCAACATAAAACTAATAAAATATAAACTTTTTCAACAGACCAGTATAAGTAAACATATTTATACCAAACATTTTTCTTAAAAGTATTATTTTACATCTTTTTAGTATTTTTACCAAACAAATATCCACATACTTAAAAGTAAACTACAAAAGTATACTTTTTTTAAAAAAAAACCGTTTGTACTTAAAAAATACAACCAAAGGGAGTAAATTATATTTAAAAGGCATGAATTTGTGCAATATCTCATGAATTTGTACAAAAGTATTTTTACCAAACAATATCTCATGAATTTGTACTTAAAAAGTACATCTCAACCTAAGATGGGATTTTTGAATGTTGAAGTTGTTTTAATTTGACTTGAATTTTAATGGTAGGGTAGAACCTCTCTAATACGATATATATAGGAATAAACTTCTATAGGAATAAAAATGCTCGCTTACAACTCGGGTCAGTTCAAAATAATAATAACCTGTATATTGTAATATTTCATGATTTTTTATGTCCACACCTTAATAAATTTGACTTCATATAAGAATGAATTACATAAAAGTGTAAAATTATATATATGTGGTTATATTAAAGTTAAGACGATTTAAAATACATGTAATATTATACCTACTATTTATACATGTAAAAATAAATTTTTAGATGACTTTTCATCTGTCTAAATACATATACTTAATTTTCCAAATAAATTTGTACCTAGTTAAGTTTTCTTAAATTCATAAATATACTAATTTCGTGACTTTTCAACTCTTTTAAATTTATGTGTTTGACTTGTTACATAAATATATTTGTCTCTTAAATATTTGTGTTAATTAGTTAAATTAAGCACACATGTACATTTTATTATGCGGAACATTTATTTAAGTATTTTTTTATTTTTTTTATATATCAACATCTACTTAGGAATAACATCTTTATAATAATATTTTCTCCCGATATCGAGGTTATTCTCGTAGAGAGGTTGTAGTGTAATACTTTCTACAGAATGAGTCCGTACTTGCAAATTTCATATTGATTTGTTTGAAATTTGGTAAATTTTCAAAGATCCTGGACTAATCTGTAAACATACAAATGAAAAATAAAAAATATGCTTAAATGCTGATAATTAAATTCATAGTGCCACCAAATTAAATTGTGATTAATACTTAATTTTAGGTTAGACCCACATAGGATTTTATATTTTTACTTGAGTTTTTAGTGTGTTGTACAATTTGTTTATAATTTATCAAATTCTATTTTTTTGAAAATAGAAAAAATAAATTAGTTATTGAAAAATATTATCTAACCATGCATAAACGGTCAAATAAAGTGATTGTTCCAAGTAGACACTCTTTTACCTCTCGTAAATATTATGATAAAACTATCAAAATTTCACAACAAACATGTTTTTCAGTTCTCTCTCTAAATATATATATTTGTATTACGTACATGTATTTATATTTTATATAAATGTCTTCAATATTAATTAAGTACTATTCAATTGTATAAAATATTGAAGTAAAATATCTTGTTATTATTACTTCTGTTTCTGGCAAGTTTTCAAGATTCAAGAAAGGAAAAATCAGAAAAAATAAGAAACATGATAAAAGGTAAATCTCTTTGTTCCTTTTATTTAACTTTCGAAAATCACTTAGCTTGATTGCTAAAGAATGTCACCTTGAAGAGGTTTAACTTAATATATTTTTATGATTAACAAGATTAGTTGATCTTAAATCTTTTCGTTTATTTGTAGATTAACTAAGGGAGGTGGTGTCGAGGATTCGTTATCATAAAACATATTCAACTTCGATCTTCAGGTATATTTCTGGACTTATAATAGTTGTACTTATGAATATCTTTCTGGTAATTCTCAAAATATATGTGCATGTGAAGATGAGATGATTCAAGTTTACTAATCTTGTAGTATCTGATTAATGTTATAAATATGTAACAATAATCACATGAAGAAGCTATTCTGGCAATGTTATATGTTTATACATCAAGGTTCAATACATTTTATGATTTCAATGAATATCATTATCAAAATTCATTTTTTGGGTAAGTATTTCGTTAGATTACTTCATCGTTCTGATCTGAACTTATGTCGGCCAGAAACTACTTAACCTATCGACTGAAAAGTACAAATCACAAACACGAAATAATCAATGATCATAAAAGATATGACAGTACATGCATAACCCAAACATCACAAATAACATGTTTAAACAGATCACGGACACGAAATCAACGATTTCAAAAGATATCCCAATACATACACAACACAAACACCACGGATAACACGTTTCAACAATCCAAAAGATTCAAGATATACGACAAAAGAACGGTCTTTGAATATTTATTGGTATTCAATGTTTTATTAAAGAGGCTGAACAGCCAACTCCCGAGTAACGCCAATTTATCACCGAGTATGACGTAACGTTTGAGAAGCCGCGTGTCAAAAAAAATTCATTTAATTTTCGAAAAGCATTCATAAAATATCTAGACATTTAACCATCTCAAGATTTAACTAAAAAAAAACCTGTAACATTTAATTGAAGCCATAACAATTTTACTATTCGGGTGGAAAAAAGACTTGATAGTTGCCGCGTCATCGTGTATCTGATGTACAAACCAGCATGACAGGATAGTCACAAACAAATTTACGATTTGGTATATGCATTCTTTTTTCAATTTTTACTTTTTATTGATTGTATTTCTTAAGAAATTGCTAAAACATGATTATAAAATTCGCACTTATGATTGTACGGCTTGAACTATAAATAAGTTAATTTGGGACAGGACCAAGTATTTTTTTTCTGGCATTTAACTTTTCCCTTTTGTTGTTGAACTTGTCTATTTGTGATTTGTGATTTTGAATAGTATTGTTGTTAAAGAAACTGTTGGCATATTATAGTCTGCAAAATAAGATGATACTTGTTTGGTAGACCACAAGAAGTAAAAAAGCGTGTTTGGGGGTTCTTTAAAAAGCTTAGTTTTGTTAAAAAATAAATGCAATAAAAGCTTCTTCTTTTTTGTTTTACAAGTAACATGTTCCATACTTTCAAAGAAAGGTAAATTTTATGATCTGTAATGGTCTTAATGTTAATAATTAATTACATTTTACTTAAACTTTTTACATTTTTATGCACTTTTATGTCTAAGATAAATAGACTATTTACTTACATTTTTGTTTTCTTTTGGAAAATATTTTCAACAGTTTATTTGATGAGAGTATGTACATGTTTTTTTTATTCTTTATAGAAAACATTTTTTTCAACTAGGATAATCAAATCTCCTCTATCATACTCTTAATATAAGTCAAGCCAAACATTTTGACACTGCCTAATTTTGCCCAAATTTTCCAAAAATACTTTCACTCTAATATTGTAATTACTGTTAAATGTCATCACTCAATTCAAATACATAAATAACTTAAAAAATGTTATTTTCCAAACAAAATCGTTGTGTATTTTTTATAAAAGTAAAACATTATGTTACTCGTTATATACGATTGTTAATTAATTATATTTAATCATTCGATATTTAAATTTTTAAAAAAATATTAAGTTTATTTGTCGGGATCATATCTATGTCACTACGTATCACATACGGAACGCGTGAGCAACGATTACTAGTATCAGCATATGTATCTACTATATTAGCATGTGATTATAATGAAAATGACTAGTATACAAATTTTGTGGTCTAAATTTGTACATGTGAGAAACCATAGACTATCAGTTAGGTAATTGTATTAAATTCATGTATTCTTCATAAATATTACGAAGACTTTTCATTTTATAATTAATGTTATTTGTTTTAATGCTCTTTGAAGAATGAAGAGTATAAAATTACTCATGTTATAATATTTTATATTCTGGTTTATATTCTAACTGGTAGAATGGTCAACATAAAACTAATAAATATAAACTTTTTCAACAGACCATTATAAGTAAACATATTTATACCAAACATTTTTCTTAAAAGTATTATTTTACATCTTTTTAGTATTTTTACCAAACAATATCCACATACTTAAAACTAAACTACAAAAGTATACTTTTTTTTTACGTAGATAAAAAAACGTTTATACTTACAAAATACAACCAAAGGGAGTAAATTATATTTAAAAGGCATGAATTTGTGCAATAATAGTACATCTCAACCTAAGATGGGATTTTTTAATGTTGAAGTTGTTTCAATAAACTTCTTATAGAAATAAAAATGCTCGGTTCCAACTCGGGTCAGTTCAAAATAATAATAACCTGTATATTGTAATCTTTCATGATTTTTTATGTCACCACCTTAATAAATTTGACTTCATATATGAATGAATTACATAAAAGTGTAAAATTATGTATATGCGGTTATATTAAAGTTAAGACGATTTAAAATACATGTAAGATTATACCTAATATTTATACATATAAAAAAAAGTTTTAGATAAACTTTTAGATGACTTTCCACCTGTCTAAATACATACGCTTAATTTTCCAAATAAATTTGTACCTAGTTAAGTTTTCTTAAATTCATAAATATACTAGTTTCGTGACTTTTCAACTCTTTTAAATTTATGTGTTTGATTTGTTACATAGATATATTTCTCTCTTAAATATTTGTGCTAATTAATTAAATTAAGCACACATGTACATTTTATTTTGCGGAACATTTATTTAAGTATTTTATTTTTATTTTTTTATATATCAACATCTACTTAGGAATAACATCTTTATAAGAATATTTTCTTTCGGTATCGAGGTTATTCCCGTAGAGAGGTTGTAGTGTAATACTTTCTACAGAATGAGTCCGTACTTGCAAATTTCGTATTGATTTGTTTGAAATTTGGTAAATTTTCAAAGATCTATTGCAACATTGGACTAATCTGTAAACATACAAATGAAAAATAAAAAATATGCTTAAATGCTGATAATTAAATTCATAGTGCCACCAAATTAAATTGTGATTAATATTTAATTTTAGGTTAGACCCACATAGGATTTTATATTTTTACTTGAGTTTTTAGTGTGTTGTACAATTTGTTTATAATTTATCAAATTCTAATTTTTTGAAAATAGAAAAAATAAATTAGTTATTGAAAAATATTATCTAACCATGCATAAACGGTCAAATAAAGTGATTGTTCCAAGTAGACACTCTTTTACCTCTCGTAAATATTATGATAAAACTATCAAAATTTCACAACAAACATGTTTTTCAGTTCTCTCTCTAAATATATATATTTGTATTACGTACATGTATTTATATTTTATATAAATGTCTTCAATATTAATTAAGTACTATTCAATTGTATAAAGTATTGAAGTAAAATATCTTGTTATTATTACTTTTGTTTCTGGCAAGTTATCAAGATTCAAGAAAGGAAAAAAACAGAAAGATAAGAAATATGATAAAAAGGTTAATATCTCTTTGTTCCTTTTTATTTAACTTTCGAATTTCCCTTAGCTTGATTGCTAAAGAATGTCACCTTGAAGAGGTTTAACTTAATATATTTTTATGATTAACATGATTAGTTGATCTTAAATCTTTTCGTTTATTTGTAGATTAACTAAGGGAGGTGATGTCGAGGATTCGTTATCATAAAACATAATTCAACTCCAATCTTCAGGTATGTATTGAAATTTGAATGGACTTATGAATATATCTTTCTGGTAATTTTCAAAATATATGTGCATGTAAAGATGTTTTGTGGCCTCTAATTCAAGTTTACTAATCTTGTAGTATCAAATTTATGTTATAAATATGTAACAATCAATACATGAAGAAGCTATTCTGGCAATGTTATATGTTTTTGCATGAAGGTTGCAATACATTTTATGATTTCAATGAATATCATTATCAAAATTCATTTGTTGAATAAGTATTTCGTAGATTAATTCATCGTAGGCCAGAAACTACCTTTGATCAGTCGTCGACTGAAAAGTACAAATCACAAACACGAAATAATCAACGATCACAAAAGATATGACAGTACATGCACAACCCAAACATCACAAATAACATGTTTCAACACATCACGGACACGAAATCAACGACTTCAAAAGATATCCCAATACATACATAACACAAACATCACGGATAACACGTTTCAAAAATCCAAAAGATTCAAGATATACGACAAAAGAACGGTCTTTGAATATTTATTGGTATTCAATGTTTTATTAAAGAGGCTGAACAGCCAACTCCCGAGTAACGCCAATTTATCACCGAGTATGACGTAACGTTTGAGAAGCCGCGTGTCAAAAAAAAATCATTTAATTTTCGAAAAGCATTCATAAAATATCTAGACATTTAACCATCTCAAGATTTAAATAAAAAAAAACTTGTAACATTTAATTAAAGCCATAACAATTTTACGATTCGGGTGGAAAAGAGACTTGATAGTTGCCGTGTCGTCGTGTATCGGACGTGCAAACCAGCATGACAGGATAGTCAAAAACAAATTTACGATTTGGTATATGCATTCTTTTTCCAAATTTTACTTTTTATTGATTATAATATTGCTTAAGAAGTTGCTAAAACATGATTATAAATTTTACACTTATGATTGTATGGGTTGAACTATAAATAAATTTTACACTTATGATTGTATGGGTTGAACTTGTCTATTTGTTATTGTGAATATTGTTGTGAAAGAAACTGTTGACATATTATATAGTCTGCAAAATAAGATGATCCTTGTTTGGTAGACCTCAAAGTATACTTTTCATAACTTTTTACTCACAAATAAAAAGCATGTTTGGGGGGTTCTTTAAAAATCTTACTTATTAATAATAGCATGTTCCATTCTTTTCAAAGAAAGGTAAATTTTGTACACTGTTATGGTTGTCCTAGTGTTAATAAATTAATTATATTTTTTTCCATTTTTGATGCACTTTTATGTTTAAGATAAATGGACTATTTTCAACATTGTTTTTTTCTTTTGGAAAATATTTTCAACAATTTGATTGATGGGAGTGTGTAGAGGTTTTTCTTGTTCTTTAATTCCGATAATTTTGATACAAGTTTTTAACCGGTTAAAATTGTATATATTTTCGTAATGAACAATTAAATAGTAGTATTACTTTCTTAATCAAAGAGATGTGATTGTTGAATGTTGAAGTTGATTCAATTTGACTTGAAATTTGATGCTAATACTGAATAAGTCCGTACTTGTAAATTCCGTATTATAGTTTCTTAGAATTTTGGGAAATTTATTAAAATCAAGACTGATTTGTCAAAGAATAGAACTGTTTTTGTGTTTATAACTTATACAAAATACTACAACCTACAGTTTTCAATAGTTTTAATTTAAGCTGGTGAACGATTAAGTAATACAATCCACCGTTTAAAAAAACATGCAAAAAACTCGATTCAAAACTTAAAAAAAAACTTACAGAGCTCGTTTTCTGTTTTAGACCGTTAAAAGCTTACGTCTTTTACGTTTCTTAGCGTATGTGTTGCGAAAACGCTTTAGCTAAGATTTCGCTTTGTAAAACACTGGACTAAATTGTAAACATACATTAAATAATGAGCTTAAATGTTATATTTAATTGAATTCATAGTGCCACAAAATATGCTTAAAATGGATTATGTCCCTTTTTACCCTTCTTATGAAGACTATTATAAAACTATCAAAAATTTCACAACAAACATGTTTTTCAGTCCTCTCTCTCTAAATATATATATTTCGTATAAAGTATTTTAAGTATAAATATCTTGTTATTACTTCTGTTTCTGGCAAGTTCTCAATTTTCTAGAAAGGAAAAATCAGAAAAAAAAAATAAGAAACATGATAAAAGGTAGTAAAAACATGCTAAAGAAAGTCACCTTGAAGATGTTTAACTTTATTTTATTTTTTGATTAGTTTTAAAACATGATTAAATAAAACTGTAAAAACATGATTAGCTGATCTCAAATATTTTCGTTTATTTGCAGATTAACTAAGAGCGGTGGTGTCGAGGATTTGTTAACCGTTATCATAAAGCATGTTTAACTCCGATCTTCAGGTATGTATTGAATAGACTAATTATAATGGTTGTATTTATCAAGTTTATTTTTCTGGTAATTCTTAAACCATATGTGCATGTGTCCCTTAATTCAAGTTTTTTACTAATTTTGTATATAAATACGTGTTATATATATGTAACAATCAATACATGAAAGAAGTTATTCTGGCAATATTATATGTTATACAAAAAGGTTCAAATCATGTTTATTATGATTTCAATGAATATCATAATTATCAATATTCTTTTTATGGGCAAGTAGATTGTTAAATTATTTCATCGTTCTGATCTAAACTGATGTCGGTACAAAACACTTAACCTATCGACCTTTCAGTCGTCGACTGAAAAGTACAAATCACAGACACCAAATCAACGATCTAAAAATAATTGACAATACGTGCACAACACGAACATCACGGACACGAAATCAACGATCTCAAAAGATACGGCAGTACATGCACATCACGAACATCACGGATAACACGTTTCAACAATCCAAAATATTCAAAATACGACAAAAGAACAGTCTTTGAATATTTATTGGTATTCAATGTTTTATTAAAGAGGCGAACAACCAACTCACGAGTAACGCCAATTCATCACCGTGTATGACTCAACGTCTGAGAAGCCGCGTGTCAAACAATATCATTAATTTCCGAAAAACATTCATAAAATATCTATGCATTTAACCATCTCAAGATTTAACTTAAAAAAACTTCTATCATTTAATTGAAGCCATAACAATTTTACGATCCGGGTGGGAAAAAAGCCTTGATAGTTGCCGCGTCATCGTGTCTCTGACGTGCAATCAAGCATAACAGGATAGTCGAAAACAATCTTACACAAAAAATAGACTAATACCTAGAAGTAATGAGACCTTCCAATTAGGAGAACAATTTGTAAGCAAAAAACTACTTAAAAACTAAGACTTGTTTGGATTGGAGCTTTTAAGAAAATAAGCTGGAGTTGGTGTTTGAGAAAAAGAAGGTATAATATTCCAGCTTCAACCTTGAGCGGAAACCACAAAAACTCGGGAAGTTTGATAAGCGAAAGACTAGGTATAAATAAGAACCGAGTTTGAAAAGCTGCGACCAGAAACAAGCTTCACAAATACTGTGAAGTGTGAAGTACTAACAACCAACTCCCGAGTAACGCCAAGACCTCACCGTGTATGACTTAACGTCTGAGAAGCCGCGTGTCGAACAATATCATTTAATTTTTCAAAAAACAATCATTAAATATCTACAGATTTAACCATCTCAAGATTTAACTAAAAAAACTTGTAAAATCAATTGAAGCCATAACAATTTTACAATTCGGGTGAAAAAACTACTCAAAACCAAGGCTCTTAAATGGAGCTTTCAAGAAATAAGCTTGAGTTTGTGGTTCAGAAAAAGAAGGTAAAATATTCCAGCTTCAACCTTGAGCAAAATCCACAAAAACTCGGCGGAATATGATCTTTTAAGTAAAAGTAAGAACCGAGTTTGAAAATCTGCAACCAGAAACAGGGCTTTACAGATACCAAGTACTAACAAACCATCAAGATCACAGCTAAAAATAATGCACTTATCAGTCGGTCACAGACTCACATATGGAAAAATTTCGAAGAGTTGTGCAAACTGGACGATTGCTTCAGAAACCTTCACATTATTTCTGTATTTTCATCAAATACAACAAATACAAGGATTCTGCAAAAAAAAGTACAAGCATCTAAATTGTTTCATCTAAACCAAAAAAGACAGATTCGAAAATCATCCACTTCGCCTATCAATCTGAACGCAATTAAATTACAAAACTACTATTATACATTACGGCAAAAGAACGAATTTGCCAAAAAAGGACCTTCCCACATCTTCTACCTGCCTAAATCAGCCTTACCCCTCCAACCTTCTTCCTCTATCGCGACATTATTCGAATACTTCTCAACTTTTGCATAATGCATTTTAATCGCCGCTACAGGGTCTGATATTCCAACATTTGTTCCAACCACTCCTATCGGATTCCGCAAATTCGAAAAAACACCATTTCCATTTCTCCTTTGCATTTCTGAGATAAAATCCTGCTGATGATTATTCCTGTACAACTGATAATCTACTAGTCCATTTCCACTAGAAGGAAAAACGGATACACCATTTAAGTTAAGATCGTTACTGCTACTCTTTACAACCGACTGCAAATTTTGTAAATTTCCAACGTTAGATGTGCTTGAGAAATTACCGAAAGCGGCAGGGTATTTAGCCAATAATATAGCAGAATCAGGTAAAGGCGGAACTGATCCTGTCTGGACTCTATTTCCTTCCCAAAAACCGAAACTCCTTGTAGGTACCTTCTCGAGGCCGAGGTAACTACTTCGGTCGAATTTTCCTAAATCTGATTCAACAACATTTGCACCGGAAAGTTTCTGGTTAGTTATCTCGGAGGTATTTTCCTTCGGCTGAGATTTCAATATCTGCCCGAAAAGTTTTACGTCACCGTTACTTTTTGGTTTCTCATTGTCTGACGAACTGCTCCAAGAATTATTCCTAAAGTGGCTCCTTTTTTGTTCATGAGAATAAAATGGAAATTCAGGCCCTGAACTTGGAGTACTCGGCGTATAATCCCCATTTATTTCCCTATTAACAGCCACCTGTAACGGATGCCCAACAAACACCGAATTATCGGCACTTGTACACCTTTTATACAACTTTTCCGCAAACATCTCGTAACTGTATTGAGGGACACCTGCTGGCATCACAGTCTTGTTCACATGACAGGTGTTACCTCCGAGTGCGATATCAAGCGGCTCTAGAGGAGGATTTAAGTCTATGGGTACTTTTCTCTCCTGCTTAATATCAACATCAAACTCAACTTTCGAAGTTGTTTCAAAAATCAATTCTTGAGCGTGATTCAAGTCTTGAACACAAGTTCCAGTTTTGTCATGCTTATCGTTTAAGCCTCGAACACAAATTTCAGGCTCCCCGCACTTATCATTCATTTTTTTCACAGTTTCGCTGTCATTATTCGAATTGTTTTCTGAAACCATTTCTTGCTCCTCAGTTCGAGCCCCGTCATTAGCCGATACTGACCCTACAGGAGAAAGGGCTTCTCCAATACCTCCGCCTTCTTCAATATCATGCAAAAGAGTGCCATTTTCAACACCATTTGCTCTCTTCACATCGCCGTCAAGGTCCATCTCTGGTTTGTTTTCCTCCGTTAAACCATCAATTATCATTTTCTCTGACTTGTCAAGATCTTTACATTCATTGTTTTTCGTATTATTCATATCCACGTCAGACAACATCACATCCTTTTCTATTTGCGAAGACGATTTCTCGCTAGAAATCTCTGAATTAGCCTCCAAAACACAAGCACCATTGGTATCGTCACTACCACCACCATTGTTATTATCATCTCTTCTGCCATCACATATCATCTGATGGACCACATTTAACCCAAGACACTTTTTAGCCTTGCTAAAGAAAACCCTGCACTGCTCTCTTGTTTTCGTCCCCACACGCTTTGATACCATTACAAAATCATTTCCATAAGAGGCTACAGCTTCTACAAATATAGATTTCTCGTCATCGGTCCAGACATTAGCTTCTATCTCCATCTCTCCACAACTATCATCAGAATATGACTCCTCATTTTGGTTCGTCAAATGGGCATTTTCGTAATTTTCTCCACGGTCGAAAGAGCTCGTGATACAAGAACCCATAGCTTCAGATGAGATTGAACCGCAAATACCCACAAGAACACCAGCAGCCTCAGTCTCTCTCTCATTAACAGAAACATCAAAATCATCTATTTTCGGGGGTTTACTATTGCTATTTTCTTGACGATTTTTAGTTGCATTATCAGCATTAGCTGCAATTTCCGAAGCTTCACCAAGCACATCAAGAGAAGCGGCATTTCTCTCACTATCCAATCTTTTCCCCGAACCTACCAGATAATTGTTAAAGGAATAAGATTTTCCTTGTTTGGCGAAATCCGGCTCTTTCTTCAGCTTTAGAAAACTATCCGATTTGTGGTTTTTGTAGTAAAACTCGACACAATCGGCGGTTGTTTTGTGATCAAGAAAAAATGATATTTTACTGAAGTCTTTGCCGAAAGTGGCAAATTTGACCATAAATATATCCGTCTCCTCTTTTGTCCATGGGTTCACCATCTTCCTTTCTTTCTCCATAGCACACGGATCTTCTACTAAACCATTGTTGGAAATGAACCTTGTAGTCATCTTCTCTTTCTTATCCGTAATAAGTGTCGGCATTTTAAGGGAATTTCTGTATGGCTTTATTTGCGAACTTGAGAGCAACTTGCTCGTGAAATTGATGGCACCAGCTGTTGGAGCAAGGCTCGAAGTTCCAGCTGCAATGACAAATATATATAATAAAACTTTAAGAAAAAAAAAAGCAACAAACATATAATACAGAAATAGGTTCAAAAGCAATCTTTAAATAACAACAAAATTATACATGCTGTCTTGTCGCCTAATTTTGTTAAGTACTCTACTTATAAAGCCAAAATAGGAAAGACAATAATTAAAGTTACCCCATGCACCTCACATTACCTAAAGCTTTGGTCATGCCATAAAACTAAATACTTAAAACAACTTAAAAATGTCGCTTTTGTAGATCACACAACCAGCTTCTAACGATTAGTACACTGCTATATTAAATTACACAATTTTGGTTACTGTTCTACAAATACTCAACAATTAGTTTGCAACCTATCGCGTTTCTCAAGTTCTTAAAATATCGTTTCTTAACAATTAACATTGATGCACTATATAAATTTTGCATATTAATGCTTAGCACGCCCTGTGACCAGACAATTAATACACCGGTGTATTTGACTCGAAATTTTGAATTTAGTAATGAATTGTTTGATTTTATGTGGATTGGTGTCTGAATTGTGAAATTTCATACTACGTCCAATTGGTTAAACCCTTAAGACTAAACCCATCATAAGACTAAGAAAAATCCATCTCCAGACTGTGATACCCTAAATCCATTATCACTCTAACATTAACCCAGCTTGACAAATAAATACAACATATTTTACAAGTTTTAGAACCATCTCCAAAGAAACATTCTATATGCTTAACAGAATACTGATACATTACAACAACAAAAACTTTAATAACTGACATACTGATGCAAAGTGACAAAAAATAAAAATACAAGTCGTTTAAAAAAAGAAGTATCCCGTGAGAAGAGGAAACACAGAGGGATTTCATGAAAAATTGTCTGAACAATCTCACAATACTTTAGATTACGAAATTACTGGCTCAAAGAAAATTCTAGAAAGCTTACTTGATGAACCCCACAGATTACTAATGCACTCAAGAGACCTTGTAAAAATTCATACCTAAATTATTCCGGACTAACTTATATTGGGTTTTTTTGCCTATTTGGAAAATCATAGTTTTGAAAATATCTGTTTGCAAAGAAAGATTTCTTTTGTCACAGGTGAGAGAGTGTTATTATGTGGAATTTTGAAAAGCAGCTTTTATCTCATTTTGACCAAACCAAACTTTGGCATATTTAAGCATGTGACCTATCGTGTATAATTCTGCTAAATCCAATAGACAAAAATTACGAAGGACAAAGAATATTTAGGAAAGGGAGTAAAACAAATAATTATGAACTATTCATACCTGCATTACAGAAACGGGAACGAACAGACCGGAGTTTCTTATTGCAGCCATTTAATCCTCGCGAGGTAATTTCAGACCTCTTGTGAGATCTGGGATTATTCTTTTTCAACGACATCACTTGCAAATCTTCTTTCCAGAGTTGTTGAAGAGCTCTATACTTGACAACATTTATTCTCTCCTCAAATTTTTTGCAACGCTTCTTAAACATAAATTTCTCCATAATCCGAGTATTTTCCTTCCATTTAGAAACACTGCTTGTTCTCAAAGCACTAATACTACCATCATTAGACGGTAAAAGCTTACTAAATTCTCCATAAGCTTTAATTGCAGTGTCTTTATTTGATGCCAATATTCGATCACATACAGCTTCTGTTTTTTCACAGGTTAAAGAAGCAAGTAGATGACAGCTACCCTCATCATCAGAGACATAAATTGGGCAAATTTCCAAATTTTCTACGACATCGGCACACATACTACCCTTCACCTCTCTAAGTGGTTCAACAACTTGAGATTTCTGAATTTCAAGATTCTTCTCCACATCTTCGCATGCTTTGGCTTGACAATTTTCAAGCGACGGTATCAACTTTTTCAAGTCATTTTCGAGCAAATCAATTTCAGATTCGGTTGCCTCAAGAGCCGTTAATGCTTCGCCTCTCCAAACAAGCAGTTTGTTCAAAGCAGTGGATTTTACGAAATTGGAGTCTACAGTCGTCGATTTATCTAAATGAACCAATTCAGTGAGAGAAGAGGTTAATTTAGTAACCGAGATATTCTCGACATTCTCTAAGCAGAATTCACTCTCCAGATTTGCTTCTGTTTGCTCTTGACGCGGGAGGTTTGGTGAGCCACTAGAATAATTAGAGTCACAATTGATAGTTGCTAACCCGACATCTTGCTTGTCCTCAACACCTGTTCAAGGAGGCCAATTCGATGACAAATTATCAATATTTGAAACATATTTGAGGGAGAACACCACAAGTGAAGCTAAAGCATAAGAAATTGAAGCACTAAAAGATGCAGATTATAAAGAAGGCCATCTCTAAGGAACAGCATTAAGCTTAATATCATTATGGCGATTTTTTTATAATCAATTCCTACCTAATATAACGAAACAAGAATTCTCAAAGCAATAAAGGTAGTGAAAACAACTAGAAAAATGTAAGAGCTTTGTTTGCGACAAGTACATAAGATATAAGAAGGAGATCCCAGTAAGGACATTTCCTTCCTTTTTTTGGATTTGTACCAGTAAAAATAATTAAATTAACGTAATTAGAACTAGCATACATCCTCCAAAAATGATAGCAGCAAAAAAAAATTAACCAAAAAAATGATACTGATAGCACATAGCCAGGTTTAGCTGTCGCTTATAAGACAACAAATTAGATTTACTGCAATGTGGAAAAAGGGCTCAGCCAGCTTAAGGCTTCTAAACCTTAACAGTGTAAAAGAACAGAAAATCTCATATTTCTCAAGCTAGTCAACCAAATGAAATTGACCTTTTATTAAAAAGCAAAATAGACAGCACAAAAGCTGTCTGCAAGGTATATGATGTTTCCTGAGTTCCATAGACACGAAGTAGAGCTAACCAAAGTCAATCACTTAGTAACAGAACAATAGCTTTGGGAAACTAACATGCAAATCTTGTGTATAAAAAACTTTTAACATACCTGGCGAGAAACAAGCGACAGAAGAGGGAGTAGCAGGGGAAACACACTCCAATAAGCCAGCAATCGTAGGGCTTTTATCAGCAGGGTTAGAAAGAGAAGGTTCTCCACTAACACAAACAGCCACACCCGGCTTAGTTGCACTATCATCATCAGGTCCTTCAACTTTCTTCTTCTCAAACTTAGCCAACCCCTCACCCCAACCAAGCCGAGGCTTCTTTCTCTCACCTCCCTCCTCAGATGAAAACGCTGAGGTGGCACAGACATCGCCAGAAGGAGACCTAAGTGGGGTCGCATTATATGGAGTCATTTCAGTCTTTTGTTCTGCGGAATCAGGGCTCTTCATATAAGAGGCGCGAGAGGATATGCTTCCTGATCTAGACCACTTAAGTGGCTTCCAATCGATAGAAGCAAGTGAATTTTCTTTCTCTAACCTTTGACCAATCACAACATCATTTGCACCACTTAACTTATCACACTCATCTTTAGAATGTTCCGAATAAGTAGGAGAGGTAAATGTTTGTATATCGTTACCATTTTGAACCCTATCAGTAGTATTTGGGACAACACCATTTTCCATCAAATGCTCTTTAACGTCCTTATCATTCATTGAGTTCTGAGAAGGGCCATTTTCACAAGATTTTCCTCTTACATTCTTCTGGCCAGACGACCATTTATCATCAACTGGCCTCTTAACATTAAAACTGTTGGGCAAAGCACCATTTTCAGGAGAAAAACGTCTTTTCAAATTCTTTTTCTCAAAAGGTGCCTTTTCATCAACCGAAGACTGATCATTTCCATTTTCCGCAAACTTCCCTCTTATCTCTCTCCTCCGGAAAGCACCCTTCTCGTCAACTGATCTCTGGTCATTTCCATTTTGAACCCTACCATTTTCCCAACAATTATTTCTAATATCCTTTGGTACAAAGGAACCTCTTTCATCATCTGATCTCTGGTCATTTCCAAAGTAAGGCCTGCCGGAATTATTTTGGGACAAATCATTTTCCCAAGAGTTGTGTCCTCTCATATTATCCCTGTGGCCAAACGGGCCCTTATTATTGTCTCTACTAAACCTGTCATTATATCTTCCATCCATACGATACCCAGAAGGCCTAAAGCCTTCATCGCTATTAAACTTTTCGTTGGCTCGAGATGGAGCAAAACCACGTCCAGATTCTGTTGAATGGTAACGCCAGGGCCCCGGCCTCCCATTACCTAAATAGGACATTTCCAAAAATAGCAAAGTTAAAAAGATGTTATAAAGAGAAATCGACAAAAGTATAGATGGCAACTTTATCCAATCACATCAATAAAACGACAAAATGCATCAAGTGGATAGTCAAGAAATATAAAATGAAGTATCTTTCTTTGCCACTTTATAGTAACAGATCTTTTCCTATGTGCATGGAATATCACCTTTTAGGGAAACAAAAACTAGAAACTTAAACAGATGAAATGATTCATTTACTACTCTCCGGTGTAAAGAGGAAGTGTTATAAAATGTATGACCAGTATCCACTTCTTTCACGAAGTTTCTTCATCTCTCACGTTTACCAAAGATAAACAAACATAGAGATTCAATAAAAATAAAACAGAATAAAGACAAAACAAATTGCAAGGATCCAAAACAGTAAAACAACACCAGGCGCTAAGCCGCTAACATAAAAAGGCAATGGAGATGTACTCTCGGATGTGATTTCAACCCTCCATTTTCCATTAACTCTAACCTAACCAAATCTGAAAGATGGTAGCATATAAAGCATAAAGGTAAGAAAGAAGATAAAGAATTGTTTAATAAAAGTAATAAAAATGAGATTTTCTGAAGGAAATCACCCAAAGGAACACTACCGGGTTGAAGACAAATTGATAGTCAAGAAAAAAATCAAAGGAACCCGAATTCCCAAGCCACAAACAATGTTAGCTATACATTCTAACAGATAAAACAAAAATACAAGATTCAAATTTCACAGGTAGAAATATAGTGTTTTTTCCTGAGGACCCGGAATACACAAGACACATAGCCAAACCTGATTTTCCAGACCACAAAACAAACCTTAGATATGCATCCTACATAAAAGTTTGTTATGTACCCAAGTATTTACCAAAACTTAACCTAAAAATCCATAGAAAAAAAGATACACAAGACAATCAACCAAACCCAAGTTTGCAATAAACAAAACAAAACTGGATACTCATCCTGGCAGGAAAAAAAACTTGTTTATTATACTAAAAACTCACAACAGCATATACTAAAAATTTGAAAGAAAACATACCCAATATGAAATCAATCAAAACAAACGTTATGCACTCTATATTCATAGGTTAAAGATAAAGGAATTACTCCAAAGAACTCAACCAATCAACAGGAGCAACACCCTAAACAAAATCAATCAAGTTCCTACATGAATACATCACAAAACTAACCATGGATTTGAATCCCGGCATATAGAAAGCATGAAGGGTTTGTTGTTCTTCATAGCTAGAGATAGAAGCACACAAACAACACAATTTTTTTAAGAGGTAGAGAACCTTTTCTTCTGATAACCCCCTCAGACATAGAAAGATACCCTAGAAAAATCAACCGAAACCCGAGTACCGAAATCACTTAGACTAACCTGGATTTCATTCCAGACAGATAAAAACCTTCGCATAGCTAAATAGATAAATGATGGATTTTTTGGCGAAGGAGATAAAGTTTTTTTCCTAACAACGCATGCAAACACAAAATCGGCAAATTCCAAGTTCCTAATGGACAGAACAAAAAGGCACTCGGTTGTAGAAATTCATAGCTGAAGATAAAAAAAAGAGGGCCTTTTCCCTATCAATTCATCAAACACATAGAATCACTTCCCTCAACAAAACCAAACCGAACCCAATCCCAAAAAAGAAAAAGAAAAAACTAAGACTGGATCTGTCTCCTTACAAATAATAAGCATACAGGGATGTTTATAATCATGTCTTGCTTTGCTTGTTTTAAAGGAAAACAAGGAAAGGGAAATATTTTCCTAGGAAATAGGTTTTTATTGTTGATTGTTTTGAAGGAAAATAAGATAGAGGAAAATATTTTCCATATCCTCAGGAAAATAAGGGGAAATGATATACTTTATTTTTGGGCGGAAAACAATATTTAACTGAGGGAAAACATAGCGCCCAATTTATTTCAGTATAATATATATTCTCTCTTCCATTTTTTCTCCAGCAACCCTACTTTAAAATGTAAATCATTGCTTACTATATTATTATTTCTTCACTTGTTTTATTTTATATTTGTAATTTAAAATCTGTGATTTTGTTTCTATGCTTTTTTTTACTATATTTTTATTCAACACTTTTTCTCTTTACGTATGTGAATCATAGACTTTGTTTTCTCCTTTTATTTAATTTGGTTAGAGCTGACTACTATAATACTACAACAGATTCCAATAGCTAAAATAAGCAAAAGATTTCAAATTAGCAAAAGACTTATTTACTTCAACAATTGAATATCTCAGGATGGTTTAAAAGAACACAATTTTGTTACCCCAGGTCTAATAAACTATTGGAGTCTCTACTCTTGATATAAAAACATAATTAAATCCAATCATGGTATGAAAATTTTCTTTTCTTTACGGTGTAAAAATCTAATGTAATAGATTCTAGATGGAGCTCGAGAGAATAAAATATTAACATTATTTTTTTGTTTTGTTTTTTGAATAACGTGTTCCCAGGATATTTCATGTTTTTTTATTTGATTTTATGTTGGTTTTTATTTTTTTAGTTAACGTCTTTTTTTTTATACCTTAATTAACAAGAATTAGTGTTACTCAAAAAAATTCTATGGAAAATCTAAGTATCACCAAACATCCAGAAAAGTAAGAGAGGAAAAACAATTTCCACGGAAATAATTCCCCGGGCAAATATTTTTCTGGGGAAAATATTATCCGTGCAAACAAACAGAGCCTAAGAGAAAAAAGAAAGCTATTTCAAGGGTAGAATAAAATAGTGTTTCTTCAAGGATCTCACTCAAACACAAATCTATGGAAACCTAATTACACAGTCACACCTTGGATCCCAAACCTGACAGAGGAAAAGCAAAAATGATTGTGTCTTTTTCATAGGTGGTACAAAGACATAAATATATTTCCCTAAAAAATAAACAGAAATCACAACACAAATCCTGGGTTTTTAATCCTTACAGATAAAAAACAAATTTGCTGAATCATCCAAATCATAAAATCCACACCCTTAACAAAACCCAGATACAAAAACACTAAACTAACAGATGAAAGGCAAAAAGATTGCGATTTTTTCATAGCAAAAATCATAAGTAGGGTTTTTTCCTCAGAAATTAAATTCCAACCGACTCTAATAAAAAGCCAGGATTCCGAACAAACAGTAAAAGGTTGTTCCTCTTCACACCCAAATAAAAGATTAAATTTTTGGTCAAAAAACTCACCTGGAACCCTAAACAACTGATTACCCAAAAAAAAATCTAGATTCAAATCCCTAAAGATAAAAACAAAAGGGTTTTTTTGTTTCACATATAAATAAATAAATTAGGATAGAAACATCGAATTTATCCCAAAACAGAACCGATACCAAAAAATAATCTAGATTCAAATCGATAGAGATAAAAACCATAAAAAGAGGTTTGTTTCTCCACAGCCAAATATCAAATCTAAAAAACAACAGATTCCCCCCCCAAAAAACATAAAAATATGTTTTTTTCTCTTCACACCCAAAATCAACCTAATAATATATCTAATTTTTTCATAAAAAAATACCAATTCCCTAAAAAACCTAAATTTTAATCCCTAAAAGGTTGTTACTCTTCACACTCAAATAATTCTAATAAAGTATTAATGTCAAAAAAACCATAAAAAGAGTTGGTTTCTCTTCACATATAGATAAAATTAGGATCAAAACATCACATAGATAAACAACCGATTCAAAAATTGACCTAGATTCAAATCCCTAGAGATAAAAATCATACAAAAGGGGTTTGTTTCTCTTCACATATAGATAAGTATAAATTAAAAGGATGGAAACATCGAATCGATACCAAGATACCAAAAAACTACCGATTCCCAAAACTTAACCTAGATTTCAATCCTTAATAAAAGATTAAATCTTTTGCCAAAAAATTCACCGGAAAACCTTAAAAAACAACTGATTCCCCAAAAAAAACCAGAACAAAAAAGGTTCAGTTTCTCTTCAAACATCAAATCCAGACCCAAAAAAGAAGAAGCTAGAATTCTATCCGACGAAAAAAAATTAACATTTTTTTTTTGTTTCTCTTCACACCCAAAATCAACCTCATAATAGATCTTTTTTTTTATTCAAAAAAATTCACCAAAAAACCTAGATTTTAATCCCTAAAGATAAAAACCGCATAAATAAATAATTTAGGATTGAAACATCGAAGCCATACCAAAAAACAACCTTTTCAAAAAACAACCTAGATTCATATCCCTAGAGATAAAAACCATAGAAAGAGGTTTGCTTCTCCACAACATAATAAACCTACTAAAAGATTAAATCTTTCCTCAAAAACACTAATTCCCCCACCCCACCCAAAAAAAAAACTAATTCCCCAAAAAAAGATAAAAAGGCTGTGTTTCTCTTCACATACAAATAAATAAATTAGGATCCACAGCCCAAAAAAAAACTAGATTACAATCCCTAAAGATTAAATCCATAAAAAAAGGGCTTGTTTCTCTTCACATATAGATAAATCCAAAAGGATCGAAACATCGAATCCATACCAAAAAAAAAACCTAGATTTCAATCTCTAAAGATACAAATCATAAAAAGGAGGTCTGTTTCTCTACACCCAAATAAACCTAATAAAAGATTAAATCTTTTGTCAAAAAACTCACCCAAATCACATCGATCCGATTCAATTCATTCCTCCAAAAAAACCATAAAAAAAACCTAGATTCAAATCCCTAGAGATAAAATACCATAAACAAAAAAAAAGGTTTGTTTCTCTTCAAATCCATACCCAAAAAAAAAAAAAAAACTAGATTTCAATCCCTAGAGATAAAAACCATAAAAAAAAGATAAAAACTAGATTTCAATTCTGAGAGATAAAAATCATAAAAAAATCGAATCGATACCAAAAAACAACCAAATTCCCAAAATTTAACCTAGATTTCATCAAATAAAAAATATAAAAACCATAAACCAAAAAAGGTTTACTTCTCTTTAAAAAAGCTAGATTTCAATCCCTATAGATAAAAACCACAAACAAAAAAAAAAGGTTTGATTTTTATCACATATATTACCAAAACCAACAAAAGTTTAAATCTAGATTTAAATCCCTACAGATAAAACCATAAACAATTTTGTTTTTGGTTATCTTAAAAAAAAAACCTAGATTTCAATTTCTAAACAAAACTAATAAAAAGAGTAAATTATTTTGAACATAAATTAAAAACTCACCGGGAAACCTCCCTCGGAACCCGTTATGAGGTGGCGGAGGCGGTTCCCTCCACCGTGGCCCAGGTCCAACAAGCCCATCCGGCGGCGGCCGTTCGTATCTCCGATCCTTCAACCTCTCCCATGGTAACGGCTCCGGCGGCATATATATATAAATATAAATAATATATATATATATAAATAAATCTCTCACTTATCTTTCTCTCTCAAATCTCTTTCTCTCTCTCTCTATAAATATAAATATAAATATAAGTTATGTAATTAGATGTATATATAGGGGTTGTGAATTGAGGGCATTAAATTAAAAAGGGAGATAAATATTGGATCTTTATTTATTTCTCTAGAAAAAGAAAGTAGATAGATAGATACATGTATATATGTATGTATGTAATTATAGAGAGAGAGAGAGAGAGAGATAAAGAGATAGATAGATGTTGGAAGACCAATTAATGAAAATGGGTTCTTGTCTTTGTGTGTTTCTTTGTCTTTTTTGGTCCTTTTTGTTTTGATTTTCTTACATAATATCCCCCATGTTTTTTTTAATAATAATTTGATAAAACACTTCTATCTTTTTCACCGAATACCTCCGTTGATGTGGCGGAATATGTAGACTAGTCGTTTTGTTTGTGATTTTAAAAGACAATCTTTATATCTTTTGACTGATAATTGCGATAAGGTGTCGTGGAGAGCGACTAGTCAAGTTTATCGATGTGGTTTTATCAGTGTTGGTTCGATATTATGTGGTTCTAAGATTTCTCTTTTGGTCCTTTTGGGTTTGGTTTTCTTACAAAATATCCTATGTTTTTTTAATAATTTGATAAAACACTTCTATCTTTCTCACCGAATACCTCCGTTGATGTGGCGGAATATGTAGACCAGTCGTTTTGTTTGTGGTTTTAGAAGACAATCTTTATAGCTTTAGACTGATAATTACGATAAGGTGTCAGTTTAGATAGGGTGGACGACTGTTCATTCGTGGGGAGTGACTAGTCAAGTTTATCGATGTGGTTTTATCAGTGTTGATTCGATATTACGTGGTTCTAAGACTTCTCTTTTGGTTCTTTTGGGTTTGGTTTTCTTACAAAATATCCTATGTTTTTTTAATAATTTGATAAAACACTTCTATCTTTCTCACCGAATACCTCCGTTGATGTGGCGGAATATGTAGACCAGTCGTTTTGTTTGTGGTTTTAGAAGACAATCTTTATAGCTTTAGACTGATAATTACGATAAGGTGTCAGTTTAGATAGGGTGGGCGACTGTTCATTCGTTGGGAGTGACTAGTCAAGTTTATCGATGTGGTTTTATCAGTGTTGATTCGATATTACGTGGTTCTAAGACTTCTCTTTTGGTTCTTTTGGGTTTGGTTTTCTTACAAAATATCCTATGTTTTTTTTAATAATTTGATAAAACACTTCTATCTTTCTTATCGAATAGCTCCGTTGATGTGGCGGAATATGTAGACTAGTCGTTTTGTTTGTGGTTTTAGAAGACAATCTTTATAGCTTTTGACTGATAATTGCGATAAGGTGTCAGTTTAGATAGGGTGGGAGACTGTTCATTTGTGGGGAGCGACTAGTCAAGTTTATCGATGTGGTTTTTATCAGTGTTGGTTCGATATTATGTGGTTATAAGATTTCTCTTTTGGTCCTTTTGGGTTTGGTTTTCTTACAAAATATCCTATGTTTTTTTAATAATTTGATAAAATACTTCTATCTTTTACAGAATACCTTCGTTGATGTGGCGGAATATGTACACCAGCCGTTTTGTTTGTGATTTTAGAAGACAATCTTTATAACTTTTGACTGATAATTGCGATAAGGTCACTACAAAATAATGTTTGATTTAGTAAGAGTCAAAAGCTGTCACAAGCCTGTCGGTATTTTAAAAAATTGTCACAAATCTGTCACAAATTGACTAAACTGTCACAAAACCGTCACAAAAACCGTCGCTAATAAGCTCGTAACAAAAAATACCGTCACTAATCCCGTCGCTATTTGAGTATTTTTTTGTAGTGGGTGTCAGTTTAGATAGGGTGAGCGACTGTTCATTCGTGGGGAACGACTAGTCAGGTTTATCGATCTGGTTCAGTAGTTTTATCAGTGTTGGTTCAATATTATGTGGTTCTAAAACTTCTATTTTGGTCCTTTTGGGTTTGCTTTTCTTACAAAATATCCCATGTTTTTGAAGAATTTGAGAAAATACTTCTTTCTCACTGAATACCCCCGTTGATGTAGCGGAATAGCTGTATCGGTCGTTTTGTTAGTGATTTTAGAAGGCAATCTTTATAGCTTTTTTGACTGATTATTGCGATAAGGTGTCAGTTTAAATAGGGTGTGTAACACACTCAAAAATTCGTATCCAACTTTTATTACAATTCTCTTTTTCATTAATTTAGATTATCATTAATTAGAAACAAATAAAAGCGTTCCTCACAGGGTGGGTGACTGTTCATTCGTGGGGAGCGACTAGTCAAATTTATCGATTTGGTTCAGTGGTTTTATTAGTGTTGGTTCGATATTATGTGGTTTTAAAACTTCTCTTTTTGGTCCTTTTTGGTTTAGTTTTATTATAAACTGTGTAATTATCTTTATCCCATATGTATACTTATTTGTACCTTTTGTGTAATTATCAATTTTATGACGAAAACCGGTAGTTTAGAGTCTAATTTAGGTTATGCTTATCGCTTAAGCGCCGCCTAATTTATATCTATACTCGCTTTTTGGAACACTGTATACTAGACGTATTTAAGTTGGATGAATCTATTTATGTGTAAGTGACATTAACGATTTGTATTAATTTTGTTAACTTTTCGGCAACATGCATCGATAGTTATTATGTAACTATTATACTTTTTAAGTAATTTCCATTTTTGAGGTTAGAAAGCGAATGTGTTACATTTTTAGAGGTTGCAACATTAACGGTATCTGGTCGTTTGTATAATGTTTCTTTTTGGTCCTTTCGAAATTTTATTTAATCAGAAATGTTGAGTTTAAATTTATTGAAGTATAGATTATTTGGTTGTATTAGCTTGCTTTAAAGTAATTGAGTTGGATATTTAAAGGTTGAAACGTTAATGGTGTGTGATATTTTGTAACGAGAAATAATTGTTTCATTTAATCTTCATAAAAACGGAAAAAATAAATACAGTAAGAGGAAGCGATTGAGAGAGCGAGATTAATAGAAGGGCGGAGAACAGCAGAGAGAAAGGCGAAGAGCTCTGGTGTCTCCTTTGTCGCTGCACAACTCTGCATAGAGATCGTCGTAAATAGTTCCGACGACTATCCATCTTCATCCACAACTGTGTGAGAGAGAAAATATATAGAGAGAGAGACCGTCAGAGATGGCTCCAGCGACAGAAGGCTGCTCATACGTTATCATATTCGCCAAATGAATGATATATAATTTTAGAGAAATATAAATTTGACCAAATTAATGAGAACATATTTTGTAACACTTTATATTTATCAAGGAAGATGTTATTTTTTTAATAGAAAATGCCCAATTCATATTGAGAAAATTAAAAATTGGGGGGAAAACCCTACAAAACAAAATATTACTATGAAAACCAAAAGAAAAACTTAAATAATTTGATAGCATAGAGCTTAAATAATTTGATTTTTTTAAATATTGTCCTTAATCTTTCCTAAATTAAATTTAACTTTACCTAAATTACGTTTTTAATTTTGTACTGTATCCACCTTTGGTCAAAGTTCATAGTTTTACTTTAGCAATAAATGACTTATTTACCCTCACTTTTTCAATCTACTAACCCCTATTGCCGTTTTTCATGGTAATTTTAAATTTTAAAATTTGTTTAACGACCCATTACTGTTTTCAAAAAAATGGGTTATCCATATTAAATTTAAGTTTGTTGTTTACTGAAATTTTTTTGAAAAACTATCACTAAAAAAAAAATACTCAAATAGCGACGGGATTAATGACGGTATTTTTTGTTACGAGCTTATTAGCGACGGTTTTTGTGACGGTTTTGTGACAGTTTAGTCAATTTGTGACAGACTTATGACAGATTTTGACTCTCACTAAATCAAATATTATTTTGTAGTGTATGGTTTCTTTTAAACTGTTTTTGAATTTTTAAGCTCCAATGATAAATTTATAACCTATTTTGTAAATGGTTTCTTTACTAAATTAAACTTTAGCACTCCATTTGATACTCACATGCAACTACTCATACTTCATATGGGAATGGTAGGTCAATAGTATAAAATAAAAATAAAAAATAAAGATACAAAATATAATGTTTCAATAGCATAATTAATAACTTTAAAAAACTATTTAGCCTTTAAGTACAACTGTTTTTCGCTTAATGTTAGTATAATTATTATTATGAATCTGTAAATCAATTTAGTTTAACTCATCATACTTGTATATTGTAAAATATTCACATTCTCATATGAATAAATTTATACTCGAAGTGATTTTTATGAAAGAAAATTAATATTCTCGACCGTTCTGAAAATGATCCGGAGACGCAACCTTCGCGTGTATGTGGTCCGGTCATAGACGAAAAAATTCAATCGTACTTAGAATCATACCGGTTACTCGAAACCGTAACCATAAAAATTATTTTTGATAAAAAAAATAATCTAAAGTACAGGTACAACTATACTTCATATTTTATAAAAAGTGATTTGTATCTGATAATTAATTTTTTCTTGATTTTTTTTTTACCTATAAAATAGGTCAGTCAATAAATAGGCTATTTTGTACCAGTAAATTACAAGGGCATTGATGGTATATTTGGTACTTTTTGTCAGATTTATTTAAATTACTATTGGCCAAAAACAGCTTATGTCATCTCATCACACGTGTGAATTGGCACGTACATAAACATCGAATCTACCTTTTATTTTATTTTTATTTTATTTTGCTAGAACGTATGCAAATCAGAAAATGCCATAAGTTTGTTACATTTTGTTTTTATTATACTTTTCATTTTTGACTGATTTAATTTTGTTACATTTTGTTTTTATTATACTTTTCATTTTTGGCTGATTTAATTTTGTTATATTTTGTTTTTATTATACTTTTCATTTTTGACCGATTTAATTTTGTTACATTTTGTTTTGATTATACTTTTCATTTTTGACCGATTTAATTTTGTTACATTTTGTTTTTATTATACTTTTCATTTTTGGCTGATTTAATTTTGTTACATTTTGTTTTGATTATACTTTTCATTTTTGACTGATTTAATTTTGTTACATTTTGTTTTTATTATACTTTTCATTTTTGACTGATTTAATTTTGTTACATTTTGTTTTTATTATACTTTTCATTTTTGACTGATTTAAGTTTGTTACATTTTTTTTTTATTATACTTTTCATTTTTGATTGATTTTTACATTATTTTATTTATTTCAGTTACATGCTATTACTATCAGTTTGTTTGTTTCTAATTAAGTATACAATATAAGAAAATACGTTTGTTTTACTATTTTGAAATAAGTATTCTGACACATGAATTGACACAATGACCATTAACCATTATGTTAATGATTCCGCTAATATCTATCTTTTATTAAATTAAAATTTTCTAACGTGTATGCAAAGGGAAAAATGCCATAACTTGTTACATTTTGTTTTTATTATACTTCTTATTTTTTGACTGATTTAAGTTTGTTACATTTTGTTTTTATTATACTTTCTATTTTTGACTGATTTAAGTTTGTTACATTTTGTTTTTATTATACTTTTCATTTTTGACTGATTTAAGTTGTTACATTTTGTTTTTATTATACTTTTCATTTTTGACTGATTTAATTTTGTTACATTTTGTTTTTATTATACTTTTCATTTTTGATTGATTTTTACATTATTTTATTTATTTCAGTTACATGCTATTACTATCACTTTGTTTGTTTCTAATTAAGTGTACAATATAAGAAAATACGTTTGTTTTACTATTTTGAAATAAGTATTTTGACACATGAATTGACACAATGATCCGTTTCAAAATTTATTATTATGTTAATGGTTCCGCTAACATCTGTCAATAAACATGTTAATATACATTATGCTAATGGTTCCGCTAATATCTATATTTTATTAAATTAAAATTTTCTAGCGTGTATGCAAAGGGAAAAATGCCATAAGTTGTTACATTTTGTTTTATTATACTTTTTTTGACTGATTTTTACATTGGTTTCTTTATTTTAGTTACATGCTATTACTATTACTTTGTTTGTTTCGAGTTAAGTGTACAATATAAGAAAAAAGGATCTGTTTTGCTATTTTGAAATAAGTATTTTTGGCACATGAATTGACAAAATGATCCGTTTTAAAATTCATTATTATGTTAATGGTTCCGCTAACATCTGTCAATGAACATGTTAATATACATTGTGCTGATGGTTCCGCTAATATCTATATTTTATTAAATTAAAATTTTCTACCGTGTATGCAAAGAGGAAAATGCCATAAGTTGTTACATTTTGTTTTTATTATACTTTTATTTTTTGACTAATTTTTACATTAGTTTCTTTATTTCAGTTACATGATATTACTATTACTTTGTTTGTGTTCGAGTTAAGTGTACAATATAAGAAAAAGGGATCCGTTTTGCTATTTTGGAATAAGTATTCTGGCTCATGAATTGACAAAATGATCCGTTTCAAAGTTTATTATTATGTTAATCGTTTCGCTAACATTTGTCAATGAACATGTTAATATACATTGTGCTAATGGTTCTGCTAATATCTATATTTTATTAAATTAAAATTTTCTAGCGTGTATGCAAAGGGAAAAATGCCATAAGTTGTTACATTTTGTTTTTATTATACTTTTCTTTTTTGACTTATTTTTACATTAGTTTCTTTATTTCAGTTATATGCTATTACTATTACTTTGTTTGTTTCGAGTTAAGTGTACAATATGAGAAAAAAAGGATCTGTTTTGCTATTTTGGAATAAGTATTCTGGCACATGAATTGACAAAATGATCGGTTTCAAAATTCATTATTATGTTAATGGTTTCGCTAACATTTGTCAATGAACATGTTAATATACATTATGCTAATGGTTCTGCTAATATCTATCTTTTATTAAATTAAAATTTTCTAGCGTGTATGCAAATGGGAAAATGCCATAAGTTGTTACATTTTGTTTTTATTATACTTTTCTTTTTTGACTGATTTTTACATCGTTTTCTTTATTTCGGTTACATGCTATTACTTACTTTGTTTGTTTCGAGTTAAGTGTACAATATAAGAAAAGGAATCCGTTTTGATATTTTAAAATAAATATTTTGGTGCATGAATTGACAAAATGATCCGTTTTGAAATTCATCATTATGTTAATGGTTTCGCTAACATCTGCCACTGAACATATTAATATACATTATGTTAATAGTTCCCCTAACATATATCCTTTATTTAATTAAGAATTTCATTTTTCTAGCGCGTATGCAAAGGGAAAAATGCAGTAAGTTATTGCATTTTGTTTTTATTATACTTTTCATTTTTGTTTGATTTTTACATTATTTTCTTTATTTCGGTTATATGCTATTATTACTTTTTTGTTTCAAGTTAAGCGTACAATATAAGAAATTGGAATCAGTTTTGCTATTTTGGAATACATATTTTGGCGCATGAATTGACAAAATGATCCGTTTTGAAATTCATCATTATCTTAATGGTTCCGCTAACATCTGTCACTGAACCTGTTAATATACACTTTATTTTCTATGAGCATTTAAAGGCATAGTTTGAAGATAAATGTTATACGGAATTTATTATTAGTACAGGGGAAGTGATATATGTTTAACAATGCATAAGCAGTATTTACTTGCTTTATTTTAAGATCATTTAATACTTATAAATATTATCATCATATTTTAGATAATCATTTATATTTTAACATGATAAGTGCACATGTTCGTATTATCCGGTTATTATAACCACCTAAAACCTTATCCAACACTATAAAAAAAAATACTCAAATAGCGACAGGAATAGTGACGGTAGTTTTTGTTACGATCTTATTAGCGACGGTTTTTGTGACGGATTTATGACAGTTTAGTCAATTTGCGACAGATTTGTGACAACTTTTTAAATTAACGACAAGCTTATGACAGCTTTTGACTCTCACTAAATCAAACATTATTTTGTAGTGCAAAAACCTTACACGCTGACGTGACGGGCTATGTGAACCAATTATAAATTAAATGAAAATATGATTTCAATATCGAAACAAAAATGATTGGTACACTTAATCCGCCATATCAGCAAGTAAGGTTTTTGAATGACTATATCATTTCTCTATAAAAATATTTGCATCACAAAAATAGAACATTCTCCCATAATGATTATTAATATGAAATTACTATGATTTTATCAAATAAAAGTTTGTCCACCTAATGGTCAAAACCAGCAATTTCTTTTTTAGGGTTTCCCAGAGTAAGACAAATTTTGTTTTGCATATTAAAAAATACATAGAAAAAATATAGTATTAAGTAATTCTTTTCCCATAAAATATTGGCCTAAGGGGTGGGATGACGGGTATATTTGGACTATATGCACCGTTTTTATTTATTTAAAAAAAAACTATTTGTACCCGCTAAAATAAATACCCAAATAACGACGGAACTAGTGACGGCATTTTTTGTTACGAGCTTATTAGCGACGGTTTTTGTGACGGTTTTGTGACAGTTTAGTCAATTTACGACAGATTTATAACAGCTTTTTAAATTAGTGACAGACTTGTGACAACTTTTGACTCTCACTAAATCAGACATTATTTTATAGGGAGAGATCCTTTAATTTTAGGATCTCAAGACTTTATCTTAAATATGATCAATTTTATTGAAGTTAAAAAAATATGGATCAATGGTACATCATCGAACATTGTATGAGATAAACTGGTATAATAATTTAACTTATAACAGTAAGATAAATATGAGATAAATATGGATAGTTACTGCGGCCCCGGACGTATGTTTTAATGAGCAGCCGCTATGGGACTTACACGATTTATTGTAAATGTTTCTCGGCGTGGATGGATGCTCGTTGTACTCTGCAGTGTTTGAGCGATTTCGGTTACAAATTGATGAAAGACTAGTTAAGAAAATAACGTTGTTCGGCTAGGAAATCTGCCCCCCTAGCCCGAATACATTGTCCTCACCTTAATTCATACTCAAAAGTTTTCCTACCAAAATGATAAAAAGAGAACAGAAAAATAATTTTGAAATACAGTTTTCCTAGTTTGTACACTCGGATCAGACATAATAATTCTTGAGATTCACATCATTCTAAGGGTTGTGCTCCACCTTCCCGGATCGGTAGTTAGTGATTTTGTAGTCTCCTCCTCCGCACACTTTCATTATCATGAATGGTCCTTCCCAGGTTGGACCGAGTTTGCGATCTTGTGGGTTTTTCACGTATGTAGTCACCCTTTTCAGCATCTGCTCATCTTTTTCGAAACTTCTTCATTTGATCTTAGGATCGTATGATTTCTTGATTTGAGCCTGGTAAGTACCGAGTCGGGGGGCCTATCTTAGTGGGTATTACCGTCTCGGTGTCGTATGCCAGACTAAAAGGCGTTTCATTCATTCCTCTCTTCGGAGTGGTGCAGAATGACCAGAGAACGTTTGAGAGTTTCTCAGGCCAGCAACATTTAGCTTGTCCGTTCCTTTGCAGGTAGGTCGGCGACGACAACATGACCCTTATCCCTTTTTATAATGATACAATGCGACCAATTGGTTCTTTTATGGACATCATAAAGTCCTAAATCGAGTTTTACTCAGCTTACAATCAGACCATCTGTTGCTAAACTGATAGTAAAGTAAGTGTAACTAAATTTAGCAACAGTTTAACAACAGTTTTTGTTGCTAAACTGTTGCTATCTTAACTTTTTCTAGTAGTGATTAGGTGAAAATAGATAGTTAACTTCTGATTTATTACCGAAATATTTGTTTATCCTAATCTAAGAAATATTGTACGACTTGCAATTAAAACACAACTTAATACAACTGCTTATAATATTCCATTTGAAGTAATATGTTTATATAACTATAAATTAATTTGAACGAGTAATACCTTCTTGTTTTTAAAAGGAAATATAATAGCCAAATGAGCAGATCATATATATACGCTTATATTGTACTTTACGAAATTACGTACAATTTTAACCGGTTTATAACATGTATCAAAATTATCAAAATGAAAAATTTCAAAACTAAATCATATAATTTAATGTTTGAATTATATGATTAACTTTTGAAATTTTTTATTCCGACAATTTTAATACAAGTTATTGGCCGGTCAAAATTACACGTAGTTTCGTAATTGATAATTAATTGTGAACGGAGAGAGTAGTATATTAGCTCGCATGATGAAACAATATCCATTAATTTGAAGATACTTAATAATTTTGGTGTTATATCCGGTGACGAAACCATGATTGTGAAACGGGGGTTGATTTTCTATAAAAAAAAAATTTATACCTTATATGAAGTTATTTTACGGAATGTGGGACTGAAACACTAAAATTTTAATGTTTTTATCAAAATATAAATAAAAAAATAAAAATTGATCGATTTTTTCAAAATAAGAGACTGTAACTCCCGATTGTTCCTATCTGGTTCCTCTCTCATTTTTTATTTATTTATCAATATACTAATACTAGCAAAGTGGTGAGTGAAGTTTCTGGAAAACAAAATTTGACTTTATTGATCATATGTTTGACGGAATCAATATTAATGATTAGTGGGATTGTTACAGGCTTAGAGGCTTGACAATGACGACAAATTTACAATAATGCAACCCATTTTTTATTAATCTAAGTTGATGTATTCGTTCATATTTAGTTATTTATTACAAAATTATATATAATTTTAACCGGTTTATAACTTGTATTAAAATTGTCGAAATAAATTTTTAAAAAAATCTGATCATAAAATTTAACATTTCAACTGTATATGATAAACTTTTGAAAATTTTCATTCCGACAATTTTGATACAAATTTTTGGCCGGTCAAAATTAAACGTAATTTCATAATCAGTGAAGCGAGTATATAAAAGTATGCGGCTAAAACCATCTTATCTAAAAATCTAAATATAATTTAAATTGTTTAAGAGTATTGATATATGCTCACTTCACCCTTTTACACTCCCATAAAAACAATAAAAAAACAAATGCTTATTTATGATTTGATCCTCAAGTAAGTACTCAATTATCCAAACATCCTTATTTTGAACCCCAAAAATACAGAAAGTGAATAATATAGTCATCCAAGAAAACTAGTCTCATTTGACTTTTCATCGATATTAAGAAATTATAGTTCAATTTTTTTTGTTGGGTCGTTCGAATAGTTAATATGCTTGGAAATTTTACCAACTGTTGGTCCGTAAGTGTCTAAACCTTGGGGGGTGAATAAGCTTTTCGTACGATTTTCGCGGAATAAAAACTATGAGTAATTAACTAAGTTAATTAGTAGAATTTTATAACTAAACATTTGTGTTAACTAGTAATGCTATTTTACGCTATCCAAGCAAATAAAATAAGCAATAAATAAGTGCGGAAAGTAAAAGTTAAGGGAATAGAAATAACACAAGAGTTATAGAGGTTCGGCAAAACGCGCCTACGTCCTCTCCTCGGTATTCACACTACCGAGTGTTTCACTAGAATCTCGTTCCAAGATTACAACTTAACGAGCTAATCGACCGATTAAGCTCCCCCTCACTCTATGAGTATCCCGAATGAAAATACCTAGAACTTTTAAGCTACACTTGCTTACAAAGCTTCTGCCCGATCACTCGCTCACAAATGAGTTTATAAATTACTCTTACAAGTTTGAATTTGAAATGAATCACTCACTAACAAATAATATCTTGGTGTTTATAAGATTACAATAATAATACACTCAAGAATATTTATGAATACAAGTGAGAAATATGTGGTATAAGCTTGAAGAATTTCTTGAATTTGATATCTTGAATTTGTGTGAATAATGGGGTGTCTTCAACAATGGATTTGGGGGCTATTTGAAGAGCCATAAAGGTCCATTGGTCCATAGATGACCGTTTGTAGTTGTTGAGTTTATTGCTCAATGGTTTTTCAGCAGTTACCCAGTTTTTTAGGATAAGTCAAAAAGTTGCTTTTTGAATTTCTACAGAAACGATCGGTCATGTCTGAAAAACGATCGGTCATTTTTCTTGTGAACTCACTGGAAGAAAATTGGACCAAAACGATCGGTCGTTTCTGCCAAACGATCGGTCGTTTTTCTTGTGAACTCACTGGAAGAAAATTGGACCAAAACGATCGGTCGTTTCTGCCATTACGATCGGTCGTTTTATTGATGAACTCACTGGGACAAAATTGGACCAAAACGATCGGTCGTTTTGTCCAAACGATCGGTCGTTTTGTCCAAATGATCGGTCGTTAATCTCTGGCAAATTCTCGGTTTTCTCGATATAGTTCGAAGGCTCGTAACTTGTTCGTTTTAGGTCCGATTGAGGTTCCGCTTGAACCGTTGGCTTCGTATTTGTGTAATCTATCATTTCAAACCTTTAACACACTAGATAAATGATTAGTACGCAAAATGAGATTTTATCATGTTTTACAAATTTTGTTATCATTAAAATAATCGATTAGAAGAAAATCGTTCAACACCTACATATATAGTTTTTGAGTAGTATAAATGTTTAATATTAATTGTTATCAATACTAATTTAATATGAGTATATATGAACATTTAATCATAATCTATCACCTCGAAAATCGAAATGAGACTATAATCGTACAACAAATCAAATATAAGATGAGACTATCTTCGTGGGACGGAGGAGTTATATAAATTATCCCAGTTATTCATAATTTGTCATACTGTGCATAAGATGGACTAGTAAACCAAGCCACGCGATGCCTGTAATTGATTTCGTTTTTTTGATTTCTGATCTAACTATTTCTAATCTATCTGATAAAAGAAGAGAGAGAGATGATATTACTGGGAGAATGAAAGTTTTTTTTTGAAAGTGATAATGTAAGTTATTAACGCATGACAGTTTTTTTAGGTAGTTTTTTTGCTGTAATTTGATTAATTAAGAGTGTCAGTTTGTAAATATTTGTTTCAAGACTTCATAATTGGTGTTGACATAAACTAATAGTATAGATATATTGATAATGTGCAAACCTCGCATACGTCTAATCTCTCCTATTGTCGAGAAATTATTAAGTCATATTTAGCACTTTTCTATATAATTACATAACCGCCGCCTATATATTATTGTTAATTGTATATGTTTGCGATACCCGCGAGATACGTGACAATGAAGGTACATAGAAGAGCCCTCTCTAAAAGAAATATAACTTCTCCTCATTTTTTGTCAGATTATGAGGAGACACAAAATGACTATAATCCTTAGTAAAATTTGATAGAAACTTTATCATTGTTTTTTCATGTAAATAAAATAGGGGGCAAAAAACTATATGGAAAAATGAATGGAAAGCCAATGGATTAAGTAAATCAATGGAAAACCAAATCCTCTTGATGAACATATCAGTGAAGGTGAAGATCCGTGTTATGATCACATTTCTGGCCTAGTGAACTTTTTGTTGTTAATTGCCTTGTAAAAAAAAATCTAAGTTAAAAGTTAATTGTTAAAACAATTATGTTTGATAGTGGTTTGTTATTACATCAATATACTTGGTTACAACTGTGGTTACAACTGTAGTTGTAATCTAATTGCGTAACAACAACAACTAGAACATCGGATAGCAATTTCAATCCGAATAGAAAGGATAAGTCTCACCATAGTCGGAGTTATAGTGACAATTCGCCTTGCAGTAATGGTAGTTCTATCCGGGGCCGCATAGTGCCCAGTTATGCATTTTTAGTCTTAAGCCAAGTGATTTCCTTCTGCCAGTCATCCTATTCTAAGGCCAGCCCTGTCCTTTTTGTTGGGTTAGAGCGAATATGAAGTTGATGAGAAAGAAGAAGAATAGAATTCCCTTTCATATCTTCATAAGCGCGCTAACCCTCTCTTCCTGCTACTAGGGAAGTGCATGCTACTGCAAGATCCAATTGTTTTTACTTTGATCGACGGGGTTCTTTCTTCTAACTTTAGCTCCCCACGTCCGGGCTGGCTAGGCCAATTCTAGCAGGGTCATTTTCTAAGCCCGCTTTTGTTATTTTGTTTAGAACGAATGATAGATAAAACCCTTTTAACAGATTTGAAAAAAGAAAGACATGTTAGTAAATTAAAACAACTCAAAAGTTGCATTTCTTATTATTTTATTATTTTGTTGTTACTTTAACTAATTTTTTCTCTATATTTTGTAGTAATAAATAGATATAGAATAAATAAAAGAAACTTTGGACTCTTACACAACAACGTATTTTTACTCTCATAATTTGTGAAAGATCCACTTAAAAACTCAACCCTCTTTCATTCGACATTGTACTCTATTAAGAACCTCTGTATGCGTCGAATTTATGGGTTATAATACACCGGAAAGCAGGCAATGACCAACAACTCGTGAACAAGTAAGATGTTGAGTATAAAGTTGTCAATATGACATATCAAAAGTCTTGGTTGATCTTCGGACCTTCGTTAAAGACGGTTTACAATACATGCGAGAGGTTGAATTTCTTGTGGACTTGTTTTAACAGTATAATTCAAAGTTTTAATACCATCAAAATATCGAATGAAATATATGCTGATTACAAAAGTAGTGAGACTGCAACACCCCTCATTTTATGAGAAACCATGTTATTTGACATGTAAATTAGTAGAAGATTACATAATTTTAACTTTTCAATGCATTGCTCTTATTCTTTAATTTCTCCCTGCAAGTTAAGTAAGTGATAGTCGCGTTTATGTGTCGCGTTTATGTGTAAATAATTTCTGTTAATATTGTTTGTTTCTTAAATATAGTTTTTCTTCATATTTGAATGTGCATTAAGGAAATATCTTTGTATGGTGGGGAGATATATAATCTTGCTCATATTTCCTAGTACAAATATATACATACCTCGCTAACACTGTATACTACAAAAAAATATCCAAATAACGACGGGATTAGTGACGGTATTTTTTGTTACGAGCTTATTAGCGACGGTTTTTGTGACGGCTTTGTGACAGTTTAGTCAATTTGCGACAGATTTGTGACAGCTTTTTAAATTAGCGACAGGCTTGTGACAGCTTTTGACTCTCACTAAATCAAACATTATATATATATATATATATATATATATATATATATGTATATCTAGACAATGGAATTCCAGCAACCCCAACCTCGACTCTTAGCTTTGCCATTGCTTATAGTCAAGTGAAGTCATGAAAATTTGTATACGTATAGTTAAGGAAGAAACTAGGTGGAGGCAGTCGGGGACTGTGCCTTATATTGTTGGGACTTCGCAGTGTTCATACGGTCAAAGACTCACATTAGTGATTATTATTCATGAAGATAGTTCACAAATTTAAACTCCTTTCAGTTTTATTATTTCAGAAGAGGCTCTTTCAAGATAGTGAAATAACTGCATGAAGTGATGGATTGAAAAAGGTAAACCTTTCTCAAGGCCCATTTAGTGATATCTTGGGTTTAATCCAACTAAATTAATGGGAAAAAATACGTTTAATATACTGAATTATAGTTCTGATAATGATTTGGGTAAATAATTTTCAATTTTACTAAATTGGGTATCATGCTATAAGAAACTGTCCAATTTAGGTATCACCGTCTAAATTAATGACATAATCACGTAACAGACGTGTGGTGAGAGGGTAATTTGGTAATTCTGCACCAAAATGACAATATATCCCAGAAATCATTCTGTCATTAATTTAGACGGTGATACCTAAATTGAACAGTTTATTATAGTGTGGTACCCAATTTGGAAAAGTTGAAAGCTGCTTACCAAATCGTTAAAAGCACATAATTTAGTGTATCAAACGTATAAAACCCCATAAATTAATGCAGAATAAATTGTTAATTAATATAAACCATACTGCTCTAACTCCATCGGTTCCAAATTATTTATCCATCATGAAAATACATGCAATTTTGACTGATTAAAAATTAGTATTTAAATTCTAAAAATAAAAAATTTCAAAAGTAAATCACGTAGTTTAACATTTAAACTTTACGATTAAGTTTATGACATGAGCACAAGGAGTATATCAAGTGGGTGAATACTCCCAAATGATGACAGAAAAAAGTAAAAAGACACCCAAATGATACCGAACTGAATCGTTCATGAAAATGATCATCGTCATCCTTCTTTATTAGATGAGCGTTCGTTAAAACCGAGAGAAGCAAGGAACAAGTTCATGTTTGAGAGTTTCAAACCTAGTTCATTAGTAGTTGTAAAATAAGTTTGTGATTTGTGAGGCTGCATAAATAATTTTTTAGGACTGGTGATCAGACCAGGCTGGATAAGAAAAACATACATAATCGTAAAGCACTGCTAATTTTACAACGTGTTCAAAGCTTAACCCGAGTTTAATGAAATTTAACTTCGATAATTACGTGCGGAGGCCAGAATATATTAGAACCCGACTGTGATTCAAAGAGACAATTGTTGAAAACAATATCCTAACTTGTGCATCAATGTGAACTAGTGTGGTTTTATGGGGAATTAACTCAATTGTTGAAGACATTCGATACCTTAAGTTGAGTAAAGAATAAGCTTTGTATGAGAACCTAGAACGTCGAATAGGCCGACAAATTACCTTGTTATATATTCACGAAAAAAACGTCATTATTTCTCAGTTTAACGATATATATTAGGCCTCATGACCAGGCATTAGCTCTGTAAGTAAAATCCGTGAATCCGATCCGAACCGTTGGTTTGGTTAAATTTGGTTTAGGTTTGGATTGAAAAAATAAATGGTTTGATTGGATGCAAAATTTACAATCCGTTTGATAATGGTTTGGTTTAGAATTAACGATGATTCGTTTAAATCCAAACAATTTACACCCCTACCAAGCATGTGCATGGCCCCTCATTTCGTCTGATAAAATTAAAACAAGTTTCACTTATGTCAAAAAAAAGTTGAGCAATAAAAACAATGATTTATACTTTTCCATTTCAACAAAAAATGGTACTGGGTATTAAAAATGTATGCATTACATATTAAAAACTAGACAACAAACGATTTAAAAGTTTATAATTGTAAATTTTATTGCAAAATGTCCCATGACGTAATATTAATATACTGTAAAAGCCATATATATATATATATAGCATACACTCATCAACGATATTATATGAGTCGTGAAAAAAACAAAAAAAAACATTGCAGCAATAAATTAAAATGTACTAATTCTTTCGGGATTTAGATATTGCAAGTCATGCTTAAGCTGTACGCGAGGACTATACCGTCCATACCGTAACACGCTAAGCTCTAGTAGCATGCCATAAGCCGTGCGCCGAATTCCTATTTTAGAAATAAAATTCAAAATTATTGTTGAAATCATTTTGCTCCTCTAGCTAATAGTATTAAAATGAAACTACTAGAATATAAATTAATTTTAGCCCAAATATTCCCAGTGAATATTGGTTCCACCCATATTTCCTTAGGTACATGGTTGATACTTTCATTAAAAAAAAAAATTGGTTGATACTTGATACTCTCTCCCGTTTCTATTTAATTGTGCATTACGAAAATACGTACAATTTTGGCCGATCAAGAACTTGTATCAAAATTGTCAGAATGAAATTTTTTAAAAGTTGATCATATAGTTCAAATGTTAAATTTTATGATTAGATTTTAAAAAAATCATTTCGATAATTTTGATACAAGTTATAAGTCGGTCAAAATTGCACGTAGTTTCGTAGTGGACAATTAAATAGGAATGAAAGAAGTAGCATTTTCTTGTATCTTGTATTAATTTCACAAATATTGATGCAAATAGGACTATGAAGCATCTTATTATGTCGCTATTCCTCAAATGGCTTTGTTTTTTTACTCAACTTAATTACTTTAAAATATTATTGTATGATATATTTATAAGAATTTGGATTGAATAAACCAATAGAGATTGCGAACAATTACATATGCTTACGTTAAGATGAAAGTGATCGTCTTCCAGACCAATAATAATTCAAAATTGCACCTCTGACAGAATTAATATGAAATGCTCGTGCGCCAAGCCGAGATCATAGTCGAGAACAAAATAATTTTTCACCATTTAGTTAGTAAAAAGTCATCCGGTTTTAGAATAGCCTGTCTCCTCCTATTCTTAATCGAAAAATATGTTTAAGAACTTCAAGCCTTTATCGGAAAGGATTAAGGATCTTATTTGAATAACTACCTATATACCGACGTGTGTTAGGATAGTAAGAGTAGCAACAAGAACCTTGCTATATTGTTACTAAATTTTAGCAACAACCCGTATATATATAGTAACATACACTTGTGACCACCTGACCGTAAACAGATTATTTTTCAATAAATTCAGCAACTAAGTAAGTTCCTAGCAAAATTTGTCTACACGTATTAATTACTTAATCAATTATCTGTCAACCATTTTTTTTGGGATCTTCTTGTTCTAATTTTTTCTAATTTTTGTTAAGCAAGTTACGTTAATGATTTTTTGTATATAAGCAAGTGTTTGTTACGTTGGTATCTCAGTTTCTCACTTCATGGATGATTACCGTGTGATGTGTTGTTTTTGTTTATATTCGCAATTATTTTGAACTATTTCGATTCCTATAAGAGCTTGATTAAGAACATTTTCGTATTTAGTTATTCGGAGTTCTGGTAATGTACTTCGGTAATGTGACACAAGGGCATATTTGGGTCTAGATCACCTTAGTAAGGCCCAAGTAAATGTCCAACATGACCAATAATATTCTACAACAGTCATGTTATTTTTGTTATATTTTCATAATATCTTGACAAGTATCGTTATGCCAAAATTCCAGTATTCTTGTGAATAAGAAATCTTGTTGTTTGTATCGATAGGCTGTGTATATATACCACTGCCTAGAATTCTCAAATCTGCACTATAAATGACAAACATTTACCTTCCAAGTACTGGAAAAAAAATCAAGTTTATAACTACACTTTCCCTTTCCGGTTCCTCTTTTCATATGTCAATGATAGGTTACTTTCTTTTCTGCTTCCTTTTCTTGGGTATTTGTTATTCTTCGCCTTACCATGAGCAAGAAAAAGATAGGATTACTTCGTTACCGGGCCAGCCAAGAAATGTTAGATTTGCTCAATATTCTGGATATGTGACAGTGAACGAAACAGCTGGTCGGGCCTTGTTTTACTGGTTCGTTGAGGCGCCAACTAGTCATAGGCCCGAGTCGAGACCGCTGTTGTTGTGGCTCAACGGTGGGCCAGGTTGCTCTTCAGTAGGTTTTGGAGCTGCGGTGGAGCTTGGTCCATTTCACATACGTTCAGATGGGAAAACGCTTTACCATAATCCATATGCTTGGAATAATCGTAAGCTAAATTCCGTGAAAAACTCTCTCTCAAGTGTTGGGAAGAGCCTCTTTCATTAATAATTAACGAAATAATATATACACTAATCAACTAAATAAAAATTACTCATACATTTTCATGATCAGTGAACCGTATGATTCATGCCATATATATGATCTGCCTATATCGTATAGAAAATAATATTGACATGCAATTTTGAACGGTAATTTTTTCTTGCAGTGGCGAATGTGATTTTCCTTGAATCACCGGCTGGTGTCGGTTTCTCATACTCGAATACATCGACAGATTATAGAACCGCAGGTGACAAGAGAACAGGTAAATTTGGCGGGAATACTAACTACTTAATATAATCAGTTACGCACAATACGATCCTCAATAAATACGTAACTATTCCTAATATTAACCGTGTTCAAAATAATAGAAGATATTGGGTATTAGGGTTTCGAATATATTTTTAATAACCATCCTCTTTTCATTATAAATTGGTTCACAAATAGCGGAAGACACTTACGAATTCCTGGTGAATTGGTTCGAAAGGTTTCCGCAGTACAAGAATAGAGATTTCTACATTGCCGGAGAAAGTTATGCAGGTTAAAATTTTAATTTGTGACACCATTATTATTCATTAAAATGTATGAATTAATACGAACTCAAAAGATTTATGTATCTTCTTTATTGATACACAGGTCATTTTGTTCCTCAATTGTCTCAACTAATATATCGAAGACAAAAGGGAAATAATATTAATCGTGTTATGAATTTCAAAGGTTTCCTGGTATGGCTTGTTATATATATATAATAGTTTTTGAATCTTTGTTTCTATTCAGATTTTAAGGCTTAAATTTTGATTAGTATTAAAATGTCGTAATATAATAGATTAAATTACGATTAGTTTGTTGAAAATAGAATAAACTGTCACTTTCATATATAATGTAATCAATCTTGCATATATATATATATATATATATATATAATAAAATTACTATCTAATGTTCTAGTTGCTGTTATGCAGTTAGTTTCGAAATACAGTTGCAACTGAGGTTGGAACCTAAGTATAATGATGGACATAGCTTGTAAAGTTAAATGTAATTGAATTAAATCACACGCACATTTAACAACGAAGTTCACCCAACTAGGCTACGTCTCCGGGGCACTCACCCAGATTAATGATATTATAAAATCTTACAATATAGGATTTAAGTCTTATTGAAAAACTTTCAGACTCGCTCTAGGGTTTTCTGCATATTTCTATATTGTTCATACCTTATAACTATCACCCAAAAGATTAATGACATATCACTATTGTTTTTCGTTTTTAAAAGTTCATTCGTGTGTCTCTCTAAGTGTAGTTATTTATAGTTTAGAACGCACACCTTTTACAAGCAAAGCTATCATCTATCTATACAAGAAAAATAAATTTTCAAATATTTTCTTCATATAATCTTTATCTTCAGAATCTTCTTGATTTATTCTTCTATCTTCGTATTGATCCAAATCTCTTTGTCATACGAAATCTTTATAGCTCCAGATTTGAACACAATCTTTATTGGTCAATTCGAGATAACCTTGCTTGAATATAAGAGTTATTATTTCATTTGAAAAAAACATATAAAACAATTAAATAACTCTATATATAAATCCAATCTATTTGAATCATAAAGATCTCTATACCAAATAGATGGAAACATGATAAAGACTTGCATAATAGTAGGAGATCTTGTTAGCACAATAAAAGAAACAAGATAATATCTTTTAGACTAATCTCAATATAATTCTCCATAAAACATTACATTCTCTATCACATAAATATTCTTCAATATATAAAACTGATTTAGTACTTATATGGGAATATATCATGCATATCTAAAACATAATTATTACATAATAATTATCTAACTTACATTACTTTAATCAAATCAATTGATAACAAAAAGTTCACTAGTCGAATATGTTCCTAACATATAATTAATTGGTAATAGTCGAGTATAATAGACTTTGGTAAACTCTTCCTTTTCTTTATCGTGAAAAAAATTATATTCTCCTTTCTTAGTCAACCAAATTTCTTTATTTTACTTTGTAGGTTGGCAATGCGGTTATCGATGATTATCACGATCAAGTTGGCACATTTGAATATTGGTGGAACCATGGATTAATCTCCGACGCTACTTACAAATTGCTTGGCAATACGTGCGACTCTTCATCCGCTCAACATCTATCATCGGCTTGTAATGATTCCATGAACATCGCATATAATGAGCAGGGTAATATCGACTCATACAGCCTTTACACGCCCCTTTGCACTAAAACACGCAAATTAAGAGAACGATTCGTGAAGGTGACGCCAACCGATATGATTACAATTTTTATAATTTGATTTCACGTACTACAACAACGTTGTTCTACACTTCCAATCATTCAAGTTAGTACCCCGATCGAGTCTAAATTATAAAATAATCATGTATTACAAAACCGTCAATTCAATAGATCAAAAGCCTCGAAATACATATATTAATATGACCAAAATACCCATATATATCTAACGATTTCCATCAAATTGTGCATTTTTATAGGCCAATGGTACACCGGGCCGGCACCTATTCTTTTATTTACGCAAATGCAAATGAAATTATTTAATATTAATTTTTTTTATCTGATAGAAACTTATTTTTCTCGCTTTAAAATAGCCACGACGAAAGGGGAACGACCCATGCGCACCGATGTACTCGGAAACGTACTTTAACCTTCCAGAAGTGCAACAAGCACTTCATGCCAACGTAACTAATATAAGCTATCCATGGGTAACATGCAGGTTTGGGACTTTTTATTAATATTTTTTTTCTTAATAAATTCTAATTTTTATTTAGTAAAATGGTCTTCTAAATACTTCATAGCTTTGTAATGTTATTGGTTTTGCAGCGATCATCTGTTTGATAATTGGATCGATTCTCCGTTAACCATGCTTCCTATTTATGAAGAACTAATCGGAGCCGGTATGAAGATATGGGTATTTAGGTAATTATTTCTTGGTATCAATTTTTACAGAATACTGATCAGTACATATTTATATGCCAAGTTAGAAATTTTATCAGAAATTTTGGCCGATTTAAAAGAAGATAAGTTTCGATAAACATGATAGATTATCTGCCAAGTTAGATAAAATTAAACCATGTCTCAGAATTACTTGAGTTTTACCTTGTCTAGCATAGCAAAATCAATATAAATACTCCGAAGTAAATTTAATCCGGAATGGTTTCAAATATTGATCGACTTTTATTTTATTTGATTATTTGTAGTGGAGACACTGATTCGGTAGTTCCAATAACTGCAACTCGGTACTCGATCGGGGCCTTGCATCTTCGTACTATCACCAATTGGTCCCCTTGGTATGACAGCAAAAAGGTTAGTTTTGAAAACTAAATGTTCAATCTAGCTGCTAGTATTAAAGATTCAATCTCCATGCATATGCATACAATATACATTCCAATTTTATTTTGGGAATTTATTTATTTTTTGTGATATTCGCAGGTTGGTGGGTGGAGCCAAGTATACGACGGGCTAACGCTCGTTACAGTGAGAGGGGCAGGGCATGCAGTTCCATTTTTTCGTCCTAGGCTCGCTTATGTTCTCTTCGGATCATTTTTGGCTAATAAACCGATGCCAAGTAACTAAACTTAATGTCATTCAATAGTGAATAAGTGAAAAGTGAGAAAGAAACTTCATGCAATTATAAAGCATACCACACATGTAGCAAAGTTTTACAAAAATATGATTTTAGATGCTTTCAAGTATCAATTTGTAATTCTGAAAGCTATACGACATTGATTTTGGTTAAATTATCACGGAATGAGACCATCATGAAAGTACACAAATTTCACTATCGACTTTTTCGGTATACCATTGGGTTTAATAGATGTACTGATCAATGTTTTAAAAAGGTGCAACATATGTAAATTGGTCGACTCACTGCCTCATCTGTTTAATCCCCGACTAATTTGTTACAGTTGTAGGCTCCGCTTAATTTCCGTCAAGTCGATCTAGTCTTTTAGAACGCTGGATGGAGCATTGTTTAATGCATGAAAGCATGAAAACGAAAGGATAACATGGTGCAGGCTTTGAAGAATAATTTCCACTATAAAAAAAAACATATCCTAGCTAAAGATAAAGAACAAGCCAATTTTGCTGAGCAAATATAATTAATTTTCACTATTAAAAAAAGACTTATCCTAGCCAGAGACAAATCCAATCATTATAGCAGCATCTTATTTCATAATCAACACAATTAAGTATGTGATTACAACATTATACATTCATTGCAAAAACATTATGAAATGATTTATATATAGGTTGGGGTCCGACTAACCCCTCTTCAATCCGGAGTGTTTTGGATTAATAAAAAAAAAACGAAATGGGGTCCTTTTCATTAGTGTCATTGACGAGTACACAGACGGAACTTAATAATTATCAGAGAACAGCATAGACGTGAAGGGGAAGTCGAGGCTGAGCCACAGTAACAAGTGGTACTTTCCTAGGTGCCGAAAGTCCAAATATCTCCTCCATGTTCAAATCCTCTCTATTCATATTTTCCGGTAGTTTCCAGTCGAAACCGTGCAAAAGATTAGCCAAGCTAGACTCTATCACTTTAATTCCAAGACTATACCCCGGGCACATTCTTCTTCCTGAACCAAATGGTAAAAGTTCAAAGTTTTTCCCTTTCAGATCGATTGCATTTCCAATAAATCTTTCCGGGGAAAATTCATCCGGTTTTACCCAGAACTTGGGGTCTCGCCCGATCGTCCAGATATTAACAAAGACTTGAGTTCCTTTAAAATGAAAAGAAAAGGGTACGCAAGGATAATCAAAATTAGTATTAGTATTTTGTCTCAAAGCTGACAAAGAGAGCTACACTGTGAAAAGAAAGAATCTAAAAGGGGCTCCAGCCCCTCCTATTTTGGTAAAATTTGTCGAAAAATTAATAATGAAAAATTAATAATATTGTATGTAATTTGATTATAATCTGTAAAAAATAGCGAGCCAACTCCTACAATAGAACAAATTAAATAGAATATCGGTCCCTCCATTTAAGGTTGTTGGTTCCATCCTTGACACTGCAAACATGCTAACATCACGTCGAAACTAAGGGTAAGAAACTTTAGGCTCGGTTTCGTTTGGAAGCACACAATTTTGGCATACCTTTGGGGATGTCATAACCATCGACTTGGCAATTGGCATTGGTTTGTCGTGGGACAAGCAAAGGGGCGACTGGGTGTAGTCGCATTGTCTCTTTGACAATTGCCCCAATGAAAGGTAAATTAGGAATGTCCTTTTCATCGACCCATCTTTCTCTTCCTATGACCCGGTCTATCTCTTCGGTTGCCTTGTCAAAGATTTCCGGCTTCTTCAATAGTTCCGAAATCGCCCATTCTACTACTGAAGATGAACTCTCTGTACCACCCGCTAGTAGGTCCTGAAGTGGATGTTGTTGGTTTCCGTGTACGAAATAACAATTAACAATAATTAAACAAAACCAGTGTAATCTTTATTAATTTCCAATTGGAATAGAATAAACTGATTACAACATGTAGGTACTGAATATAAATAAAAGCAAACGTTATTCAGATTATTATTAATTAATAATCTGATGTACTGATTTGCAATTAATAGAAACTGCCGGACTGAAAAGTATAAACTTAACAGCCGGACTGTTCTGTTTTAAATTGAAAGTACATGACTGAATTGAAACTATTCTAATTACATAATTAAATTACAAAATAGTAATTACAGTAATAAAACAGAACTTTAAACTAATTACAGAAAGGTACAACAGAATAGAAAAGTTACTGCTAAGTACAACAAATTAAAATACTGAAATTAAAATACTGAATTGGAAAAAACAGAATGTAAAAAACAGAATTTAAGTGCGGAAAATAAATGGACATAATGTAAATAAAATTAGACGAGGCTACTATTAACAGTATGCCCTTAACCGATATTCGTCCAACCACCTTGATGTTTCTGGTTGCGTTGGCGCTTCGATCCCAAGATACAACGTCTCTCGGATGACTCGCCGGAAACTGGCGACGAGTCAAAATCGAGCTTTTAGTGGGTGGTTCTCTCTGGTTCTAATATGCTATGGAAAAAAAATATATGATGTCTGAATATGTGAGGGAAGGCTGCCTCTTTATTGATGAAATTCTGAAACCGCAGAATTAATTGTGGTCATTTAATTCTTGGAGTTACACATCCCCAGAATTCGCCTCCAGCTCTTGCAAAAGTCCCTTTTCAGTTTAGTACAAGACCCAAGACCCGAGACATTCCCCACATCTCGCGGTCCGAGTCCCGAGACCCGAGCGAGAGCGCGCGTGTGGTACACACTAACCCACTCATGGGTATGTGGACTTAATTAGTTTACCAACTACATGGGATAGACTTGTATATATAGAGTAAAAATCAACCTTGATTTTCCAATGTGGGATAACCCTCATGGTTTATTCCCACTCTCTACTCCATTTTCCAGATTTCGGTTTTTCCCTCTTTCGAGTACCAACCTTCGAGTCCAATTATCATTCACACCCTTCCTCCGAATAGGTCATGCGATATACCGTTGCTAAGCTCGTCGTACGAGCTAATCAAACACTTTGAGTATGGCCTCAGAAAAACTGAGTAGTCGCATCGAAAATTGACTCAAAGATGGTCCCTGACCACTTGAAACAACCATGTTTAAAAACATGTTTTCATACAATTTTTTCCAACAGATATAACACACATAAAGCATGCATGTCTATATATACACTCCTAATACAGTGGCGGAGCTAGGATGTAGCCATGTAGGTCGGGGGGGGTGAATTTCAAAAAAAAACATAGGGGGCTAAAACGTTATTTTCATAATACTAAGATGCAAGTTTTTAAAAAAAATTGAAGGGTTGTAGCCCCTGCCATCCCGCTCCTAATTATCTACTCCCATGTCCATATGAGTTTTATGTAATATCCAAAATGTTATTGTCATTGTACATATACCTGAGTGAAACCTTTGACACCGTCCCTTTTAAGCTTGACCTCAACAAGACATCCAGCATATCATTGGGTACAAAATTATTTTCCGCTACTGCTTTTCTGACTGCGTTATGTTCGTCCAACACATGCTCCAAAAAATCATCAAACTTTTTCGCACAAGCCTTCATTCTCTTAACATATCCATCCAAATCCAAGAATCCCAACCAAGGTATGCAGTCTCCAATGGTAAAAACTCCATTGAGCAAAAACAACTCAGCTACCATCTTCCTGAACTCATCCGGAGTCACTATTGAATTCTCACATTCGTCCAAGTACCTCTCACATGAGATACATAGTTAATTTATAGTATTAAATGTTTGTTTGAACTTATCGAAGTGATTTCGAACGAAATGAATGTATAGATACCTCTTTCCTAGCATCATCCTGCTAATAATGTTCATGCTATAAGTAGACAAATGATCCTTTGGCAAAACATCTTTACCCGACAACTTATACAACCCCTTTAGCAAAGACTTCATCTCTTCGACTCGAATATACTCAAAAGACTCGAGCCTTTTTGTACTAAACAACTCCTCCACACATATCTTCTTCAACTGTATAAAGTATGGCCCATATTGTGACCACGTCATATCCGAATAGTTATATGTCGTGTACTTACCTGCAGAGGCAAATCCACAATGTCAAACGGGAGGAGATAATATTGTACTCCCTCCGTTCCCATTTAATTGTCCATTACGAAATTACGTGCAATTTTGACTGGCTTATAACTTATATCAAAATTGTCGAAATGATTTTTTTTTAAAATCTAATCATAAAATTTAACATTTGAACTATATGATCAACTTTTGAAAATTTTCATTCCGACAATTTTGATACAAGTCATTGCCCGGTCAAAATTGTACGTAGTTTCGTATTGGATAATTAAATAGCAACGGAGGGAGTACATGATATTCTTTTCATAGCACGAGGGACTGAAACACTATCTTTTACATATTTTAATCAAAATACATAGATACATAAAACTTTTTTGCCCTCCCGTCTGTCTCCACCTATTTCATTCCCTGCCTACCTGCAGCTGTCTTGGGCCTTCCGGCAAAGGTGGCATCCATTGTTCTTAGCATAATTTTGGCTATGTTGTCGGAAGACCCTACTATGGCCCCCTTTGAGCCAAGACGGATATACATGAGCGGCCCGTACTGCTGAGAAAGGTTGTGGAGGGAGCGGTGGACAAGTGGGCCTAAGAGGTTGAGGTTTCCGATAATAGGCCATGGTTTTGGGCCCGGAGGCAAGCGTAGCGTGTGCTTTTTGCGAAGGACGATGACCGAAATGCAAATGAGGGCTAATGTTGTGAGCCAAAAGGTGATGTAGTGGAAATAAGATAACATTGTTTTGAGATATATTGTGTAATTGTAGTTGAAAGTGGTGAAGATAGTTATATTCATAACATAAAAGAAGTGAGAAGACAATTATTAGCAATTATTAGAAAATGTTGGTTTAGCTGATCAGGAAAAAAACAATGCTAGGCCCCGGTATCGGATTAAATTTTGTTTTGACAACTCACACCCGCAGCCGGTGGCGGAATCATCATTTAATTTTTTGAGGGGGCGTTAATTTTTTTTTAGTACAATAACAATAAGCGGTGTAAAAAACTAAAAAAACATGAAGTTTAAAACTTAGCTGACTTGTCTATTGATCTAAACATTTAAAACGTTGTTTTCTTTTGTTAGTATAATAACAATAAACGGTATAAAAGACCAAAAAAATCTGTAGGTTAAAACTTAGGTGACTTGTCTATTGATCTAATAATTTCAAACGATACAGAAAAATTAACTAAAAATACGAATTTATAAGTTTAAAAACTTTGTTATAATATGAGTATAAAACTATATAAAAACATTTATTTATAAAACATTTAATAGTACCTTAAAAATACAATTAAGTAAATTAATGTTAATTAAATGAAGAGTAAAAAATAGCCACAAGATTCGAATAAAATACCTTGTACACAAAAACTTTATGTTTAACATTTAAACTAAATTACTATTTGTTTATTTGGTGGGTTATTAATGTATAAAAGCTTAAATTTTTGAATTTTTCTATATATAAAAAAATATTTTTAAATTTTTTGAGGTGGCACATGTTGCCCCCCACCGGTTCTGCCCATGCTCGCACCGATCTCCTCTCGAAACCTCTCCAAATTCAACAAAGCAAAAACAGGTCTACAAACGAGATGAATTGTTCATGAATATATTGTGTTTGACTCTGAACAGTTTTGTTCATGTTCGTTCGTTTATAAAACGAATCAAACATGAGGAGAGATTTTAATGTTCATTAAGTAAATGAACCGAAAATAAACACCACACGGTTCATTTTTTGAGATCTTAGTGCTAAGAGTTCGATTCATTATCATTGATTCATTATGGATTATAGCATGTGTGAATAAATCACTACAAAAAAATGTCAGATTATCATCAGAGTGTGTGTTGCTTAACTGTTACTAAAATTTAGGTTGTTACTAAAATTTAACGACACTCACTTTACCATCAACTTTCGAAAAGTAAATTGTTGATATCTTAATTTTTTCTTACAGCGAATAAAGACTAAATTATGACTTAGGTTTGATAAGATGTCCAAAACTTGAAAACCCATGTATATGTATTATTTTGTTTATATGAACCAAATTATTAACTAAGAATTAATACTTGAAAATTTTGCTTATGATTTTAGAACCATATTGTTGTCTATCCAAAATCTATTAGGGTAGGAGGTGTTAGACCTTTTTCGGTTTTTCCTGATTGTTTGAGACTTCGGTTTTTTTATTTTTACTAATAAATTAAGAAAGAAAAAGAAAAATAGCCGACTTATCCGAGGCGGAGACGAAAGCTGGCTTCATTCAGTTAAAACTTCTAGGCTCTTGAAGCCAAAACCCAAAAAACCACTACACAAAGCTGGTTAAACAAATTCTGTTTATCTTGAAAGCAAGATAACAGTAAAATCACGGAGTCTAAACGTTAAAAGATGCAACTAAATACGAGTTTGTTGTGAGGATGAACTTAAAATACGGGTTCTGATTACGTTTGTGGTTTCTTCTTTCGGCAGATTACAAGATTATGGCGTGTTAACAGGATATCTCGGGTGAAGTAGATGAAAGCAAAGCTGGTTTGTGAAACAAAGGAAATGATTTCCGAACCGAACTTCTTCAGAGAACTCTCGAGAGTGATGTATAGCAAAATGATTATATCTTTACGGTGTCTTCTGAGCCTCAACTCACGTTATGTATATACACGTACAGAGTTCGTAAATCAGTGACCGACTTTCTCTTTCTGATCTTTCCATCAAAGATGAAAGATACCACGATTTGAACAATGTAGTTAATAAGAAATGTAAAATTTTACTTCGAGCATGGATGCCATAAATTCATTCACGATCTATGCCATAAGGGTTCTATGATATTTTGTGTCATAAGTTTTGTCATTGTTTCACTTTCGTACTTCAAATTTTTATTTTTTCATTTTGTTATCCTATATTTTTGTACCCTAAGACAAAAAATACGGAAAAAAATACGTTTACTAAATCAAACTATGTTACTGTTAACGATTTGGGTATCACCTTTTAACTTTTCCAATTTGAGTAACACACTATAATATTAACGATTTGGGTATCACCTTTTAACTTTCCCAATTTGAGTAACACACTATAATAAATTGTCCAATTTAGATATTACTGTCTAAATTAATTACGGGATCATGTCACATGACAACACGTGATTGATAAACTTGAGTGTGAGAGGATAATTTTATCATTCTGCACCAAAATATATCATTCTGGAACAACGTTTTTTCAAATTTGGATTATATGCTAATTTTTGTTATGTGTGAAATTGGGGAAAACGTTTTTGTAAGATGATATATTTTGGTGCAAAACTACAAAATTACTCTCTTAAATTAACGTAATATTTTGGTGCAAAATTACAAAATTACCCTCTCAAATTAACGTTTGTCAAATGTCACGTGACATGATTCCGGAATTAATTTACACATTGATACCTAAATTGAAAAGTTATTATAGTGTGTTACCCAAATTAGGAAAATTGAAAGATGATTAACCAAATCGTTAAAAACAACTAGTTTGGTGTATTAAACATATAAAACCCCTTTAGACATTTTTTTTTTTTTTTTTTGTAGTTTAGACATATATTGTATATTATATATCATACTATTAATATAAATAAACTCAATAAAAGTTAAAACTGTCAAATTTTGTCAAATTTTTCGAAAAATACCCTCACTCTATTTTAATAATTACCAATATACATAATCTAATTAATTAACAATTTATACTCACTATATTTTTCTAATTACTTTTGTAGTCTAAATTAATCAACAATTCGTTTTAACATGCATAAGTATAATAAATGATACCAAGTTCAAAATAAAACATATTACGAGATTTATATCATTATGCGTCTCACACGGAACGCGTAGGTAACTTTTAGTATTATATATATATATATATAATTGTTTTTATTTATTAATTCTATATAAAAGGGAAAAAATGATCTAATTTACACTCACTTATCTTATTAATTTAATGGTTGTTATCATTTTCTTAATAACGTTTATTTATTTACTTAATAACACAATTTTAACACATTTTATTGAAAGTAAATAGTTTAACTATGTGAGGGCAATTAGGTAAAAACACTCAAAAACCGACATGTCCTTGGCATAAGATCATTTTCCATCCAATTAAGCCCAAAAAACAGAAAATACTGAAATATAGGGTACAAAAATGAAAAAATGAAAAAATGAAAAAAATGAGAATTGGGGACACAACTGGAAAAATGGCAAAAGTTAGGGTACAAAACATCATAAAATCCGAAAACCAATGAAGGCACAAGTGAACACATTGCAAGTTACAAGACAAACATAAAATGATTGATATATATATATATATATATATAAAATTATAAGCTAATTGATATGCACCAATTCAGTATGTCAAACGGATTTTCTCCTTTTTGACGATTCCGTACTTTTTATATAACGCCATATTACGGACTAGGCCACCCATCTAAAATATATCCTATTCTTGGTTTAAGCAATCTTTATGAGCAGGGGCCTTGCAAATGGGGCACAAATTCTTCATCGACAACCACTTCTTTATACAATCAGCATGATAATTGTGCCCACAGTTCTTTAAAGTCCCAATTTTCACCTCATTCCCATATTCTTCCTGCGGTCACGATATTAGAAGAATAAGAAAGAAGTAAAAATGAAATAGAGATTGTTTCTCGAGGAAAACAAGGGTTACTTCAATTGTTAGCAACAGCACGGTATAAATACTGGAAAAACAAATACCGGTTACAATCTCTTTCAAACCAAAAAAAAAACCCGCATATATATATATATATATATATATATATATATATATATATATATCGTATTTTCTGTTTTCATAAAACTGATTTATCAGTTAATAGTCTTATGAAAAAGTTTCTGAAAGGGAATGTTAAGAGAATCTTTACCAGACATATAGCACAAGTCTCTTCGGGACTGCCTTTTCCCAAATAAAAGACGTCTTCAGTCAAAGACGAAGATAGAACTTCATCAGACAAACCAGTTTTGACCGTTCCTATGCTTTCCCCGAGTTCAAGAAGTTCCTGAAAAGGCAGTTTCTACATGTATCAGAAAGCATTAAAAACACTCAGCAATGCCGATCATATTTTCAATCGTCTTTTACTTATTAGTTCTTCAAAAAGAAATTACATTTGCCTAAAGATTTCAACATAATACTTTCAATTTGAAAAAAAAAAAAAAACATAAATTCATCATGAAATCTGTTCAGAAGATAACCAATTCACTATTAAGCTTACAGGAACTCACAAGTCAGAACCAAAAAGTTTCCAAAACCAATCAGTACATAATCATGTTGAAACATTCATAAAAACAACCCTTAAGGTGGCACCTCAACTAAAAGAGTGGCATAGCATTAATTACCTCATAACTCATGTCATCAATATCTAGCCTCATGTCCATGTACTGATCAAAAAAATCATGGGAATTTGCATAAAAGGTTGGTATATTCATCATCACCCCCTGCTAGATAAAAGAAAGCCCATTAGCTGATCACAACTTCTTAGAAAGAGAACTAAATGAAGATAGGAAATTAACACTTTTAAAAAACTACTAGAAGAGAGAGAAAAAAGCACCTCAGCGCTGATTCTGCCATGGGAATTGACATTACCATTAGTCAAATGAAACCTTTGAACAGCTATCCCATTTGTTCTGTTAGTATAACTATTGCCCCACCCTCTAGAAGATTGACTTGAATGTCTGTAAGACGAGGGAGAGTTAGTGTGCTGATGCTCTCCTGTAGAAACAGGTTCATGTCTCATGGGATAATAGCTTGGAGCAGTGTTATAAGAAGGCATATGTATATCTCTCACAGAGTGACTACTTCTACGCCCGTGTGCATGTACATTCTGAAAAGAGGAAGCAATATGCCTCGATGATAGAGAATCAGAGTGGTCCCTTAGCTCAGAGTTATTTCCTCTCGCGACAAGTTGGTTGTTCCCATAACCCAAGTCACTTGTACCTGCAATATAAAAAGGCATTTCTTTTAGAAAAAAATACAACTATTGAAAAAGGATAATACTGTATTTTGACGGCATGAATGTATATATTCAGTTATAAGGTTTAAAAAAGTAACCCAAGTTGATACTGGTATAAGTATCTTCAAATTATCTTCGAAATTTCATCATATACCATTATCAATCATATAATCTGCAGTAACATTTGTTGTTACAATTACATACCAGCAATTTGAACCCCTCCATGAGCAATATGAGGATTAGTACCCAAGTTCCAACTTTGATTTGTCCCACCACCACTCATATCACCGATTCTCTCTTCCCCATAATTATTAGATAAATTACTTGGAGGATACTGATAGCGTGATGAGTGGTTAGATACATGATTACGTGTCGGATTATCTTCCAAAACAAGCGCCGACCGCCTTCTAACATTCCTCGTAGAATCATCGCCATGATAGCCATTTCCACAATAAGGCCCCTCACCATGACCATAATAGGCATTTGAACTCGGTCTTCTGTAAGATCTGCCGCTAGAGCTTCCCATTTCATAGGGGACAGAATTTTCTGGTCCTTTTCTTTTTGATGCCATTCTACCTCTGGTTACAGAAGCTTGTGGCTCATATGTGTTGCAATCAACTACGTATCTCCCATAGTCACTCGGAAGTAAAGGAGCAGAATTTCTTTGTCGGGTATTAACATTTCGAGAACCAGATGGGTCACTGTAAGGACCAGGAAAGGATCGAGGGTGATGATGTGGCACTTGCATGTTTGAACTTGAAGAATAATCATTATACTCTGAATTCTGATGTATAGTTCCGTGGTATCCTCCTCTTAAGGAATTGTTTATGGGATGAAGCAAAGGACCATTTTCTGGAACAGCTGCTGCACCTATATGCAAAAAGTATCATAATTGTCATATAAAAATGAACTAATATCACTTGAAGGACCTTACTAACTACAAGCATGGGTAGAGCATAGAAGAGTATAATCATTTCATATATAAAAAAATGTTAAATCACGGAATCTTTACGATTTTGTACCATGGGTAGGAACACACATAAAAGTACTTCAGAAAAAAAAAATGGCAGCTCCAAAAACATCGTGCATACATATGCAAGGAAATGTCTCTTTGAAGACTTAACTGCACAAGTATAAGTTTGTATCTAAGTAATGTAACTGTGGAAACTGCAAAAGTATGTAACAATTTATGTGGCTCAATTAATGGTCAATCACCTGTTGAAATATATGACTGGTTTGCCATTGCATGATTTCTTTGACGACCATGGTCCATTTCCCCAGTGAATGGGTTAGAGTTACGTCTACGATCCATAGCTCTTACGGAGTTGAAGAATCAAGCCTAGAGCCAGGGGAGAGAGAGAAAATATAAGTGGAGAATTAAACCAGATTTTTAAGCACCTAACTAAAAACTACAACTAAAGACAAACCAAACTCGAAACCACTTATTTCTAAGGAGGTAAAATTTCAAAGTAACTTAACACATCAGCTAAATAAATAACTAACCACCAGAAGATATTCAAATACGACAACAAAATATGAGTTTGCAGATAAGTCTTAAGGAAACATGTCAACTATACTTTCATTATTTACCTTTTTGCACGTCAGCTGATAAAATGCATAAGCATAAAACACATGCACTTATACACCTATCTATGAATACATTTAAGTTCGCATATAGCCGAGTCCAAGTTTCATCACTGTATGCTGTTTCATACTGGTACTCCAAAATACTTGGCTGAATAATAGCTTCTTTTAAATCTTTTCACAAAGATAAACTACATAGATACAAAATGCATTCAAATAGGATTAATAATCTCATAATCGAAAAAGGAACATAGAGATAAATGTATACTGTTTCATACTGGTACTCTAAAAATACTTGGCTGAATAATGGCTTCTTTTAAATCTTTTCACAAGATAAACTACATAGATACAAAAAGCATTCAAATAGGATAAGTAGTCATTGAAATAGGATTAATAATCTCATAATCAAAAAAGGAACATAGAGATAAATGTTTTAAACTACACTACTACTTTAGCAATTCTTCCATGTTTCAAAAATTTGTTAGTTTCATTCTCATTTGGGAACAACTCATCCATTTTAATTTCCAATTCAACTTATTCCATATCAGTAATATTTTTACCGTAAACAAGCATTATAAAAGTATTTCTTACAAATCTAAATCAACTCCTTCATTTCATAAACTCTGCAACAGATAACTATTTAGTAATTACCTTATAAGAAACCAAATAGCACTGGTGCTAAAAGATATATTGTTAATCAACCTTAACAACAGTCAGACTGTTGACAAACCCTTATTAGAAGATACTAATTCCATAATTTTCTTGCATCTCAACTCACGTCATCAACGCCAGATAGGGAATTATTTGGTGCCTCGCAGAAATAAGTAAATATCCGATGCCATCAAGAATTGAAATCCGCAGAGAAACAAACGAAATGTTTATATTTAGTAACATATAGGCAAAGAATGAACATTAATCAATACAATCCGAAATTTAGACAAGTTGACAGAAAGGGAGTGAACATACTGCGACGTGAACTAAAAAAGAACGTACACCATGATATCTAATTAAAAAATGACCCAGCGTAAAGTAACTAGAAATGTTTACGTAGCCACAACCAAAAAAATAGTTTAATATACATCAATCTCATTCTTCAGCTTTACATAAAAAAAGAACTGATTGGTAAATAGTAAATAAAGTTGCCTGACTCAAACAAGGAACCAGACAACTTGAAGGATTTTTTTTACTTCTATAGAAAAATACTGCCACTTCAAATATAAAGTTGCTGTAGTTTAAAGATATACACGCACGACAACATCGAAATCACAGCCAACATTTTTTAATGGTCTGCTTCTCGATATGGTCACTCCACCAACTAACAAAATTTACCCAAGTAGGAAAGTATTCCTTTCTCTAAGGAATAATACAGGGAATATTTCCAAATTTTGCACTAATTTACAAGTCAAGATGGGAACGTTTAGTTATGTCTGCAAACTGAACTCTGCAGGCCAGAACGAAAATCGGCATTGGACTGGAAGCAAGAGTTCCAATGCATAAAAAAACCCAACAAAAACCTTTAAAACTTATGTTCCAAAGAAGCAACGAACAAAATTAGAACCAATTTCATGTACCGAAAAGAATGTACATGTAAAGCTTGTGCTACTAAAAACGATTCAACAAAGAGAAACTGCAAATTCCAACATCTGTAATTCAAATATACTTTACTGTCATTGGTCAACTTACATCAAAGGGGATCAAATTCATCGGGTTAAATGTGGCTACTGGCTAGCCTCCATTAACAAATAAAATATCAATCTTGAAGGATTTATTACTTAAAAGTGGTAATAGTCATATGACGCCATGGTCTTAATCAAGAAGCTTAACTGTGATTATCATCTATCCCTATCAGGAACTCTAAGCCAAACTGAAAATCTAATAGCCTAACAATGTCCTTTCTGGCATGAGAGTATCGTAAAGCTTGTCGTGGACCGTGAAATGATCATGAACCTTCATAAAAAAGTTTATTATTAAGGCCATAATTCTAGATCACGAAATAGGTAATGCGCTAACACAGAGAAGCTTATCGAATATATTATCCCGGAGTGCCAAGCTCATACACTTCATGGTTCGATGTCTCTCATATAATATTCTAGAAATGGGCTTCCTAGAAATTGAGATAAAGGTTTCCCTTCCACCACGAAATTCTTCTCAGATAAAAACAGGATTCAAAAACATGAATCCCTCCTTCAGCTGTTTAGATTACCCAAAAGTGCCTGCAATACAATGCCAAATCGCGAGATAAGATGAACTGAGAAATCAAAGCCTATAAACCCCGACCACACGTGGCTCCAAACACTTAAAATGACTATCTAATGGAGCAACACAGCCTAAAAACAACAATGCTAGGAAGTTGGAATGCACATTTGTCTAAAATAACTGGAAAGGAACAGATGGTAGGTAGACGAAAATTTTGAAGCTAAAAAAGATCATACTTTGGGAAAATAACGAGAAAAATTGTTTGAGAGTAAAAGACAATGATTTATCAAAATGAAATGTGAGGGGGAGAAAGAGACGGAAAGAGAGAAATAATTCAGCTAAATGACAGTCTCACTAAGCAAAGTCTGACCCACCTGTGTTAAGGTTGATAATGCCGCTCTACTATGTTTAACCCAATAAAACCCATCATAACTCTGTACCAGCATGAACAAACCACCTAACCTAAAAAGGTCTTAAGGTGATTTATGGCAATAACTTTTAACACGGTCCAAATACTTTCCAGAGAGATCACTCGAGTATACACCAGTAATTGGCTGCAATAAGTGTGCTTGTACAACATGATATTGGTAATTTCCAACATAATGGACCTCAACATCATAAGGATGCTACATATGATTGATGATTTCGATTTGCTGCTCTGTCAAGGCTATGGTAGCATACACTCGGTAATAAAAGACACTAGACGAGGGCCAATTCTTTGCGATTCACTAAAAATGGAGTTGTGTAAACAGTGAACAGAATTTAGCAGCTGCAGAAAAAAAGTTCTCACACAAAATAAGTAAAATATGCGTTTAGTTTAAAAGATAAGTATGCATTTACTTTATTCTCTATATCTTGACCTCAATGTGTCTCCATAAGCCTGCATGCTTCAGTCTAACAAATTCACACAATTACTGAGTAAAACTAAACAAGATTATTTAACAAAACCAACAGTTTTTTAAAGCTAACATACATGTAAGCTTATCAAAATTACTCCACGAGTAGCAAGGTCATACTCAAGGTCGAATGCCGACATGTAATTATCTAAAAAAGAGCTTCCTTAAATTTCTATCACATAATAACACATTAACACCACATATTTTAAGAACCTGTCCGACTCGTGTAAGGAGTTAAAACAAATCCCATTTCAGTGCCTACAATACATACCAATCACGATTTCAGATGTACTGAAGAAATGCAAAACTGGAGCACTCTATAGACCTCGACTAGTCATGTATCTTGAAAATTTCTAAACTAACAGAGCCAAAAGTCCAAAAGGAAGTACATACACAAAACCTGGTAACTGTAAAAAGAACGATACTCGGAAGTCGGAAAGAAGTAACGGACACTTGTCAAATAATCTGAAAAGAACCAGTTGGAGGTAGATGAAATTTTTCAAGCTACAAAAAAAAGTAAAATACTTGGAAGAATTAAATCGAGAAACTAGAGAGTTCAAAAACCATGGTTTAGTGAAACTGAAAAAGGAAGAGGAGAGAGAAATGGATAAAGAGAGAGAGAGAGAGTTCATCAGACAATCTCACTCGCCAAAAGCTAACCTACCTGTGTCATGTACTCATGTTGGTAATGTCGGTCTACAAGAGTAGCAGTTCAACTCGATGTTGATTGTTGAAATAAAAAAGAGGGTATCAGATACACCCATCGTATTTTTGCATCTGCATGACCAAACCACCTAACCTAGAATAAGTTGTTAAGGTAATTGCTGACATCAATTTATAATATTATGCAGTAATAAACCCAACATATTTCACAGAAAAGATAGGTATGATTGCTTAAAGAAAGAACTTGGGTAAACATCTCAATTAAATATTTCCAGAATGATGAACAAAATATTTAGACAACTGTCATTAACAGATGAAATGAGAAAAATGCCAAATTATCAATAGTCTCATCGTTAAATGACAAGAATATAGAAAATGTAATTGCCAAGCCCATGAATATACTTGAACCTCAAAGTATCTCCGTGGGCTTGGCATATGCTTCCCATAAGGAAATCACTCAAATAAAAAATTATGAACGCAACTTAATAAAAACGCCAACTGTCTGAAACTGACACGTATGGAAAAGTTGCATGCTTAAATATTCTTGAAAACAAGACGAACTTTGAAAAATTCTATCTTAACACTTAAGTAAGAGACAATGTATCTTCAGTTCTTCTGCAAGATTTCGAGTTTCACAGTTCACAAGTTTCACTCTCCACGGTACCGTTGCGCCTCTGTTTAGTAGCGTCATTCTGTTGCTCATTTGAGATGCCAACAATAAACTGTTACTCTAATATCTAACTGTTAAGCATTTTCATCACAACGGGAATCATGTTCGATGCAATAACATATATAATATATATTGATGATTGACTTTATTTTGAGTTTCAGTCTTCAGTTCACAAACTTAAAGAATGTTTGTATCTTCATACAGACTAATCAAATAAGAGGCCTGCTAGAAAATTAAATTATTAAAAGAAACATTGATACCAGAGCTCTGTATCTTTTTCTTTTATATTTACAAAATTTGGGTTATAACCTTCAACCGCAGTAGCAAGCTCCAAGTCTGCTAACGGGGATTTATCATCGAGCAAACCACAAAATAGCCAAAATAAATAAATAAACTTCATACCAAGACCAGAACTTCTCATCTAACGAATATCTTAATTAAGTGAAACAAATCGTAACCAATTAATAAAAAATTGGCAGGAAAAAACATTCAACTATTAAAACTATTTCAAAATAAGTATCAGGGAAACAAACCAACTTGTAAAAAGGAAATCATTCGTTGGATTGGTAATAAGTATCCCTTTTCATTTTCTCGATTCAGAATGTATAAAACGGATCAACTGATATACTCTTTCATAATTTAAACATATAAACAGAATTGCCAACATATTCTTCAATAGAAACCTCGGTACACAACACAGAAAATGTCCAAAATCTAGACAATTGCATGACGGGAAAATTGTTAAAATGGTACCCAACCTATTAACTTTTAGTGATTTGGTATCCAACCTAACACACTTTCTAAATTGGTACCCAACCTATACATTTCACTCTTATTTGGTACCCAACCTAACACTTTTCTAATTTGGTACGCAACCTAACATTTTTTTCTAATTTGGTACCCAACCTATGCGTTAAAGGCCGATGATCAAAGACAGATTGAGTCCCTTAATTGGACTGTATACGTATAGGTTGGGTACCAAATTAGAGCGAAACGTATAGGTTGGGTACCAAATAGAAATAGTGCTAGGTTGGGTACCAAATTAGAGCGAAATGTATAGGTTGGGTACCAAATTAGAAAGTGTGTTAGGTTGGGTACCAAATCACTAAAAGTTGATAGGTTAGGTACCATTTTAGCATTTTCCCCATTGTATGACATGATACAACTACTAAAATTAAGAAAGTTTAGGTATAATTAATTAAATTTCTATTCGTTACCAAACTACAATCTTTACCTTATTTTTAAACCTCAATCTTCGCTGAGTATATATATCACATATACACATATATATTTGCGCCTAAACAAGATTTATAGCAAGATTAACAAATGATTCTATTATCAGGGACGGAACTAGGAAGTTCAAATGATTAATTTTTCATAAAATGGGAGGGGCAAAATACGCCAAATTTTGAAGACTTTAATCAAAATAATTAAAAAAAAATTTACTTTTTCGTCAATTTATATCAAAATGGGAGGGCCCCTCCAACTGTCTCCACCTAGTTCATTCCCTAATTCTCTACGTGGTCACCAAGACGAAACTAGGTAAATGACACCAGGCCTACTGCCCCCACAAGCTTATTTACTACAATAGGTTCGCAATGTAGCTTAAAATAATCAGTTCTGACTTACAACCTACTAGGTAAGAAATGTTCTCCGGAAACTTCAACATATTCGCTTCTCTCTCCGGAAAGATTATCATAATTAACTAATTTACACTTCAAAGAGGGGAAAATAATAATGTAACAAACGTTATTCCCCGTTGTTTAAAAAAAAAAAAAAAACTCATCGCATGTTGTTGTGAGTGAAAATCTAAGTAGTGGCGGAGTTAGGAGTAGGCTGACAAAGGCTGCAATATAAAAGCGGGAAACTCATTTCCTCTTTCAAATACCATGTTTCCCGTTTTAAGCTTTCCGTTTTCCGTTTTTCTTTGTCTTACGTGTAAATTTAAAAGAAAAAATCAAATTTTCATGTTTCAGTTCTCGCTTTCATTTCACTCCCCTATCGGCCGCCAAACCCCATATTAACAAAAAAGAAAAGTGATAATTTACCATGTATTCAAGCAAAAAGTTCCCAAATTTTCATTACCCCAAATAAAAACTTATTCTAAGATAATACTCCAAAATTCTACTTGTAACACCTTAGTATTCGACCTAAAACGATTGAATTAAAATAATATATCTCGTTTTTATGATAATCTATGAAATCAGCCTTTAAAACAAATATCGTAAACAAATTACAAAAAGATGAAATTTTCTATGAATTTCTACTTAACAACTAAAATTCAATCCAAAAAAACAATTAACAAAATTTATCCTAACAATATAACTTCCTACAAGTAAACATTTCTAAAAAAACTAATAAAAAATAAAATAAAATAACTTAATCCTATGTGAAATATGTACATATGATATAAATATATATATATATACATATACCCATAATTGTTATTTAATTCTAATTTTAAATCAGGATCATCATCAATATCCCAAGATTAAAAATAATAATCTACAATTTACTTAACATCTTAAAATCCTAACAATATAATTGTTATTTGAGTCTAATTTTAAATCATGATAATAATAATAATAATAATAATAATAATAATAATAATAATAATAATAATAATAATAAAACAGAGGTATAATTGAAAGTTCGGATAATTTTATATATGATTAAAAAAAAAAGGAGTACCAAATCGGAAAATGATCGAACGGTGAGGATTGTTTGATCGGATGATCGGACGGTGGAGAAGAAAATGGATTAAATAATATTTTTATATATCAAAATTATGAAAAATGAAAGGTTAGGAGGACGATATTTATAGGGAGGGTTGGTTACAACGATGGTCCCGTAGTTTTTGGGAATGTATTATTTGGTACTGTAATTTTATAGAAAGTATTATTTGGTACTTAGTTTTGGGGAAAGTATTATTTGGTACTGTGGTTTTGGTTAAAGAATGGTCCCCTGGTTTAAAAAAAAAGTTCTATTTGATCAACTTTGATTTTCTACCAAGTGTAGCGGTCACCGATAAAATATTGTGTACTCCATCAATTAAAATAGTCTTCTCAACCAATACATTTTAATTTAACTGCAGACCCCATAAGGGTTCACCGGTCTTTCATATGATTGGTTAGGACCGACAGATTTTGATAACCTTGTCCACAAAATATTTACTCAGCGGTCGTCTATCTAACAAAGACACGGGATAAGATTTGGAGAGTCGTACATGGAATATATCCGGGTCATGACGGCACGAGTACGATGAGAGAAATATAAAGTACAATACAAGAGAGTCTATTTATTTGAGAAGAGTCTTTATATGGGGTTTTGATTAACATAATGGTTTTGTGGTATAAAAGAAAATTCTATTTGGTAAACTCTCAACTTAATAGAAGTGTACAAGTCACCTATCTAATACATATACGGAAAAAGAAATTGAGAGTCGGACACGAAATATAGACGGGTCACCACGCACGAGTACGACACAATACAAAGTATAACAAGATAGTCCGTTTACTTTAAAATTGTACTCTTTTGACTTTGAGAGTTTACACCATTGTTATTATACTCTTCGGGGCCTCGGGGGTTGCACATCGAATGTTGTATTACATTTAAAAAAAATAAAAAATTCCGCTGCCGAGGTTCAAACCCGGATATAGTCCATATCTTGAGGGATTTTTGCTACAATGGATGGTTATACCAAAAACGCATATAAAATATATATGATCTTAGTTTATTTGTGTATCTGAAAGCCATAAGTCATTATAAATGGGATAATTATGCTTTACATTACCAACATTTTGGTGGTTAGTGGATTTTATACCATTGTATAAACTTTAATAGTTTACATGTTGACGTTAATGAAGTTCATCAAATTGAAGAAAGCCGTCGAACTTAACAGAAGTTAAGTCACGTGAGCGCACGTGACCTGACTTCTGTTAGTCCGTTTACGTCTTTATGCAATTTAATGAATTTTATTAACATTATAGTATGGAAATTAATTGCTAAAGTCTATAGGAATGTATGAAAATCACAAACCAACATTGGAAATTTAAACTAAAATTATTCCTTAAACCATTTTACAGGCTAATCATCGCTAAATACATACCAATTAAGTTCGATGAAACGTATGGGGTCTTGAAAAACATAAACTAGATTCGTATCAAGACTTTTTATAGTAAAAACAAGCTTTGTTTTAAAAACAGCAATCAAACATGCTCGTATTGCAACCCGAGTGTATACCACAATATATTAAAAAAAATTAAAAAACATAGCAGTATAGCGCAACTTGCCACCATATATATTCCACGTAAGCACCCAAAAGTCGGAAAAATATATTGAGAGTCGGACACAAAATATAGGCGGGTCATGACGGCACGGGTACGACACAATAAAAAGTATAACAAGAGAGTTTTTCCTTTAAAATTTTACTCTTTTGACTCTAAAAATAACAAACAAATAGCAATCGGAGAAAAACATCTAGTCAACTCTATAAAGGGAGAACAAACTAGTTGGTTAATTAAGCTTTTACACGGTCGGAAAAGGTTACTTTGTAATCTTCCATTTAATTGCGTAATACTCTATAATGATTCAGGGGTGGCACAGTGACTGTTTTATGTTCCGATAATAAACTGAATTACAATTCAGAGATTGAAAGCATAGCGAGAAGAGGCATGTTGTATCATAGGTTTGCAAATGAATACCACTAACCCTGCGATTTAATCTCGTCTCGTATTTGGATCTGTGACTTGGCTCTACGGCCGAGTAAAACCAAGTTCTCTAATTGTAAAGTAAAATGGTGTTTTCCTAATGTTATTTTCACGTTCGACAAGAATCTTGGCATTTAAAAAAAAAAGAAGATAATTTCCGCTGCCGGGATTTGAACCCGGATATAGTCCAGATCTTGGGCGATTTTTGCTACAGCGGATACTTATACTAGATTTGCATATAAATAATTATATATCATCTAGTTTATTTGTGTACTTGCTAAGTGTACTTGCTAAGTGTATTTGTGGGCTGGGTCTAGGGATAGCAATTGGGCCGGATTTCTTTAGACCCGATCCGACCCACACATCAATCTGCACATAACCCGACCTGATTTGTTTATACCCGATCCGACCCGTTTGACCCGGAATTTTTTTGATAAGCCAAATAAGTGCAAACCATTATTAAGCATCTAACAATAACCATTTAATTAAATTAGAAAAGCCTAAAAATCTTATTTTTTCCAAATTTTTCATATTTACCTGGTAAAAATTTATAATAATCTAAATTATTCTTTACAACAATACCCAAAAAAATAAAAGGAAAAAAACTGACAAAAAAAAGGAAATAATAAGCTAAAATAAAATAAGGATATATATATAGAGAGAGAGAGAAAAAAAAAGTTAGTACACAAGAGAGATGACTAATTAATTTGGTGAATGGGTCTCTTTTAATATTTTATCGTTGATAATTAGCTTTCTATAATTAGCTTTCATCACTAGACACATATGTTTTATACAATGTATCTATGTGTGCATCTATGTATATATCTGTGTATATGTTAGAGAGAGAGGATGTGTCATGTGTGTGTGTTGGGTTGTGTTTTATTACGGGGTAATTCGCTATAAGTAACTCATAGCAACTTATATTACTCCTATATATCTTGATAAGTTCACATTTCTCATAGGTACCACTTTTTAATTATTTAGTTTATTTACTAAATTGTTATATAAACCAAAATATAATATATATATATATATATTTTATCTTTCTACAAACCCAAAAAAATAGTTTTTTTTATTTTTTTTGTAATTTTTTTAAAATTTTGTGATTTTGTGATTTTTTTTTTCATTTTTTGTGATTTTTTTCATTTTTTATAATTTTTTTCATTTTTTTTGTAATTTTTTTGTAATTTTGTGATTTTTTCATTTTTTATAATTTTTTTGTGATTTTTTTATTTCTTTGTAATTTTTTTTTTTATTTTTTTTTTTGTGATTTTTTGCATTTTATATAATTTTATGTGTTTTTTTTTCATTTTTTATGAAATATGTGTATGGCGTTTTGGTAAATAAAATAAATAATTAAAAAGTGGTACATATAGGGAATATGAACTTATTTCTAACTTGCACAAAATTGCACAAAAGTGCAAAGTAACCCAATCCAACCCGACCCAAATAATCCTGCACTTTTATCCAACCCGTACCGGGTCGGGTCGGGCCAAAACCCGGAATTCTGCCATCCTTAGCTGGGTCCGATCCGGTTCGGTTTTTGGCAAAACCGAAACCGAGTATATTTTTCGGTTCGTTTTTTTTCGGTTTCGGTCTTTTTATTTTTTGGACCGAACCGGACCGGTTTTTTTGGTCCAGTTTCGGTTTTTTTTGGTTTTATTTTTGATTTTTCGGTCATTTTCAGTTTTTTTCGGGTTTTTTTCGGTCTTTTTCGGTTCGGTTTTACTGAAAACCGAAACCGACCCGATTTTTTTTTGGTTTTTCGGTTTCGGTCTTTTTCGGGTTTTTTCGATTCGGTTATCGGTTCGGTTCGGTTTTTCCGATTTTTCGCCCAACCCTACCTACTACTTTTTAAAATAATTTTAGAATTCAGAAAACTTTTTTTTTCCGAGAACTAATTTGTATTACAAGGATAATATAAATAACTTCTTAAAATTTACAGGACAAGCCAATATAATATGATATCATCGAACGTGCCCACGCGTTGCATGGTGCAACCGATGTATTTTTTAAAATTTTTAAACATTAATCATATTAAAAAAATACAACAAAATTGAAAAGAAATAATACTAACCTATGCTGTCACGGTTGACCATGGTAATTTTTTGCTCCATATTTTCAGTATTTTTCTACTTTGTACTTTGTAAAGAAGGAGATAGAAAGAAAAGAACATACTAAACCATATGATGAGTAATAGGATAAACGAATTTAATTGATGATAGCGTACAAACAGTTACTTCATGGGCAGTTACATTTTTTAAATGGAAAAAAAAACTGGTTTGACATTTTTTGTAAATTCTGTAATTATTTGGGTATTTTTATAAATATTTGTTTTAAGTCTTCATAAGTCATACTCACATAAACTAATAGTATAGATATGAAATGTATGACATATGTTTATTTAATAAATACTAGTGTATCCCGCCCACGCGATGCATGGTGTGACGCGTGTAGCAGTGTAACCGTAATAAAATTATAGTTACGGAGAATACATAAATTACAAAAACATAAATACTAAAATTTAGGAAAATTAATATTAGGTTTGAATGGGAGAGATAATTAACCAGAGGAGATAAATTGATTTGATGAAATATTTTCTCTCCATGTGAGAGGAAAGTAGAGAGAGAGAGGGGAGAGATGCTAACCCTTTGATGATAGAGCTTATTAATGTGAATTGATGATAGCGTACAAACAGTTATATGTCGTGTACTTAGCTGCAGAGGCAAATCCACAGTGTCAAACGGGAGGAGATAATATTGTACTCCATCCGTTCCCATTTAATTGTCCATTACGAAACTACGTGCAATTTTGACTGATTTATAACTTGTATCAAAATTATCAAAATAATTTTTTTTAAATCTAATTATAAAATTTGAATTACATAATTCGGTGCATACAGATACATTGTTAATAGATACATGTTGAATATTCATTGAATGACACACCACACGTGTGGTGAACCCGGTTTATAATAGTGTTTGTCGTCTATAGTCTTATTATTACATGTTATATCCAACTTCAGTTACTTCTACTTCTTTGTCAACCAATTTGTTTCTCTTTATACAAATATATATTTATTTACATATATAAACTATTTTTGTAACCTATTTTTAATTTTGAGCCATGGCTAAGGCACTAATGTAACGAGTTGTGGGGCGGCGGCGGTTTTCCCTTCCGTTCTTTCATCTTCCAAGTCGAAGTTTACCACCGCTTTGCCGCTACCTTATTCCACTACCGGAGATAATCTAGGTACACTATGACGGCTGACTGGATGCCGGGTCAGCCTCGACCACCCTACCTCGATGGCTCAGCATCCGGGTAAGAAAGTATTACCTTTGAACTATTTCAGTCATATTTTAACTAATACTTGGGACTATTAGGGTTAGTCTTGAAACTTAGATTAGATTAAATAAAGCCCTGTTAAAAAATACATTAAGGCTTTTCACTAATTGATCACTTGAATTGCCTCCATTGTTTTAAAAAAAATCCATTTAACTACTTCAAAGAAACTTGAAAGTCATCCTACATGTACACAGTCATATAAAATAGGTTACTTCCTCAATATTTACGTACCCTAACATGTTGGCAAATGGCAATGATCGGTACGTATTAATTTCATATTAATATCATTTCAATTTACATATTTCTAGTTTTTCAGGGACATTCTTTTTAGTTTTCTATATTGCCATACAATCATATGATAATTGAAACTTTGTGACCATTCTGATTTGTAATACCGCAACTGAAACAACTAAAAAAAATTGTGTATCGGTCTTGCACTATTATTGTGTTACTGACCGAATTTACACTCATATATATCTCAGTCCTTGATATTCGATGTTGTTAGTAATTATCTCTAGAGATCGATTCAATGCTGAAAATTGCCCATTGAAATATTTATCAAATTCTTTAAATACGTACAGAGACTTTGGGTTCGATCCACTAGCTAGGTCTCGGTGCAGTACCTGAGAACCTCGAGAGATTCAAAGAGTCCGAACTGATTCACTGCAGATGGGCAATGCTTGCTGTTGTATGCTACTCTTATTTGTCCTATTTTACTAAATAAAACCAGTGTTCTTAAAAATCGAAAACTTAGGTAAAGCGTTTTTGCAAGAGCTAAGCTAAAACTGCAAAAAGCGTAAGTTTTTAGCTGCCTAAAAATGGAAAAAAGTGAGCTTTTTAAAGCTTTGATCGAGTTTTTTAGTACGAAGCCAGCTTATTAAAAATCTAGATTAAAACTAAGAAATGGAAAATTAATTACTGTCCTAAACTACGACCTCTAAAAGGTCACAAAATTGTCATCAAAACAAATTACGTAACACGTTTAACAAAATAACCAACTTCTAGATTTCTGAACAATCAAAACATCAACATTCGTATGAAAGGTGGTTTTTTTTTTCCTGCCCGGGATCTTGCTACCAGAGGCACTAGGACTAGGCAATTGGGTAACAGCACAAGAATGGGCAGCAGTCCCCGGAGGACAACCCATCTATTTGGGTCAACCAGTCCCGTGGGGTACCCTACCAACGATTTTGGCCATCGAGTTTCTAGCTATTGCTTTCGTAGAGCATCAAAGGAGCATAGAAAAGGACACCGAGAAAAAGAAATACCCCGGTGAAGCTTTCGACCCCTTATGGTACTCGAAAGACCTTAAGAAGTTCGAGGAGTATAAGGTCAAGGAACTCAAGAATGGTAATTGGACACACCTATTTTACGATTAAAGCTAAATATACAGTTCACACAAATTGGATTTGAGAGATTAAATTGCTAAAGAAGTTCGGTAAATAAGCTTGGAGTATTTGCTGAATAATTAAGCTAGCAAAATCAAACCTTTTACTTCTACTGTTAAGATTATGATATATTAGAGCATACTATTAGCAGTAAAGGAATTGAATTTGGACACTCCGTTGCTAAGGGACACTAGATAAAAATGTCTAGATATCATTAGTATTTGCTATTACGCTATTTCTAATAATATCTAGACTCTAGATATCATTAGAAATAGCGTAATAGCAATAGAATAACAACAGATTATGCGCCGCTATAATGTTGCTAAATTTAACGACATTCATATTTATCAGAATAGCAACGGAGTGTCCCTTATTATCATGTCATGGGAATTTTTCTTGTATTGAAACAGTAACAAAGGACACAAATATTGAGTCCATAATACATTTGGAGAAAAAAAAAAGCATAAGGGGAAATAGCCTAATCGACTGTTTGGAGAAGAAATGTTAATAATAGATTGATTGTCCACTTACATTGCTTATTGTGAAACTATTGCAAGTGATATAATGATTCCGAATTTCAGAAGACAAAGTTTATACTCGTGTAATATGACATTTCTTACTTTTATGTTAGGGCGATTGGGGCTACTAAGCATTGTAGAATTTTGCGTGCAACAACCGGCTTACCCTGGAACTGGACGGCTTGAGAACTTAGCAACTCACTTGGCTGATCCATGGCACAATACTATTGGTGACATCATTATCCCCCGTGGTGTTTGAATATTTTCTCTATCGTTACCGCATTTGTAATTAGCATTGTAAGTTGTAACGATTTGTAATGGAGAACGCTGAAAGATTTGCATTAATTATCATGTTCTATCTAATACAGTACTAATTAATTTGGATAAAACATTTTATGAATGATCTCTTTGTCACAGTTAAAAGCTTATTCAGTGTGAAAAGAACTATTCGCGCGAGACCCCGCAATATTATTCGGTGGTAGTTTAGCTGCAACGAATACGCAGCCAAGGTAATATTTCTATCGACATCAACGAATCTAACACATCGTCATTATACGTGATTAACTCGTGTATAGATCCACAACTCATTTATTATCTAAGACAAATCATATTATTTTTAACTTTCAATATAGTTGGTCTATTCTTCTTTCGTTGACAATGTTTTATAATCTTTCTTCGTATATGTATATTATTAATTAATCTGAATAAAGCAACTATAAACGAGCCAAAGAGAGCTTTGATCGTGCTCGGCCTGTTTATTAGACTATCGCTATATTTTTATTCATATTAAGTTCAGTTAGAAAATAAACAAACACGAGTCAAACACTCAACGAGACGAGTATTAGATTATTCACAAATATTTCGGTTTATTGAGCTTTAGAAGTTTAAGTTTTTGGTGAGATTATTTTGGTGTTTGACTCGTTTTTATTTATTTTCTAGACCATGAAATATGGAAAGTATATCAAATAAAATGTTGATACACTTATTTCCTTAACAAAATATTTATATATTACAGATTTAAATAATCCTAAATCTCTCCAAAGTCTATTTCCATATCTCACAAAAATTAAATTATTCTAGCAATTCTCAAATATCTTACCTTAATTTTCAACCTTAAATAAGACTTGAATGATGCCTACATCTTTCATTATTGAGGAATAAAGAAATAGCTGGCTGAAGAACTATTGTACTTATTATTTTTGAGTGATTAAAATCAGATAGTGTAGAAAAATATTGTGCCCTAGGAAACTCCAATGGTATTGTAATTTACGGCTTAATTCTACAACAAACTTAAACTTTAGTGACAATTTCTTTTAAATATATACAATCAAAATTTGTCTCTAAATGTTAACTTTTCGGGGCAAAAATAATTATTAGATACACAAATATTTTTATTCCCAAATCTAACTTTCAAAACAAAAAAAAAAAAAAAAATTGTCCGAAAAAACAATCATATATGTACATAAGGAGACGATTTAGTTTTAGACACAAAAATAATTTTGTTTGTCCCTAAATCTAACTTTTAGTCAAATAATTTGAATTTTTTTTGTCTTCAAAGACAATCACATACGAACATAAGGAGACAATTAAAATTTATCTCCAAATAATTTTTTAGACAAAATTAAACTATCTTCTTATGTCCGTATGTGATTGTCTTTAGAGATAATTTTTTTTTTTTCAAATTATGTGCATAAAAGTTAGATTTGGGAAAAAAAAATTATTTGTGTGCCTAAAAATTAACATTTGAAAACAAAATTTGATTGTGTCTAAAAAAAAATTGTTCCTAATTCTTAAATTTGTTGCACTAATTTGCTATCTATTGATATTATTAGGAAAAATATTCTACCTATACTTTTCAGAAGCTTTGACATATACAAGAAAATAAACTCTCTTGCGTTATAAAATATGGTTATTAATCTAATAGATGTCATCTAAATTATGTCTTCTTCTAAAATCAGTAAGAAATGTTGACTAAAGTATTTCATTAGTAAGAGATATAGAGATTTTCGAATATACTTCACATGTTTTTTCATATATATGTCTTCCTTAAAATCAATAAGAATTTCCCCCAATTTTGATAATTATTAAAATTTCTCCTAACAAGGGGAAATAGTTTATTGGAAATAGGTTTATGAGTAGAATAACGATCAGTTATGGGCCTTTAAGAAATATTGTCCCTAATTTTTCGATCAAAAGAAGGTTTAGAAATACCAGAGCGAGGACAACATAGCGTCGGGAAAAGTCTCTTATGCGGAGTAGGTGGCCGTTTTGTGTGATGATTAGAAAGACATAACGAAAGAGGGTTATGAATATAATAGAGATAACAAATTTTGCAAAGTAAAAATATTAGATACATATTGACTACACACAAATTGATCTATTGTGGTTTTGGGCTTCAGAATAATGACTGATCGGTCTATCTCCGAGATGACTAATCGATCGATGATTAGTCGGAGCGATTTCTGACAATTTTGATGGACTTCCTCACCGTTTGGCCCAAAATAAATTACCACCACTTGTCCATGGTGCGGCGGTGGTTTGACAAACCTTTGCCGAGTTCGTTAGCGGTCCAAAGAAGTGAAATACATACATATTTTCGTGGAAACAATATGTCATTTTCTAAAGTGTCTACATTTTCTCTATTTGGTCACCGTAGGTATGATGAACCTCCGTGAAAGTGCATACATAATCATGTACTGCTTACACCATCGGAAAAAGTGACAGTAATGGAAAGAAATGTAGTAGCACTTTTTGTTAATATAATTTTCTATTTGCCACCTTTGGTAATTTCTCCTTCGCGAGCGACGTAGCTATGTTGCGGCAAGAGGTTGCAATCTCACTCACATTATTCTGCACAACATATTATTTTATGTAGCTTGTTTTCCTAAAGTATTTGGAAGTAAAGTACTTTGAAACCCGTTATAAAATCAGGCTCTCTTTGTGTCTAAATAAGTGTTTGTTATACATAAGAGGTGAGGCTAATACCAAAAATGCTTTTTCAAAATAAAGTTTCTTTTAAAACACATTTCTCCAGTTTTGTAATTGAGTTGATTACCGGTTTCTGGTTATAATTTATTGCTTTCCAAAGTATTATAAGACTATTAATTTCTAGTGTTTGTTATAAAAAAAAACTTGAAGTTTTGACTCTCAAATATTCGTATTTAGACTGCCAAAATGAAATCGATACAGGCCAATCACATAGTAATTCGAACTACGTGGTGGAATCTTTTTGTTTTTCGTTTCAACAGTTTGGATTAAAAAAAAATCCCGAATCAAAATTGCTTGTATTTTTGAACGCGCAATTAGAGACAGAGTAATTAATTGTTTTAGCGAACCAGAAAGCTGCCTAAACCCTAGCCACACAAATCCTAATCAATGGTAATACTCTTTCTATTCATCTTGATGTTGTAAGATTATTTTTCAATCTTTATATCATTTCATCACATTCTGTCACTTGCTCCAATGACATATCTTGCATTCAGTCAAGCTTGCTCTGATTAGCTTTTTAACTTTTTTTGTTGGTTTTATATACAAAAGTAGCATATAAATAGACTATTGATATGGATCCATATGTATACTTGCTTCAATAACTTTGGAGTAAATAATTATGGATTGAGCATCAACTTGTACCAATATATATTGAGTTGTCAAGGTCACTATATAGTCGTATATTCTAACCTCTTCTTCATGAAATCATTGATATCTAGTATATACATACATTATTGTCGGAAAACATTAGTTTCTTTTTCAGTAATTAACATGAATGCAATCATTTAGCCATGTTTTTCAAATTCAGCTACTTTTGCTTTTGGAAGTTATAAGCTGTTTCAAGAAAAAAGGTCGAAGTGAATCTCAAAAAGATACAATTGGAAACAAACCAGGAGACTCAGTCCTTAACTAAGAATAAAAGGACTTCAATTTCAGCTACAATATTTGATATATTTACATCTAATATATTGTTCTTAACGAGGACCCGATAACAACCTCGTTGAAGTCTTGATACATTTTTGGTAGCTGAAGTAGCTCTTGCTAAGACGATAAGCATCTCCACGGACTGAGAATGACTCAACAATCTCAATCCCGACGTATGTATGTCCTAACCAAGGATCAACTTCTTACCAAAGAATCGATGAGAAAAGGGTTAAAAAACATCCAAATTTACTTACCCAAAAAGGCTTTGTTTTAATCTTTAATGGCTTTCGAATGTCCAAACCACTCCCTCCATAATTAACCACGCATATCATTAAGAATTTAAGACTCTCGGCCACGGAGACCTAGGTTCTCTTGTCAATAAAAAACGTATATATAGCAAAATGTGACTGTTGATGTGAGCTATATAATCCTATGAATCAAAGAGTTTTTGAACACAGTTGCACCCAAAGTCATAAGGAATTTAGGCGAGGGCACGTCTGTCAGAACGTTGACTCGTAATGTGTCTACGAAAAAAACTGTATATCATTACGACACATTTTTTTCCGAATAACCGGTGTATGCAAGTCATGAGTTGTCTTGACTAAATCCACATCAGACGCTAGGGCACAGATAATTAATTTAATCCCTTGAAAGGTTTTTGAAAATTATGACTCATTACAAAATCTAACGCTTTATTAAAGAAAACCCGGGTAAAAACCACTTTTAAGATTAGGTTTGAATGATCAATGCTACTTTTTTTCCTTTTAGTATTTATCATTTTATGCTCAACGATGCCAAACGAAAACGATGCTACATTAATATTAACATGTAGTTATTTTGAAACATAAAACACAAATACATCTTTTCTTTAATAATAGTCCAAAATTATATACTTGATATTAATTAAGTTTTCTGATATTTTATGGTGGTATTTGAAAAGAGTCAAAAGACACTTGATGCAATGATCAAAGTTTCGAAGTTCGAAGTTCGAAGTTCGACCTGAGAATAATTAGAATAAGTTTTGCGTTTGCAATAAGTACGATAATTATAAGATGCAAAAATTTGTAATGTAATGTAATGCCAAATGGTAAAGTTCAGGTTTACGTTGGGACCCCTTTTTTAACTAGATTGTGTCCTGAAAGTGTAGATTTGATTTAGTTTTCATGAGGCTCAATCTTATCTGCTTATTCTTTATCCCTTTTCGTGTCTCATTTCTTATTTTTATTTAAATTTTAAATGTTCACAACTTTTTCTGCAAATTTATAAGTTTTTATATTATATTTATTCAAATTTTAAAACATTTGGACATAATATTGTTTTATACAATTTTTCTAAGATTTAATGTTCAATTTATATATTTATTCCAAAATAAATTGCATGTGGATTTTCTGTTAAAAATAATTATTGGAACGTATTGATACATGTATTATAGTAATTGTATAATTTTTTTTCAAGTTTTTTAGAATTTATTTTTGGATAAAATAAACAAGGATGTATGAAATGGGATAGAGAATATGGATAGAAGATTTGTACTCGTATTAAATTTGTTTATATTTACTATTGTATAACATGTCGTGTACATTAATTACTATATAATGATGCTGTTTGAAGGGAGATGCCCCGACGTAATTAACGGTGTTTTTTTATCACTTCGAGAGAGGTCGTGGTTGTGTTTGTAGTCGAATGTCCCTTCCGGAGTAGAGTTTTTTTTTTTCCTCCCTAATTCCAGCCTTAGCCTCCTTTAGTTTTTTTTTTTTGGCTGTTATTCAACATGCATGCTCATATAGCCATTTCAAAATTTACGAAATTAGATGCTAAATATAAACTTATGTAACCTAACAAATTGTGTTAAATGGTTTTATTTTTAGAATCAAAGAATCAAAAAGAAGAATGGTGGAATGTATAGGGATATAATACTATTATGACCATGTCCCCCTAAGATTTATAATTATCTCTTGAGTAGTCAAAAAGGAGAAAAAAAGAGTAAGTTGAATTTAATTAATAGATAATGACCACCACAATTTCTTAGTTTTTTAAATTCATCTACATGCCTGTAAGAGATTCAATTGATTAAATTTACTTGGAAACATTTTATTTCTTGAAATATTAATTTGATTGTTTTTTTAGAGTGATTGGTCCACGCTAGAGGAAATTGTATGCATGTCTAAAAAAATTTGCATCTTTATTTTGATTAAAAAGTACTATAAACCTAGAATTTTATAAACTGCTAAGAACTTGTGACTCAATTAATTAGTTGAGTTTTTTGTTGGAGAAAAGTAATTCTTGAACATTAAGGAAGCCTGATGAACCTTTACGAGGTCGACAAAGGTCTAACAAAGTACCTACCTATTCGTGAAACTAAATACCCGTTAATTCTAAAAATGGATACCTATTCATCATAAACCGTTAGGAATTGGATAAGCATCGTATGCAGCTCATGAATATTTATAGACTATTGCGAATGTTATGCATTTCACTGGACCTCTGGAGATGAGGTTCATTGGACCACCTCCAACATTAGTCGGTGACCGCAGACAAGCGGGTAGAGGGAGGGATCGGTACTTTGTGTTGACATTAGTTGCAGAGAGTTGTGATATATTACGGTGAATTTGAGATGTGAAGAGAAATTAAAACGAAAGTTTTTGACGAGAAAGTTTTTAGAGTAACATTATTTGATGAAATAGTTTGTTTCTTAGCATTTTTTTCGTAATTCCCCTAATTTTACTTATAAACTTAAATATTGTAATTAAGTGTTATTATTTCATAAATCACCGATCCTACTTCCTTTATTAAATAAATTGCTATTAAATATTAATCAACTATCACATTCAAGATTTAAAAACATATATGATATATACAAATATGTTTAACCAACATTAGTTAGGATTTCATTTTTTTTTTATTGAAGTAGTGGCATGGTCACATGGATATGTTTATAGAGTGTCGAAGTATTATTATCACTCCAAAAAGAAAATTCATTTATTATTATAAATTTTTTGAGTTATTTTAGTAATTAAAATAGTTGTGTCTAAATTTTAGCAACAAAATTTGTTACTAAACTGTTGCTAAAATTTAGTCACATCCACTTTAACAACATAATCGAAAAAGTTTTATGATACTAATTAAATGAACATTTTCTTATAGTGTATAACACCAGAAGAAACCACCGATTTGAAGACCAATTTTTTAGACACAAACCGAATTTCTCTAGACGGTAAACTTAGTGATAAAAATAGTTATTTGTCTCCAAATCTAAGAGACTAAAATTTTGAAAAAAAACTGTCTCTAAATACAATAGCATATCGACAAAAGCAGACGATCTAAATTTATTTTCAAATATATTTTGACACAAAATTTAGTTGGCCTCTTGTAGTTATAGCTAAACGTATATTTGACTACACATTTCTTATTATATATATTTGATCTATGCTATTTGATTTTGGAGAAGAAAAAAATGTTTTGGTCCCTAAAAAAATATAAACTTTAGAGACAAATTTTGATTATAAAAATACTACTTTTATTATAAATTATACAGCATGCGGATTAGGTACTAATATTGCATATTATTATACTACTTATAAGGTACACATTTCTTATTATATATTTTGGTGTATGCTATTTGATTTTGGAAAAGAAAAAAATGTTTTGGTCTTTAAAAAATATAAACTTTAGAGACAAATTTTGATTATAAAAATACTACTTTAATTATAATTATAGAACATGCGGATTAGGTACTAAAATTGCATTATTATTATACTAGTTAAGGTACACAACAAAAGAAAGTGTTTGACTGCGAATCTTTGATCTTTTGATAGAGTTTGACAAAATCTTAAAAAATTATTAAAAAATCTGGTAAATGTACTTTTTGTTATGAAAAAGAAAGTAAAGGAATAAAGAGAAGAAGTAATGGTGGGTGGTTATGTCTTTTATTTGAATAAAAAAAGATAAAGCATTGATTGGAAAAGAAGATAAAGCATGGTGTTATGTCTTTTGTTTGCCTTTCTTTTTGCCTTTTGTGTAGTGAGAGTGATCACAAGGAATCAATTTTGTGTTTTCCCAAAATACTTGCAGACAATTAAGCTCGAGAAGATAAATTCAACTTTTTCTTCCAATTAACTATTAATATATCAAACCAAAGTATATATTTAAGTTGGAAGGAAGTAGTAGGGCTGGGTCCGGTCTGATTCGGTTCCGTTTTTGGGAAAATCGAAACCAAAACCAAGCATATTTTTCGGTTCATTTTTTTTCGGTTTCGGTCTTTTTATTTTTTGGATCTAACCGGACCGGTTTTTTCGGTCCAGTTTCGGTTATTTTTCGGTTTTATTTTTTATTTTTCGGTTTTTGTCGGTCTTTTTCGGTTTCGGTCTTTTTCGATTCGGTTTTACTGAAAACCGAAACCGATCTGAAAAATTTTCGGTTTTTCGGTTTCGGTTTTTTTCGGTTCGGTTCGGTTTTTTCCCAGCCCTAGGAAGTAGTACACAAACTTCATCACTCCTTAAAACATAGTCTCATTATGAAAAAGGTAACCGATTTTGCTCACACATTTTTAAATAGTAGCAATTTAATAATTTATTTTAAATGAAAAATGTTTTTGGTCACACATTTTTCCTAACCAAAAAATCAACCCGTTGATCTGTCATATTACATGACATATCCATCTAATCAAGGGTTTTGATTGTTATTAATACTAAATTTAACATTTTTTTATTGTTAATTAATATTTAAATTTAGTGTAGTCTCAACTACGGTTCTAATATATTTTTATTTGGATTTTTAGTCGGTTGGGTTTTATATTTAACAATTTTTTTATTTTTAATTAATATTTAAATTTAAGGTAGGCTCAACTAGGGTTCTAGTATATTTTTATTTAGGTTTTTAATGAATTGGGTTTTATATATATATTTTTTTCATTAATATTTAAATTTAGGGTAGATTCAAATAGGGTTCTAGTATATTTTTATTTGAGTTTTTAGTAGATTGTATTTTTATTATGTGAATATTTATATTTTGATTTATCAAATTATAGAATTTTATATATATTTGGACGGATAAATATGTATTTTATTAGCATATAAAGTGTGTAAGTTATGAGTCTAGCCTATGGATTGATTGTGTGATTAGGAAAATCCACGTCAGTGAGTTGAATTTGAAGGTGGCAAAAACAACATTCTTTTTTAAAATACAATTATCACTTATTCATTTTTCCTTAATTTGTAGTAGTTGTATTTTTGGTTATCAATATTTATACTACATTACTCATATATTTAGACTTGCATGGATCTATAATAGTATTTGTATGAGTATGACTAGGCAAGACACCTCATCGAATAAAAGTTTTAGCTAGATTTTTTGGCAACACTCTTATGAAAATCATGGCCACATATAAATTATATGTCTTCAACTTAAGTAAATCAATCTGAGTGTTTAATCATGAATATATTAGTTTTGTTTTTGGTGAGTGTGAAATTGGATGTCAAATGAGTGATTCCATAAATTTATCTATTTTCCAAAAGGTTGGACAAAATATCTCATGGATGACTAGAATCCGCACTATCAAATATGAGTTACATGGTTCGAGTTTTATTAACGGGGATATATGTGAATGTAACTTTAATTATTACGTTATACACGTAATTAACATAATTATCTAGAATATTTTTCATACAACATGATTGTACATTATAAACTATAACTGATATGTCGAAACACATACATTGAATTATGCGGAAGTACGGTGTGCTTTGGATCTTAACTCTAGAATCGTTAGATTCCTATATGCAAGAGCCTCGGCTCTGATACCAATTGTTGGCCCGTGTGCTAACCTTAGAAGGGGGGGGGGTGAATAAGGTTTTGGCGCTTTTCGCCTAATTAAAAATCTAATGGCAACTAACAACCCAACTAATGCAATTTTAAGCTTAAGCGTATTAATAAAGTTAATGGAATGAAATAATTATTAAACGCAAGCAAGATAATAAGCAAAAGTATAAGTTGCGGAAAGTAAAAGTAAGGGAAAGAAAATGACACCGTGATTTATAGAGGTTCGGCAAACGGCCTACGTCCTCTCCTCGGTACTACCGAGTATTTCACTAAAAATAATCTTCCCGAATTTTACAATTCCTATCGAGCTCAATCAATCGATTGGCTCACCCTCTACCCGAGGTTCCTAACTCTTGATACAAGTGCAAGCGTACACGTCTAATGAGTCAACGACTCCCCCTCAATCTATGAGTACCCGAATGAAAAGACCTAGAGCTTTTAAGCTTCACTTGCTTACAAAGCCTCTACCCGATCACTCGCTCACAAATGAGTTTATAAAATACTCGTTACAATTTTTGTTACAATAATGTAACTACACTCACTATTCTAATTGCTTCTAAATAAGCTAATTGGTGAGAATGATGATGGTTGAGCTTTACTCTCTTTTTCTTCAATTTTCCCTCTTTTGAATATATACACCAAAATGGTGATATTTAGGGTTTTGTATATGGGGATTGAAGGAAGATAATTGGTGAGTTGATTGGTGAGTTTGGAGAGAGATTTGAGGTGGTGTATATAACAGCAAAGTCTGTTTTTCTGGGTTATGACCGTTGAAAGGTTATAACAGCTCTTTTCCAGAATAAGCTGAAAAGCTGTTTTCGAAAACTACAGAAAACGATCGGTCGTTTTCTACAGTCGATCGGTCGTTTTACAGAAAACGATCGGTCGTTTTCTGAAAACGATCGGTCGTTTTTATACTGGACTCACTGGAAGAAATTGGATCAAAAACGATCGGTCGTTTTTGTCCAGTCGATCGGTCGACTGTAATCCTGGTCCCGTAAATCTTCGAATGCTCATAACTCCTTCGTTTTAGCTCCGATTTTGGTTCCGCTTGAACCTATGGCTTCGTTATCGAATGCTCTATAATTTAAAGACCTGAAATATACGTTTTATATTTTTGGACAAGACAAGAGTTATATCATCGAAATCGTAAAATCATTAAACGCATAATCAAAGTAATAATCAAAATCATTATTGAACTCTATGTTCAACAATCTCCCCCATTTTGATTATGACAAACTAATGATGATTTTACAATATACAAGAAAAAATCTCCTCCATTTTAAAAAAACGCATTTACACCAAAATATATCATTTTTCTCCCCCTTTGGCATTATCAAAATGCAATCAAGAATAAAAAAAATATGGGGTTTTGTGAAGGGTTTTTAAAGAAAAACCAAAACATGAAAAATGTAATTATGATGCATATACCCGACCCAACTAATCACATATATGTAAATACTAAGGATTAGAGTATACCGCATATGTGATGTGAGGTCGAGTCCGCTCGCTAATGGCATTTGCATTGAGCGTTGCCAAGTCCAAATAGGTGGTACCATTTGTTGGTATGCCTTCCACCTTTGTCGATTAATGGCACTTCATTCTTGACGGTGGAGTCGATCTTTTTGACTTCCACGGCTTTTGTCGGCGTTGCCAACCACTTGTTGATTTTCTCCTTTTGGATGGAGATACCTACAACACAAGATTTTGTCTTTGGTCCCCAATTTCTTTTGGGTCCGACATTGTTAGTGGCTCGGGTCTTTACTACCCATTTCAAATCGCTTCTACTAACATGGAAACGATAAGGGCATCTAGAAGAAATATGCTCATTTCTACTACAATGCACACAATGCTTAGACTTTTTAGTATAACGATAGTTATAGGTAGTTTTGGAAAGGTTTTTCGGAGCATCCGATTTGGTTTGAAAACCTACACCTTTCCTATCATTAAAAGATTTTTGAAAAATCTTAGAAGTGCTCCTTTTGGTAAAAACAACCTCTTGTTTAGGCGGAGTAGAAGTTTTAGAAATATTAGAGGCTTTGACGAAGCGGGTTTTGTTAGAAGTAGAACCAATGCAATCAAAACCTAAACCGCTCTTATCATTGACATCTTTTTGACAACTCAAAATGTTATCTAAAACGGTTTTACCTTTAGAAAACTTTGAAATAGTTAAATCGAGTTTTTCAATGGAAATGACAAGCTCATTGTTTTAGTTTTCAATGATTCATTCTCGGTTTCTAAAACCTTGACCTTGTCATTTAAGCTAAAAGCATGAGAACTCAAAACCTTGTTTTTGCTTTTAACTTTATCGAAAGCATCTTTTAACTCTTCAAAATTTTCTAATAGATCACAATCTAAAGAAGATGGTTTTGAAAGAGTTTTAGTAAGTCTAGAGACTTCATTTTTAAGAAAATTGATCTCGGTTTGTAAAGACTTATTATGAATGACGAGATCATTGTTTTTTTCTTTCAAGTCTTCCTTTTCGTCATCTATATCACTAAAGAAAATGACGATGTTGGAATAGACTCATTTTCAATTTTATCTCTTTTTAAAGATCTTATTTCTTTATTGAGAGAAGAATTTATCTTTTTAAGAGATTTGACCTTCTCTACAAGCTTAGGAAATTTTTCGGAATAAATTCCACACATATGAATAAGTTCATCATGAGAGAATTCTTTTACCTCATCGTTGTCACTTTCGCTTGAGTGGTCACATTCGCTTGAAGACGATTGGTTAGGCTCATTGTTGCCTTCCATGGCCATATAGCAACCAAGATGCGCGACTTCATCTTGGTCGGAGCTATCGCTAGAGCTTGACGCGGATATCTTCTTCTTTCCTTTGCTCTTGCGATTCTTAAGGCAATCTCTCGCCATGTGTCATTCCTTGCCACATGTATAGCAAACAAAATCGTTAGAATAAATTGAATTATTTGACGATTTACCTTTATGTTTGCGTTGGTCTTTTAGCTTTAGGATTTCCTTGACGATTCGAATGATTTCCATTGAATTTTCGTCGTCCTCGGATAGCTCATTGCTTTCGTCACAAGTCGTTCCTTTGAAAGCTATCTCCCTCCTTTTTGAGATTGGCTTGTGACTATTGAGGGTGATCTCGTGGGTAATGAGTAAACCCGTCAATGCATCAAGAGAGTATGTGTTCATGTCGTGCGCCTCTTGAATTGCGGTGACCTTTGGTTTCCATTCCTTCGGTAAGCTCCGAATCACCTTAGAAACCATTTCCTTACAAGACAAACACTTACCAAGAGATGTTAATCCATTAGTAATAGTTGTAAATCTAGCAAGCATATCGGAAATAGTTTCTCCCTCGCTCATCTTAAAGAGTTTGTAGTCATGAACTAAAAGTTGGAGTTTGCAATTCTTAACTTGGTTAGTTCCCTCGTGCATAACTACTAACTTATCCCACATACCCTTTGCGGTTTTACAAGCGGAAATTTTGTTGTACTCGTTAGGAGAAACGGCACAAACAATAGCATACATCGCTTTGGCGTTCGTAGAGTAGGCTTCTAGTTGAGCGTTATCTAGGTCCTCTACGGGGATTGGGTTCTCGCTATTTTCGGATGTAGGTGCGGAATATCCTACTTTAATGGTCATCCAAAGCCTAACATTAGAGCTTTGTAAAAACATGTTCATCCTATCCTTCCAATATGAAAAATTTATTCCATCAAAATATGGTGGTGTATTGGGTGCTGAAGCCATGCCGGATGCGAAATTTAGAATGTTAGCCATCGGGATCTTAACTCTAGAATCGTTAGATTCCTATATGCAAGAGCCTCGGCTCTGATACCAATTGTTGGCCCGTGTGCTAACCTTAGAGGGGGGGGGGTGAATAAGGTTTTGGCGCTTTTCGCCTAATTAAAAATCTAATGGCAACTAACAACCCAACTAATGCAATTTTAAGCTTAAGCGTATTAATAAAGTTAATGGAATGAAATAAATATTAAACGCAAGCAAGATAATAAGCAAAAGTATAAGATGCGGAAAGTAAAAGTAAGGGAAATAAAATGACACCGTGATTTATAGAGGTTCGGCAAACGGCCTACGTCCTCTCCTCGGTACTACCGAGTATTTCACTAAAAATAATCTTCCCGAATTTTACAATTCCTATCGAGCTCAATCAATCGATTGGCTCACCCTCTACCCGAGGTTCCTAACTCTTGATACAAGTGCAAGCGTACACGTCTAATGAGTCAACGACTCCCCCTCAATCTATGAGTACCCGAATGAAAAGACCTAGAGCTTTTAAGCTTCACTTGCTTACAAAGCCTCTACCCGATCACTCGCTCACAAATGAGTTTATAAAATACTCGTTACAATTTTTGTTACAATAATGTAACTACACTCACTATTCTAATTGCTTCTAAATAAGCTAATTGGTGAGAATGATGATGGTTGAGCTTTACTCTCTTTTTCTTCAATTTTCCCTCTTTTGAATATATACACCAAAATGGTGATATTTAGGGTTTTGTATATGGGGATTGAAGGAAGATAATTGGTGAGTTGATTGGTGAGTTTGGAGAGAGATTTGAGGTGGTGTATATAACAGCAAAGTCTGTTTTTCTGGGTTATGACCGTTGAAAGGTTATAACAGCTCTTTTCCAGAATAAGCTGAAAAGCTGTTTTCGAAAACTACAGAAAATGATCGGTCGTTTTCTACAGTCGATCGGTCGTTTTACAGAAAACGATCGGTCGTTTTCTGAAAACGATCGGTCGTTTTTATACTGGACTCACTGGAAGAAATTGGATCAAAAACGATCGGTCGTTTTTGTCCAGTCGATCGGTCGACTGTAATCCTGGTCCCGTAAATCTTCGAATGCTCATAACTCCTTCGTTTTAGCTCCGATTTTGGTTCCTCTTGAACCTATGGCTTCGTTATCGAATGCTCTATCATTTAAAGACCTGAAATATACGTTTTCTATTTTTGGACAAGACAAGAGTTATATCATCGAAATCGTAAAATCATTAAACGCATAATCAAAGTAATAATCAAAATCATTATTGAACTCTATGTTCAACAATTATAAATGAAATAATTTTAACATTCTCCCACTTATTCCACATAACAGTCACTAAGTAAACATAAGTGCGCAATTATATTAAGAGTCAATAACTAATTTGTCAATAAGAGTCATGCCAGTTGCATACTACATCAAGAGTAGGGGTTCCTTCCATGTACTACTATACTAACTAACTTATCTAGCAACGCCTTTAACGTGAGTTATCGTAATAGTCCAATAATGTCTTAAGAAAAGAAAGTTTTAGTAAAGGTCCATAACTTTTCATTCTTATATAACGTTCATATTATGTGAATTTTTGTTTGCCCACATGCACAAAATTTCAACCGAATGAATGTTAAATAATCGTTGGTGTATGTGTAACTATCAATTAAACTTATTGATACTCTAATGTCAATATTCATAGTATTGTTTGACAAAACTCAATATAGTTTTTGGTCAAATCTAATGAATATTTAGCTTAAACAACTACACATAATAACATTGAACTGACACTCATATTATTGTTCGATTAAAATTAAATGTATACTTTAATCTATATTTTAATGACTATTAGTAATAATGAATATTTTGCATCAAAATCATATGTCCAAATTTTGTTTGCCCACGGGTACAAAGTCTTGAATACGAATGTTTGATGATAAACGTTATGTTTTGCATCATTAGTGCCTTAATTATGGTTGCTAAATTATGTTTACTTCCAGTATTGCTATGGGACGGGATGCATATAAGAACTGATTTTTATGTATGTTTGTTTTTTGTTGCTCACAGGTCCAAAAATATTATGATACATATAATTATTGGAATTTTATCATTGTTTAATTATTATTTATAACTTGGTTGTCCACAGATCCAGTTATTTTGACTAATTAAACATTATGAATGATTTATTATGGGTTAACATTAAGATTGAAAATATGGGATATCCACATGTACCATATTTTTTCTAGTTCAACAAATATTATGGACAAATTTGAATTTAACATTAAAAATAAAAATATAACTCAAATAAAGATGCCATATTTTTATAGTTAAATTTTCAAAATGTTCCATTTGATTGACTTATTCCATTAGTTATAAACTGTCTTGCAAAATGTTAATAATCTAATATGGTTATTGATATGTATAATTAGTAAAGTTGAATTTGGATAACCACAAGCAACAAATTTACTTGATGAAAGTATACATTCAATTAACTTACTAAATAAATGTAGAAAATAATGAAAATGTTACATAGTGTTACATGATAATTTCTTTGTAAGAAAACAGTGATTGTTTGATATTTTGAAATGAGAAATATGGCAACACTAGTTGATAGATTCTTTTAATATGATTAAACTCATTAAATCTCAAAGTACAAATTCGTGAGGTTTTACTAAATTCTTACTTTATTGTTCATATTTTATTTATAGGTCGCATATAAGTTTGCTAGTAAACAAAAAAAAATTAGTTGAAACTAATTTTAGTTTGTTAGATCTAATAAAAAATTAACGTTTTTCAATCACATTATGTGTATGTAGATTGATACTTTTAATAATTATAGTAATGAAGTTTTTAATTTTTATTAAATAAAGGAGTTTTGTTTATCAATTAAATTTTAGGTCAGAAACCGATTGTATTCCAGACTTTAGACGGTCCTTTAGGTATTTGGATGACAATTTATTTGATTTTCAAAATATCGAGGTTGAGACAAATTCATGACGGTCTCATTTTCCTTATAATTAAAACCGTGAAAATTGTTTTAATGGTCGAGTTCTTATTTTTCATCGAGCACCATTTCTTTTTTTTAGATAGAAGGGTGTTTTTTCTGATTCTATTGGATCAACTCAGTCTGAAACCGAGAACACAATGTCTGAGATGTTTCAATGCGATCTTATTAAGAAAACTTTGTTCGTAAATGTTAGTTTGGTATTAAGTTTCGAACTTAATTAAGAAATAAACAGGGTTAAAAAATCTCATTTTAAGATTACCTACAAATAATCAATTAGATTTTTTGTATTTTTTTCTTTTTTGTTTATTGTTTGATATTTAACGATTACAAATAGTGCAACATTAATATACAACTTGTCTTAAACAAAAAGTATAAATACTATTTGTAACGACCTGAACATTCGACCGAACCGTCACCATCTGCTTCTTACCACCAATAATATCTGATTTGGCCCAATTTCGTACTCGCTTCTTGGGCGTATGGCTTTAAAAGGCATTGGTGAGTCAGTTTTGATCCAATTTCGTACTCACTTCTTGAGCCGCACGGGTTTTAAATGCTTTGGTGATAAAAAGTAGGATACTCCTAACTTATATATCATATACGTACTACATATATAGACGATTTGGGATAACTCACTTCTCTTTACCATAGTATTTTTCTACGAAAATCTGGTTTCTCACACTCTTTCCCCTTTAGGCACGACGTACTCGTCAGATACGCCGTCCTATCGCGGTTCAATCATTCGTGCTAATCCTAACATCGGTTATATAGCAACTATGATACCAATTGTAACGGTCCTATTTTTTGACCTAACTGCCACCATCTGCTTTCTACCACCAATACTATACGATTTGGTCCAATTTCATACTCGTTTCTTGGGCTGCACGGCTTTAAAAGACGTTTGTGATAAAAAAAAAAAGATACTGCTAACTTATATAGTATATAGGTAATACATATCTAAGCGATGTGCGATAACTCGCTTCTCTTCACCACGATATTTTCCTACGAAATCCGGAGTCTTACACAATTTTCTTAATAAAAGTTTGAGGATATTACCACTCTTTTTGATAAATTTAGGAATAGATAGTAGTCATTAGGGATGGGTTAGGGTCGGGACCCGACCCGTAAACACTGAACCCGTATCCTGACCCGATTAGTGAAAAAAAAATCCCGACCCGACTTTTTCGGGATCCCATAAGGTCGGGATAGGTTTATATCTTCTGACATATTTTTTTAGTTTACGACAACGTCATTTTTTATTAACAATTTTCATTTGATAACTCTAAACATGTTATTAACACGAAACATAATACTAGTTTAAAAATAACATTCCTAATAAATGAAAAAAGAGATTAACATGTAGTAGAAAAAATAGCGTGAAACTACAAATAATGGAGTAGATAAAAAAATTGATACTTTTTTTATCAGATTTTTTTAGTATTTAGTTTTATTCACACAAATAACAATTATCATACTAAATTAGATATATTATCATTATAATTTTTATAATCTGAAAATAATGAACATTTATCTTTTTTGAAATAACAATATAACTTTTCTTATTTAAGTATTTTTTTTTATCATTATAACAATATATTTTTTATTTTAATAGTTTCAAAACTACAAATCTATATTATATTTATGTAATTATAATTAATCTATGAAACAAAAAGGATTATAGCTCATATTGTAGAGTGCTTACATTGTATGCTAGAGGTACAATGTTCGATGATTTGATATAAACTAATTTATATTTTAGTGTTAAAATAAAAAAAAATCATATTATATAATATAAATTCTAAATTAATTAAAAAATCGGATCGGGTCGGGACACCCGACGAAATCAAAATTGTCACCCGATCCCGATCCCGAAGTTTGTCGGGTCGGAACAAAACCTGACATTTTCGGGTCGGTACTCTTCTCGGGTCGGGAAATTTCGGTTCAGGTGCTAGTCGGGACACGGGTCGGGTCGGGATTTAGAGAATTTTTCCCAAGCCCTATATTACAAAATAATGTTTGATTTAGTGAGAGTCAAAAGCTGTCGCAAGCCTGTGACTAATTTAAAAAGATGTCACAAATCTGTCGCAAATTGATTAAACTGTCACAAAACCGTCACAAAAACCGTCGTTGTTTATAAGCTCGTAACAAAAAATAACGTGAATATTTATATAGAGTCATGGTACTATTGATCATCACTGGCTATAAAATTCAACCATCCTGAAATCAAAACTATTGTTCATTTTTATTATAATATATCCCACGTATACTATAGCTAAAGTTAAATTACATGTTGGTCAGTCCAGTTTGTTACGTGAATTGAAGGTGAAAATTAATATTTGTTTCACATCATCGTTTAAGAAGTAACAAATCATGAAGTATTAAAAATATATTTCTTCGTTTCATATTAATTGAACATTTTATTTGGAGTGTATGTGTTTAGACATGGTATAACAAAATTAGGCTGTTAAAATTTGTTGCATTCTACATTGCATGATTTATATAAAAAAAACTTGTGTTATGCCTCTCGACTTTGGTTAGCCATGGATTACTAAATTTAATTACATCCTTATAACTTTGAAGAATGATTAAATATGCAATTAAAAGTATATTCTATCACACTATATCATTAAAACCCTTTACATAATGAGAAATTGATGTCTTTAAAGAAACCAGATTTCCCTTCCTTTTCTGTTGTGAAAAAATAAATTCCAGAAAAACTCACAATTCAAATCACTAATATATATATGAGGATATGGTCAAACTTAATAATTAGCTAGTACAAAAAAAAAAACTCAAATAGAATTATATCTTAAATTCAGTTAATGGGATCATGGCACTTGATGATTTTTCCAAATTTGCTTTCATAATTATAGAAATAATAATATTTAAGTTATGCATATCACCATTACATCAATATGTTCAATAACTGTAGATTAATGTTACATCTGTGCCAATAATTAATTAAAAACCCATAAATAGTTTCATTTCGAGAAAGTTATTTAAACATAGAACAAAATTAAAAAGCAAGCTTAGACATTTTCCATGATAAACTACATATACTCTTTTTCATATTAACGCCATTACATGATCTAGTATTATAGTGAAGACTCTTGACGGGTAAATTTACAACGATTATAGCTAGCGAAACACTTATATAACGAACAATCCGATTTAAAAAAAAAAAAATGTAACAAACAACACTACATAATAAAAGGTTAAGAGAGTGTCATCTAGCTATTTGAAGTAATAAAGTCATTTTCTTATCTTAGTACAAAAAAATGATTAGGATTAGGATTAGGTAGAGATGACATACATAATAATGCAATAAAAAATGTAACGTTACAAAATAAATAATAAAAAGGAGGCCGTTAGAAACGCACGCTTAAGCTAAGACAAGTCATTAAAAAGTTTCATTTTTATTTTTTTAGTTTGCTTTTTAACCCAAATAAAGAATATTTCAACATATCGTTAATTAACCCTAGGAAACTACGTGGTTGTTACTCTCTATATATATGAATATATTCTCACTCTCTATAAATATATATATAGATCTCATGTGTATATATTTATTAGTGGTGTAGGAAAAAAGGAGCAGTTTTCTAACCCTATAATCTTGTGTTACCTTATAATCTTATTCACACCCCTTCCATATGTTTTGCCACTATTTTTATTTCTATCTTTCTTTTGCCTCTTATTAAGCCAATCCATGTTTTTTTAGCTATTCAAATGGAGGGTTTTTAGGGATAAGAAATGGATAATTCTTTCATCCTTTTATGTATGTATTTGCACACATTTCATAGATCTTGCTTTCTTTCTATATTTCACTCACTCATAAGTTTTTCTCAACTTTTCCACACACAAGAACAAAAATTTTATGGTAGTGATAAACAGCTTAACTAGTTTTTACCCTTTTTTAACAAATTTTTTTTTTTCTAAATCAAAATTCGGAAGAACTGTTTTTGTGTGGCAAGTGTGGTAGTTGAAGTTTTTGTTTCCAATTTTCCAGTTAAGACTTTTCTTTACAAAATAAGTCTTTTAATTTATAGTTTGTTACAATGTTTTATTACTACTTATGAAATTAAGTCCAGCTTTTTGGTTGTTTGCCTAAAAAAGTTCCTTTTTTTTTTTAGCTTGGAAGACCTAATTTTTCTTTATTCTTTATTAATTATGCTTATTTTCTAAAATCCCAAGGAAGCCTTAACTAATTTTTCTCATCTCACATTTGATCCATTTGATTTATTCTGGAAAATTGATTCACCTCTTATTTGGTTTCTAGCATTTTGCTAAACATTTTATTGTCAACTACACATGTTGATGCTTAATTACATCTTTCTACAACATAAGTAAACACTAATTTTAAAATATACTCCGTATGTTCGTATTTTTCATGTGTTAAATGAAGACGTATATGCCTGGCTCCCTGTATGCCATTTGTAGAGCTCCTCGTTGCATCGATGGTCTCCGTGGATGGCGTATGAGGAGCCAAGCATATTTTATCTATAGTCTTATTATATATGTATCCCTTTCTTTCACCTTATTTTTGTATATAATATTAGAAATGTTAGGTAAATAATTAGTCAAAAGTTTTTTTTTGTTTTTTTTTAATCATTTCAGGTCATAGCAGCAGGTAGCTAAACATAACACTTTAAGATGTGCAGGTAAAATATGTTCAGCTGGTAATTTATTCTCTGTTAGAATCTTTTAATTTATGTGTGATTTCTTGATATTCTTTCTTGCTTGAAGGTATATATTATGAATCTATGATGTTATCTTTGCAGATATGACTAGATGTGCTACGTTTTGGGGGAATGTAGTATTTCAATTTTCACATGCCATCGGCTATACCATAGTTAATATGATTTTTTTGACAAAAAAAAAATAGTTAACATGATTTTTTAATAAGTGTGTACATTCCAATTTTGTACTTTAATCAGAGGTGGTTAGCGAAGAGGGAAATCAGACAATGCTCTAGCCGCAGACAAAAATCTTTTTTGATAAAAAAGATGTCGTTTTTGGCCTGAAAATTACATAAAAACTAAGTTTTCGATTACATATCGACCTCGTTCTACCGTTATATGATATATATTTGTTATTTTAAATATGTTATTGAGTTGATTTTGTTAGTTGGTGTTTCTTTTTGCCTTGTGATATATGACGGGGAAACAAATTAGGGCTCAAACAAAATTTCGTAAAATTTCGCAGCTAGGTGCTAATTAATGATCTATAATATATAGCTGTCAGTATATATATTGTGTCAATTAATTAATATGTATAAGGGCTTGGCTGTATTAATTTGAATACAAGTAATCGTAGTTCACGCGTTACGTTTGTGATACGTATATAAATATGATGTTGGATAAATGAATTTAAAATTTTCAAAAAAAATGATGGAGTGAATATAGTAAATTAATAATCGTATATAAAGAGTAATATGATATTTGATTGTTATAGAAGTATAGTTTGAAAAATGAATTGACATGTGAGGAGTAGCATATTTATTTAGTTATTTATGTATTTGAATTGCATTATAGTATATTAGTAATTAGTAAATTAGAATAGAAATATTTTTGAAAAAAATTAGCAAAATTTAACAGATTCATCTCTTTTGAGTTGTCATATATTAATATTAGTAAACGATACTCACACGTTGCGTATGATATGATATAAATTGTGATGATGATACAAATGTAGAGTAAAAAATATATATGATATAAGAAAAAAAAATACGATATAAATTATTATGATGATACAAATATTTAGAGAAAAAAAATATAGGATATAAGAAATTTTGTGTGATTAAAGAGAGATAAATAGTGTAATTAGTTTTTATTTTTTATAAAAATAGTTAATATGGTAATTAATAAAAAAAAAGTATATGAGTATTTTTGAAAAATTTTTGCTAAATTGGGCAGTATCATTTGACTTGAATTGATTTATTATAATAGAATGATTATGATATGATGTAACAAAATGTGTACATTTTAGAAATTATATTTTATGTATCTTGAAATTGAATATTTATTTATTGGGTAATATATGGATATCCTAGTCAAAAGTAAGTAAGTTTTTCATTAAATTTGGTTTCTTCTACTGTGTGTAGGGCTGTAAATGAGATGAGCTGTTCGTGAAATTGTTCGTGTTCGGCTCGGCTAATGCTCGGTTCATGTTCGTTCATTTATAAATGAACACGATAATGAACAAGAATATAGTGTTCGTCTATTAAGTGAACTGAACATGAACAACCCTCTGTTCGGTTCGTCTAAACTCGTGTTCGTGTAACTATATATAAAGTTTGATAAAATAAAATAAATAAATCTATTAAAGATGTAACAAAAATTAATATCACTACACAATTAATAAACTTATTTATGTTATAATAATATAAATGATATGTTTGTATTATTTTGAACTTATTATGTTAATTTATATCATCATACTATAAATACAGTCACCGATTTTATCGTTAAGTATTCAACTCATTAAAGTAATCATACGTATGTAAAAAAGAATTTATACAATATATAAAATTAAATTATATTTGAAGTAGTTTATTCTAGTTAACAATATAGTAATATATGATAAAAGAAAAAATATATTTTAAAAAGAAAGAAAAATATTTTTTTTTAACTATTAAATGTTTTGGAAGAAATTAGATGTTCACGAACAACTCGTGTTCGGCTCGTCAAATGTTCGGTTCATGTTCGTCAAATGTTCGTTCGTATTTAAATGAACATGAACCGAACATGAACAAGAGTTTTACTTCATGAACTGAACATGAACAGAGGGTTGTTCGGTTCGGTTCGTTTCATTTACAGCCCTAACTGTGTGTGCTTTTATCACTATAAAATAATGTTTGATTTAATGAGAGTTAAAAGCTGTCACAAGCATGTCGTTAATTTAAAAAGCTGTCACAAATCTGTCGCAAATTGACTAAACTGTCACAAAACCGTCATAAAAACCGTCGCTAATAAGCTCGTAACAAAAAATAACGTCACTAATCTCATCGTTATTTGAGCATTTTTTTGTAATGTATATTAGCAAAAGGATATATAATTAAAAATGGTTAAATTGGAGCATGATTGATGTAAATACCACATGAATTTTTCACTTTATAACATAACATTGATTGGACAGTTATTAGGTTATGTTTTGTAACCCTCTAGGTTGTCATCATATACATGTAGTCATCTACTTTTTTTGTCTTTAAGTATTTTTTGGGAATAAGGGTAAAAAGTAAAACCGTAAAAGATTCTTGCTGCACGTGCAAAAAGATGAATTTTTTTTTTTGATGTTTTTAATATTATTTCATTCCTATTTTGTGAAATTAAAATGATTTTTTTTATCTAAAAAATCAATCCATATTACATGTTATATCACTACAAAAAATAACCAAATAACGACGAGATTAGTGACGGTATTTTTTGTTACGAGCTTATTAGTGACGGTTTAGTCAATTTGCGACAGATTTGTGACGCCTTTTTAAATTAGTGACAGGTTTGTGACAGCTTTTGACTCTCACTAAATCAAACATTATTTTGTAGTGATATCCACTTCATCAAAAGTTTTGATTTTTATTAATATTAGATTTAACATTTTTTTTATTTTTATTTAATATTTAAATTTAGGGTAGATTCAACTAGGGTACTATTATATTTTTATTTAGCTTTTTAGTGGGTTGTATTTTTAGATTGAACATTTTTTTTTATTTTTAATTATTATTTAAATTTAGCGTATACTCAATTAGGGTTCTAGTATATTTTTATTTGGGTTTTTAGTAGGTTGAGTTTCTATTACGTGATGTGAATTTTACTGGTATCTTCTAATTTTTTTTATTTAAACGTTAATGTCAAAATTTGACCACAAGTTTTTTAATAGAAATACAAATAAACGATATGTATAAATGAATAACTAGAAGAATTAATATAATAATTAGTGTTAAGAATGGCATGACTCTTTTTTTCTTACTAGTAGTATCATTTTTTTGACACGTGTTTAAAAAAATTGACTAAGATTGTTCCATATCATCGGATACAATTTTTGGGTAAATTTTGTGGGTTGTTATAGGATCAATCTTTGTGAAATACATGGACTACTTCAAGATTTAAACAACTTTTTAATACCTTTGTAGGCACTTTTTTTTTTCTCTAATACAATTCACTTAAAATTAGCAAATGATAGTAAAATTCATGGTAATATCTAATCTATTTTTTTAATATCCCGTATACAAAATAATGTGACCGTATATACTTAATACTATTTGGCCAGTGAGTAATAATTATCACATCTTAATTTTCTAGTACGAGTTAGATGATAAAAGTTGTCACCACTTCTTGATTTTAGTTTAAATTTCGACAAATAAGGGCTCAGTGAACTCGCATTTCAATAATAAAAAAAATAGTAGGTCACTACTCTTATAAAAAAAATTAAGTGTATATCATCTTATAAGTGATAAAAAAAATATATTATTTTTGTAATTTTTTGGATTTTTTTTACTTAATAATTCAAACAAACACTACAAAAAACTAAAAAAAAACAGCTTTTAAGTTATTTTTTACATTTTGATATCTTTCTCGTGTAAATTATAATATATTTATTTAAGCTTGAAAACAACTTTTAACCTCTTTTTTACATTTTAATATATTTTCCGTATAAATTATAAGTTATTTTTTAAGCTTAAAAGCAGATTTTAAGCTTTTTTTATTGGGCCGGATGACTGGAAATTAAAAAAGTTTCGACACAGTACATAGATTCATTTAAAAAATCTTGTAAAAGATGACATACGCAATAATATACCCACATCATACCTTATTCACGTGACCAAAGAATAAGTTAATGTTGAATCATATATATATATATAACTACAAAAATATGAGTCCATAATGCAACTGTGGCTTTGGTCATCACTCATAGTACAAACTCGGAAAATTACGAACCAAGTCGTACAAACTCGGAGAATTACGAACCAAGTCGTACAAACTCGGAGAATTACGAACCAAGTCGTACAAACTCGGAGAATTACCAACCAAGTCGTACAAACTAATTCATTCTGTTTAATTAGTATTACATATTTGTGAAACGAAAAATATTTCCTCTAAAAAAATACTATACACTAGTACTATTTCATAGGTCTAAAAAGTATTCATTCTTATGTATGATTCTTCTTTTTAAGTTGATGATGATTTTTCTAAGCATAAAAAAGTTATCAGCTTTGTGTTGGGAAACTGGGCCAAGGGTTTTCTATAAAGCAGAGATAGATATGAAAAATTAATCAAGGTGGTGACAGTTTAAACCTATACAAGAATCTACAAAATATTATAGGAATGGACCACATTATTATTTTCATTTTATTGAAAATGTAATGTGTTATTATGGGTTCACATCTCGTCATGTTATATAGGTCAAGTTTTGATCATAATTATCGCTTTTTTCATATTTATTCGTATTTTTTTTCTATTTTTTTAGGTATATATTGTTTGTTTCGGCAATTTATAGGGTAGTAATATTAATAAATGCCCAAAAAATATAACAAGCCAAATTTTACAAAAAAAATTTAAAAAATACTTTAGAAATAAAATAGAAAGTTGATTTAAAAAAAAAATTAAATACATATGAAAAAAAACGATAAAATGACCAAACTATAGACGTATTGGTCATTCCTAAAATTCTATTGGTTCACACGACATACGTATATATATATTCACTACAATAAAAAGTTCATTTACCAACAGTTTACTTTTTGAAAACTGTTGGTAAACCGATTTTCGCCAAATTTTAGTAACAAATTAGTTGTTATTTTGTTGCTAAAATTTAGCGACACTCGTTTTACCAACGGTTTCAAACAAGCAAACCCATGGTAAATGAATTTTTTTTTAGTGATTGTATTATGTACCACAGTATGTGATCCATGCAGTAGGTCAAAAAAGATGACGTTTTCAGGAAAAAAGCAAATAATATAATATAGAATGATCATACTTTTTTTTGCCATCCACACAGAGGATTCTCCAAATAAAAACACTAGGTAAAAAATAAATATGCAAATTTCGGATTATTTTTGGTGTACTAATTTTTTAGAGTAGTCTATCCTATTTTTTTTATTGGTGTTTGGATAAAAAACAATCCAATTTAATGATCAACAAAAACTATGAAAAAAATGTAAGTCAAAAAAGGGTTGACACAATTACATATCTGATACTTTTTCGGTACGGTTGATAAATTTCATTTTTATTTTTTTACGTAACGTATACTTGAAATGCATACGATACTTTTTTGATACAGTTGATAAATTTGAATTTGAATTTTTTCTTCATACGCTGCACTATAATTTAGGGTGGTGTGTCAACCAATATAATATTTTAATTTTAATTTTAAATTAATTTTAGGTTAGTAGTTATTTTTGGTTCATTAATAGGTGTTGGGTTTTTAATGAGTGACACACATTTACCGGGTTTACTGTAGTATTACTTTAAAATAACGTATTGTAATCGCATTGGTAACATTTTTTTTAACTACTCCTGTTATCGAGTGTATGTAGTAATATTTACATAATTTTTTTTAGGTTATTGGATAAAAAACAATCACGATAAGCTAAAAAAAAACATAGGGCACCAAAAATGAATCCGCAAATTTCATCACAATTCACAAAGTTGTTTTTTAATTAAGTGAAAATTTCATCGCAGAACCAAAACTGGCATGGGTGTAACAGGTGTTTGAAGACATTTTCCGGTCCTTATATTGAGTTTTCTTTTGTTGTTTTTCCTTAGCTTTAATTTATTTTGTAACAAGGCATTCATATGGCAGTATAAAAAAAAAATACATCATTTTTAGTGAAAATATTGTAATCTATAAATGCAATGTTAAGTTTATTTTTGGTGTAAAGAGAAAAATTAAGTTGGTCCAAACATTTGGGTTTGCAATCAATATTCAGATTGATGATCCCCAGTTTTTTGAAGGAATAAATCAGCAGAACTAGTTACCTCGAATAAACAAGTCTTAATCTAAAAGTAAATTATGCATACAAAAAAACCTAACAATTACTAAAAAAAAAATACCCAAATAGCGACGAGATTAGTGACGGTATTTTTTGTTACGAGCTTATTAGTGACGGTTTTGTGACAGTTTAGTCAATTTGCGACAGATTTGTGACAGCTTTTTAAATTAGCGACAGACTTGTGACAGATTTTGATTCTCAATAAATCAAGCATTATTTTATAGTGAATAATTTCATATCCGGAAATGATCAATGTCCAATATAAGTAATTGTATTTATATGTATACATGTATACAGTATATTTCATAGAGTTGCAAGAAAATACACGAAATAGTATGATTATCTTGTTTAGTTGATACACCCTCCGTTCCTATTTAATTATCTATTACGAAATTACATACAATTTTGACCGGCCAAGAACTAGTATCAAAATTATCGTAATGAAAATTTTCAAAAGTTGATTATATAGTTCAAATGTTAAATTTTATGATTAGATTTTACAAAAAATCATTTCGACAATTTTGAAACAAGTTATAAGTCGGTCAAAATTACACGTAATTTTGTAGTGAACAATTAAATAGGAGCGGAGGGAGTATATAATTACAAAGAAACACTTCATTTGCAATCTAAACATAAACAAAACTTAGCAATATACATTGACAAACTTATTGACCATTTTTTCCTTTAGTACCTTGTTTAATTTCCAAGTTGAGACGATATCCATATGTAGATCTAAGTTCATTCGCTACAAAAAAATACCAAAATAACGTCGTGATTAGTGACGGTATTTTTTGTTACGAGTTTATTAGCGACGGTTTTTGTGACGGTTTTGTGACAGTTTAGCCAATTTACGACAGATTTGTGACAACTTTTTATATTAGCGACAGGCTTATGACACTTTTTGACTCTCACTAAATCAAACATTATTTTGTAGTGATTTTTCTTCTTTTTTTTCTTCAATTTCAAGATTAACTTATTAATTCGGCTTTCAAGCACCGAAATTCTCGTATTATTCTCTTTCATTTGAGGCCTCCAAAATAACCAATCAATAGTACTTTTTCAGATATTTTATAAGTGGATTCTAATACTCTTTCCCATCCCAATACATATAGACACATTAAACTTCCATGCAAGTTAACAATTTGGTTATATATGAACCCCATCTCTTTTTGTTCTTTTAGGCTCAGATTGTTTGTAAAGATACTTATAATAGGGTTGAGATCGACATGAGTCAGCTCATCGAGATACAATGGGACGACTAATAAGTGAATGAGCATTAATAACGAACAACAATTAATGAAATGTTTTTCGGAAGTAACGCGGCGATGAACTGAGAGGACAATCACGGCGCCTAAATTAAATGTCCATGTCATGATAGCTAGCTAGACCATGCAACCCAAACTGGAAATGTTATTTCTATAGTAACGAAGTATTCTTTTAACAAATTATATATTTAATCTGATTTATGAATTTACAATATGGATCGGTTCATGCAAAGACTAATATCCTCCCAAATGTATACACAAAATATGCATTTCTTGCAGCTAGCGACACACTCAAGGACATCTATTGTGAATCGATAGACTAACAATAATGTTACGGAATAATGCTCGAACAAACTCTTGTGAATGATACACTCAAGGACTCTTGTTATAACGTCGTTGCAGAATAATGGTGTTTCCCTTATTGATATATTCATATTATTTTTTGGGAGTATGATCTAATATTATACTGGGAAACACCGATTTTAAAAATGGACTAGTGATAACTATTACTACAACCTTAAAATATATGATGTAAAGTACCAAACTACCATGGAACACTATTTTTACTGTCATTCGTTTCTTTAGATTGCAAGTTTCAATATTTTAATGTAGTTTTCTTATTGACGATATCTTAACTGATCGCCAAAAAGTACATGTTTATTTTAGTAGCAAAATTGAAGCATAAAACCAACGAGTGAATTTGAAAAATACGTTTCCCTAATATTTCGAATGCTGTTACGCGTTTTAGTTATAACTAATATTTTGTTCCACTTACAACTTCTTTGATTTTTTTTTTAATTCTCCATCTTACTCCAGGAATTTGCGGGTGCTCTTTTGCCTAGTTCTGTTTTTTTTTTTGGGAAATAAATAGCACAAATTTTATAGAGAACAAATAATCAATTAACCATAAAACTCCCGCTCAATCATACTCATTTCTCCCTCTTTTTGACAAAAAAACATGGCAAAGGTATATCAATACAACAATCCGAAACTAATCAATGTAATTTGAAGCAAGCATAAGTATAATGGTATGTCTATTTTTTATCCAAGAATAACACACAAAAAAAGAAAAAAAAAGAGAACTATTGTTACACTTTTATAAGTGTTGCAAAGTGTCACGCCCCGACTTCTCATGAACACGATGGACGACTTTAGTATAGAAAAGTTGGGATACAAAGGATAGTACATACCTCAGCTTATTCCTCTATATACCTATGCGTCGATGTAAACCGTTCAAAAAACAGATAACCGAGCTAGAATATATTTGAGGACAAAGATCGAAGAGAGAAAGAGTTTTTTTGTTATTTTTTGTGTCTCTATTAGACTCCTTTCTATTTGTGTACAAGTATGTACGACTGTGTCTAAATTAAAAAAATCCGATTACATTTTAGTAATAATTACTCGTTTTCCAAATTTCCGTCATTTGAATCTTCGAAAATACCTCAATCATATATTATAAAACGAATGGCAATATATTATATTCGGTAGAAACAATTTTGGATTAGTGAATTACCTCCTTCACTAAATCAATACTTCCGTCGTTCTCAATTAATTATCTAATTACGAAACTACGTACAATTTTGATCGGCCAATAACATGTATCAAAATTGTCCAAATAAAAAATTTCAAAAGTTAATCATATAGTTCAAACATTAAATTATATAATTTAGTTTTAAAAAATTTCATTTCGACAATTTTGATACATGTTATAATTCAATTAAAATTGCATGTAATTTCATAGAAGACAATTAATTGGTAACGAATTCACTAATTTTTAAAGCTTTATAGACTTAAAAAGAGTTAAGACCATGTTTTTATAACAGCACTCGCATCAGTTCCCTTATATGACTCATTTATCTTGAATATGATGAGATTGTTCTAAAATTATACACGCATCAGTTTCCTTATCAATGACCTTAAATTTACATGAACTCAAATATCACTCAAATATAAGGGATCAAGATGTTCATTTATAATTAAAATAATAATTTATCTCTCTTACTTTTCTCCTTCTTTATTTGTACTTTTCACAAATAAATTAATAAAATAACAAAAACATGAATTGTATAGTTTTGATAGAGAAATTGATAAATTTTTTTTGATAATTTGTATAAACCAAAATGTTTACTTATAAGTTGTAAAAGTATACCTTTTACTTTAAATACGATAAAACTTATAAGTTATTTAATGTGGTTGCTCTAGTAAATTAATTTAGGTTGAAAAAATTTGATAGAATTATATTAAACTATAGTAATATTTAGTTATGATAATAAATTTGACAGGGAAGCTAAAAAATGTATAAAGTTAAACCGTTAACCTAAAAATATAAAAGTGATGCTAATTAACTTAAATATGAAAAAAAGTGTAAGAAAACTGATACGCTTGCTCTCATACAGTTGTACTATTCCCTAAATAAATAAATATTGGGGGTGGTAGGAGTATTTATGATTATAAAATAAAGGTATACTAAAGTCTTTGTATTTCGTTAATAAGTACAGTATACTATATTAATTAGTAGAGCATTGCTCAACTCACCAAACCCCTTTTATTTTTTTCTACAATACTTTTAGCTATTACACCAACCCTATTTAGTCATCCTACCATTTTCCACCAACCACTTATCTACCATTTTCCACATTCATATATATATATATATATATGTATTTTTTAAATTGTAGAATATCAATAAAAAATCTAATTCACTGTTCAATAACTTATTTACAAATAATAATCAAATAAATTGGCAATTTCTATCTTGGTCCATCTAGTTTTTCAAAAGCTAGAATGAGCATGTTATATTCAAGGTAGTGTCGACGTTTATTTTTTGCATTAACAATTCACTTATCGGAAGTAAGGTATCGTTTTTTTCCCGGACAAAGAAACATGAATTACGAATTAGGAAAAATGATTAGTACAAAACATAAACCGGGAAATGTACTGTATGGATAAATTAGTAAAACTATGTTTTAAGTTCATATATGGAGACTAAAGAGACTAAATTGAGAATTTCCAAAGAATATGACATCGATTGTTAAAAACATATAGAACTAGGGCTGGGTTCGGTCCGGTTCGGTTTTTGGCAAAACCGAAACCGAAACCGGACATATTTTTCGGTTTCGGTCTTTTTATTTTTTAGACCGAACCGGATCGGTTTTTTCGGTCCAGTTTTGGTTTTTTCGGTTATTTTTCAGTTTTATTTTTTATTTTTCGGTCCTTTTTGGGCTTTTTCGGTTTCGGTCTTTTTCGGTTCGGTTTTACTGAAAACCGAAACCGACCCGAAATTTTTTCGGTTTCGGTCTTTTTCGGGTTTTTTCGGTTCGGTTGTCGGTTCGGTTCGGTTCGGTTTTTTTGATTTTTCGCCCATCCTTATATAGCACCATGTACAAATTAGCCATTTAGCATATAAACTATTATTTACAAATAAACTAAACACCACGGAAAAAAACAAGTTTAATATATTTAATTACCGGTAGTTAACAATTTACGTACGGAATTATCAATTTTCGTCCAATTAATAGTCTGACACCACAAATCAATGAAATTACAGTCAATATATCTCATGTTTGAAAATTTATTTTTGACAGATGGTGACAGAACTACACTCATTACGTGACAGGTAAGATAATATGAATATAATTCCGTTATTTTGTTTACCGTATCAATAAGTTGAGGGTCCGTTTGTTATCAACTTTTTTAGTTAAAAATTTAGTCAAAAAGCCGCTTTCAGAAATCAGTAGAAAAAAATATTGCATTCCAAAATATACATGAGTGTTTGACAAAAACTTAAAAAACCTAACTTTCACCGTATTAATTTTTGGCATTAGCTAATAACATTTTGTTTTTTCAATCAAAATAACTTTATAAGACATTTTTTTTGATAAATTTTCAAAATATCATATTTAAACGAGCAAGTAACACGTCAAGTATACGAATAAAATTTTATTTGAGATAAGATTAATATTCATTTAAATTCTTAAAATTGTGGCAATAAAGCTACCAAAATCTCTCCAAAATGTATACCTTTTTTGTTTTTAGTTTTTCTAGTTATATTATTCAAAAATCTAGATTTTTAAAAGCTAAAAAAAGCAATTATACCAAACGCTAAGGCTGGACGAAAACCCAGAAAAACCGAACCGAACCGAAAAAGACCGAAATCGATAATTCGAAACCTTTTCGGGTTGGTTTCGGTTTACAATAAAACCGTACCAAAAAACCGAAAAAACCAAAAAAAACCAAAAAAGACCGAAAAACAAAAAATAAAACCGAAAAAACTGAAACCGGACCGAAAAAAACCAGTTCGGTTCGGTCCAAAAAATAAAAAGGCCGAAAAAAAAAACGAACCGAAAAATCTGCTCGGTTTCGGTTTTATAAAAAACGAACCGAACCGGACCGAACTCAGTCCTACCAAACGTATGTGAATTTTTAAAATCAAAAAGCTAAAAAATATAACAAAAAAAAGAAGTTAGGCCAATATATCACATATAAATTTTAAGTATTTTTTTCCCCACCAAACCGAAAAAACAAAAAAAAACCAAAAAAGACCGAAAAATCAAAAATAAAACCGAAAAAACTGAAACCGGACCGAAAAAAACCAGTTCGGTTCGGTCCAAAAAATGAAAAGTCCAAAACCGAAAAAAACCGTACCGAAGCGGACCGAACTCAGACCTACCAAATATATGTGAATTTTTAAAATCAAAAAGATAAAAAATGTAATAAAAAAAAGTTATGTCAAAGATAGCCTAAATTTGTTAAAATTAATATATCACATATAAATTTGAAGTATTTTTTTCCCCACCAAACACCAACACACATAGAAATATATAGATAGAGAGAGAGAGAGAGGTTAGGTGAAGAAAGTGGGAAAATGGCACAATCTCTCTCTACTAAACATTTTCTGGGTTTCAAATCTTGTGATTTGGGTTCTTTACAGCCGTCGGATCTTCGTAAAATCTCATCTTCCACCGTTCATTTCATCTCTCGCCGTTCCTCTTCTCATAAACTTGGTTTGTCTCTTTTTTTTTTCTTTTTTTTTAATATATTTATTGTGTTTATAATTCTATTTATTTATGTTGGAGCTTTTTGGGTTTTTAATGAAATATCACTTACCCAATTATTAAGAATTTTTTTACTTACCTATGTTTTTGGGTTTTCAATGAAATGCCGATTTTATTATGATTTTTTACTTCCCTTAATTTATTTTTGTTCTATTTTTTGTTGGAGAATATTGGGTTTTCAATGAAATATCACTTGGCCCATTTGATTAGGATTATTATTTACCTGTTTTTATTTTATTTATATGTATCTAGCTTTTGTTGGAGCCTTTTTGGGTTTTATTAGAAATACAAATACTCACTCCGCTCCATGTTACTTGTTCACTGCAAATATACGTGCATTTCATATCGTCAAATATAAATCTCGGAAACAAAAACAAGACGCATATTTGTGTTCCCGTCGTGAAACCGTAGAGATTTGCATTAATCAAATCTTGATTTGGAGCGTTTTTGCAAAAAAGTATCAAAGTTGATGTCTAAGTTGATGTCCATATAACCTTCCCCTATATATATATATTATGATTTTTATTGTGTTTATATTTCCAGTTATATACCTATCTTTTGTTAGATTTTCATAGAAATATCACTTGCCCATTTTATTGGGTTTTTTTTACGTACCTGTCTTTTTTATATATTCATTTTTATTGGGTTGAAACTTATTGGGTTTCCAGAAAAATATAAATTCAGCCAATCAAGACCGTAATGAATAATAAGAAAAAGATAGATGTTTGTATTCCAAACAGTCAAACACTTGCTACCTTACGATATAAAATCCAGAAATGCGAGTTTTCTTCTTCTTCTTTTTGCTCATTATATTTTTGGTGCAGAAATACATGCATCTGGGAGTACATTTGGCACTTATTACCGCGTTACAACATATGGAGAATCTCATGGTGGAGCTGTTGGTTGTATTATTGACGGGGTTCCCCCTAGAATTCCAATTTCAGAAGCTGATTTACAAGTTGATCTTGATAGAAGGTTAGTAACTTTTAGGGGTAGGAACTTGAAACTCTTTCTTCTATGTTTTAGGTTTATCCAGAGTATTTAACGAGTTACTTCAGACTCCAGAACTTGATTTTCGGACTATTGTTGAATTTTAACCCCTTATTTGGTTGTAGTTTTAGGCTCATCTTCCTCTCTTTTTTTGCTTAGAATATGTTCTGTCTATGGATTACCAGCCAAAAAGCCGATCTTTTATGGCTTTCTGGACCGAAATAGCTAGAAACCTTAAGCTTGGAAGGTAGTAGTTTTTACCAGCTGTAATATTTTCCATCCCAAGGCTCTTTCGAAGGAGGAACCCTAAAATTGGTTAATTTTCTTTTCTATCTTAAATTGTTCCGTAATATTGTGTGAGCTAGCTCGGAACATGATTCACGGACTATTGTTGAACTGGAAGCCTTGCTTACTTGCGAATTTTAAGCTCAGCTCTTTTGTTTGTTTGCTTGGGATCCGCACTGTATTTGGATGGCAGGTTAATTTGGATGACAGGTTAAAAAATCAAATTTTTCTGTTTTTTTAGCTTGAAAATGCTCGAAGCTTTAAGCTGGGTGATCTTGGATTTATCTCAACCTCAAAAGTCTTAACTTATTTGCTTCCTAGCCGCGACTTAAAAGCCCTTGATAGGACGTTTAACTAGCTTCTAGGAGTTGTCAGCCTTTATTTATAAAAGATACTTACACATGATGAGAATAATGTTTGCTTTCTTGAAAAGAGTTTCTAATTTGTTAAGTTATTATCTATTAAACCCGAAAAAGTTGAAAACGACCATAGCAGCAGTACAAAAGACCCAATAAAAATGTGACAGAAACTGCTCAAAGAGAAATACTAGAAGCAGCTTATCCCTAAGAAACAATAGTTAACCTTTTAGTTGTTTTGTGTAGTAAGATATTGAAGATAAGATTCTCGGTTTTTTAACTAGTGTGTTATTGTTTTCAGGAGGCCTGGTCAAAGCAGAATAACTACACCAAGAAAAGAGACTGATACATGTAAAATAAGATCCGGGGTTGCTGAAGGTTAGAATTTATATATATTGACATGCATATACGTATTATATATGTTGTGTTTTATATATCTTCTTCTCGAACCCTTCTTTCATTAGTTTGGTTTTAAGTACCCTGACAAAAAAAAACTTATTTTGTATGTATGAACCCAGGGATGACCACTGGATCACCAATCGAAGTATCTGTACCCAATACAGATCAGAGAGGACATGTAAGTATTCATTTTTACACTGAATATATGTAGGATATGTACTACATGCAGCATGCTTACATAAAGATTTTTTCTCTCTCTAAATCTTAAGCTGTTAAACAAGAGTATGGCTTTTGGTGCCTGGTTGCAACTTGTATCTATTTTAGGCATATTTTTTGTTGGAAACCATAGTGTCTTTTTTACTAGTATCTGCATTCGGTGTTATGAACTCACATCACGGGGTTTCCAATTACAGGATTATAGTGAAATGTCAATGGCATATAGACCTTCTCATGCAGATGCGACCTACGATTTTAAGTATGGTGTGAGATCGGTACAGGTAAGGTTTTTGATAACCATATCATCATCTTGTATTAAAGCTAGTCGGTATACGTATAAAAGTGTATATTATTGATTATAAAATAATGCAGGGCGGAGGTAGATCTTCGGCTAGAGAAACTATTGGGAGGGTTGCTGCAGGAGCTCTGGCTAAGAAAATCCTCAAGCTACATTCAGGAATCGAAGTATACTTCTTGTCTTTTCATATTTTGTTTTTCGGTTTTTAACAATTAGCGCAGTATACTATTCAGTTTCTACTTTACACAACGATCTAACTAAATTGAACAAAAAGTTCACCAATGTTAACTTTTCAACTCAAAAAACAATAAGTTGCTTACCACTTGTTTGACAAAGCCGGTTTGATAGACACCAATCTGCACAAGATTGATCAATTAGTAGACCAGTGTTAAATTTTAATTTTAAAGCACCAATTTTACCATAATCGTTTCATCACGCATGTGTAATAAGCACCAAGCTACACAAAATGGAAGAACTAGTAAGCAAGCATTAAATTTTAACTTCTAAGCACTTATGAATTTTGACAGGTTAGTGAACAAATTGGATTTTGTGTAAACTAGTTTCTAAACAGTGAATTTTGATAGGTTGGTGGGCCAAGTCTTCAATTTTGTACAGATATATGTCTACTAAGAAACATAATTGCCTAATCGCATGGTGTACTCATTGTTGAAAGCTCATAGGTTGCTTTGCAGAAGTGATTTTTCCTCTTGTTTGGGAGCTGAAAAGATTGTAGTCTCAACTCAGCATATTATTAATTCAATATCCAAGTGATATGCTTTAAGAAGATTGATTATTGATTATTACTATATATTCTCAGGTTTTTGCTTATGTGTCACAAGCTCACAAAGTTGTACTTCCAGAGGGATTGGTTGATCACAAAAACCTCACTCTTGAACAGGTAATAGCTACTCACTTTTCCTTTTTATCAGGTAGTAACAATTTGGGAAATAAATATGATACAAGTTGTTTTTTTGTGGAAATTTTCTAGATAGAGAGTAATATTGTTCGCTGCCCAAATGATGAGTATGCGGAGAAAATGATTGCTGCAATTGATGCTGTACGAGTGAGAGGTGATTCTGTTGGTGGGGTTGTAACATGTATTGCGAGAAATGTTCCTCGCGTAAGCACTCTCTTTCCCCCCAATAATTAGGCATACATTGTATAAGTACAAAAGTATACTTATCTGTCTAGATGATTTTTTTTCCCCTCAAACCTATATGTCTGTCAGTTAGAAACTAATAATTATACCTGGTCCTATTTTGTACAGAAAGTAGTGGAAAATAGGTGATAGTGATTTAAACTAGGAAAACCTGTTATTTAGAATATATTCAAAAAAGATACCTTTAAGAACCTAACAGTATACTTTCGTCGTAGTAAACAAACAACAAATTTTACTTTTTGAACCTTTTAGCACAAAGAACAAAAGGAAAGTGCAACCAAAAATCCCAAAGGCCCCGTAGAGATGTTTAATCCCTAATGAATTACATCATTAGTTGGTTGTTTAGAAATGATAAATGACAAAGTATTTTTATAACAATACACAAACAAACTTAGGTGTCAATTCTGCATTGGTTAATGAAAAAGTATGGTGTTCACCATTCTGCATACATAGTCAATATATGATCTACAACTAAGTTTGTTTGCAAGTCTCTGCATTAAAAAGATTGTTTGTTTATCGCTACGTATATTAGATATAATTATGGAGATCAGTTTTATGCACTTACCAAATTTATTATTGTATGCCAGGGTCTTGGTTCACCAGTGTTTGATAAACTTGAAGCTGAGCTAGCTAAAGCTTGTATGTCCCTACCAGCAACAAAAGGGTTCGAGTTTGGAAGTGGATTTGCAGGTATATTCACATTGTGCAGACTTACAAAACGATTTCCTTCACACAATATGACAATTGAAATTATAAACTATAGTATATAGGGTAAATTCCGACTTAGTGAGATTTGTTGACTTATTTCTCATTGAGTGCTAGTAGGAAACTTGTATATTTCCAAAACAATTTATTATAGTATATGCTCATCAAAGTACCTCTAAATAAATTGGAATTACATCAAAAGTACCTCACTTGATGAGTTGATGGTGATTTTCTGTAGATTACTTGCTATGTACCTAGTTGATGGACCATGTATTCATTGTCATTTATCCCTATAAAAGGTCCGTCTTTCGTACTTAAAATATAGCTAAATGGATTAGTTAGTTAAAGCAAACTCATCTGATGTGCATTTAGATCAATAAACAGATATTTCCAAAATTTCGAGGATCCTTCAAGGTTTTCAGGAAAAGCCTTGATTAAAATGTAATACTTTGGACCTATTAACTTTAGGAATGAGAATAGTAGTTTTTTTCTGGAGTTTGTCGACTCATAAATGTTACCAGTTCTAAATTAAACTGTTCCTTTTTTCTGAAATAAATTTCTGATTTTGTTATATGAATTTTCAGGCACATTTATGACTGGGAGTGAGCACAATGACGAGTTCTATATAAACGAACATGGCAAGATCAGGACAAAAACTAATCGTTCCGGTGGTATTCAGGTACTTCTCTCTGCCATATGAGTATTTTAATCAGTAAATACATGTAAATCTGATAATAAATCGTATAACGTTATTCATACAGGGTGGAATATCCAACGGGGAAATTATTGAGATGAGAATAGCTTTCAAGCCAACCTCCACAATCAGTGTAAGTTTTCCCTCTACATTACAATCAGATAATGGGCTTATCTAGTTTACTGTTTAAGCAAATGATGACTTGTAATGTTGCAGCTTTTGAGCTAATAAACTGAATTTTTTAGTTCAGAAAATAGCTGGGCTTTGTCCAGCTTAAGCTTTTAGCTTTTTCAAAGCCAAAAAACCAGAACATCTCAGCTTTTACGCTCGTCAACCAGAACTCACTTTAGCTTTTAAGCTGATAGCAAAAACTGTTGCTGCAACCAAACAAGCCCTAAGTTGTAGCTGTTGAGGTTCACCCAGCTTAGTTTTTTAGCTTATTCAAGCCTAATAAATCCGAACAGATCAGCTTTCAAGCTGATCAACCAAATGCAATCAGCTGTAAGCAAAAAGAGAAACATTGAGTTTATAAGCTGAACCTGGTGATGTGATGTGTATTGCACTGAAGGGGGATTTCTTATCATCTATACATTTGTGCTATAATGTGATGTATCGTTGTTGATTTTGTTTGGTTTTGATTTTTTTGTTCAGAGGAAACAGAACACGGTTACTAGAGATAAAAATGAGACCGAGCTAATAGCCCGAGGCCGCCACGACCCTTGTGTTGTCCCCAGAGGTTTGCTTTTTCATCATTATTTTTAAATCTCTGCATTTTTTTTCCTTTGTGCTATTTTCTTATCTTTTCCTTCCTCTACCGTTGAATTATTTCTTCGGTACCTTCGAATGCGTGGACATCTTTGTGGCTCTGTCAGTCAGTTGCGCGTGTTACGTGTGTTATGTGGTTGTATGGAAATAGAAATTAGGGAAAACACAAAATTATCTGGCCTTTGGGGCACATTTACATGATCAATTTGAACTAGTTCTAGTGTCTTTGTTTCTCCTAGTTAGAAGGGGAGGAAAAAGAAAAAACAAGTATGGAAGATGTTAAGAAAGTAATTTCCTCATGTTTGTTTCTTTAAAATTTGTAAAAGCTAAACAATTTATGTACGAATTTTGGATTGGGATTTTTTCATACCGATTTCATATTGACTTTTAAGTAATAATTAATAAAAGACGATTGATCAACTAAATGTAAAAGCCAGTAGTAAGGGATATGTTTCTCAACGAGAGTGATTACTTTTGATACATAGACATATAAATACGATGTGTCTGAAGCTTGTTTTGGTATTGCAGCGGTGCCTATGGTGGAGGCTATGGTGGCGATGGTGCTTTTGGACCAACTAATGGCACAATTTTCTCAATGTCATTTGTTTCCTATAAATCCAGCATTCCAAGAACCTATGGTATTTCCAACACTAGAGCCTACCAATTCATCTTTGTAAAAAAGATGGCGATCAAGCGCCTCATAATTAGAATAAAGGTCCATTCAAGGGACCATTTTTTATGCAATATATTTGTTGAGCTCATGTTGTGCTATTACCCAGATTCTCTCCCGTTCTTTTGCATCTCTTCCAGTATGGTAATTTTGAAGAAGATGTAATTTGATTAAGACACTGCTTTTGCTTGAAAGGATATGAATAATTGTAATATTATTTGCTAATTTTTTTCCTCGAGATTCTTGGTTGAATATATCTTCGTTCTTTTGTTTCTGACTTAATACTATTATTGCTTTGAGTATACCCTGCATTTGCTTTTGTTTATTTCCACTTCTATACCCTCCTTTTTACATATCCGTGTTTGCTTTCAAATCCAGCAGATTAACACAGCAATACATCCGTTTATCATAACTTAATACTATTATTGTTTCGAGTATTATGATTAGCATCTAAAAGAGTCTCCAGAGATCTGCCTTTTTTTGCTTCTAACTTGGCCTACTTCAATGCAACAAGACCTTATTAGCAATAAAATTTGGTTTTCATTTAGTGCTTTCTTAGTATATACAATAAAATGACAAACATGCTTGGGTTTTCGGCTCACATGTCGCGTGGTCTCCTTATAACAATTGGAAAACAGAGGAGCTGGAATTCATTTTGAATAGCTGCAAATCCCCATCCCAAAAAAATTCCTCGTTAAAATATTAGGTTCGATAAAAAAAATTGCTCTCTTTTCAATCTTGTTGCGGATTTGTTGAACGCAGTATACACATTATTTTTGTAAGCATGCAGGAAAAAGATGTTCTCCATTACAGTTATTATTGTTATTAAACGTTTACACTTGCGATATACAACCATAACAGCTACAGTAACCAATATTTTCTAATGTTTTCACGATAATTTCTCTATACCGATTTTTAAATCATCCAGCTCAAAACTTATTGTTTTTCCCAGACAAAATCCAAGAGCTTGGTTATTAAGATGGCTGCTGAAGCGGAAAAACAAATAGTTGTATCTGCAACTAAATGAAGACCTTAGTGCAAACTTCTATAAATTTATTTTTTATCATATTACATTAAAGGTAAAATTTATCAAACTCATGAATGATACCAATGTCATTGATCATCATATGGCTTCCGATACAAGTATAAAGTTCATAACAAAAACAAATAATTTCTTTCCACCACGTCAACAATCGCATCTCATTTTATTTCAAATTGACGAACAACAAAACAAAACAAATAAATAGATACAGTAAAATACAGGGATTGAAAGCAAAGATTTCGCGTGATGCTAAGTACTCGGGACATTTCTAGCCATCATTTTTGAAACAAAGGATCAGTTTTTCACGGTGGTTACTTGCCTGAGAAGCATTTTTACCACGTCTTGAGAAATTCTATCCACCTCGGTCTTGAGGTGATCAATTTTCACTTCTGTTTCTTGTTCGAGTCGCTTCACATTAGCACCTGAATCTCCACTACTCTGTCACAAAGATGAATTGTAGAGTAGTGAGAACAAGTAAAAAAATTAAAAGGGTAAAATATGATACTGGTTGAAACTTGCAAGGCTGAAAAGTTAATTATCAATCGAAAAAGCTAGGGAAGCGAAATATATTTTAGCCTTTCCCGGACTTCGAAAACCAATTGAAAAGGATAGGAAACAAACTGGTGGGTTTTTTTAGGAACCAATAAAGCAAAATAACTTAGCGTAAAAGATATGGACATCTTTTCCATCTTTTTTGGTACATAAGAGATGGGCATTTAAAATCCACAATTTTTAAAAGCAAAAGAGCTAAGAAGAAAAACTTAAGCTTGAAAGTCGTAGCCAAACAAACCCATCGTGTGCATTTTCAGAAGTAAATAGCTATTTTTTTATCAAACCTTTGCTTCCAAAAGTCGCTTGCCTCGTTTCATAATAAAAAAAATGGACATCAAACTATAGAAACAAAAGGGGAGCTGCATTTGTGACCACGAACTTAATTAAATAAGAATTGATGTATTTGGTATTTGACTTACTGCTGCAAGCTTCCCCTGGAAATCAGCTTCCATTTGAGCACGGAATTGAGCAACCTCTTGTTCAGCCTCTTCTTTTGCCTGTTTCAGCCTTGCAAGTTTTGCTACAGAGAGTTTAATAAAAGATTAGTATATAGTACCTTTCCTCTGATTTTTAGTTTTGCTTCTTAAAGAAACTTAAACATTAGTTCTGTATATGAACAAAAGTGTTACAAAAACTGAAGTTCCACTCAAGAAGTAGTGCCAAAGTCAACTCGAAACCGAATACAGAAAATTAGTAGGCTAGCTTGTGTATATTGATAAATTACTATATAGAAGCTATAAATAATGTACTGTTTTTATAGAAATCCGCTTCGAAGCGTGTCAAAGTTCGCTTTTACTCGTTTAGAAGAAAAGAAAGGTTTTGCTGAAAATCTGGAAAAACTTGTGTCGTTTACAGTTTACACCTTTGGACACATTTCTTGCGGTCCAGAACATAAAAGAGGATCATGTAAAAAAAATATTACCTACCCTTTCGTATATTACAACATTGTACATTGTGATAAAAGAGAACAAAATCATGAACTTAAGAGCTGAAAGTTACTATGCTCGTACATGTAGATATGTCAAGAAGTCTTTATGATATTTCGAGATACTAGATATGCATAAATAATCACACTTCGTTGTGCAATGTTGGGTCTTTTAAAGAAACTGAAAAACACACACTATCTGTTACTTATGGCTTGTTTGGCTGCACATTTTGAAATCAACTTTTTGTCATTTGCTTATAAGTGCCAGCTCATTCGGTTGATCAATTTAACAGTTGACACCTTTTTTTTGCATTCAGACCTCAAAAGGCTGAAAGACTGAATCAAACCAGTGCTTTTCTCATCTTTAAATAAGCAAACCTTTTCCGCTTAAAAGCTTCAGTCAAACAAGCCCTTCATAAAAAAAAGACTAACATGACGCAGACATGTACAATTGCAGATAGATACTAAAATTCATAAAAAGCATTATGTATAAGAGTAAAATGTTACCGGCTCTTGCAGCATTAACAATTTGCTGAGCTTCTTGCTCGGCAGATAGTAGCAGTTGAATTCCATTTTGTCCCCTGTTGCTAGCCATATTCCTGAACTGCAGTTACACTGGAACACAATACAACTTAAAACTAAGGTCTTGTTTTAGTAGCATCTTTTACGCAAAGAAGTTGAATTTTTTAGATTTAGAAAAGAACTGGGTTTGTTCAGCTTAAAGCCAGTTTTTTCAGATACAATATCCATACGTGTAATCACATCAGCAGATGCAGTATCCAGATTCAGATACACGGTGCTAAAAGATCAAGACACAAATACGAACACTCGTCAATAATCTATTTTTGCAATAAGCCGGGCTCTTTTTCATTACAAACCAATAAAGTAGATCTTAAATAGATACACATATAGGCGTACTTTCTTATGAGAGGTGAAAACATTAATTCTTCGAGTAGATATTATAAGCATCATAAAAGCGTGTTTGAAAAAACAGAACAGCGAATAATAAAATAGGCCAACGTATACCATTTAAGAGAAGTATGCATCAAGATACTTGAAAAGGTAAAAACGAAATTATGTACGTATGAATTCTCAGGGCATGGCAATTGAACTTATATTAACATAAAAGTATCAAAGACTATACTATTAATTAATAAGCAAACATGCCCAAATCATAAATAAATCCACTCATATATTATGACTTATTACAGGCTTGTTTGGTAGTCAAACAAAAGTACACTTTTGTATGCTCTAACGTTATATAAAATCTTGTATTGGCACCATCAAACGTGTTTGTTTGAAAATTCAAAGGGAAAATACTTTTACGGTAGTAAAGGTTTCTTACTCTTCATAAAAGTGCTATATGTATTCTAGAACATTTTTGGTTTGACAATTATATCTTCTTTATTTTCAAAAAGAACATGTTCATTATTCAATGAGAATATAACTACTTATTAAACACGAAGTCCTAACACAACACTTAGCGGCTATACCTTTTTCTTTCTTAACTATTGGAGCTAGTAGAGCGATGGTGACCACTCTAAATCCTGCCCAGATAACCTCTTACTTAATTTCATTACGTTCATGTACCATTCATACACTCTAGTATATAGTTCGGTTATGACTTTCTACAAAAATGTTGTATACTTATTAAAACAGTCTTACTTTAATAATCCCAGAGTCATTCGTCAATGATAGGTTGAAGATGAACGAAAGTGTTGTACATTCATTTTCAACTGAAAAATTACAAAAATGTGAAATAGTAAACGCTTTTTGCCATCCAACTTTATGGAACTGTACACTGTACACACAACATGTTTTCTTGAAAGTATACTACTTTTAGTTTTACCGAATACATTGATGAACTTGGAACTATACTTTCCAACCCTATCAGAAAAGTAAATTATACGCAATATACACAACGAAACAAGCCATATATATATATCAACCTTTCTCACATCCAATTTACCAAGTAAATCAAAGATAGATTTTGTTTCAATTGAAACAAAAACCACAACTTTGTTCACGTAAAGTAATTTTTCCTTGACGAAAATCGCGTAACAAGTTGCGTTTTAATTTATAAGACACGGACACTCTCTAACTTAAAAAACAGTATTTCTCAACATATTAATATTACTATAAACATTTATCTAATTAAGTCAAAAAAATCAATAAACCTTCAAAACTGAACTAATATTAGCAAAAATCACAATCATTAATACAACTAAACAAATATTCAGATCCAATCAATATCACCCAATGATCCAAGATCTGATCTTTAATCCAAATAACAAAATCCCATCAATGTTTTTTTTACTATTAACAGTAAAATAATAAAAATAGAAAACCCAGTATTAAAAAAATGTTTCTTTTAATTTCTAAAGCACATATAAGATGAATAACTCGTTAAAGATCCAATCTTTAATAAATAAAAAAATGAAAATGAAATCACATATAAACACATAGATATATATATACTATAAAAATTGTATTTATATCTATATATATATATATAATATATATAGATATATATATAGAGAGAGAGTACCTACAGAAGCGGAATTTGGTCGAAGAAAAAATAAGAATTTGTGGAGATAAAAATAGTGAATTAATGGACTTAAATATTTATATTTATATTTATTATTTATATTATAAAGGCCCAAAATGAGTTTGTGATAATTGATCAAATATTTTTCAGTTTACTCCCCTTAATTTGAACTCAAATATTAATATGGTTTCCTTGATAGCGTGATTCAAGTATTTTCATTATAACTGATAAATATGTAAAGTTACGGAATCTGACCGAATCAAGAGGCTCAGATGACCGACGCCAACTCAACAGTCTGTGGAAGATCTCATATGTGCGCTTACCAAAACCTCTCATCGACTTCAAAACACTCCGAATTCCCAAGATTTATATAGTTCACTTGATTGCGTGATTAAATTATTTCCATTATGACTGATAAATATGTTAAGTTACGGAATCTGACCGAATCAAGAGCCTCGATTGGTGTCACCTCCTGACCGACGCCAACTCAACAGTCTGTGGAAGATCTCATATATGTGCTTACCAAAATCTCTCATCGACTTCAAAACACTCCGAATTCCCAAGATTTATATAGTTCACTTGATTGCGTGATTAAATTATTTTCATTATAACTGATAAATGTAAAGTTACGGAATCTAACCGAATCAAGAGTTTCAGATGGTGTCACCTCCTGACCGATAACAACTCAACAGTCTATGCAAGATCTCATATGTGCGCTTACCAAAACCTCTTATCGACTTCAAAACAAAATTACAAAAAACAAGTAAAAAATGCTTTCTTGTTTGTGTGCAGTAGCATAGTTTTGTTTTTGTTTTTGTTTTTTGTTTTTTTTCCCCTTATGTGTTGTAGTTTATATGTTTGATCATAAGTCGATTGATGAAGCTCAGGACTCCAGACGATGGAATTCGAGTCAACGGTAGATAGACGTATCTGAATGCTCTACGTGTAAAAACCCGGATTTTCGTAGGAAAATACCGTGGTAAAGAGAAGTGAGCTATCCCATATCGCCTAGATATGTAGTACCTATATGGTATATAAGGTACAAGTATCCTCCTTCTTATCACCAAGGCTTTTTAAAGCCGTGCGGCCCAATAAGCGAGGACGAAATTGGGCCAAAGCGGACAGTATTGGTGTTAGGAAGCAGATGGTGGCGGTCTGGTCGGAGGACTGGGTCGTTGTATTGGTATCAGAGCCGCTATCTAGCTGATGTGAGCACTGGCAACCCCGGAAGGACGGCGTGCCCGACGAGGACGTCGTGCCTGAAGGGGGGAAGAGTGTAAAAACCCGGATTTTCGTAGGAAAATACCGTGGTAAAGAGAAGTGAGCTATCCCACATCGCCTAGATATGTAGTACCTATATGGTATATAAGGTACAAGTATCCTCCTTCTTATCACCAAGGCCTTTTAAAGCTGTGCGGCCCAATAAGCGAGGACGAAATTGGGCCAAAGCGGACAGTATTGGTGTTAGGAAGCAGATGGTGGCGGTCTGGTCGGAGGACTGGGTCGTTACACGTACGGCCCAATAAGCGAGGACGAAATTGGGCCAAAGCGGACAGTATTGGTGTTAGAAAGCAGATGGTGGCGGTCTGGTCGGAGGACTGGGTCGTTACACTACGTGTAACCTGAAATAGGATAGATGGGAGACCAAGCTTGAACCGGTTGATTGGCCTCCGACGCTCAAGTCATTATTGGGCTATATAAGTGTATATATATAGAAATATATTTCGTTTTACTTGTACCATAGTTTCGGAAATTTTGCTTTCTTAACAATTGTTTTTACTTCATCAATTATTCAACAAAAAAACGTCATTGGTTGTTACTAATCTATCATTTTTAGAATATGTCAAAATAATCATAAAAATTTATATCTCTAGAGTAGGGTCTTAATCCTTTTATATCCTACTGTTAGCATCTTTGTGCTAACATTCGTTTGGTTAGCGGATTGACACTTCAAAGGAATGTTTGTGGGCACCGTTGGCTAATGTTTGGTGTGTTGGAGCGCCAAGTAATTACAGTTTGATACGGTTCAAGGTTTGGGCAGGTTTGAAGCAAGGAAACACATTCGATATGGTTCGAACGGACCGCTGGTTTTGAGTCACGACAACGGATTGTTTTGGTTACATTGCGGGTTGATTATGAGAATCAAAATGGGCTGAACATTGGGCATGTTGTAGTTACTGTAAAGTCACTTTAGAAGGGTTGGACACCTTCGAAAAAGGGCGGGAACAGTTACTCGAGTTGTTGCTGCTGTTTTTCCACTACTTTGTAACCGCTAGGGCAGTTTTTGACCCTTGTTTTATGCTTGTAACTGTCATGTACGAAATTATAAGTACATGAGCAGATTTCATTATATTTTAGGGAGAGTTTCAGGTTGAGAAACACTTGTAAAACATATGTAATCTGGTTCTTAATATTAACGGAATTATATTGGATTGGCTGCGGCCGTAATTGCGCGCGTGTGTTCATTTACGTTCTCTTGCGTTTACATATATATTACTTGTCTTAAATCTGTCCAGATTGTAGCAGTTACGTTGCCTCGAAACGGACTGCGATTGAGTGACCAAACACGAGATTTTGTGAGGCAAACACGAGTGTTGTGAGTGTTGGTTTGGCTGATCGTTTGTGGCAGCGGCTAAGTCCATAAATGAACCATCACGTGGCTGTTTTGTTGAGCGAAAAATAACCCCGTGACACCTACCGTGGTGAAGGTTTTATTCGTGCTATCTCCAATTTTTATTTATTTTTATTTTTTTGGATCCCTCTTATGGAGGTAAAACCTGCGAAACTTCACAGGCGACAGGATTCACGTTGAGCATGATATACTCGGATAACAATCACATGACTACCAACCACTTGCTCCCGTGCTATCTCTAATCTAAGGGTGGTAAATACGTAGTGTGGTCATTCAGACACCAACGTGAAATATCCGATAGCAGCATGTTATGAGATTGGAAACATTATGGTATTCGCTTCATCAACTTTTAGGATGATTTTTAAGCGAAAACGCCAATTTATGTAATATATGGAGCACATCAACTTTCTTTATAGAAAACATAAACAAGCGAGGTAGTCGATGTTTTCAAGATCCACTTAATAAAGATTCAGATCATTGAGAAAATAAAGCAAAAGAACCTATATAGATTCACCCCCCGGAGGAACAAGCTATTATCACATATGAACCAAAACCGTAAAATATAACATTCCATAAACTATATAGAATTTTTTTCATACAATGTTTCGGACTTTACACCTATAAGGGAAGTTGCTAGTATTACAAAATTTAAATTTAGAAAGGGGAACTAATACATGGGAAGTGAAAGGTACACTATGGAGTGTGGTCTTTGAAATTCATTTCCCACCATGTTATCTAATTTTTAGGTCGGTCTCTCGTCTAGCTTATGTTTTAAAATACAAAAATTGAAGACTGTATAGCGCGAGCCTCATAGTTCGTCTCTTGTATCACTCTTGTCACTCTTTTCCCTCTCTACTGGATTGGACTTTTTAGAGTTCGCTGTCGAAGCTGGTTTCTTGAGCTTGAAAGGGATCGATGCGTTCTTCTTGAGGAATTTGTAGAAAGCCACAACTGTACGATCTGTATCAACTGTAACCTGCAAAACAAATAATAGTATTGTCTTACAGTTTCAATTCACAAAAGAGTATGTGAATTAAAAAGTAAAAAAATAAAAAATGAGGAAGTGAGAAAACTGTTCAAGTAACAGTTACTAACCGGGTCAAAACTCTTGTTACCAGCTGGAAAGAAAAGAATGGTGGGGAATCCATCAGGCTGCAACATTATAAAGGCGGTTCTAAGCAAATATCCATATACTAAAAAAGTATAAGCTTCTATCTACGTGAAACCATGAAATGATGAATCAAAAAGCGATATAAGGGTGCCAGATTATCCCCCAATGTGAGAACTAATGATTGGTTCTGTATACCATGATTTGGAGTAAATCATGTACACGTTAGATGGGTTATCTTCAATTTTCTGACTTCCAAGAACGAGATTGTTTGTTGGCAGCTTCCACAATTTTTTTATTTTTTTTTGCTGATAAGCTGCAAAGCCTTTCGATGACCAGCTTAAAAGCTGAACATTTACGGGTTTTTTTGCTAGCAAGTAAACGAAAATCATATGTTACCTTGGCTCTAGGGTGCTCATTTGTGGTTCCATCCATCTTAGCAATTATTATTGAATCAATGCTTCTCAAATGCTTTGCAAGACTGTTGTATATTGGTTCCAACGATTGGCAATGTCCACACGAAGGATCATATATCTATTAAAATATAATAATAAAAACTTCAACGTTAAGACCAGATACCAAACCACTTGCAAGACAAGTATAATACGTACATATCTAAGAAAAGAGAAATACAACGGTACCTCAAGAAGAACATCCTTTGATTCGTCCAAGACAATCTCATCGAAGTTGTTACCGACAACTATCTTTACGTCGCCATCATTCTACATTGGTGGACACATGGGAAATAAGAACATCATAGGAATGGAAATATATGTTCTACATTAATGCACTCTTTAAAACTAACAATATCAGTGAAACTGAATTCCTTACAGTTTCGGGAATTGGGGCAGACTTGTGGAAAGGCTTCAATTTGTCTTCTAAGAAGTCCTCCCCAAATGACTGCAAAATCACACAATTTATATACTGAAATTTGAGAAGTGACTGTATGACGAAATAAGTGAGTTTTGAATTACGATAATAACCATAAAGGCCAACCTTGATGGTGCTTGAGGTCAATTCACCGTCTAAAACGAACTTCCTTGCATCGTCGTTTCCAGTATATGCAAGAACCTAAAGCACTACATTAAATTAACTCAACAAACATGTAAATAATGTACAAACAAGAACTCAGTATCTTTACATAAAGAGGTTAAAAATAGGCGTGAAAGTAATATAAAAAAACTCACTCTTGGAGCATCTCCAGCTACACCGAAGTATTCTGAAACTGATTCTCCAACATCCTCGTTGTCCATTTCCACATAAATAAAGATAAGCTGGAATATTCAAGATTAAAAACTATGTGATAGGATATAATGAAACTAAGTTGTTACTTCTCTATAATTCTGCCAGGGGAAAAAAAAGTTTCCAACCAAGTCTAATATAATTATTAAATATTTTCATTTCCAAAGCAAAACTAATATGCAAGATATAATGTTTGTAATATCACCTGTCCTTTGAAAATTTTTGAAGCCTCTTGAAACGCCGGAAGAAATTTCGGAGTATCATTGGCGGTGGCAAAAAGCAATAACTGAGAAAAGAGAGAATAAGTGTTGAAGCATGATATATCAGCAAAAAAAAAAAACTTACAAAACGATGGAATAAGCATAAGCATCTAACCTGCTTCTTAATTGGATTATCGAATATTACTCGCGCACTTTCCCTGGTGAAATTGGTGACTAATGGAAGCTTGTTTTCGTACACAAATTGTGCAATTGATGATGTAGTGAACTCACCGTCTGCAAAACAAAACACAGTAACTAGTTTTACTAACCCAAAAAAGAAAGGATCGTAAAAGTTTTATGCACCCAGTTATTAGTTATTCTAAATTTCGGTCAATTCAATACACTGCCCTAAATTTTGTATCCACAACTTGCTTGATTTTTCAACTTTGCTATCCACCCTATAGGCCTACACCATTTTCCAACCCCACGGGGGTATGAATCAAAGAACTAAAAGCGTTCCCAATCCCGATAGCTGCTCCTGCTAACGCAATTGTAGCAGCTCCGGCACCAATTAACTTTGCACCTTCCAACATTATTACAGTATTTATTAGTCTTTTTATTTATTTACTTATGTCATTTTGTAAAAAAACACCGCACTAGTTCAGTATATAAAAGCAAACATTGTGTAACTGAGGATACAAAATCACCGGAGGTGTACTAAATTGGCAGATCTTAATTACATCAAATCGGAATTATTGATATATTGTGTAGAGATTTGAAACTACATAATAGCTGAGTGAGTTAAACCTTAACAAAGAAAAAAGAGAGAAAAAAGCCCGGAGTATTTGAGTTTTGTATGTAAAAACCGACAAGACGAAGAAACTGACCAAAAATGCTAATCTTTTCAGCTTCCTTCTTCAGTAAGACAAGCGATGGGGACTTGGCTTTCGAGTCGATACCGAAAAGCTTTGCCACCTCAGCATTAGAAGTCTGATAGAAGCTGACATCATCTTCCAGTTGCGAAACAGAAGCAAGCTCTTCACTATGTGGGCCCTACACATACATGAAAAAGTCCTATGATCACTAAAATTTGCTTTGCGAAGCATCCACGTCAGCTTCCTTATAATTTCCTCTACTTTTGTTAAATATACAAAAAAAATAGTTTTGCATGCTTATTATAAAATCGTACATCCTCCCTTTAGAACCTCTTATTGTAAATCATGCCTTCTTCAATTGTTTCTCATACTACTTATCAGTTCATAAAAGAGAAGAGGAGAGAGAAGAAGAGGCCACAAATCAGCCCTTTCATTCTAAGGAGTGGGAAATGGTTCAATAAATCTGATGAGCCATTTAGGAAGAGCCTGTTGGGAAGTAATTAAGTCCATACTCTTAACATTGCAGGTAAAAAGCTCATTCGAAAGGCCATCATAATTTCACAAAGGTATAAAGACAGTTGCAACGTGAAAGTTACACTACGAAACTTCTCAGAAACAACTGGTTACTGATTTACTGCTACTAAGTTAACTGTTTATTGACTACTAAATAGTAGTTCTTATAAACACGAAGAAAAACGTAGAAATTGAGGAATTACCACGAGAGAGTCGAGGAATCCAAGAACTACTTTATGTTCACCTGCTAATACACGTTCTGCTTCCTCAACTGTTGTTAGGGTGTGGATTGCAGGGCCGGTCTTCTTTTTTATCCAAGTGACTATAGCATCCCTATGAAAAAAATAAAAAGGCACATAAACAAAAAATGAAATGTTTCTGCTATATTTCTCCGTGCAGATCACTTGTTTAATCATCGACTGTCTTCCAACTTCATGAGTCACCCTGCCTCTATGGTTTATACTTCATGCACACAAACTCATAATTGTTTGAAAGATGAAGGCACGTGACAAAATAAAGAAAAAGCCTACAATGCCATTATAGTATTCTAAGTCTAAATAAAATTATGTCTAAATAACAACTAAAAATTATGTCTAAATAAAATTGTGTAACTTTCAATGCCATTACAGTATTCTAAGTCGGTTGATGTTTGTTTTTTGTATATAATATTAGTGTATGCTTGTTTGTTAACTGGAGTAAATGAGACTCAAAGCCAAATTTCATAAGAGGATAGAGAAACTAACTTGTTCCTCTGGCCAGGATAATCCCTCTTGACACCATCAATAAAGAAGAGCACCGTAGGGTACCCTTCTATCCCAAACTCATTAGCAACTTCTCTCTCCTCCGTGGCATCCACCTTTGCCAGCACCGCTACCTCTTTCAGCTCCGTTGCTGCCGCCGCATACTCCGGTGCCAACGCCTGGCAATGCCCGCACCATGGGGCGTAAAATTCAACCATGACATACCTATTATTAGAAAGTAAATTAAATTAAATCTGCACATGGTTGTATAATAATGCTTCCATCATTCAAAATACAACAAATAATCCCTTTTGTAGCCGCAAAAGATACATGTATTGTAATTTTAGTCAAAGTAAACTAGTATTGTTTGGTGTTGTAATTCCATTATAACATGTTTGTTTTGTAAATCCACTATAACATACCCATATAAGTAAATAAACTAAAATAGATACTTAGAGAGTGTACAGTTGCGATTTTAACATTACATGTATAGTCAACAAAGTTCATATACTTGTGTGTAGAAAGATACATGTATCATGATTTTACTCATTGCAAATCTTGTATTCTGTTTGTCTTAACCTATTACTAAAAACTAAATGAGATATAAAGTGTTGTTTGATTGAGTGTACTCTCATCATCAAAATATTAAATAAACAGAAAAAGACCCGTCGCAAACAAGTGTGATCTTATAGGTAATAAATAGATATTTTCACGATCATTTAAGTCGGTACCATCGAGATACTAACAATTAAGCCTTCTTGGTTACTGTTTTCCAGCTTAGTTTTGGTTTTCTTGCTTAAAGTAAGACTACATTTTCATTTGGATTGTCAGATTTAAAGCTTTCAATACTGGCATCACAAAAACTCTTCTTATTCGGCCTTGTTTGGTTACACAGTTCACCTTAGCTTATTCGTTTTCTTGCCTAAAGCCAGAAACCCTTTTTCATCAGGTTCACCAGCTTAAAAAACGGGAAAATTGTTAAAATGGTACCCAACCTATTAACTTTTAGTGATTTGGTACCCAGCCTAACATACTTTCTAAATTGGTACTCAACCTATACATTTCGCTCTAATTTGGTACCCAACCTAACACTTTTTCTAATTCGGTACCCAACCTAACATTTTTTTCTAATTTGGTACCCAACCTATGCATTAAAAACCGATGATCGAAGACAAATTGAGTCCCTTAATTGGACTGTATACGTATAGGTTGGGCACCAAATTAGAGCGAAACGTATAGGTTGGGTACCAAATTAGAAAAAGTGTTAGGTTGGGTACCAAATTAGAGCGAAATGTATAGGTTGGGTACCAAATTAGAAAGTGTGTTAGGTTGGGTACCAAATCACTAAAAGCTGATAGGTTAGGTACCATTTTAGCATTTTTCCCCTTAAAAAACTGAGCTTTTCTGCTTTCTTAGCCTGGCAAAGCTAAAAGCTTAAGGTGTCTGAAGTCATTTTTTTCTCTACGCTAAATTTCAGCCTATTAGCTTAATAGATGCAAACAAAGTACCAAACAAACTCTTCTTATTTGGTCATCTCTCGATACATCTATGAAAGCTTAGTCAATTCTTACTACAGTTATTCAGCTTCAGAGTTGAGCTTCTCTGCTTCATTTTTGCCTTAAAAACAAAACTACGAGATTTAAACTGAATCCCTTTTAAATTTTAGGAAAATCCATCTTATTTGTTTTAAAAGGGTAAAAATAAAAAATTAACTAGATTGACTATGAATCACACCATTGTTTCCCCATCATTTTTTTATTTAGCTTAATTATAATAGTTTTTTTCAGGAAAAAAACCCAGCTTATTGAAGTGATCAAACAAATGCAGACCCGTTAATCTAAGCGAATAAAATATATTTTACAAATTTTAGCTAAAAAACTGCAATTTAATGTATCAGACTAGAAAAAAAAAGCCTCTCTCGGGTATATGATTGGGTATACGGATGCAAAATTAAATGACAACGTTCGTTTGGCATCGGGAGAAAAAAGTTTACTTTAAAAAAGCTGTATTATTGTTTGGCACCAATGTAGCTTTTTTTCAACAAAAAAAAAAGACGGTAAACCGAAATTCTGAATTACGGTTTTGGCGTGAAAAAGAAAAGAGATTTTTTGTAGTCGAAAAATCCAGCCTCTTAAACTAAACTTATATTTTCCCATAATTAATTATAAAACCCACAAACAGAAATTAATACCAGTTTTAGAGTTTTCGTCCTAATCTCTCCAATATATATATATATATATATATATAAATAAATAAATAAAAAGAATAAAACATGTTATTTGCAAAATCAAACTAGGAAAGAAATTAAGTAAAAACCCGACAAATAGGAATTAGTGACGGTTTTAGTCCAAACAAACCGTAAATCAGAATTACGGTTTTGGCGTGAAAACAGATTTTTTTGCGGTCGAAAAATCCCGCCTAGTAAATAAAAACCTGATGTTAGTAATGAAGTGAGTGAAATTGGAATTTCCCAAAACGACGACGTCACTATCATCAACAGCCACGTCATCACCGTCATTATCATACACTGCCACGTCATCACCATCGTCATCAACGAGATCTTCGTAGTTTTCAAAGTCTTTTGGAGGTGATGACGTGGCGTGATCGTGATCGTTGGCGAAGGTGTGAAGTGATAGAGAGAGAAGGAGAATTAAGAGAGAGAGTGATCTCGCCGCCATTGTAGAGAGAGAGAGAGAGAGACTGTGAATTTTTTTTTTGATTTTTTTTTTTTTAGTTTTATTGTATTTTTAAACTGTTTCTTTAACAAAAAAAACTATAAAATTTGACTTTATTATCATTATTTTTTACTTTTATTGTATTTTTAAACTGTTTCTTAAAAAAAAACTATAAATTTTGACTTTATTATTATTATTTTTTACTTTTATTGTATTTTTAAAATGTTTCTTTAAAAAAAAACTATAAATTTTGACGGTATGATTATTTTTTTTAGGTATTTATTAATATTATTATCTTATAAATTGACAAAACAAACAATGATTACCCAAAAAATAAAATATTGATTTAGGAAGAAAGAAAACGTTGATTTAAGAAAGAAAAAAAAACGTTGATTTAAGAAGAAAAAAAACGTTGATTTAAGAAAAAAATCGTTTTTTTTTACGAAGACATATGAAAAAAACGATAACATGACTAAAACATTATTAGTACTCGAAACGACATTTTATCATATAACTCGAAACAAATTAACTTATTGACTTTTTATCTATGAATAAGTCACGATTACGGTCCGTAAATATATTTTTTTGAATTAATTAGGTCTCTCGAAAAAATTTCAGAGAGCTTGACCATCGATTGGCTGTGAAGTCCGATCGATCGGCCTCTGTAAAATTTTCAGATTTCAACGCAGGGGCAATTTGATAATTTTACAGTCAAACCGTAAATCTGACTTACGGTTCGTAAAAAAAAATCAAGGGGCGTTTAGTAAGTTACCTTTTTTTACTTTTTAAAAAACTAGTTTTTGAGTAAAAAGGCTAAAAGGCTCAAAGAGGAGAAGCTATAAATTTACGGGTTTTTTAAAGGTTTTTTTCATTAAATTTAGCTGGTTTTTGGCAATTTATAGAAAGAGCTAACGGCGCATTTTGTTGATCGATTTGCATTCGTCTAATTATTTGATTGCTTGATAAAAATGTAGTATATTTATTTGAAAAAAAACATTTCTAATAGAATGTGTCGGTATATCTACAACTCATTTATAAGTAATAGATGACTTGTCAATAAAAATAAGTTATAAGTCACTTATAATAAGTATAACAAAAAACTACATTAATCGGACGGTTTGAAAGAAAACCATATTCATATTCGGGTCTTGATTGTTCAGTTTTCAATACCACCTTTAGCATCAATTTAATCTTTAGACCAGATACGTATTTTGAGGTTTAATCGTACAAAGAAACGCAGTATTTATAGGAACCATTCGGCTCATATTCCGTCGAATACCGAGTTCTAAATGATCCAATCAAACAAAGTTTTAGAGTAAAGGAAATGAAATTGTACATTTCAAAAAACTCAAATATTAGAGAAATTGTACATGGGATAACTCATTTTCAAATGAATGTTACATGTTTTATTTTCTTATTTTCCAGGCCTCCCAGTTTTTTCTTGATCAAACTTCGTATATCCGAGAGCTGCAAAACAAACAAGTTAAAAAGAGAAGTTTAACAAAGAAGTGTTGAAATAAAGCACTATAGCATTTGTTACCTGAGCATGAGTCGAAAGAATCGTCGAATTTTGATTCAATATCAAGGATATACTCTCAAGTAGATCTACAAGATCCTCAACTTGATCACCCAACAAATCGACCTTCATACCATTACAGATATTATAACTTAAATTTAAAAAATATGTTCTTATCAAGAAGGAAATCAGAAAATAACAATGATATAAGATGAAATTACCTCTATTTCTGCTAATTTGAGATTATGACACCTTATTTCGAAAGCCTTTTTGTAAAGAATTACTTCTCTTCTTAGCGAGACAATGGTTGGAGACAAGTTTTCTGTCGTACGAGTTAAATCCTTAAGCCTGGGAAGAGACTTAAAGTCAATAAGATACAATATCATTTTTTATTTATTCGGAGACGGTTTTGTAATTATCAAAAATTCAGTACCTCAAGAAATTTGCTTCCAGCTTTTTATGTACCAATAACTCGAAATCACCGACCGTAGTCTTAAAGTCTGTGAGAGGTATAGACATTGAAGATTTTATATGAAAATGTAGTTGATCACCATCACGGTTTCTAAGGCTGAAATAATTGTTCAATGCCGAATCTTCTTTATTCTCGTAGACTTTTTCCAGAATAACAGTTTCATGAATCAAGTCTTCCTCTTCATGAACCGACTCATTACTATGGAATTGATCATGAGCTTCATTTTCCATCAAAAAATTAGTTCTACTTCTCATTGCCTGGAGAACGATGAAACTGTAAATATCTTCTCTGATCGAATTCTCAAAGTTGCAACAATTAATTTCCATTTGAAATTCTTTGATAACATTTCTAAATATTACCATATACACATCTTCTTTCAATGCGCTCTCGATCGTCTCATCCAAGAACTTACTTTCCAACGATAATTTCAACTCATTCATCATTTCCCGAAAAATACAAATGCCTATATCATCCTTAATTACAGATTCGAGTTCAAAACTATGAAACTCACTGTAAAAATCTTCAATCAATCCTTTCAAGAGTGTAACAAACGTCTCTTCTATTAATATGGTTTGCATAATCAAATCATCTTTTTCCTGTTTCAACGTCCTTATTTCACCACTAAAGTTTTCTTTTTTGACTAATTCCCTTTTTTCTAAAAAACACTTTTTGTCATAAACATTATCATTCCACTTAATTAAATCATCCAATTTTAATACAACTTCTTCGATCTTTCCACCTAGGTTATCGTAATCTTTGTTCTTCTTGCCGAATGAAACTTCTTTCCCTCGAAATATATCTCTAATTTTCATCCAATTTAAATCTTCGTGTTGTTTCCTTATAATTGACTCGTGATAGTTTTTCATTTTAGCAACATAAGTACTGTTTTCAGTATCTTGATCTATATTTGGTTTATCATCATTATCTGGTTCCGGTAAAGGCTCACTACTTACTCTACATATCTTCTTTGAAGATACGCCATTTTCTTGCCCTTCATTGGTGTCGTTAATAAAAGCCCCGAGCTCGTGATGTAAGCTAGTGACATCGCTAATAAAATTCTCCCACTGCTCGCTCGATAAACAAAAGGGTAATTCATTTCCACTGATTTGATCAGGATTTACCTCGGAAATCTCCTGAAGATGGCTCATAAAGCCTCCAATAACGATAAAAATCGTATCCTTTTCAATTTTCCAACTCAATTGCTTCTCCGAAGGCCCTAATTCAATATTCTGCATTCTTCCAAAAGCAAGATCAAGAGTCCCTTTCAGACAATCGATATCGCAGCTCATTTGTTCAATAACTAAGTTTTGTTCCGGTCTTGAACTTTCTTCAAAATTTTCGTCCCCAAACAAATCATTTGCGCTACTTAAACTCATACGTTCATCCTCTAGTTTTTGCTTGATACTCAACATTTGTTGGTCGACGGAATTTTTCAAATCACAAAAATCCCCATCTTTTTCTCCATCACCGCTTCCTTGATAAGTCGAAAGTTCTTCACTTTTTGTTCTTTCAAGCGCAAGTTTGGCTCGTAAAGAAACCAATTCCTTTTCCTGCGATTCCAATATCTGTCTTACTCGTAACTCGTTTTCATTTCTCTCCACTAGTTCGATATCTCTATCAACTATGCTAAATTTCAAATCTTGAAGCCGTCCTCTTACCATATCTTTACTTTCCTTCAAGTCCGAGAGCATTTTCTCACGGTTATCTTCAGGTATTTGAGCCTTTTCTTGAATTAAACTCGAACAACCTTCGACCAAAATCATAGCCATTTCGTAGAATTTTGATCTTGCATTTAGTAGCTCGATAGAACCATCTTTAGATTGCACGTTTTCGTGTGCTTCGTCCATTGCAGATCTCAAGAGTCTAAGCATAATCGAATCAGAACCATAGCCTGAACCCATGATTTCCCCAAAAACATCATCCATTTCCAAAACTTTTTTTTTTTTTGTGCAAAAATAATCAAGCCAATCAAATTAAATCGAGAGATGAAATTCATTTCTGCAAAGACGCAAGGACATTACATCGTTCGGTCTCACAGAAAAAAGAAGATAGTGTACCAATAAGTCGATTAAACCGAATATCTTAATGAACATTTTGTAATGTTGAGTGCTTGTTTGGCTGCTAGAATCTCTTCAGATTTTGAATAGTTGGGTCTACTTGGTACTCATTACAGTATAAGTTTATAACCAAAGAAAACAGCAAAAGGGAAAAAAAGGTGAAGAGCAGCAGCAAAGGATAACCTCAATATGCAATTAGATGAGTAGTTAGTTATTAGATCAAATGAGAATAAAATTGTTACGAAAACACATAATACTATAGTACACAATATTATTTTTGGCAAGAAAAAGGCACTATTTTTATTAAAAGGATGCTCAAACCTTGAGTTTAGTTATGTTAGTTAGGAAGTTGACAAGACAAGGTTGAATTATGATCCAAGTGTCACAAGATTTAGGCAATATTACAAGTGGTTATTAATTTCATTCCAACAGACAAGTGGCTTAATAAATAAACATCTAACATGGAAACATTTGAAATAACAAAAATTACCCATAAATAAATTAAAAAAATGGCACGACTCGTATGATTATTATATATACTATTTTCGTTTTGAAACTAGTTAATTATTAGCTTGTAGTACTACCTTCGTTTCACATATATTCTTTACTTTCTTAAATATATGTGAGGTGTTATGGTATATTAATTATAATAGAAATGAACATTTGTTTAGGTATCCAGTGAAATATGAACTTGTGATGATAACAATTTATATATTTACATGTTAACATACGGCTGATTAGCAGTGTGAGGAGGGGTATACATAAACCGAACCATACCGATCAAACCGATCGAACATATATAATTATTTATATATATACTTCAATAAGTTGATATATGATGTTTTGCTTGTTATTTGTAGTTATCAATAATATTTTTTGTTAAATCATTTGTAAATTTACTTGTTATTCGACTTTTGGTTCAAAGTTTGAAATGAAATATAAGCGAAAACTTTACAAAACTAGTATAATTTTGAATATTGTGTTTTTTATTTGTTTAAGTTCAAACCGACCGAAACTAAACCGATTATAATTGGTTTGATTTGGTTTGGTTCGGTTCCAATAATTTTTTGTGTCAAAACCGTACCGAACTGATTGTTTTTTATTGGTTTGATTCACATTTTACTCAAAAAACGAGCCGGGCTGAACGGCGAACACCCCTAAGTGTGAGTACAATATTATTCTGATGATCGATATAAGTAGCGTGAGGAATTATGTAAAATTGTCGCTCCAGCTAAATTAATTTTAATCAAATTTAATTTTGAACGTTTGTACTTTTGACTTAACCTAACATATGTAGATCACTAAAGAAAATGATATATATATATCATCAATATTATCCTGAATTAATAGTAAAATTCAAAACAACGAGAAAAGGAAAAAAGCTTTTGAACTTAAAATTCATATTGAATATCGTTACGTAAGGATATATATTGAATATACTTACGGAAGGATATTCACATAACCATAACAACTAAAATAAATGTTCTTCCGACTAAGCCAAAAACCTATTTACTTCCATGTCATGTACTAGGTCACGGTCTAGTTGCATATAACCGAAAATGTACGAGGACGCGCACAAGTGATTCAACAAAGGCAACCGAAGCTCGAAAGTTAATCTTCCAAGTGTACGAGATTTATATTAACAAGAACATAGATACATACGAAGTATATGCTCTCTCACGCGATATCTTGCATTTAAAAAAAAAACAAAAAAACTTCAATCACATGTATGGATCCTGAAGATGTAAGAACCCGAAAGCTAGCGGCGAGTTTTCGAGAGGGCTTTGTGAGTAATGGGAGTAGGATTCATGTGGAAGTTCCGATAAAATCGAAAGAAAAGAGAAAATGCAATACACTAAGCTTGAGATGGGAATCATTTGATTATAATGGTTAGTTACATTAGACTAATTTTGCTTTTTATAGTTATGTTAAGCATATAATTAGACAAAGATAGTTGCTTAAGCTTGTTTTGTTGCTTTCATTTAAAGTTATGTATTGCTTCTCCAAGGAGTTTAGAATAAAGATAAAAAATAAAAAACTTTAACCACTGTTCTTTGTGTTTGTTTCATTTTACCTCAAATTACACTATAAAATAATGTTAGATTTATTGAGAGTCAAAAGCTATCACAAGTCTGTCATTAATTTAAAAAATTGTCACAAATATGTCGTAAATTGACTAAACTGTCACAAAGCCGTCACAAAAACTGTCGTTAATAAGCTCGTAACAAAAAATAACGCCACTAATCCCGTCGCTATTTAGGTATTTTTTTATAGTGTTAGTTTTCTACTATTATTTGTCATATGTGTCCTACAAACAGTTTAATCCGATATCTTACCACAATTAATATTCCATTAAGATCGGCTTAAGTATAATTTTTACAAAATTTCTGACCAGTAAAAGTTGGTAATGTAGTCCATAAAAATGCAATTGTATGACAAAATAAATTACCTTCCAAAGTAAAACAAATAAATAAGAGATGATATTGCTACCCAAAAATATTACCTAAAATCCTTACCCGCTGACGTGATGGATTATGTGTACTAATTAGTTTTGTTTTGATATTAAAAATATATTTTTATTTAAATTACAATTGGTACACATAATCTCAACTGTTGTTGCGATACAGCACAAAATTTCTCTAGAGAAAGACTTTTCTTTTTAACCTTATTTTGATATTATTGGTGTGCATGTAGGAATTCAACCTACAAATTTGTCACTTATATTAGGCCAATCATTCAGCCAAAGCTAAAACAAAATTTCAATTTAAATAAAATCCATAGGATTAAAACTAAAACTAAAGAAGAACAAAATTGTTACTAAATATTATAGTGCATCAACTATCAATCACGGACAATAGACACAGTTTGTTATATAATTGAGTCGATTAAAGTGTACTGTAATTTGTCGTAAGTAGCGTTAAATTGAAAAACTAAATTTCCTACCATGGTTCGAAACCTTCGGTTCGAAACCTTTAGATACTATAATTCTTCATTAAGTATATTGTTTTGATGTGCTAATCAATGATTCTCCCTTATAATTAGAAAATGATCATTTGGTACAATATTTGTATGTTGTATAGTCTCTCAGGATTAGATCCAATTATAATGTACAATATAACAACACAATGAGTAGTTCATGGTAAATTCACACTTTAGTATAGATCTTAGTCCATTTCGTATTAAATCCAACTATCGTATCGTGTATCGGTGTACGTATGTACGTATCACAAGACATTGAGTAGTCATTTGCATAACTCGATGCGAGATTGACGTTACAGTGAAATATTTCACTTTGAAAATCTGGAAATTATCTTCAACAAGAGTATAACAAAAGAATTGGTATCAAATTCAACTTACTTTTTTGGCATGTATTGAACTATTAATTAGTGGTAAGACTTTGCTAAATACATGCTCTTTTGACTTTTAAAACTCATGTTTTGTTTACTTTTAGCTTTAATTCTCAATTTTTGTAGCAAGATTATCGATTTTGTTGGTTACACTAAATCATAGATTCATATTAACCATATAAACTTCCACATGGATTTTTGTTTTTCTTCTTTTTTTTTTTAAAAGAAAACAACATTACTCATTTAATAGTATGATTAAGGAGGGATTTTACTATTAATTTTAGCCACATTAATCAAGCATAAAACATCATTATGCACTGTCTTATTTATGTTTATCAGGTAATAATGACAGTGATCGATCAATTATTAAATTAATCTTGTAAATAATTAACTTTTTATAATGCTATAGGGCTAGGATATTGTAAACAAATCTAGAAATTGTGAAATGATGTAGATGCAAAAGTGAATATCAACTTTAAGATTTTGTGTGATCCAGAAATTATGTATTATATTTATGCCGACACTTAAGATAAAAACCAAGATTTTTTTTACTATTTGATAGCTATTTACCAGTGCCACTAAATCTCAATAGATGTGACATATCAAACATTTTATGTCAATCTAAGGCTACAGCTTTGGTCCCTTTTATTTGTTTCAACATGTAAGGTTGGAAAATGTTTTTATCACATAGTATTCAAAAAATCAACCCACATTATATAATATATACGGTTCATAAAATTTTTTGAGTTTTATTAATATTAGATTTAAAAAAAAATTATTTTTAATTAATATTTAAATTTAGGATAACTTCAACTAGGGTTCTGTTATATTTATATTTGAGTTTTTAGTGGGTTGTATTTTAAGATTTAACAATTTTTTTTATTTTTATTAATATTTAAATTTAGTATAAGCTCAACTACGGTTCTAATATATTTTTATTTGAGTTTTTAATACGTTGAGTTTTTATTACGTGGCGTGACTTGTACTGATATCTTCTAAAATTTTTTTATTCAAACGTTAATGTCAAAATTTGATCACAAGTTTTTTAATAGGAACACAAATAAACGATATGTATAAATGAATAACTAGAAGGATTAATATAATAATTAGTGTTGAGAATGAGATGACTAATCATTTTATTTAAACGTTAATGTCAAAATTTGACCACAAGTTTTTTAATAGGAACACAAATAAACGATATGTATAAATGAATAACTAGAATGATTAATACAGTAATTAATGTTGAGAATAACATGACTCTATTTTATTAGTAATAGTATCATTTTTTTGACACATGTTCAAAAAAATTAACTATGATTATTTCATATTATCGGATACACTTTTCGGATAAATTCGGATAAGTTATATGATTTGATATACACTGTCAAGTTTATAGACTTTTGATCCAATATTGTTCTTTTTTTTGTTGTTAAGTTAGGGGGAGACCATAACTATTATTCACCCACCTTATAGTCAAATCCTATCTTATAAAAATTAAATTGCAAAAACCAAAAAAATGAAGCATAGGATTCTTGGTTATAGTCACGGGAAACAATCAAAAAAACTAGACATAGTGATCAGTGTACTTACATTTGTGTAACACTAAAAATTTAATGCTTTTGGCTAAGACATATTCACCTTCATTTACTGAGAATATATGCAATATTGTAACATTCGTTCATTTATTTTTCGATTAATAAAAACTGGTAAAAAAGCATGACATGAGTCAGATCAATTATCCAGATCATCCAAATTAAGTCGTGCATTTGCACGCCAAAATTAATGGTCACAATGACAGCCCTAAAAATAAATACTTAAATAGCGACGGAATTATTGACGATATTTTTTGTTACGAGTTTATTAGCGACAGTTTTTATGACAACTTTAATGACAGTTTAGTTAATTTGCGACAGATTTGTGACAACTTTTTAAATTAGCGACAGACTTATGATAACTTTTGACTCTCACTAAATCAAATATTATTTTGTAATGTATATTTGGTTTATAATTATTTTTCTGTGACATGACCATCAAATTAAATTAAATTGAACCAATACTAGGCTAGCTCCGTTGGTTATGCATAGTGATTTTAAGAGATTGGCACAATGATTAATCTCGATATTTTTTCATAAGTTACGACATAAATTTCATTTAACATCGTTGACTTACGTTGATAAAATGGTTGTGTTTAAATTTTATCAACAGTTTAGTAATAAATAGCAACATAATTTATTACTAAATTATTGCTAAAATCTAGTCACACCCAATTTAACAACATAACTGAATTTTATTGTATTATGATGCTAAATGAACTTTTTATTTTATTATCACTCATAAATCATGCTAATCATCGGATTTTTTTTATGCATAATAAATCATCAAAAGTCAATTATAATTTCGTCCATTGACTTAAAGGTCTAAGCTGTATAATTGATTGTTTACAAGGAAAGATAACCCAATTTTGGATTATATTTAATACCCGATGAAATAAATTAATTAATATGTACAAAAAACTAGTATAAGAAAAAATTAGATGTTATTGTGCAAATTAAAAGAGAAAAAGACGATTAATACTTCAACTGAATAAAATTCAAAAGGAGATAAGACATCGAAAGGTTTTCCACTACAAGGAGACCTTTTTAATTACATTTTACAAGGTGCAACGATCGTACCTTGTAAAACAACAATAAGAACGGAGAAGATAAATTACGCTAGATAATTAATATAAACTTAGACGACAAAATATATAATCATACAACATTATTACGAACGGGTACGTACTCTCCCTTTCCCCCCGAGTTGATACAGAAATGAACGATTATTAAACAGCCGAGCCACTCCTAAATGATCCGAGGGCTTTCATTGCACCCGCTCTTAATATGACCTGATGGTAGAAGGCTGCAATAGCTGCTCCGATCATAGGACCGGCCCAGAATAGCCACTGTATAAAATGTAAAAATAATTGTTTAGATTTTTTAAATTACTCAAACTAGCTAGGAAGATAACAAATGTTGTTAAAAAAAAAAAAAAAACTATTATACTTGAAAAAAAAATACGACACTAATATTAAATCCGAGTACCAAATCTATAAATTTTGATAACTCATGGAGAATGGTTAATTACCTGATCATCCCAAATCTTTTCACTGTTAACAATTACCGCAGCTCCGAAGCTCCGAGCAGGGTTAATGCCGGTTCCGGTAATCGGGATAGTGGCCAAATGAACCATGAACACTGCAAATCCTATTGGAAGTGGTGCCAACACCTATACATACATATAATATAGCAATCATACATTAGCTATATACTAATACTTTAGACATTTAGAATGTCACTAACATAAGATGGGTTTAATTTTATTATGATAAAACCAACTAATCAAGTTACTGGTTTAGGCATGTACTACAAAATAATATTGATTTTGTTAGAGTCAAAATCTGTCACAAAACTGTCACAAATTGACCATCATGTCACAAAACTGTCACAAATTGACGGTCATGTCAAAAACCCGTCACAATTTTCATAGATATTTCGTATTTGTATATATATTATTTTAATCTTGGGTCATATGGAGGACCATGGAAAAATTAATGTAACAACCAACTGTTGTATCAAAAGAATACCACAAGAACATTAATCATACCATGCTTATAAATATGAATGGGTCACATATACATATATACTCTCTTTAATAAATAGGAATAACATTACAAAATAATGTTTGATTTAATAAGAGTCACAAAGCCGTCACAAAGCCGTCACAAATTGACTAAACTGTCACAAAGCCGTCACAAAAACCATCGCTAATAAGCTCGTAACAAAAAATAGCGTAACTAATACGTGGCTTTGAGTATTTTTTTTATAGTGTAATTACATATAAATATTTTACATGTTGATTAAAAAAAATATATAAAATAAAAATTACATGTTAGACAAATTAATGTTTGAAATGTACCAGGGCACATGGCTATGTTACCTAATATGTATTGCAAGGCTGTTGTAATATGGGTCTAGAAAAAGTCCTTGGCCACACAATACTTATTGGAATTTTCTTTAATATATTGCCGTATTGGCAACATCACATTAATGTTATTTATAATTTTATTTGTTAAAAAAATTATGCATATAAAAGTCTTGCATTTCAACATCACGTTAATTAATGTTGCTTATCTATTTACACAAATATAGTTTTGACTTAATATACACTAAAAAAAATAATATATCACCTTATCATCAAAACGTCTGTTGCTAAACTGATGTCAATGTGAGTGTCGCTAAATTTAGCAACAATTTAACAACGGTTTTTGTTACTAAAACTTAGCAACGATCATTTTACCAATAATTTTCAAAAAATAAACTGCTACTATTTTAATTTCCCCTTCGTACCGATACCTTTTGACAGTATCAGATTTTTTTCCCCTCCTGGATCCAAGTATCCGACTAAAAAGAGGAACTCCTTTTTTATATGATATATGCAAACTAGTCCAATATAAGTTATTACCCTAAATTTATGGTATAATCAGAGGCCGAGTTAGGAGGCCGGCAGTGGATACAAACCCTTATATTTTCGAAAAATAACTGTTTAGCTCCTCTCATAATGAAATTTTAAAATTCAGCCTCGTATATTAATCATGACTCCGTCACCCGTTATAATAAGGATGTTTATAGGAGTAGTAATTAGATATTTTCATTGATTACATAAAACAAAAAAGGAGACAACATGATAAAATATATAGGCCCCAGCAAGATTTTCAGTATCCAAGATGATTTGATGCAACTTGTTTGGACACTGTAAAATTTGGAAAAAAATGTAAAAAAATGTATTGCAGATGATAATGCTACATTTTAACCATGAAGATAACATAGATACGATTGTTTGGACCTGTCCTGGCCACTTAATTCCAATTTAACCAATCTTTGTAAAACTAATATAAGGCAGATAAACACATTGGTTAAAATTTTAAGAAAATACACATTAAAAGTTCATAAACAAGTAGATTAATGCAGATAAAGACTAGCTATAATTAAGCCTTATTACAAGAAACAACTAATTAGTCTTTTACTCGGCTCACCATTTTGTACAGTTACTGAGTTAAACTGTATAATGTCCAGTCACCTTTACAACTATTACATTTAAAAAAATTGTACATTTACAATAACTAATTTAATTTTAAATTTTTATCATATATTAGATAAATTATGATTTAATAAATTAAAAATAAATTTTACAACACAATAAAAACTCAAATAAAAATATATAACTCTAATGGATGTTATCCTAAATTTAATTATTAATCAAAATTTGAAAAAAAATAACAATTGAATATTTATTTTTGAAAACCGGATTTTGTACCGTTTAATTGATTGACTGCACAAAAGAAAATCACTTTTAGTCGGGAGACCATGCACTAGGACAACCACTCTAAACATTAAAATTATAGTATTGCATTTTGTTAAACAATCTTTAAAATTAAATTACTTGTAGTGAAGAAAAAACCATGAAATACTTACAGGAACATGAGAGTCTCGAGCGCTCCTTTTCGGATCAGTGGCCGAAAACACAGTGTAGACCAACACAAACGTACCGATTATCTCAGCGCCCAAACCAGTGCCCTTATTGTATCCCGTTGCGAGCGAGTTGGCACCTCCACCATGGGTGTTGAAATATTGTTTTTGGAATGTTTTAGATAGAGCGACACCGCAAATGGCCCCTATGCATTGTGCAATCATGTAACCCAACGCCCTTATAACGGACACTTTTCGTGCTAGGAAAAGGCCGAATGTCACGGCTGGGTTGATGTGTCCCCCTAAATTACATACAATAAGTTAATCAGGAATTATGTATGTATAGGCTTTTCTTGATCTCATTTTTTCTTGTTTTTTTTTTCTTTCTAAAATCACTTAAAATAAAATTAAGCTTTTGTGATGTTATTAAAGTTGATGAACCAAGTTGCTAGATTTTATTTCATACTTCTATGGAAAACATTGCTTCTTAAAGAAACATTTTTGTTAAAGAAAAACTATATTCTCGAAATTTATGTGTTCCAACTAATATTTAACATGCAAATATAAATAAAACTTATTCCATGCTAGAATAATTACAGTACTGTTCACTAGTATTGTTACTTAATTATTGTAAGTATAACCTTTGCAAGTGGTAACTCTTTGGTCTAAACACACTAACTCATAAGAACATTCAAATTAAGCTCAAGTACTCTTGACAACTCCAAAATAAGAGTTATTAATCATTATTAAGAAAAATATTAAGACTCCATATTGCTACTCACCAGAAATTCCAGCTGTGCAGTACACGAGGACGAAGATCATACCACCGAAAGCCCATGAAATACCTAAAAGTCCGACACCGCCACACTTATCAGTGAGAGTATCTTGTTTATATCCGATAACGGTAGTTGTACCGATATAAAGAAACAGCAAGGTGGCAACGAACTCGGCAATGAGAGCCCTATAGAAGGACCATTTTGTAAGCTCCCCAACGTCGAAAAAAGGGGCCGGTGGAGGGTCTTCGTAATCCTTGGCTGGGGAAGGTTCCGCCACCTCGGGTTCTTTCGCCATTTTAGAGAGGGTGTAAAGAAAGGAATGGAGGGTTGGATTGGGTTGTGAGAGTTGGAGAAAGAGTATGGGTTGGGTGGGGGTATATATGGTGACAGAGGTGACATTGTTTATTTGTAAGTTATCAAACTTATATCAAAATTGTCGAAATATAATTTTTTAAAATTTAATCATAAAATTTAATACTTAAACTATATGATCAAATTTTAAAAAAATTCATTTCAACAATTTTGATACAGGTTGTTGACCGATCAAAATAACACATATTTTCGTAATAAATAACTAAATAAGTATGGTAGCTATTGATGTAGTTTTATCATGTATCAATTGTTACAAAATATGGAATTGGAATATCAAAAATAAATTGATATTATGGAATTGGGATTAAGAGTTATTTATAATAAATGTTCCACAAGTGTTTAAATTTGGGAGAATCATCCATCAGTATATAAAAACATACTTAATTTTCAAAATCACGAATTCTCAAGTTTTGTTTATTATTTGATACATATAATGCAGTATCATGCAATATTAAAATTAAAAACAAATAGTAAAAATAAGTATCATCAAGTTGTCTATGTGGTAACATTATGTAGCACATGTACTAATCTTTAAAAGTGTTTTTGAATATGAAATTTTGATAATTAAATACCACTTATATGTAATTTTTTTTATCATTTTCTCATTAAATTTTGATTTCTTTAGCTATAAAGGTCTACTCGCCAATTCGTCATTTATAAGATATTTCAACCAACATACACAACAATAAAATGTCTAAACATTGAAATTGATATCTCAAGTAATCTTAATACTTATGTAGTAATTCCTCCATACATATTTAATTGTCTATTACGAAACTACGTGCAATTTTAACCGGGTAATAACTTCTATCAAAATTGTCAGAATGAAATTTTTTAAAAGCTGATCATATAGTTCAAATGTTAAATTTTATAATTAGATTTAAAAAAAATTCATTTCATCAATTTTGATACTAGTTATAAACTGGTCAAAATTGCATGTAGTTTCGTAATATACAATTAAATGGCAACGGGCTAATTAATAAATTTAGTCACAATCTCTTATATCACGTCAAAATAGCAGCACAACATTTGTGTTCCAACATTTCTCATAGTTTATTATTTCTTTGTTACCTACCAATATATTTTAAGGTGAATCTAGATTGTCATATATAAATTGTGTGCATCTAATAAATAGTATCGGAGTTTGTACTCAAACCACTAAAAAGATGCACACATTTAAACTTTCTTAATGTAAATTAATTACTTCTCTTTGCATCATATATAAATACCCAATAAAACAATGAAGTATTATGAAATGATTACATCAAGATGAAAGTCAAGCGAGAAGCAAAGATGCACCGTTAGGTCTTTTTAAATCGCCAAATTAAGTTAGAGGTGTGAATAAAAATAATTTTCTTGTAAATTGAGTTTTGTTGTTATACACATTTTGTTTGGCTTAAAACATCTCCAATAGTGTTGTTATTGTAGAAAAGCATAATCCACGTTCTGGTGGATTTTAACAAGTTGATCGTATTACGATCAACTTTACTGTATATATTGAGAGAGAGTTAGAGAAAGAGAGGAGAAAAATAAGCAATTTTATTAATGAACTTAATCTGTTCTTGTTTACAGCTGAAATATTTATACATATTATTAAAGTTCTATTTGGTCATAAGAGTTCCAGAACTGTCACCAACAGTTCTTTACAATTAAGTACACTACATTACAGAAACTTCAATTAAGTACATTATATTACATAAACTACATTAGATACATTACATTACAGAAACTTCAATTAAGTACACTACATTTATATAATCAATAGTTATATCTAATTGTTAACTAAAATACTTAGCTAACAATGCATTTTTTTAATCTCCATTAATTGCGTTAAAGTATTTGTTATCTTTATAAATGTTAAAAAATTTGTTAAAGTTAACAATGTTTTTAATGTTTGTAACTGCTGACATGGCAAACACGACTCATAATTAACATTATTATCTCCTATAAATTCTCTCAATAAGAATAGTGACCAGTAAAATAAAAGAGAAATTGTTAATTAAAAATTGATTACATTGTTAACGTGAAACTAACGTGTTTATTAAATTTAAAATGCATATGTGTCACTATTTAACATTAAAAAGTTAACAAAACTATTGTAAATGTTCTTACAACTTTCAATACCGAATAATTAATGTATTTTCTTTTGAGACTTTTTGTTTTTAGGTTAATCGGTAAAAATAAAAGGGAGAGATTCTTTTAATACCGAATTTTGTAATCTAGGTACCAATAATACAGGATGCAATGATTCACTATTTTAATTTACTTATCTATTCAACTTTGATAGATCACTTAAAGGGAGTACAATGTTTACTAATTATTTAGTAAAAAAATAAAATATCTACTAAATTTTCAAACAAAAACAATTAATTGTTGAGTTTCTATCATCCCGGCATCCATACTAAAAACACGTTATAGCAACAAGATTTACGATATATCGAGTCCGTTATATTCCCGATGATCCTATTGAAACACTTGAATGGATGTGAATTATAATTAGCAAAACACTACATTTTTCTCTAAGTGATTGTTATCCCGAAAAGTCCATGAAAAGGATATCGATCCTTATATTCCAAAGAATCGTTTATGAAAAGGTGTTTGGGAAAGGTTTTCCTTGATCCGACTTTGAGAGTATTTATCGGTTTTTGTCAACAGCTTTGATACTCTTAAGTTTTACTTCGATTTGGTACAAACCACGAACCATTTCGTGAAGTTTACACCATGCAAACTAGTTCTCAAAGTTGGACAAAACCTATTTTTGTAAAATCAAATTTAGAACAACAGGAAGTATAAAGAGTAACTATAAAAAATAAAAAATAAAAAAAACCAAATGGACAGATATAATTGAAGTACTGTTTTATTTGTAAAAGCTGGTTTTAACATGTTTATATATTTCTTTTTTTGCTGCATGTCATCTATGGAGACATGTTACATGGACTGAATTTTTGTATTTAATAAATGATGGGTCGGTTAATTAAAAAAAGAATCAATAAATTATATCATTTTCAGATGTTTCAATAAATAATTTTATTTGCCGCCTCATACGTACATAAAGGTAAGCATGAACAAGACCTCCGATTATATTTTAGTCCATGTGATTCATTAATTACTTTAAATTTGTAATATTTTCTGGCCACATTTGACATTTAATTAAATATTTTATTATATAATGGAATTTGCTTAGTTTGACAATAGGACAGATCATCTATGGTTGGCATCATCAACAATTGATTTAAATTCATGTTTATTCTTACAAAATAAAATAATGTTTGATTTATTGAAAGTCAAAAACCGTCACAAGCCTGTCACTAATTTAAAAAATTATCATAAATCTGTCACAAATTAACTAAACTGTCACAAAACCGTCACAAAAACCGTCGCTAATAAGCTCGTAACAAAAAATACCGTCAATAACCCATCACTATTTGGATTTTTTTTTTTTATTGAGATTCATTGATTTTGAACTTGAAAAACTAATTAAATGGTCGAAAAAGTACACTAATAGTTCCTATTGTTTTACAATAATTATACTTTCCCCTAACTTTCTCTCAAATAATTTGAAATTCTTATGATTTTTTTTAGACGTTTTAGTAAGTAACTTTACTGTGCCCATACATATATATATTTTGGGAATAAATGGTTAATATTCGTATCGATTGACCTATCAGTGATTTTATTCATAACGAATTAGTCTTTTATAATTAATTTTATGTTAGTATTATCTTAAATATGTACAATAATATTTGTTGAACATAGAGTTCAATAATGATTTTGATTATAACTTTGATTATGTTTTAATGATTTTACGATTTTAAGGATATAACGCTTGTCTTGTCCAAGAAAAGAAAAATGTATATTTCAGGTTTTCAGAGAGAAAGAGCATTCGTTTACGAAGCCAACGGTTCAAGCGGAACCAAAATCGGAGCTAAAACGAAGAAGATACAAGCTTTCGAAGAAGTCCGAAAAACTGCCAGAAGAACAGTCGACCGATCGACTGGACAAAAACGACCGATCGTTTTTGGTCCAAATTCTTCCAGTGAGCAGGTCGAAAAAACGACCGATCGTTTTTCAGAAACGACCGATCGTTTTCTGGAAAACGACCGATCGACTGTAGAAAACGACCGATCGTTTTCTGCAGTTTTCGAAAACAGCTATTCAGCTTTTTCTGGAAAATAGCTTAAAACTCTGAAATATAGCCTCAACCACTGCCAACGGTCATAACCCAGAAAAACAGACTTTTGGCATATATATACCACTTCAATCTCTCTCCCAAACTTACCAATCACAATACCAAATAACTTCCTTCAACTTCTCATTAAAAACCCTAATATCACCTTTTTGGTGTATATATATTCGAGAAAGAGGAAAATCAAAGAGAAAGAGATTCAAGCTCGATCATCATCAACAACTCACCAATTAGCTTTTTAAGAAGCAATTAGAATAGTGAGTGTAGTTACGTTTTGTAACAAAAAATTGTATCGAGTGTTTTATAAACTCAATTGTGAGCAAGTGATCGGGTAGAAGCTTTGTAAGCAAGTGAAGCTTAAAAGCTCTAGGTCTTTTCATTCGGGTACTCATAAATTGAGGGGGAGTCGTAGACTCGTAGTCGTGTTCTCTTGCACTTGTATCAAGAGTAGGAAACTCGGGTAGAGGGTGAGCCAATCGATTGATTGAGCTCAATAGGATTTGTAATCGGGAAGATTATTTTTAGTGAAATACTCGGTAGTACCGAGGAGAGGACGTAGGCGCGTTTGCCGAACCTCTATAAATCACGGTGTCATTTTCTTCCCTTACTTTTACTTTCCGCAACTTATATTCTTGCGTATTTATTGTTTGCGTTTAGTTATTTTAGCAATTTATTAACTCTCGTTAAAACGCTTAATCTTAGAATTGCATAGTTGGGTGGTTAGTTGCATAGAATTTTAATTAGGCGAAAATCGCCATAAACTTTATTCACCCCCCTCTAAGGTTAGCACACGGGCCAACAATATCTATTTGCATTGAGTCATATATATATATATATATAATAGTAAGTTAATTTTTTAAAAAAATCCAATTCTTTTTACGAAAACACATGAAACCCCCGAAAATATAACAATTTAACATGATAAAATCTGAATTCAAGTAGGTGGCGTCGAAAGTTCAAACTATACGAACAATGCTATAATTCTACCATATAGTATACACTATACACGATAGCCTCACGATATCAATATAAAGTATAGTTTAGATTTTGTATATTCTCATACTCAATTATTTTGAATTTTACGGACCCCACAAGCTCGTATATATATATATATTACTAAAATTCTCTTATTATATATAAATAGTACTTTCTCCATCGTAAAATATTGAAACTCTGTGTATCTACGTACAACTTTGAACGATAAATATCTAGTACTTAAATTGTTGAAATGTAAAATTTTAAAATTTGTTCATATAGTTTAACATTTAAACTATGAGATTAACTTTTGAAAAAATCAATTTTAATAACTTAAATATAAGTTATTTGTCGGTTAAAATTACACCTAGTTTCGTATATATATGCTTAATAATTTGTGACGGATGGAGTAATATTCAAATGACAAAAATATCCATTGTGTTCTAAACACAAGGAGTATTATATAATATACTTGTAGCATATATAATGCCGGCATTATATATCAAAACGTATTGAAAGCATAGTGCATGCTGGTATTAATTAATGTATAAATTGTTTACAACATGGTAAACGGCAATAAACGTATTATTATAAGTGTGGTTTGCAAAAGTGATCTCCAATATTTTTTAAATTTTTTTACTAAATTTTAATTTTCAACTTTTTTTACTAAATTTTTAAATAATAATTCGACTAATTTAGAAGTTGATAGAACATAAAAATTAGACACGAATATTTTATTCGGGTAGCAATCGACCCACACTTCAAAAACGGGTATCCAATGCTTAATGGGTCATCACATGCCTTTTCTAGATATTAGAGGAAGATGTTAATAAAAGCCCAAGCCCACTTAACTAGGGACCCATACTTGGAAAAACCCCTGAGATGAAGACATTTGTCAACATCCTAGAAGGCATAGTTGCCTATAAATAGCCAACTACCCCTCCTAGAAAACCCCCCGGAAAAAATCCATTCAAAAATATAGAGAGAAGTTGAGAAAAGAGAAAAACTAATCAAAGCTTATCCAGTTAAGAAATAAACCGAACAGAGAAAGAACCGAGCATCGAAGAAGAAGGAGAACGACCAAGATAAGATGATAAATAGTTAAATCGAGCGTAATTGTAGTAAGTTAATAATAATCCGAGCAAGTGTAACATTCCGAACAAGTGTAATGACCTAATCAATAATAAAGACCAAGAAGTGTTCATTACTTGCAGCTGATTTATCATTATTTTATTGTTGAAAAGCCTAACGCGACCGACCAAAGTTATGGCTTTATCAAATGGCGCCGTCTCCGGGAATCATCTAGTCCCCAACTAGTTTAGAATTCGAATACCAATACTCTACTAGACGAGCGACAATGGTGACCAATGTAGAAGAAACCCATCCCGAGATAGTAGAAACCAATAACCAAAACGTGCAATTCAGCCAACAAGACCTCGACGATCTACTCGAAATCCGTGATAGAAATGACGCTATCCAGCCCGGAAATCAACCAACAACCTCCTATATCAACCAAGAACCACCCCAGCAAATTGAATGGATTGTTGACGAACCCTCCTCGTCCTCGGATGACGAACAAATCATGCCCGTATTAAGGCGAGCACGAAGACGCCAACCCGGATCCCAAGCAGGGCCGAGCTCAAGAGTCCCGTTGCCAACAGCCTCGGTCAACTCCGGCGCTCGTTTACAAACGAACGAAGATCGCCGATATGGTATGCCCGGGGGTCATGTACTTGAACAGTTGTCCCGACCACCGACTCTTCCGCCGAGGATAATTACACCATCCACGGTGGAAGTACAACACGTTGTCCCATCAGCCGATGAAAGGAACTATGCCCAGCTACAAGCTCAACTGGCGGCATGCATGACGGCCATGACAGCTGCCGGCATCGCATTGCCAATTACCCAGCTCGCCAATACAGACAAAGATCTACGCCGTGAAGCGGAAGATTCAGCTTACAGGGCCGCCCTGGAAGCAGCAGGGCGACGAACCAACACAAGACTGCCCCATCAAGGGGGCAGTGTCCCCGAGATGATCCCTCCGATAGTCGTCCACCCAAACACTCATAGGGAACGCGTCCTCGATACCCACACGAAGGACGGTAGATATCCCGAACACATGATCGGGGAAAGTTATGGACCACCACCACATCAACGGGGATACCCCCCCTACCAAGCCTCGGATGACGCGTTCCAACAAGCATGGAACGAATGCCAAGAAACCCCCTGCGCCGAACAGATCACGAGGTATCGCAATCCGGCGGGGTTCGTCATCCCTGAGTTCAGGCTTTATGATGGAAGGAGTTTTCCTATCGACCATCTAAGGCACTACAAGACGAAGATGGAATTGTGGAGTGATGACCAGGCACTCATGTGCAAATTTTTCAAAAACAGCTTGGGCCAAGAGGCTTCGTCGTGGTATCACAACTTACCACGGGGCTCCATAAGAGACTGGGCAGAGCTGCTAAGAGCGTACTCCACACGATACGCCGCCCATAGGAAAAAGAAGGTTACCATCAAAACCCTTCTGAAAATGACGATGATGCCGTATGAGAGGCTCAACGACTATTGCATACGCTTCATCGACGTAGCAAACCAGATTCCACAATACGCCAATAATATAGCCATCCAGAACTTTATCAATTCCATCCCTAATGGCTATTGGGCGAGAAGGAAGTTCATAGGCAAAGACTTTCCGACCGCGGATTCTCTACTGGCCTACTGCACCCACCTCACCGATAAAAATGATGAGATTCGTTTCCTCAACCGAACCCTACCAAGAATAGAAACGGTTCGGGAAGCATAGGTGGGTCGTAAAAGAGCCAGGAACAACCATGAAGAAGCATTCAAACCGACCAAGAAGGACAAAGGTCCCGAGGTCCACAGGAGAGACGAGCGACAACGAGAACCTGAGCCTAAACCGCTCCAGATCGCATACCCAACCCCGATCAACGAACATAAACCGCTCCAGCTCACTTATCCAATACCCCCCAAACCGATCCAACAAGATCGGTTCCAAGAGAGGGAACGCCGAAATAACTACGGACCGGTCGAACTACGATACACTTTCAACATGTCCGCTGACGATATCCTAAAAGATATATGCAGGGAAAGTTGGTACTCCCGACCACAACCGATCAATTCTCCCCCCAATATGAGAGACTCCAAGCTTTTCTGCACATATCACGAGGATCACGGCCACCTCACCGAGCATTGCCGTCACCTGCGATGGAAAATGAACCTGTGGGGTGATGCGGGATACCTAGCTAAGTTCATCAAAGGCACGGGGAACAAAGGCAAACAACTGGCCATCGAGGGAGCCGACAACCGGCAGGGGAAAACGATCAACGTCGTTCACATGTCACGACCCAAGGGAACATGTGGAGATCGATCTCGACAGCGGCAATTGGCGCACTTTGGCCGGGTAGCCAAGGCGTCACAAGCGTCGACCTCTAAAAGGCAATGCACGTCCCGACGATATCCACCCATTTCCTTCTCGGGTCTTGATGAGGAAGGGGTGATTTATCCCCACGGGGACGCCATTAATCTCCGTGTTCAAATTGGCCTCGACACGGTCAGCAGGGTGCTTATCGATCAAGGAGCCTCTTGTGACATCATGTACAGAGAGCTTTTCGACAAAATGGAACTCAAAACACAAGATCTCCAACCTACCGATGTCACATTGATCGGGTTCATCTCCGAGACGACTAAACCTTTGGGTAAGATCGTCCTCAACGTCACAACTGGATCCGTTTCGGTTCCCGTGGAGTTCTTAGTAGTCAACGACAGCTCCGGCCACAACGCAATCTTGGGCCGACCTTGGTGCATGCCATGCGGGCCATACCCTCGACCTACCACCAAAAAGTCAAATACCCAAATGACAGGGGGGAGATCGAGACAGCCAGAGGATGTCAAGAAGATTCAAGACGTTGTGAAGACATTACCGCAGCCCTACAAAAACAGCTGATCGTTGTCGAACAACCCACCAGCACAAAGAAGCTGATCAACCAAATATCCAAAACCGAGAGGGTTGTTGAAGAACAAGTAGGAGAAACACTTAGGAAGGTGTATATCCCGGATATGGACGAGGAGCACTACTTCCTCCTCGGGAATAACCTTCCAAAACGGGAATCCGAAGAGTTGGAAGCATTCCTATTCAGCAACGTTGATAAGTTCGCCTGGAGTCCCAAAGACATGCCCGGCCTAGACCCCGAAACGGCATGCCACCACCTAAGTGTTAATGCCGAGTACAAGCCGGTAGCACAAAGGAGCAGAAAAGTGTCTGTACAGCACAGAGCAGCTATAATCGCTGAAGTACAAAAGCTATTAGAGGCTGGAGCCATAAGGGAGGTTTTCTATCCGAAATGGTTATCCAACCCAGTCGTCGTCCCAAAAAAAACGGGAAGGAGAGAGTCTGTATAGACTTCACCAATCTCAACAAAGCCTGTCCGAGAGACCACTTTCCCCTTCCGAGGATAGATCAACTGGTGGACGCGACTACGGGAGAAGAAAGAATGACCTTCCTCGACGCATATTCAGGATACCACCAAATTCCCCTAGCCCACGAAGATCAAGAAAAGACGTCGTTTATATCGTTTTTGGGAAATTATTGCTACACGGTAATGCCATTCGGCCTGCGCAATGCGGGAGCAACATACGAAAGGATGATAACGAGGGTATGTAGAGATCATATAGGGAAGACGATGGAGGTGTACATAGACGACATGGTCGTCAAAAGCGAAAAGGCTACGTCCCACCTCCAAGATATAAGAGATGTCTTCAGTACGCTGGGCGAGCACAAATTGAAACTCAATGCGAGCAAGTGTGCCTTCGGAATCAGCAAAGGAAAATTTCTGGGGCACATGGTTAGCCGACGAGGAATAGAGGCAAATCCCGACCAGATCACAGCACTACAGAACCTGGCAGCGCCCAAGAATAAGAAACAGGTACAAGAGCTCACGGGAATGATGGCCGCCTTGAGCAGGTTCATCAGTCGATCCGCAGATAAGGGACGACCGTTTTTCGAATCACTCAAGAAAGATAGAAAATTCGTATGGGACCCGGAATGTGAGGCTTCATTCAACAATCTCAAAGAGTACTTGAGGACGCTGCCACTGTTGGTAAGGCCGAACAAAGGAGATATTCTGGCATGCTACCTAGCAGTTTCCACTACAGCCGTGAGTGCAGTCATCCTCAGAGAGGAGGGTCGCGAGCAATTTCCGATCTACTTCGTCAGCAAAACTCTGGTCGAAGCCGAAACACGTTACCTACCCTTGGAAAAGCTTTGTCTGGCATTGGTCGTCGCAACCAGGAAGTTGCCACACTATTTTATAGCTCATCAGGTCCGGGTATACACGAAGTTTCATATCAAAGAGTCACTTCGACGGACAGACATAAGCGGTCGAGTTGCCGCCTGGGGGGTCGAACTATCCCAATTTCATATCGAGTTCGTACCCCGACATGCCATAAAAGGACAAGTCTTGGCCGATTTTGTCGCGGAGTTCACCGAAGGCTACGACGAGCCATTGGCACTCTCTCCGCAATCACACTGGCAGATACATGTCGACGGATCAGCCACCAAGGACGGATCCGGAGCAGGGATAGTCCTAAAGTCTAGAGAGGGAGCAATCATCGAAAAAAGCATAAAATTGGGCTTCCGAGCTACCAACAATGAGGCAGAATACGAAGCCATGATAAATGGCATGCTCGTCTCCCGGTCCCTCGGATGCTCCCACTTAGTTGCGAGTTCAGACTCCATGCTCATTGTCAATCAAGCCCTCGGCGAGTACCAAGCCAAAGATGACAGGATGATCCTCTATCAAGAGGAAGTCCAAAGCTTGATGGCCACCTTCGAACAGTGCGAGTTAGTCAGGATCAATCGCACCGAAAATGCACATGCCGATGCCTTGGCCACCTTAGCCTCGACCTTAACATTGACCGATAACCGGTCGATCACAGTATAACTATTGATGACCCCGAGCATAACTAAAAGGATAGACCGAGTGACGTCAGTACAGTACGAACTAGGTTGGATGGACGACATGACTCATTATCTGCGAAGTGGAACGCTCCCGGCCGACAAGATAAAAGCGCTGAAAATTACGAGAAAAGCTCCTCGGTTCTGTCTATCCGAGAACGACAAACTGTACAAATCCAGTTACCAGGGACCCCACCTACTGTGCGTGCCTCCCGAGCTACAATTGCCGGTCCTGGAGGAAATCCATGAAGGATCCTGCGGAGCACACATCAAAGGGCGATCCCTTGCGAACAAGGCAGTTACCCAAGGGTATTGGTGGCCCTATATCAAGCGAGATGCTGATGTGTATGTCCAACGTTGTGATAAGTGCCAACGATTTGCCAAAATACCACGACTCCCCTCGTCTCTAATGGCCCCCGTATCGGCTCCATGGCCGTTTGCACAATGGGCAATAGATCTGGTCGGAAAACTCCCAAAGGCCCCAGGGAGCATGGAATATCTGATCGTCGCGACGGATTATTTCACCAAATGGGTTGAAGCTAAGCCCCTCCGAGAAATCAAAGCGAGCAACGTCAAACAATTCATCTGGGAATACATCATAACCAGGTTCGGAATACCGTACGCTATTGTCGCCGACAACGGAACCCAGTTCAAAGATGCACAATTACAACTGTGGTACGAGGAACTAGGAATCCGAAAGTTCTATTCGACGCCGACATACCCACAGGGTAACGGCCTGGTAGAGGTATCGAACCGAACAATACTGGACGGCATCAAGACGACCCTTGAGCAAGCAAAGGGGAGATGGCCCGAGCGGCTACTCAACGTCTTGTGGTCGTGCCGAACTACGCCGAAGACGGGCACCAAGGAAACCCCATTTAGCTTAGCATACGGTGTTGAGGCCATCATACCAACAGAAATTGGGCTACCCACGCTCCGAACAACTTTAGTCGAGCAGGGAAACAATGAACAAAGAATGAGAGAAGAACTTGACATGATAGACGAGAAACGAGAGATAGCAGCTCTTACACTCGCGAAGTATCAACAAGGCGTCAAACAAGCATATGACAAGAGGGTAAAAGGGACTAAGGAGTTCATGGTCGGAGAATTGGTGCTACGACGAGTAACGGTATATACCCGAAATGAAATACATGGTAAATTGAGCCCCACCTGGGAGGGACCATACGAGATCGTCAAAAGAACAAGCCCAGTTACCTACAAACTCAAAAGCGTTCTTTTCGAAAATAGTAGAGGGGAGAAAAATTCTTGGAACGTGGCTAACCTAAAGAAGTACTACATATAAGCCAGACCGTCAGTACAAATACAGGTGCCGCCTTATCTCTCTAACCTAATGTCCTTGACTTTTGAATAAATAAAGTATCATATCATGCTGTCTAACCAATGCAGATGAAATTCCCAACATGCCCGAAGTGCCTAGGAATACTATGAAATTCCCAACATGGCCGAAGTGCCTAGGAATACTATGAAATTCCCAACATGGCCGAAACGCCTAGGAATACTATGAAATTCCCAACATGGCCGAAGTGCCTAGGAATACTATGAAATTCCCAACATGGCCGAAGTGCCTAGGAATACTATGAAATTCCCAACATGGCCGAAGTGCCTAGGAATACTATGAAATTCCCAACATGGCCGAAGTGCCTAGGAATACTATGAAATTCCCAACATGGCCGAAGTGCCTAGGAATACTATGAAATTCCCAACATGGCCGAAGTGCCTAGGAATACTATGAAATTCCCAACATGGCCGAAGTGCCTAGGAATACTATGAAATTCCCAACATGGCCGAAGTGCCTAGGAATACTATGAAATTCCCAACATGGCCGAAGTGCCTAGGAATACTATGAAATTCCCAACATGGCCGAAACGCCTAGGAATACTACGAAATTCCCAACATGGCCGAAACGCCTAGGAATACTACGAAATTCCCAACATGGCCGAAACGCCTAGGAATACTATGAAATTCCCAACATGGCCGAAACGCCTAGGAATACTATGAAATTCCCAACATGGCCGAAACGCCTAGGAATACTATGAAATTCCCAACATGGCCGAAACGCCTAGCAATACTATGAAATTCCCAACATGGCCGAAACGCCTAGGAATACTATGAAATTCCCAACATGGCCGAAGTGCCTAGGAATACTATGAAATTCCCAACATGGCCGAAGTGCCTAGGAATACTATGAAATTCTCAACATGGCCGAAACGCCTAGGAATACTATGAAATTCCCAACATGGCCGAAACGCCTAGGAATACTATGAAATTCCCAACATGGCCGAAGTGCCTAGGAATACTATGAAATTCCCAACATGGCCGAAGTGCCTAGGAATACTATGAAATTCCCAACATGGCATGTCTAAAAGAATGCCTAGGAATACTTATGTATATGTAGGTACACGTTGACCCAATGAGTAAGGATGAAAAGAAATACAGCAATGAGGAGAATAATTCAGGCCCACATTCTGGGGACGATAAATTACCAAATGGCGAAAACAATGAAAAGAAATCAATCAAAACAATGAAATAGCAGCAACGGGAATGTCCAATACACGTATAATGAAATGACGCAGATAATAAAGGCCCACATTATGGAGGCAACACCATGCCAAACGAACAAATCAGCAAAGGAAAATCAATCCAGTCAATGAAATACCCGTACAACAATGAGAAGATCCGAACACAGGAGTAAAGAAATAAAACAAATAGTCCTCGCCCGCGTTACGGAGGCAACATGGTATGACCAACAAATAAAGAAATTTATTTAAGAGCTACTACATGAGGAACACGACGGTAACTGACCGAGTGACACTTCTTCGTCATCCGTCGACGTATCCCTATCAGTTTCCTCGCCATCAAAACGCTCCTCAGAAATAAGGGCATCAAAGTTGGTCGTATGTGCGCCAACGGATGTCAGCGTCTTAAGGCGTGCAGAGAATTCGGCTCCTTTAGCGACCTCGTGAGCATCCGAGGCCGCTTTCCGGCGAGCATCGTCGAAAGGAAGCTTGCGAGTTTCGATCATAGCTGCAGAGGCATCGTATCTGGATCGGGACAAACGGAAATACTTCACCAGCATGTTCGCTTGGGTTACCAACGACTTTAGTTTACTGAAGTATTTTTCCTTTACCCGCCAATATCGATCTAAACGACGCTCCTGAACCTTAACAACATGCTCGGAACGCCGAGCGTACTCACGAAAAGAAGACGCCTGAGTTTTCAACTTGGCCCTAAGTCGGCCACACAGATTGAGCAACTCGACATTCTTACCCAATAAAAAGATATAAGGAACCTTGGCATGATCATCACTAGCCACACCAGATGGGACCTCGTCTCGGGCGGCACAAGTAGGTCCTGGCCCCGGACTAACTAGGCTTGGAGAGCCAGCCTGGTGCGATGTAGTATCATGTGCCTAAAAAAAAAATGGGAAGAAAGGAAGAGATGAATACTCAAAAAAAAAACAAAAAAAAAAACTACAAATAATACGACAAAACAAACAACTCAATTATTAATCCGATAGCCCCTCAACGGACGCTGAGGTCTCTACTACATCAGCAAAATGAATATCTCATAATGAAACAATTTGAGTCCCCAAGCGCTCACGAACGACCGCATCGATTCGATTCAAGGCAGCCGTGGTCTCAGTTACCCCGGCCGTCGCATCAACCATGCGTTCTGCCCGGGCAACACCACTCATCCCTTTCACATGCTCAAGCACCTCTAGAGCGCGAGCTCGGGCCCAATCGCCCACACCCTCAATACGGGTGGGCGAGACAACAAGTGGGTCCATCATCTCCTCAGTATGAATAGGCGAGATCACAGGCAGAGTCAGTGTACTCTTGCCCATGTTCACCATGAGGTTGAGATGTTCGAATATGTTATCCATCGACCCCTGAAACACAATAATACCCATAGACCGGGCAAGAGCGAGGATAACCAATGGAGAAGTCAGTAGCTGAAACAAGATAACCAATGAAGCAAAGAACTAGAGAACAACACAACAATCACAAGACAAGAGAATAAATATACATATACACATACCTCGCCAGTTGCAGGGACATCCTCGGGGATATTCCCTTGGGAAGTAGCCTCCTCGGTGACCGATGTATCGGTCCCCCTAGCCCTCTTCGTTGTTCCAACGACGGGGTCAGGTCCACGAGGCTTCGAGCGAACGGTCTTTTTCCCTACCCGAGCAGCACTTCGAGCTCGGACCACCTTTAAAAATTCCTCCTCGGACTCTTTAGGAATCTCGGGGACAGGATTCCCCTTTGTCACTGGCCGCGCAGGGTATCCGAGAAGCACGGGAGCAGTACGACTAGCAGGATCCCTCGTTGATCCAGGCCCCCACCATTTCCAAAGAGCTAAGAGAGTCTCGACATTGGGAGCACCGAGGTCTGGAATCATGGGAGCCTTGGTAGCAGGGCCGGGAATTTGGTGTCCAACACAACCCCAATTACCGGAAACAATCACAACACCAAGGTTCTCCCCCTTGCTGGTATCCGGCAGACCAAAAACAAGCCGACAGAAGGCACGCATGGTCTTCAGATACGAGCTACGGCGATCAAAACTCAAAGTATAGATCCCGAACACATCCTTTAGTTCGATCGGGATTCCGGCCAACTCCGATAGCCTTTGAATACCGTTTAGGGTACGGTAACCATTCAGGGCCAGTTGGGCCGGAGCAATCTGAACGGCCTCAAAGAACGAAGCCACCCACTTGCTGAAAGGAAGTCTTAAACCCCCAGTAAAGAATGCCGAGGAACGTACAGCTACCTCGCCGGCAGGAACAAACCCCAACACCTCGTCGTCCGATATCGGAAGCCGAACATGTATGTTATCGGGTATTCCGGCAAGCTTCTTAAAATCCTTTTCCACAAATGGGCCCACTTGGGCCAGGCATTGGGTCAAAATTTCCTGTCCAAACATCAACAAAAATCCATCAATATACTAATACACAACCCACAATAACATCAACATAAAGAAAACCCCCCTGCTAACAATTAACCAGCAACCCTACGTTTTACTCCTTTTCCAATCAGTATAAATCCAATACATAACTCAATATCGCCAGACATATATAGACAACCACGGCATGTTACCAACGCCATATCTACGATCACAACAGCAAATCAAATACCAGTCCTCAAACAAAAAGAACATAATAATAACAAAGCACTTACAGTTGTCATTCTGAGCGGATACGTTCGAACAGCACCAAGTATATCGACAATACAACGAAACCCTAGATGGAGCGGCATCACTTTTTTCCTTTTTGGCGGGAAGAGTATACTTTAGAGAGAGACAGATATTTTCTTCAGCAAATTATGTGATAAAAACAGAAGGGATTGCTTGGCACAGTAAAAAAGGAGCGGAGTCACAAAAAGAATAAAATAATAACCACCTTTTCGTGTGACAGAGGTTTACCTTTTTTCCAACCATAGATAAGTCCACAACCGCTGCTATTTTTAACTTATATACGCTCCAGATTTTGCCACGTCAGCGCATATCCCACTACCTAAGGCAATTCACATCATTACACCTAAATAAACGGCTAGTGGACCCTACCACGAAAAGCTTCCAGCATACGCTACCAATAATATCCCCGATTAAGATCCTCGACGCCCAACCATTCCTTACCGAAAGAACACACTAAACAAGGCGGTTGAAGACCGTTTCTAGCATGACGGCATTAAGCATCAAGTCTACAAACGCTCTCCGGGGGGATAACCGCGCTCATTGCTCGGTGTGTACTGAAACATCATCGACTGTATTGACATACAAAGTGAACAAGAAATAAAACAGAATAGACAGAATCAATTGTAAAGCAAAAGTTTTATTCATCCACAAGGGGGAAAAACACAAAAATACAACCAAAGAGAAAATTTTTCCAAAAAAAATACACCATCCTACTTTTTAGAACTACCCCCCATATCGGCACCCTTCTTCGCCAAGAGCTCCTCCAGACGCTCTCTCTCCCTAATCAAACGAGCAATGCCCTCCGCATCCCAATATTGTTTAAACCGCCTCGCTTCAGTCTGAGCACACTTGAGATCATGCTTCATCCATGACATCTCAATCTCTTTTAGCTGAAGAGGAGTCAAATCCTCCTCCCCAAAACCAGGGGGACGGGATAGCAGGAAAGTAGGCTCCTCTTCCAGAAGGGCTTTCTTTTTGGAGACAGATCTAGTAATGGGAGCCATCTCAAAACAAAAGCAAGTTAGAGGAAACAAAAATTATCAACAAGAGAGAGAAAAGAAGATTGGATAATGAAGTACAAGCAATAGGGAGCATTTATAGAGAGTCAAAGGGCACAAAGCGCGACACAGAACAAAAGCACGAGATACGAACAGATACATCTGATTCAAATACAAAAAAAAAAAGAAAAAGATACAAGTTCCAAAACAGGAAATACATAAGAAAACCAGCCCAATCTAACTAAGGACCAATAGGTGGAAAAACCAAACTACCAGACCGAGAGAAAACAAAACGAGCAGAGCAGTTCAACCGAGCTTGGTAGGAATCATTCATGGCAATCAAATTTTCGTTCTCCGTAGAGAATTCGGATTTCTCCCTAGTAAGAACCATGATGCGCTCCTCCAGCCGAGCATTCCTAACCATCATATTAGCCAGGCCTTGAGGGGAGTTATCGAACTCGTCTTGAGCGTGGTCCCAAATTTCCTCGGCATCATACCAGGAGTTGGCCAGATGATTTCTTTGTAACAACAAGTGATCGAGCTGACGGCTCAAGGCCGAAATCTCGGTCCACTTCACAGTCTCTTCGGGATGAGATCCGAACAAGCTCAAGGCCAAAACGCCGTACTCTTTTTCAAGCCTTGCCATTCGACGTCGGACGCGAGATACCTCCGCATCCAAACCCTTCATCTGAGCATGATATCTCCCCACAGGTTCAGACATTCTGGGAAATTGCTATAGTACAAGAGAAAGTAGGGGTAGAGGGAAGAGCAAACAGTAAGAATAAAAGGAGAGAGGGTAGCTAATAAAGAAAAGAAGAGGAGTATTTATAGAGAAAATATAGTATGGTATTTCCTGACATACTTGGGAGCCAGCATATTTCCTGACATGCTTGGGAGGGTGCACCTATGATCGACAGTACACCCACATACATTTGATATCACAGTACAGCAGAAAATAGAAAAGATATTCAAAGATCTGGATTTCGGAAAAACGACAAACCACAAGTACAACATAAAAAGAAGTGCCAAAATAAAGGGGCAAAAGTTCTTCTCATTAATAAAGATGGAATACATCATTGTTCATTACATCAAAAGACGATCTATTACATTGAGGTCTATTACATCCGAGGATTACATCAAAAGAAAATCTACTACATTGTGTGTTGAGTGGTGGAGCCAAATGAGTAGACGATATGACCAAAGAAGATCGACAACATCAGCGGACCAAGCGAACAGCAGGAGACGAAGGAAAGAAACATAAAAAGAAAACAAAAAGGGGAGAAAGAAGCGAAGAGAAGGAACATAAAGAAGAAGTGAAAAGAAAAAAGAGTCAAAAAGAACAATGACAAAAATCCTAGAAGTAACACAAAATCCTTAGGATCACAGGATTGATTGTTACGTCATAGTGGTGAGAAAGAAGAGGATGAAGAAAGTAAAAGGAACACGATAAAAAAGAAAAAAAAAAGAAATGATAGAAAAAGGAAAATGGAGGTTAGGGGGAGGTCGATCGGTATCGATGAGAGGGCCCGGCAGAGACATCCCTGTCTCGAAGTGCCGAGTTTCCCCTTAGCACCTCATTCTCTTCAACTAGAGCCTGACGAGCACGTCGGCAATAATCTAGTTCGGATCTTAGCCAAGTTAATTCCCGAACCATCTCGGTATGGTGATAACGCATCACCTTTAACTCCTCCTCGACATCCTTTAACAGTTTTAGTGCATGGCCATAGGAAGCTTCAAAAGCCTCCACTTGCAAAACCAATGCAGATTTGGTGAAAGAACTGGCCATTATAAAAAGATTATAAGATGAAGATTCGTATGTAGGGGAAGATAATATGATAAGGGTTGTGGATGTAACCATGGTTTAAGCAGGTATTTATAGGTCAATTAGATGAGGGCTGGTATGGAGAGTCGCAACCGTTCACCAATGGGTTCTAAGAAGCGATGGCAATTAAAAGATGTGTCTGTTCAAGAAAAAACGTTTGGATTCCCAAAAGGCTCTGAAAAAGCGTGGGTAATTAAAAGCCACTCTTGTTCAAAAAACGCTTGGGTTCTTGCCAATATTTAAAGGGGGTAAGTAATAATGGAAGCAAAACACGCGTCAGTTTGGGGAAAGGCAGCAGTTCAAATAAATATCTAAAATCTTTTGCACAGAGCTCAAGAAAACTCTGGTGAATAAGATTTTTGCGCACAGGGCTCAAGAAACCTCAGTGGTCCCTAGATACAGAGATTGAGAAGATCCAGTGGATAAGGTCAAACACCAGGCCCAAGAAAAAGCATTAATACAGCCACAAGCACGCGCAGTCAAATAAATTGCGTTGGGAAAGTAATATTTATTGATTGATTGATACTTTATTACAAAAAAGGCAGTCAGCAGAAAGGAAATACAATAAAAATAATAAAATCATTTCATAAAAGGGCCTGCTTTGTCATTCGGCTTCCCCTTCGACCGAGCATACACTTCCTTAAGGGCCAGTTTGTAAGCCCTCTTGGAAGCAATGTGCCTATTTCTAGAAGCCTCAAGCTCTTTAATCCGAGCATGAGCCCAAATATTGTCGATCAGAGACTTCTGATATTCACGCTCCATGGCCTCCAAGCGCTCGTCCATCTCTTCAGCTCGGCGAGCCTCCATGGATAAAAAGGCAACCCTCTTTTCAAGGATACGAGCCTTCCTAACCTCCTCCTCGAGATGGGCAACGTATTCACGAAGATTGTCACCACTATCTTCACGAGGAGAAGCCATTTGTATGATAATAAAGAATGAGTTGCAACAAGAATACAGGGACGATCACCTTTTATAGACAGAAATAAGAGATAGATCAAAGGTCATCTCGAAGAAAGACAACCTCTTGAACTTCCCTAGAGCATTTATGGCTAACTACAGCAGTACAAGTCCAATTAAGTCATCCCATAGGGTATCAAGAAGATAAACAGACAAGAACAAGGATCGGGAAATATTTTATTAATTTCAAAAACTTCGATTACAACTAAGGAGAAAACTCCCCGTTCGAAGGAAATTACAATAGAAATCGTAAAAGACTAATTATTTCGAGGAAGAGCCTTCTTCATCTTCATCCGAGCTCGGTTTAGACCGAGCATGCAACTCTTTGAAGGCAAGCTTATAGGCCCTTTTCGCTGCCTTCTGCTTAGCCAGACAAACCTCGAGCCTCTTTATACGCTCGAAGGCCCAATCCCGATCGACCATCGTCACATGATGAGCATAATCCATGTCAGACAACCTTTTCTTGTAGTTTGAAACCTTGGCCATGAGTTTCTTATTGGCGGTGCGAGATTTCGTGACCTCAGTTTCTAAATAAGAAATATAGTTAAAAGAGCTCTCACCAGTAGAACCCGAGGAAGCCATTACGTCACAAGCACAGTAGTAGTAAAATGCATGATTATGGAGGGGGCGCACCCCCTTTATAGGAGTTTTTTCCTCGAAGAAAGATATTAGGGTGGGTAACTACAAATGGGCCCCCCTGGGAACCGTCATGATATTATTGCGCTTCTCGATGAAGCATTGGGAACGACAAGACCGAAGTAGTATCCTCGACAGACCGAGCATGACTCCCTCGACATGGAAACCCATGCCGAGGAAGTCAGGGAGCACTTGATAGAACATAAAAATTAGACCCGAATATTCTATTCGGGTAGCAATCGACCCACACTTCAAAAACGGGTATCCAATGCTTGATGGGTCATCACATGCCTTTTCTAGATATTAGAGGAAGATGTTAATAAAAGCCCAAGCCCACTTAACTAGGGACCCATACTTGGAAAAACCCCTGAGATGAAGACATTTGTCAACATCCTAGAAGGCATAGTTGCCTATAAATAGCCAACTACCCCTCCTAGAAAACCCCCCAGAAAAAATCCATTCAAAAATATAGAGAGAAGTTGAGAAAAGAGAAAAACTAATCAAAGCTTATCCAATTAAGAAACAAACCGAACAGAGAAAGAACCGAGCATCGAAGAAGAAGGAGAACGACCAAGATAAGATGATAAATAGTTAAATCGAGCGTAATTGTAGTAAGTTAATAATAATCCGAGCAAGTGTAACATTCCGAACAAGTGTAATGACCTAATCAATAATAAAGACCAAGAAGTGTTCATTACTTGCAGCTGATTTATCATTATTTTATTGTTGAAAAGCCTAACGCGACCGACCAAAGTTATGGCTTTATCAGAAGTAGATCGTCTAAAAAAGTATATCGAAAATGGTAAAGGATTCCGGAATCGTGTTAAAAATGGTGTATTTACAGTATAGTTGGTTATTATAATAAGTCAAGTCAGTACAATTACTTTCACTTTTTATTTTCTCGAACTGTTTTTTGAATCATTGATCTTTACATAATATCACTATATATACCAAATGAACTATATATACCAAATGAGATAGTATTAAATTACAAAGACAATATATAATTTTGAAAGAGCTTGTCGAAAATAAATTCAAGTGACCACCGAAATGCTCTATCTATAAATTAATTCCAAAAACATTATAGAAAAAATAAAATTATTGTAAAGTGTGAGGTTGCTGTGACAACCCCTCATCATATATACAGTAGTCGCCACTGCCAGCATGCATATATATATATATATATATATATATATATATATACTAGCAATAGTTGCCCACGCGTTACGTGTGCGATACGTAGTGATATAGATATGATCCCGACAAATAAAATTAATATTTTTTTTAAAATTCAAATATCAAATGATTAAATATAATTAATTAACAATCGTATATAAAGAGTAACATAATGTTTTACTCTTATAAAAAATACACAACGATTTTGTTTGGAATATAAATGTGTGAAAAATAACATTTTTTAAGTTATTTATGTATTTGAATTGAGTGATGACATTTAAGAGTAATTACAATATTAGAGTGATGATATTTTTGAAAATTTTGGGCAAAATTGGACAGTCTCAAAATGCTTGAGTTGACTTATATTAATAGTATGATATGATATGATAATATATATATATATATATATATATATATATATATATATATGACTTAAAAATGTAACCGATGACAAAAATAGTAACTGATAATAGTAATAAAAAGTAACTTAATTATAAGTTAAAAGTATAACTTATTTATATATATAAAAAAACATACTCAGTATGAGTTAAGGGTAACTAATAGTGTAAATTTAAAAGAAATTTATTATCAACAGTGTATTTACAATTATTATATGGCAGAAGAATTTTTTTAACATTATATTAGAGGGCTCATCTTGCTCTCTCTAACTAAATTTTTTTGACTTGTATATATTTGACAATTATTATATGGCAAAAGAAAATCACATGGATTAACTATATATTTGACTTCTATTATGCACTGTGATTTCCAATATCGTTAATTGGTGACACCAAGTTGATATAGAAATAAATCTTAATTGTAATAGTTTTATCAATTTTTACGGCACTTTCATGACATGTTATATGATAGATATCATCCACAAAATATAAGTCATGAAGTAGACATATCAAGTTTATTTAGCTAGTTAGACATCATAAATTAGAGTTCAAATATAATTCATAACAAATAGTCAAATAGAGTAGTACTATAAAAAAAATGCTCAAATAGCGACGGGATTAGTGACGGTATTTTTTGTTACGACCTTATTAGGGACGGTTTTTGTGACAGGTTTGTGACAGTTTAGTCAATTTATGACAGATTTGTGATAACTTTTTAAATTAGCGACAGACTTGTAACAACTTTTGACTCTCACTAAATCAAACATTATTTTATAGTGTAGTTTGTAACATTCAATTATTCAACACTATCACCGGACAACTAATTAATATATATATATATATAGAGAGAAAAAACCTACGGATCACAAAATATTATCTATTTGTAAAATAATGTTTGATTTACTGAGAGTTAAAAGCTGTCACAAGCATGTCGCTAATTTAAAAACTTGTCACAAATCTGTCGCAAATTGACTAAACTGTCACAAAGCCGTCATAAAAACCGTCGCTAATAAGCTCGTAACAAAAAATACCGTCACTAATCCGTCGCTATTGGAGTATTTTTTTTGTAGTGTTGTTGTATACTTGTACCTAAGAAAATTAAAGGAATGCATTTTTGTGATGGTTCTGATTAAGTTATATAAAAAAAATGGACACTTTGATGCATACTGAAACCAAATAAAATAAAATAAATAAATAAGAAGATCTAGAAAAATAAAAGAAAAACACCTCATAACATGCACATGCCCGATATTTTAGCATATTGTAACGTTCTAATCAAATAATTTTATCATGCTACTATAGATGCTAGGCTGTATTTAGTTTATTGGGTCCCAAATACAGTAGTTTTCCTTTAATTCATATAGTGTTTTTATCATACGATTTTATGTAAACAACAAAAACAAATTGAAAATTATGACATGTCAGTATAGTCTATAAATTGATCAAGTGTGTGTTGAAAATTATTGTATAAATGCCAAAAAAATGTGACCCCTTGACTTAGAATAGACTGTATAAGCTAGCAGTTCCAATGATAAATAAATTTGCATGCATGGTAAATTGGAAGATAGATATTATATATGAATCTCATCGATAACTATCTCTAAAGCGGTGCCAAAATCGAACCCTGATACTGAGCGTACATGAATTGGTTGATATGTTTAGTTTGGTTTAGATTTATATCTAAATTTTAGTATCTAAAGTTGAAATAAAGCGTATTAACAGAATCCGGAGGCCATAAATTGTTAATTCTCGTTTCACTCTTCTTTTGCGTCATTTTACCTTGTGAAGATCGTTATTGGCACGTATTTTTCTGTTTTGCATTGTTTTACTCCCTCTGTCTTATATAGTATCTCATTTTGTGATATTTGACTCACAGTTAAGAAATGTATTTAATTAGGATTGGAGTAATTTAATTTATTATTTCAATAAAATAAATGAAAAAAATTAAAACATTACAAATAAAAAACAAATTAAGCGAACCATAAAACTAAGCTTATATTTTTATTTCTTTTAGCTTTGAGGTGCCTTCAATGTATATTATCTTTGTTTTTCGATTCTGTTGGTTTAGTACAAGCTTATATTACAAAAAGAAATTAAAAGCTATAAATATATCAGGCACTTTGCATATTAATCATTTTTTCAAATATAAATTATCAATAGTACGCACTAATTAGATACCTATTTTATTAATTATTCATTCTTTTCAAATATAATTTTCGAATAAAATACTGAAAAAAGGCCACTTAAAATTATTATAATATTTCATATATAAAAACACCCCCACAGTTTTGGGAATTTGACGTTTTCACCAATCAGTCAGAAAGTACACTGTCATTATAAACTATGCACTTTTAACATTATTATAATTAAAATTTGGACGTAGTCAAGTCGATCGACTAAAACAAAAGTATTATATGTACAAAAAAAAAATGCGGTGTCAAAATATTATTCGTCCTTGGATATTCAAACACTGCCCTTATCTTCAATGAAATTTGATTTAGTGTTAAAAGACAAAATTATTCGTGGACAATTATCAACCATGGGTTAATGTTATAATTGCCGTACTAAAAACCAGTTCAAATCTTCTTTCTCTATTCTTTATTATTTTTCGTGTTCTCTTATTTATTTTCACTTAAATTTTAAATTTTCACAACTTATATCGCAACTTTATAAACTTTTATATTATATTGTATTCAAATTTTAAAACATTTGAACATAATATTGTTTTATACAATTTTTTTAATATTCAATATTTAATTTACACTAATTTATACATTTATTCCAAAAATAAATGTATAAATTACCTCCATCGTTATTTTTTTGGTGTCTTTGAAATTTGGACTACATAAAACCCTAAAAAAAATAAAATGAAAAGTTCTTAAATTTATATTACCTCCATCGTTATTTTTTTGGTGTCTTTGAAATTTCATAAATTTAAGGTAATGTAATGATTGAAACTTGATATTACCAAAATGATCTTATTTTTTGTCAAATTACATATCATGACCCGGGGTGGTCCGGTCCAAGTCGAGTAAGGCTTGGAACTTGGGCAATTGATCCGGAAAAAAAAATTACGGGTAACAGCCGACTATATTTTTAATATACTTGATAGTTAAAATAAAAATATTAAACAACAATTTGTTTACAATATCTCAAATGGTAGAGTAGTTTGTTATTTAACCTATGAGACTACGAGTTCTAAACTTTTAAATTACAATTTAATTTTGTTTTATTTTGATTTCTATTTATCGAGTCTTAAACATCCGGACATACCGGCCCGGCACTGGTCATGACTCATGTTATCTTTTTATCATATATTTGAAATAGAAAGCCGGAACAAAAAACAGTAAAACAAAAAAATTGTTTTTTTGAAACGGAAAACGAGTTTGTCTACAACTATATACTTCTAATTGAAAAGATCGCCCCCCTTGTGGGTTGTGACCTATGGCCGTTGAATTAAATTGCAGTTTAATAATACACAACAACATGTTTACTAGATTTTCTTGCAGGCGGAAAACCGGTGCAATCCACATGCCATATCTTTTCCGTATCCGGTTGTACGTGTCTCTTCTCTTGCCTCCCCTTTTCCGCTTCCCCCCCTCTCCCTTGAGCTTCTAATCTACTTGTCGGCTTATCCCTTTCCTCACTTTCGATTCCGTTTAAATTAAACGAAACTACATATAATGAATTGCATGGGATGGTCCTTGTAATTTCATAACATTACAAAGCAATCTTGTAATTAATGGTCATCATCATCATGAGACAACTCATTAACCCAGAAATTTGGAAGGTCGACGCCTTGTTCGTTGTGTCGATCTAATTAGCCATTTCCTCTTTTTTCCGTGACTTTTCTAAACAATACTATAATTATGATGAGTAGAAGTCTTCTCATTATGGAAGTTTCGAACGTACTTAGAACGTACTTCCGTGCACTACAAAAAAATACCCAAATAGCGACGGGATTAGTGACGGTATTTTTTGTTACGAGCTTATTAGCGACGGTTTTTGCGACGGCTTTGTGACAGTTTAGTCAATTTGCGACAGATTTGTGACAGTTTTTTAAATTAGCGACAAACTTGTGACAGCTTTTGACTCTCACTAAATCAAACATTATTTTGGAGTGGTGGTTGAATAATTCAAAATTAACTCAAACATATAAAATTCAATGATATAAACAAAATATTATATTATCCAATAACAATTTTGTAATATATTATCCAAGTCGATGTACATATAACCTCCCCTATATATATATATATATTTGTCTGTCGGCGCACCTACTGCAATAATACGAGGACAAAAAAAGTTTTAGTGTTACAACTCATGTATGGTTCATGTTGATATATTGTTGAAAATGACAAGAAATAACAGATTGAAATAGTAAAGAATATTTGAGAGTTAAGAAAATAATGATAAGGAACCATGTATCGAAAAAGTAATGCTGGAATTTAGTTGGTTTGTTATTTCAAAGTTACTGTATGATCGATACTGATCAGGTTAGAGTTGTCTCATCTATATATATATATATATTAATATTTGTATCTTAATTCAAAGAGGAAGTGAGAAAGTGAAATAAATAGTATCATTCATTTTGTTTTATTAGGCAAATATGTTTGTAAACCTTTGTATAGGTAACTTAATTGTTAAGGCAAAGTTGCACACTTAATTGCACTGCTAATTACATATGTTGGTGTAAATTAAAGGAAGGGAAATTAATGATGGTTTAGTTTAGTACATTATTATAATCTTATTTATCAAAAAATAAAATCTTTATTAATATTTAATATATACCATCAAAAATAACCTCACATTATTCTTCAATTATTATAGCAAAAATATTAACTAACTTACCTTAATTTTCTGTCCAAGTATAAATTGTATACATATACATATTCTCCATATTTCCCATTCTTTTATCTCTATCTACTTCTACTTTCTTCATATTCATATTAATGGATTTCATTTATTTTTACTTTTAATTTGAGTTTTTTCATTATTTCTGTTTTTATCTCCATTTATCAATACTTTACCTCTCTTTTTTTTTATTGTTATTTGGAATTTTCTGTTTTTCCTAGGTGATATTTATTTTTCTATAAACCATTTTTGTTGTTCTATATTGCTAACCTTTTTGATATATGTTTTTTTTTTCAGTTTTGGTTTTTTGAAGGTTAATTTTTTAATTTGATCTTTGATGCTATCAAATGCATGCTCTCTAGTTAATTTTTTTTTTGTTATTGTTTATTATTCATTGTTATTTATATTATTCTAAGTTTCTATAGTTTGATTCTTCATGATACTATATATTTTACCACATTGATGCTTTGTGTTGCTATGTGGTTCTTCACATTTTTACTTGTATAATAATATATGTTGCTCTATGATGCTTTAATTAATTGTATTGTTGCTACACTATGCTCCTTTATTTTATAATTTGTTATTATTGTTATTGATTTTTCATTTGTTTGTTTGATTCTATATGAAGCTATCTTTTTTCTCTATCTTTTTTTTGTAAATCCTCATTTAATTTATTTATATTATTTTCCGTTTCTATTGTCTTTTGATTTAAAAAAACAATTAAGAAAAGTTAGTTTGAATTTGAAAACTCCAATATTATGGGGAGGAGGGAAAATATGGAGAGATTTTAGTGGAGGGTTATTTTAGTACATCCAAAAAAATTCATAATAAATTGTGTTTATTTTCCAAGTTGTTACATATTAGTTTTAGCTTTTTTAATTTGTAAGTAACAAACCTAGTTTTTGCCTTCTTCTATTCATTATTTTCGCCCGGTTGTTATCTTATATTTAAATGCCAATTAATTTCAACTAATTAAATACCATGCCGACCACATTATGCATGACTCCACATGAGAAAAATATCTGCCAAAAATGAAACGAATGACAACAGATTAAGAAGTATTTAATTATTCGATGCCTTATGAAATGTTTCATAGCTAGTGTCACGGGTTTACTTTTCGCTCCAGAAAACAGTCCTTGTGATGGCACGAACCGGGCCTTAATCGTTGTCCGATTCGCTCAACCAAACCAACACTCACGTACACTCGTGTTTCGCTCACAACACTCATGTATCGCTCTCAAACGCAGCCCGTTTCAACGCCAAAACAGTACTGGTTTCTGTGACAGAAAACGCAGCAAAATAGACAAGCAAATGTAAGTAAACGAACACCGAAATTACAGCCAATTGGCCAATCTTTAAATTATAATTCCGTTAACAATTACAAGTACTCATTTATAACACATTTACAAGAGCAACTCTGCCAAAAACCTTTTTATAAACTCAATGTAAAATGAAATGATAGTCTGCCATGTATTTATAACACATGCATGGGCAGTTTATAAACTGTTTAAAAGAAACTGCCAAGCCCCATGCTTGACACCTGCCCCCGGCAGTTATTTGAGTGTATTTCACTACCAAAATGATGTAGCAAGTGTCCCTAAAGGCCCTCAACAATCTGCCCACGAAATGTTGTCCAAAAGTAAGCGTTCCCGCCAAAACGCAATTTGAACAACTGCTGTGTTTTGCTACTGTTTTGGCTGTCCAACACTCAACCAAATTCCAGCCACTTATACTCAAAAGTCTCCTTATCGAACAGCCCAACCAATGCACCAAATTCCGCTGTCAAATCCCTTGGCAAACATTGCCAAATTGCTTTGCAAAACCGTCCCGAAACCAGGCAAATGCCTTTGGTGTTTCTTCTTAATTCTGCCCGTCGTTTGAACCATATAAAACCCGTAACTCTTGACGCTCCTACACACCAATCATTAGCCAATGGTGTCCACAAACATTCATTCGAAGTGTCAATCCGTTAACCAAACGAACGCTAGCACAAACATGCTAACAGCTAGGGTATATGACTCGCACATTAAATTAATTAATCTCCTATGAAAATATACCTGAATAAATTCAAGAATTATACAATCAACCAAGCAAGTTAAATGAGTTGTAGATCGTTTATTAACCTCCTTCCCCAATAAGAGGAATACTAAAAAAGAATTCCATGTATTTTTCAATTTTTCTTCTTCTATGCATAATCGTCTTTTTCAAGAACTAGATCTCTACTTGTTTACTATTTTCCTTTTTTATTATCATGCTTAAAATTTGTGACAACTTTTAAAGGGCACAATCAATTACATCACCGGAACTTTCTTTAGCTGATAGTTGATAATAATATATATTGATGAAGTAAACATAATTATTGATTACTAAGCAGTCTAAGCTAGCTTTTTATTGTTAAATTTGTCTTTAAGAAATGAAAATTAGGCGGCTTATGAGAAAGACAATTAACTAATTAACCAACGTTTTCAAATTATTGTTAATTCAAAGTTCTAACCCTAAAAAGCTCAGAGAGAGAGAGAGAGAAAAAAGCGCCTCCATCACATCCAACCCTCATCCCGCCGATGATCTCGTATCACGGTACAAACTCTCTATCTCGCTTTTTTCAAATTGAATATTCATAATTTCTTTACTAAAGAATCGACTGTTTTTAGTTGATTTTTCCAATAAGCCTGCAATTAGAGTTTGTATCTGAAATAGATAATTAAATTTAAGGTTTTTGAACTCTAAGCTCTTTTCATGGAGCCTGCAATTAGGGTTTTGTATTTCTCGTTTTTTCCGTTTGTATGTAGATTGATAAATTGGCCATGTTAAGATTTTGTTATATATAATTGATACTTGATCTTAGCACTATCTTGCCCATGTTAAGGCTTTCCTACAAAATAATTTCCAATTTGGGGCTTCGCACAAAGGTCAGTAGGATAGAGAGATTAAAAAAAAATGCCCAAATTTGGTTACCATCAATTATAAAAAAGCAGCTTTTAAGTTAGTTTTATTCAGTTCCGGGAAACAATCCATAAGGGTTAATTTCAGTTCATCAAGGTTCAATTTTGATGAACTAGAAAGTCTACCACTAGTTAGCAATTTGTCGTTTTTAAATCGGAAATCTTAGTTTCCCGTGTTACTGATACTTGAAACGTTCACTTATATAATAAAATTTTACTAAGTTTTCCGATAGCTAGTATTACAGTTCAATGAAAAAATGGTGTTAATTGCTTTTATATTTCATTTGTTTTGTCCTTAGAATACTACTGCTTTACTTTAAGTTAGATTTCTCAAAGTATTGAGTTAAATTCATTAGTATTAATTACAACAGGTCATGGTTTCTTTTGTCAACTTTATATATGTATATATGCATAAACCTGATACTATAACTTAAGCTTTACCTGGAAAACACAACTTTGGTTCTCTGTTCCTCATGACAATATTGAAATTAACATCAAGAGACATGGTTAGTCAGAACGACGTGGGCCAGCGACCAAAAATTCAAGGAGTGTTGTGCTAAAAGGAGGGTAAACAATGGGCGTGCTAGTATTCATAACGCTGGTACCCGTTCGTTCTTGAACACCGCAGATCATTTGGTTAGATTTTATTTGTGTTTTAATTTCATACTAGTTTTCAAGACATTTGATTTTAGGGCTGCTTAAGAGACTTTTGGCTACTTCGCAGAAAGTATAATTGAAGGTAGATTATATCCCGGCGCATACATTGTTCAAAAACACCCATTCAAGAAAAAAAGGTGACATGGTTACCTGGATTTTGTCGAAAGCAATGGGAGCTGAGGTAAGCTTTTGGAAATGCTATTTGACTGTATATCTTGCAAAATTATTGAATATTTGGAATTGCTATTTCATTGTATCTCTTTCAAAATCTAAATTGTGTAATGTATATACTATTTGCATGCATCTGATTATTGATCATATTTCTTTTTGTAATTCAGTCTACCAAATTTGAGTTGTTTTGAAATCGGTTGTAGCATTTGTTGCCAGATATCATTTTTTTATGTACTTGAAATTTCTTTTATTACCTTATGTTAGTCAACTTGCAGCTAAGTTTAAAAGCAGTTTTCCTTATCAGTATTTTGCAGATCGTGATATATTTTGCGCTAGCGAGTAACTGAAGAGGATTTACACCGAGTTGCAACTGCAACTGGCGGAGCTGTGCAGACATCTGTCAATAACATCATTGATGAGGTTTTTGGCATTTTTGGTTCATATTTTGTTGCAAACTTTTTTTCCCGCTCTCTGGCTAATTATAAATCTCACTTTGTTGTATAGGTCCTTGGAGTTTGTGAAATTTTTGAGGAAAAACAATTTGGAAACGAGCGGTTCAATATATTCAGTGGTTGCCCATCAGGTCAAACAGCCACAATCATCCTTCGTGGTGGAGCTGATCAGGTTCGTATCTATGTTCTTATGCATGTTTCTTTTAGTGTGCTATTCTATTTCTAACAAGTCACTACTGTTTATCAATGCTTATGCTAAAGCCCTCGAGGTGATTTTTAGCCGAATCGACATTTTTGGTTGTGTTAATTTGCTAAAATGCTTTTGTGTAGTTTATGTTTAGAGCACCTTAGATCGATTTACTTGGCTGTAAGATGCAAACGTACATCACAGCTGCATATGAGTATTTAATATTATATCAAGTTTTTGCTCTTTGATGTTTGTTTTAGTAAATGTAGCTGATGGTATATAGGGTCTTTTGATTGGGAATCCAAAGGGAAGTTAATCTAGATATTTTAACCACCTCTTCTGTCCAATAACAGAAAGTCTTGAGTTTATGTATCTGATGCATTATAAGAAGGCTAACCATGTTAGATTTAAAGTTGTATCATAGCACTAGAAAAGATGACCGTTCTGGCGTTTTCATAAACATGTTTCTTTGCCTCATTAGTGGTCATCAGAGGAATACTTACAAGTGCATAAATATGTTAAATATGAATTTGTATCGTAGTATTAGGAAAGATATCTGTCGTTCTAGACAACTTGTTAAGTCATCAACATGCTTCTCTGCTTCATCAATAGTCTTCAGGGACACTCACAAGTGCATTACTGTAATCTATTAAGAAAATGGAAGTACCTCTCCTCTCTACTTGTGCTTCTTTCGATACAATTTTTGGTTGAACTGTAGAGGCATTTTCTTTCTGTTTTTCAACGATGAGGTTTGAGAACATTTGACAATTTATCTCTGACATCTTGGTGCAGGTTATTCCTCGTCAACTTTGTGATAATGCTGGCTTTGATGCAACTGATGTGCTGAACAAGTTGAGACAAGAGCATGTAATCTTACTAGGATTGGAACGTTGATGTTTAATCGGTCATGGAAGTATGTGAACCGTTTAAGTAGGTTATGACATTTTAATATTTTGGGCATGTAATATTGTTAGTATCGGTACTGTTACGGAATATAAATTCGGTTAAATTTTGTTTATGATTATTATAGCATGTTATTTGGCTTGTGGATTAGTTTTATTTATATCTATTAATGTTTACTTAATAAATTTATTATTTATTTAATTAATAAAATTAATTCTGTTAATTGTATTAAAATATTTTTTTATTTAAATAATTACACTAGTGTGACGGAATTGGCACGGGTTTGTCATATTGATAAATTTCTAATATATATTAAATTAAATATCAAAATAAAATATATATTATAATAAAAAAAATTGCGACGAAATAGCCATGTATATTCGTGGGTAACTATTCACTGTTATACTATATTTATATTGTAATTTATTCTATATAATTGGTTTTGTGAGACTTTTGCTACGGAATTTTGTAGCAACATCAAAACTTAGAGACGGAAAATCCGTCGCTATAACGTCACTAAATACAAAACTTAGAGACGGAAAATCCGTCGCTATAATGTCACTAACTAGCTACGGAATAAGATTTCCGTAGCAAACATTTAGCCACAAGCACTTTAGCTACGGAAATCAGAGACGGAAATTTTCGTCACAAAGAGCCAATCTGCGACGGATTTCACGTTTTAGCGACGGAAAAATCCGTCGCTGTATTGCTGGTGTGTTGTAGTGTTAGTCACTAATTAACTATAGTCATATAGAAGCTTTTCAATGTTCAAATTATGTCTAAGGATGTGATTTCAACTATTATTTTATCAATAAGCTCCCTTCACTACCAAAAAAAAGATGTGTAAACAGTGATGGAAACAGCAAGTATACCACATTGCGACGGGTTGTTTATAAAGAATTTCTTGACAAATATTCAATGACGGCAATGTTATGATAGCATTTGACATAAGAATTCGCGTTCTTGTTCCCATGCTTCGTTTTCCGTTCCTTCATTTTAATAAGAAATATCGCATGTTTATATGAAACTCGATCACATCTCACAGCCTCCATATATTACTCATATTTTTCGTTTCCGTTTCCGTTTATCATACTTGCAACTAGGATCTCAACTACATAAAAACATTCATTATCACTTCCTATTCGTGTAAGTTTCACTACTAGAAAATAAGGCATTAGAGTTTTTTTTTTTTTTTTTGAGGTGGTAATGAAAATGTCTTTAAAGTTTAAAGTATAATAACCGCCTTGATTGGGTGTAAGGACAAGAGAAAAAATAATTTAATGGATTTTATGCTATCAAAATTTTATTTGATTACTATCTGTTTTCCACCCTATTTGTATAAAAGAAATCCAAAATAGTACTTACTTAGTTGGCAAACTAAACAAGCAGATTTGTTTCAAAAAGGAACCCTGGCATACACTAAAAAAAAAAAAAAACATTACAATAGTGATATAAACTGTGACGGATTTTTTTATTACGACCTTATCAGATACAGTTTTTGTGACAGTTTGTTACGCCTTTTTGAAATAGTGGCATCTTTGTAACAGTTTTGTGACAGGTTTTTGAAATTGTGACAGGTTTTTGACGGTTTTTTATCCTAACTAAATCAATATTATTTTGTAATGACATATGCCTCGTCATTTTGAACAATATTATTTTCTTTAAACAAAATTTCGAAATTAGACACTAATTTGTTACTAAGCCGATGACAGTTTTTTGTAGTGGTTTCAAGTTTCACCAATCAGTTTTACACCATTTTTTCTTTCGGATTAATTTTTTTTACGGAAAATCATTTTTTTAGGGTAGCTCCAAAGTAAATAGGAGAAACAAATATAAATACAGTTTAGGTTATAATAAGTCATAAAATTAAGAATTCCATATTTAAGAAAATATTAGGTTTTGGAATCAATTGACTTGTTGAAAAAAATGGAAATAAATTGAAATAAGCTAAAAATGTGGGGGTAAATTGATTTATAAAAAAAAGCATATGCCTATGAGACCACTACAAAATAATGTTTGATTTAGTTAGAGTCAAAAGCTGTCACAAGTCTGTCGCTAATTTAAAAAGCTGTCACAAATCTGTCGCAAATTGACTAAACTGTCACAAAGCTGTCACAAAAACCGTCGCTAATAAGCTCGTAACAAAAAATAACGTCACTAATCCCGTCGCTATTTGAGTATTTTTTTGTAATGGACAAACCGAAACAATTTTATTTTTTTTAGATATATAAAAAAAAATTCAGTTAGATTATATGGTAAAACTTCAATGAGAGTAAGATCATATACACCTAAATTAGATGCTCCACGGAACTCGCTTTGGACCTGCCATGAACGCGTAAGCTGCAGGGACTGGAGCTCCAATGAACATAAGCTGCTCGAAAAGCAAGTACTCTCGTGTAAAATAACAAAGAGCAAGGAGGGTGTAGGTTTACAAGTCTACCCCGGAAGTTGCTGATCGGAAAGCCAAATCAGACAGCAATAATAAGGATAAAAAAACGATTCTATAGCATATAAAATGTATCCGTCATTTAAGTACCCATAAAAATTGATTTCATTTTTTTTTATATCATAGGCTAACACAACGTAGATACTTCCTACATAAATGATTTCGGCACTTAAATCCAGTGTTTTAAAAAGCTCCAACATTGTGCGATATGATGATTTTTGAAAGAAAAATACAGCGCTAAAACGCTATTTGGGTGGTAAAACAAAAAAATCGCGTTATTTTTGGTTTGTGATATATATTTTTTTTTGTAAACACTAAAATCAATGCACTAACGGTATTAGACAAACAAACGGATATTTTCACTTTCTCTCTGTTTCTAATCCACCGCCACCCAACCCCAATGTTCACCGCTTCCGAATGAAGGTCAATTATAGAGGAGTGGACTGAATATTTGCTAATTATTGTTTATTTTTATCCAGAAACATACTATATTATATATTTCGATTTTGGATTATGGATTTTTATCTTGTTTAGGAAAAGAATGAATAAATTTGTACGCACGTGTTTGTTTACAACTAAATCATCTTAAATTTAATATATAGCGTGAGATTTTATCTTGTTTTATAGAGAGCAAAATAGATAAAAATGAGTGATTTTTCTTGTAAGTGGATTGTTAAGATAGCGGAAGTGGAGAATTACAAATATTTTGTTTGCAAATTTTATGATTAAAGAATGATTTGTGATCAAATTAGTTGTATTGGATTATGTATTTGCTTAATTATAACGGTTTACACATTGTATTGTATTTAACTATTTAAGTGTTAATATAATTAACATAAATTATATGATTACCTACTATTGCATTGTTATATTAATAGGAAAAAAATACACCGCAAAACGTCTTGTTACTACGTTATTTGCGTTTTTAGCATAACTCTCGGAAAAAACGCTATACTAACGATAACCCTGTTTAAAACACTGCTTAAATCCATGGCAAAAACTTCCTAAAACTCCCTTCTGCTTCCTAATATGTTCTCCTAAACGATGTCCATCCAAATCCAACACGGAGAAGTTATACTTTAAAGTCCATGGAGAACCATCGTTACTGATTTGGAATGTCCAAACAAGCAGATCGTGATCAACCTTACAAGCGTAGAACAAGCATCCGTTGTATTTCTCAAAAAGACCAACATAATCACCCTTCCATTTAACCGCGGAAGCTCAATAGCAGGGGCTTTGAATGCATTGTCCTCACTCCGGTCAAGGTCAAAACACAAGAGATACTTACGCATGGACAGCATATAAAACACTCGCGCTATAAATAGAGCGCATATTTAAACTGAACTCAAGAAACTTGGACTCAAGTGGTATCTGCTGTGTGACTCACTTTTCTGTAGCGGATGAAAACAGATCCAGCTCCTGATTTTGGTGATTCAGAGATGACAAAGGAAGGCTACAATCAATTCTCAAAACCTTAAAATTGTGAGGCATGGGATCGAGTGAGTCAAACCAACAAATGAGTCTTTCTGCACATGTTGATAGGATTTACGAGTATCGATCTCTAGACATTGTCTTGTAGCAGGATTACGTACGTAGTATAGGATGGGGAAAATGGAGCTGTTACGAACTAAAAAGAATCCATTGAAGCATCCCAAAAAAACATCCGTATTAGGTTGAAAAGTTCTTTCTATTTAGAGTTTATAAACCGAAACAAGTTAACAATATAACACGTAAAATAAAAATACTGTCGGAAAATTAAAACAAATTAGAAGATACGAAATAAATTGAAACAATGATAAAATAACACCGAGTGACCGAGACTAAACTTTATTCTTAACGTTATATATATGAAAAAACCAAATCATAATTCACAAAATAAACAAACTTAATATACGTAAGCTATATTATTTTCCAGACTTTTTATTTTTTAACTATCAGGCCATTGTATTAAAACAGAAAAATGAAGATTCATTCCATGGATCAAGCCTCCATGGTGACTGAAAATATATTCGATAACTAACTGTGAATAATGCCGTAACCGTTACATTCCATTTCAAAACTAACCTGAATTTCTAGACTAAGGTGGTAAAAAGGCTTAAAGTATAATACTGCAAATACCCATTTTCTAGACAAAAATCTTGCTGCGATAACTTGACATTTACTACTTATCCCTCGGAACCTTATAACTCCACTTATCGCTCCATGATCAAAGTGATCTAAAGGCCAAATTCAATTTTCCAGACTTTATTCTTATCTTCTAATTTGTTTAAGTTTTCCGCCTGTACTTTTTTTAAGACTTTCATCACGATTTTTTTCTATAAAAAATTTCTCTTTATAATATCCTCTTCATCTATGTTAGTGATGGCTACAAAAATTAAATTTCGGAAATCAATTGAAAACAACATCAAGTCAAATAATAACTCTTCTATGATCTCAAACTCTCATCAACATCGAAGAAGATAAGTTTTTTATTATTTTTTATATTCTTATAACTAAAGTCGATCTAAATCATCACAAAATAATAAAAGGTAAAAAGAATCCAATCCAAGTTAAAGTTAAATACTTTAGCATACTTTTTTCAATGTAAATATATTTTTTCCTTTCTTGTTCTCTTTATGTAAAGAGTAAAATGCAAATAACCGGCCCCTGAAACTATTAGTCATTTGCAAAATAACACCCAGGAACTATGAATTCTTACAATTAATCCCCCTTAGACTATCAAACTTTTGCAATTAACCCCCAATACTATCTTTTAAATGATGCTCGATAATCCTTTTTGGTTAATTTTTTATTTATTATAATCAGCTATTTGATATTCATGCATATCAAGTAATTTTTAATGGAATGACGTAAAAAAATAGTTCTTCTCACTAAAACAATATTCTCTTATATAAAACCTCTTCTCATGCCTTTTTTTTCTTATGGTAGTTGTTATCTCAACTCGTGTACATTTACAAACTACACATATAAAACAAATTTATGTAAAACTAACAAATAAATAAAAAGTTATGTCATTTTAAAGCTGGACTTGGGGGTTAATTTTTTATTTATTATAATCATCTATTTGATATTCATGCATATCAAGTAATTTTTAATGGAATGACGTAAAAAAATAGTTCTTCTGACTAAAACAATATTTTCTTATATAAAACCTCTTCTGATGACTTTTTTTTACGGTAGTTGTTATCTCGACTCATGTACATTTACAAACTACACATATAAAACAAATTTATGTAAAACTAACAAATAAATAAAAAATTATGTCATTTTAAAACTGGACTTGGGGGTTAATTTTTTATTTATTATAATCATCTATTTGATATTCATGCATATCAAGTATTTTTTAATGGAATGACGTAAAAAAATAGTTCTTCTGACTAAAACAATATTCTCTTATATTAAACCTCTTCTGATGCCTTTTTTTTTACGGTAGTTGTTATCTCAACTCATGTGCATTTACAAACTACACATATAAAACAAATTTATGTAAAACTAACAAATAAATAAAAAGTTATGTCATTTTAAAGCTGGACTTGGGGGTTAATTTTTTATTTATTATAATCATCTATTTGATATTCATGCATATAAAGTAATTTTTAATGGAATGACGTAAAAATATAGTTTTTTCTCACTAAAACAATATTTTCTTATATAAAACCTCTTCTGATGACTTTTTTTTACGGTAGTTGTTATCTCGACTCATGTTCATTTACAAACTACACATATAAAACAAATTTATGTAAAACTAACAAATAAATAAAAAGTTATGTCATTTTAAAGCTGGACTTGGGGGTTAATTTTTTATTTATTATAATCATCTATTTGATATTCATGCATATCAAGTAATTTTTAATGGAATGACGTAAAAATATAGTTTTTTCTCACTAAAACAATATTCTCTTATATAAAACCTCTTTTGATGGCTTTTTTTTTTACGGTAGTTGTTATCTCAACTCATGTACATTTACAAACTACACATATAAAACAAATTTATGTAAAACTAACAAATAAATAAAAAGTTATGTCATTTTAAAGCTGGACTTGGGGGTTAATTTTTTATTTATTATAATCATCTATTTGATATTCATGCATATCAAGTAATTTTTAATGGAATGACGTGAAAAAACAATTCTTCTCACTAAAACAATATTCTCTTATATTAAACCTCTTCTGATGCCTTTTTTTTTACGGTAGTTGTTATCTCAACTCATGTACATTTACAAACTACACATATAAAACAAATTTATGTAAAACTAACAAATAAATAAAAAGTTATTGTTGTGAGATTATTGGACTCTTGGGCTTATACTTTATGGGCCCAAGTTGGGCTTGTAACCCTACCCCTCTATCTATATAAAGAGGGCTAGGGGTCTTGTATTTTACATTCATTCACATATTCCTTCATTAATAAAGATCATGTTGTTCTCCCCTCTCTCTACTTCTGTCTCCCTATATACGTAGCTAATAGTGTATTACAACACGTTATCAGCACTGCTCTCGGAGATCGAAGTACGGATTATAGATTCAATAAACCTTGAGGTTTATCCGGATTTTTTTAAGGATTTTGCTATATCGACCTTCACCAACATACCGTGCGTAAGGTACCGGATATAATTTATTTTTTAAACTGTACAAGTATTAAAATTCGAGTAATAGTTGTACTGTACGTTTGTATCTTACTCTGCACGGATTGCATGGTTGATAATATATGCTGAATTGAATAGTACTGTGACCATACTGAATTGAATTGCATAGTACTGTGATCATACTGAATTGAATTGGATTTTTTTTTAATATATGCTGCTGGTTGATATAAATTGAATTGCTTATCCATGTTAAGTACATAATTTATGTATTGACCTCATGTATTAATCTGTCGGATTAAATCTGCAACAAACTGAAACGTATGTACTGAATTGTAATTCTCTGAAAGCTGTAAAATTACTCAAGGACTAAACTGAAACTTGTCTGAAATTCTGGACTGTATATGTAATAATGCTGTAAATAGATATATAGTTTGCTGAAATTACACGCATGGTCCTGTAGTATAATACTTAAACGAAAACAGTACATATGGTTGATAAAGATACAATATTTGGTAAATATACACACACATGCATATAATTTATTAAAAGGCAAGCGAATAAAAATTGCATGTTAATTGAATTAAATTGATTTGATTTGATATGTTAGAATCTTCATGAATTAATCTTAAATAGATTTGATTTGATATGTTAGAATCTTCATGAATTAATCTTAAATAGATTTGATTCGATAAGTTAGAATCTTCATGAATTAATCTTAAATAGATTTGATTTGATATGTTAGAATCTTCATGAATTAATCTTAAATAGATTTGATTTGATATGTTAGAATCTTCATGAATTGATTGATAATCTTAAATTGATTTGTTTATAACATCAAATCTACTGCATGATTAGATAGATACTAAAATATATTTACTGCATGTTTATATATATATGTGGTTAATATAGACAGGTACAATCTATATTTAATTTATTGCCATGTTTATGATATGATAATTTGCGAAATCATATATTTTCACATTTAAGTTGGAAAAATTATGAACCTTTCCCAACTAGGCTCACCTATTTGGATACGATGTCTAGGAAAGATATAGGCGGAAGTCGATATCCTAATGAGGTCGGGTTTTAAGTGGCATTCGTGCCCTCCACCCTCACCGTCTTTCCTGGTCGTTTTTCAAGTAGAGCTACCGAAAGGGGTTGACTAAATAATAATTTCCCCGAGTGTGTTTATATAGTGATGTATGTTTCGCCGAATTGGTGTTTCAGTATCGACCCGTCGTTCGATCAATGAAAACCGATTCACATGAGAAGCAAAACTAATATTTTCGAACCTGTCGTTTCGAAAAAAAAGTTTGTGCTTGTGCAAACCATAAACATATAAACCAGTCGTTTTATATGATAAATAATCCAGAACTCCCAACACATGTTGGATGCCATCTATGATGAGAAAATTCGCAAAACATACTTGCGACTGTTTAGACGTTGATGTTATTCCGTCACCACATGTTAGTCACCCTGATGTGTGAAAAATGTGATGCCCAAATTTTTTTGTTGGATGCCATCTTTGATGAGTAAAACACGAGTTTGTTGTTACCCTTATGATGAATGCTAAGGCGTTGATTTTATTCCGCCGCCACATTTGAGACGTGATGACGTCTATGGTGAACAAATGTCTGAAATTGACATATTGGAGAAATCCTTCACCAAAATACTAGCTTGGAAATTGTATTCCATAAGCAGTATCGTGAATTTATATTCACCATGTTCCTTTATCGCCCATCTGTTATTGGATAAGAAAATTACCCCGGTGAGTAGTTTTAATCCTATTGGGTCAATGGCGAAATATTAATGATCTTCGTGTACATTTTTTTTTCACGAATCGAGAACCGAGACAAGTGTTATTTGTCTCGAACTGTCGCGATCCCGATGAATCGCTTAGCCAAGCGAGATTTTAGACAATCGTCGAAATCGAAACCTGTGGCTCCAAGACAGTAATTGAAAGGAACAATATGGGTCGTTGTCACAAAGTAAGAGATGATGCTCAAGGAGCCAACTCTATGCTATAAAGACAACGGTCATGCACGGTTACTCCTTAAATAGTTCACAACTATTATAAAGGTGGAAAAACCGATGCTAATGTGGTTAAAGTTAATTGAAAGGAAACTATTGAGACCCCCGATTTTGTGGCTCAAATGAGTTTGATACCTTTCTTTACTGATTTTGATAAATCATTGAGCCATTTTTTTTCGCTCATCTGGATTATGTTTTCCATTTGGATTATTATTTTTCCATTTGGACCATACTTTTGGATTATGGTTTGCCTGTTTATGAAATTTCTCGAAATAATTTAAAGTGTTTATTGAGCAAATTCTTTTGACAAATGTGACCAAACTTTAAATTATGAAATTTTAGGCAATACTTGTGATGTAGTTGGTTTTCTAGAAATAGTGGGTAACAGTGTACCACATAATTTCACCAACTACTTGCCTAAAAGTGTAGTCAGTGACAGCGATTCTGGACCTGTCGTTCCAAATCGAAATCTTTGGTAAAGCCAAATTGATTTGTCAAATATGAGGCGTTATACTCCTATAGGTCCTGTCGTACCTTGTTGAGTTATAAAATATTCGAGAAAACCAGTATTACCTGGTAATAGCTCATGAAAGAATTGAAATTTCTTTACATAGTCTCCATTCAATACGACCAAAAGCGTATTTTAGAGGAGTTGGAATGTCTTTCAAGTGGTTGCTACCACATTCTTTAAAGCGTTTAAAGTTACCTTATCATTTCGCCTGTCGTCGAATGATAAAGAATTTAAATGCTAAGACATGATTGTCTTTACTATCATTCGCCTGTCGTCGATTGATAAGAGCATTTTGATATTGTGGCATTGACCGGATTAGATATTCCCGGGTCAAAAGACGATGCTTGATTTATAATCGCATCGCATTTGGATTCTCTTTGAGGATATATTTCGTGATTAATCCGAAATTCATGCCACTAATGCTCACTTTGAAAGACTAGTATGTGTAAAGATCACGAAATGAACTCGTAGAATTCTTGTAAAGAATTGAAGGAGTTATTGTGGACTTATCCAACCATAAGACGGACCATAAATATAAATGGTTATGGTTGATGCATCGACAATATGGTCACATTTTAATGTTGTCCACATAAATGCAGCATTTTCCAAACTTTTAGCCCTATCATTAAGTTGATGGCCCATGATCCGGATTATCCTGAAAAGTCTAGCCGACTTGATAATCCCGAAGAGTAATAATCGAAATTTCGATTTGAATTACTTGAGTTTGGAAATTGAAATTGAACATCCTGTCGATTATGTTCAGACCCAAATGGACTCACGGAAAGTTTGATGATGCGACTGCAAATGATTGCACGCATTTCTTGGTCTTGCGCACCAAGATTTATATTTCCGTATGGGGTTATGCTATTTTGCTGCATTGGTCCGTTATGAGGCCCATAGACACTCAAACACCATATGCGTACCATCTGGTTACTGGTTATGAGCCAGAAGTCTCATATTAACGCGTGTTTAGAGTGATTAATTAATATTTTGATTGAGCCACTCTAGCGTTCAAAATATGGACCTCTGAAGGGGACATAAGTCGATTATGAATCTCCTGCCTATCATTTGATAGAGTAACCTTGGCAAGCGATCTCTTTACCGCATAATATGCGAAAGTGACATCGCTAAGACTGTTCTCCCCGTCGTTAGGGGGAGATTTGCACGTTACCGTTGATAAGGAACGACGTGAAGTAACGTGGCATAACCCACTCAGTCTTAGCTTGATCCCCAAAACTGCACTTAGTGATAAGTAAGTGCATAGACTCCCTCAAGTCTAACTAAATGCCAAACGCATTTAATGACTTTATGAGATGTCACGAGATCATTTATACCTGCTGCAAAATGCTTGCAAGGATAGACGTCCCTGTCGGACGCCGTGTTCCTGTCGTAACACGTTGCTTTGGCCGAACCCGCCAAGCAAACGACGCTGCCGTCGGCCGTCAGTCTGTCATCCTTCCCAATATATGAGGAAGTTGACCGGTTCTTAATTCGTTCAGCCCCAGAGGTGGTGAACTGAAACTCGTTCGTCGCACGAGATTATAAAGGATCTAGGAGATGTGTGATTCCTCTTCATCCTAAGAATCTCGAAATATCTGTCGATCATGATATCTTAGACGATATCATTGATTACTTAGACGATATCACGAGACTGTCATTGATTACTTGTTCATATATTCGGTGACGACTGATAATATGAACAAATTATGACAGGGAACCATGTACCGTTGCCTGAAGTCAACGTAAAATAGACTGGACTAATGGAAACTTGTAATCCAAGTAGACTCCTTAGCGAAAGTGTGTTCGGACCTGTAGCTCCAACACCACCAATGTTAAACGAGTTCGTTTATTTGGTTATTCGTTAGGAAGAGTGATGAGAATAATGAGATTGTAGAATGCTCGCCTAGTAGCGCAAGGCTTCTCTCACACCTTGGAATTGATTACGAGATAGTTGATTTCTTCGTAATGGACATTATAACAGTCCCCTACTTTACCAGTTTAGTAGCTTTTGAAAAACTGAGTATGCAGCCATGAATGTGGTCACGGTTTTATCTCTATGGGGATTTAGACAAAGAGATATAAATGAAGGTCCCTGTGTGACTTCATATGCTTAAATCAAGTAGTTCCTGACCACGGAACACGATCTCAATTAACTGAGACGTTCACTATATGGATTAATATAATCCGAGCGGATGTGGTATACCGCCTAAGTGAGTACTTGATTAGCTTGGGATACTTGAACAAGTATTATGCCCTTACGTGTTTTATTACGCGATCCATTTTTGGATTTGCCTTCGAGATGAAGGATCTTGGGAAGAAACGGTAGTGACTCGGCCTGATGATCGACTCCCGTAAAGATTGAATCTAAGTCCATGATTCAGACTGCACCCAGAAGGTGTTATGACGTTGTATTCATCATGACGCTAAGTCGTCAGATTCTCCCATGATCGTTCGATCACTAGACATTGATATAGACCCATTCCGTCCCTGATGTGACGATGAAGAGATATTGAACCATGATGTTCATATCTAAGTACAATAAGCGCATTATTGTACTTGGTCCAATGTGCTAGGACGAACATCTCGTCTGCTGTGAATGGTATAGCTCGACACAGCATCGCGCTAACACGCTGCCATCGAAATGGCATAAAAGACATTTTCCCATTACCTTAAGGTAACTGTGGATGAGGGCTTGTCTTATCCCATTTGCGTCATCGAGTGTACCTACCCCCTTCGGTACTCGAATTAACGCAACCCTTTTTCGGTTATACCGATGCTGGTTACTTATCAGACCCGCATAAGGCATATTCCTAACATGGCATGTCTTTACCATTAGGAATAAGGCGATATCTTGGAGGTCTTGGAATGACTCCAAGTGAATCACTCTGATCTATTCGTGCTCTATGAGACGACTAGAGAGTGTATATGACTTCGAGCTAGTATTAGTCATATTTGAATTACATATGTTCTGTCTCACGATCCAGATAAAACACTTGTCATAGAAGACAACTTGTTGTTATTGATCAAGAGAGACATGACTACATTATGCTATTTAGCATTTCTCGCCGAAATTAATCTTCACAAATGAAGTTTAAGAGCATCCAGTTGAATGCTCGTTTTATTCCACGTTATATTTTCTTGCATACAGTCGTGTGCAAGTAAATGAGACATCCAGTCGAATGCTCGTTCCCTTTCTTGGAATATGAAATCTTTGCACCCAGTCGTGTGCAAGTGAGGGGGAGCATCCAGGTGAATGCTTATTGCACTAATTACTACTTAGTCGAAATCTTCGCACCCTGTCATGTGCAAGTGAGGGGGAGCATCCAGTCGCATGCTCGTGTACTCTTTTTGTCCTTAGACCAAGGTTTTTTCCCACTGGGTTTTCCTTGGCAAGGTTTTTAGCGAGACACGTTCTCATTATATCTCACTTAAGATTGCCGAAATTAGGGGGAGTATCCTGTTGTATACTTCTTACCACTGTGTACTCTTTTGTCCTTCGACTAGAGGTTTTTCCCACTGGGTTTACTCTAGCAAGGTTTTGATGAGGCACCTGTTTTGTGGTTGATCCCATACTACTACCACTGTTGCACTCTTTTTCCTTCGATCAGAGATTTTCCCATTGGGTTTGCTCTGTCAAGGTTTTGATGAGGCACACTGTTTTGTGGTTAGTTACTTACATGATATTTCGGCCTATATCATTCGGCTACACAATTTCTCCTAGGTACCGGTTTTGTCCCACACTGGGTTTTCCGGCCCTAAGGTTTTTATGTGTTTAGCACTGCGAATGAACTCGACTCAGATCGACTGCATGAAGACGAAGAATTCAAGACGTCCAAAGGGGGAGTGTTGTGAGATTATTGGACTCTTGGGCTTATACTTTATGGGCCCAAGTTGGGCTTGTAACCCTACCCCTCTATCTATATAAAGAGGGCTAGGGGTCTTGTATTTTACATTCATTCACATATTCCTTCATTAATAAAGATCATGTTGTTCTCCCCTCTCTCTACTTCTGTCTCCCTATATACGTAGCTAATAGTGTATTACAACAGTTATGTCATTTTAAAGCTGGACTTGGGGGTTAATTTTTTATTTATTATAATCATCTATTTGATATTCATGCATATAAAGTAATTTTTAATGGAATGACGTAAAAATATAGTTTTTTCTCACTAAAACAATATTTTCTTATATAAAACCTCTTCTGATGACTTTTTTTTACGGTAGTTGTTATCTCGACTCATGTTCATTTACAAACTACACATATAAAACAAATTTATGTAAAACTAACAAATAAATAAAAAGTTATGTCATTTTAAAGCTGGACTTGAGGCTTAATTATAAATTATCCATAGTTCTTGGGGGTTATTTGCATTTTACCCTTGTATATAAATTGAAAAAAATTGTTTTATTTATCCACATTTTATTTTCTTTTGGATGAGTCCTTTTCCTATTAGTATTACTATTATTATTATTATTATTTATACTTTTCCTATTAGTATTAGTATTATTATTATTATTATTATAAAAGTGTGACTTAAGCCTAATAACTTGGATCAATGATGACGTCAAGCTTTACATGAACTTGTCATAAACTCTCTCTCTATATATAATATAATATATATAGATATATAGATATATAGATATATATATAGATATATAATATATATAGATAAATTTATATAAAGTATATATCTTCTTGCCTTCAGGTTTTTATCTCTTCACTCTATTATTATTTTCTCTACGATTTTATATTACTTTGTTTGCTTTGATTAATAGCTTATGCCAGTGACCATATTTGAATTGCTAATTCATGTTTATTGTTTTCTTTAGGTTATTAAAATTAAATTTATGGGTTAGTCACAAAATAGTAGGAGTAAAAAGATGAAATTAAGGTTATTAAAATAATGGGTTGGTTACAAAATAGTAAAAAGATGAAATTAAGGTTATTAAAATAATGGGTTGGTTACAAAATAGTAAAAAGATGAAATTAAGGTTATTAAAATCATGGGTTGGTTACAAAATAGTAAAAAGATGAAATTAAGTTTATTAAAATTATAGGTTGGTAACAGAATAGTAAAAATATGTAAATTTACTTCATATGATTTAGTAAACAGCTTAAGTCAATGGTTTTTCATTATATTGATGAAATAGACCATATTTGGGTTGCTAATTCATGTCTTTTGTTTTCTTAAGGTTATTCAAATAATGGGTTGGTTACAAATTAGTAAAAGAAAAGATATATTTATACTATACAGCTTATACCAATGATTTTCCCATTATATTGATGCAATAGTCCGTATTTGGATTGCTAATTCATGTTCTTTGTTTTCTTAAGGTTAATATAATTATTGGTTAGTTACAAAATAGTAAAAAGATGTAACTTTACTTTGTATGCTCTGATTAATAGCTTATGCCAATGATTTTCCTATTATATTGATGAAAATCATGAAATAGACCATATTTGGATTGCTAATTCATGTTTTTTGTTTTCCTAAGGTTATTAAATTAATGGGTTGGTTACAAAATAGTGCAAAAAATATGTAATTGTACTTCATATGCTAATGATTTTCTCATTATATAGATGAAATAGACCATATCTGGATTGCTAATTCTTGTTTTTTGTTTCCTTAAGGTTATAAAAAATAATGGTCTGGTTACAAGATAGTATAAAATATATGATTTTATGTATGCTCTAAATTACAGCTTATGCCAATGATATTCTCACTATGTTGATGAAATATGACATATTTGGATTGCTGATTTAAGTTTTTTGTTATCTTAAAGTTATTCAAATAATGGGTTGGTTACAAAATAGTAAAAAGAGGATATATTTATACTTCATATGCTATGAGATACAGCTTTTGCCAATTATATTGATGAAATAGACCATATTTGGATTGCTAATTTATGTTTTTTGTTTTGTTTTCTTAAGTTCATTAAAATAATGGGTTGGTTACAAAATAGTAAAAAGATGTAACTTTACTTCATATGCTTTGAGACACAGCTAATACCAATAATTTTCATATTTGGATTGCTAGTTGACGTTTTTTGTTTTTTTAAGGTTATTAAATTACTGGGTTACTTACAAAATAGTAAAAGAAGATATTTTTATACTTCATATGCTCTGAGATACTGTTTTTACCTTATATTGATGAAACAGACCATATTTGAATTGCTAATTCATGTTTTTTGTTTTTTAAGTTCAATGGTTCATTAAAATAATGTGTTGGTTACAAAATAGTAAAAAAAAGGATATCTTTATTGAGATTGTGAAGAACTTGATTGAGGTTGAGGTTTCTAACAGTAAAGTTCTTTGGCATAACTCATAAGTAATGAACACAACTTTTTAAGGCTGTTTTCTATTTTATCCATTAATTTTCTGTGTAACTGTAAGCTAACTAAAGATTATACTACTCTGCTAATGCTAATATAAGAAAAACAAGTTCTTTCAAAACCCTTTATTAGTAAGTCATTTTCTCCCATAACCTAAATTACCTTTAACCGTCTTTTTACACTCCTGTTATGCGACTAAGAATGTGATATTTGATCAACCAAATGCGACTCAGCTTGAAAGCTGAAAAATTGAACAATGTGAACATTTGCTACTTCACAATTTATTATTCTTGAATCTTACGGCACATCATTACTTCTAAATCAACGTGACTATAACTCAATTGAGCTTTCTACCTTGTGTAAGCTTTTGGAATTTCTAGGGAGAATCATCACTTTCAGTTCCGTTATACTTTTATCAGGTCACCTCTTGCATAGTAATTTTCGTCATGGCGAAAAAATCTGCAAATTCTTCAGCAAAACCAACCCCCTCAACCAGTCATAAGCCAAGGGACGACGTGGCACCTCGAGCTGATGCCAGTGGTGTTAGAATCCCGATGAGGTCAACATATGTGATACTGGCCTTGTTTGTATTAGTGATATACAGTTGTTGGGCAATCCATTTCTATCAGTTTGAGAACTTGCCTTTGCCTCTTTCTGCTGAGATGGCAGGCAAAAGGGGTTTCTCCGAGAGAGAAGCCATGAACCACGTTAAGGCTTTGACCAGATTGGGTCCACATCCCGTCGGATCCGATGCTCTTGAACACGCCGTCAAGGTCAGTCAGTCTTACATACCAATTCCAGATCTATGTATATGTATGTATACGTGGTTTAGCATCTTTTGTTAAGATTGGTTTCATATGGTTGATCAAATCATTAAGTTTCCTTTATGGCACTCTCACATGTATGTATCTATCATGAATGTAAGTGTCGTTGGTGTCATTTGCTAAGCATCGGTAAAAGGTGTTCTCTGCTAAGCTTCAGTTGATAAGATTTTCCTTTTTTTAATTTTCTTATATGGCTCTCTCATATGTATGTTAATGCGGTTGGCATATTTTTCTAAGCTTCGGTCCATAATGCCTGCCTTTTCGTTGACCATCTGATATGGCATTCTCATACATACCTACATGCATTTGGCAGCTATGCTTTGGTTGATCAGTCTGCCGTCTTGATCAAAATTTAATGTACAGTTGAATTTCTTTGCTAAGCTTCTTTATATCATAATTTCTGCAGTATGTATTACAAGAAGCGGAAAAGATAAAGAAAGCGGCTCATTGGGAGGTTGATGTTCAGGTTGAGCTGTTCCATGCAAAATCTGGTGCAAACCGTCTAGTCAGTGGACTTTTTAAGGGGAAAACGTTGGTTTATTCGGATCTAAACCATGTTTTGATTAGAATTTTGCCCAAATATGCACCCGATGCAGAAGAAAAGGCCATTTTGGTGTCCTCCCATATTGACTCTGTCTTTTCTGCGTATGGTCACATCTCTTTATATATACTTCCGTAGATTTTGGGATTTTATTTTCCATAAGTCGACACACATTATGAGTTGATAACATGTTAAGGCATCAATTATTGTTTATAAAACGGAAAGTACAGTTCTGTACACTGATATATTCACCAGATTCTATTTTGTACTCCAACCCATAGTGATTAGTAGACTTGGTAAACTACATAGGAAAATAGCCATGAGAATTAATATATAGAAGAACCACGGAATGGGGATTACAATAGGGAAGGCGTGATAGAATAGTGTACAAAATATGAAAAGAATGTTGGAATAGAGTATAATCATTTACTCTTCGTGATTATCAGTACCCCTACCTATATTGTTTTCCGATTTGGTATACAAGTGTGTACTTAGATTTTCAAGAAATTTAACCTCAATGCTGTAGTTGCTTATTTTTGTGAGTTGGTGCAAATAATCAAGTAATGATATGTTAGTGTACATAACCGTAACTAACCTGTTATCAAATACATTCTTATCAATCATCCTGCATTATTTTGTTTTTTTACTTTATTCTACTGCTTTAATTTGAGATCAACTTTTTGTCCTTCTTTTTTCCCTTTAAGCCTTAAGGAGGGAGACATCATTTATCTTTCGAATAGCATCTTGAATGATCATGTTTTACCTTCTTTCATTTGATTTTAGTGAAGGGGCCGGTGACTGCAGTTCATGTGTATCTGTTATGTTAGAGCTCGCTCGAGGAATGTCTCATTGGGCTCATGGATTAAAAAACTCGGTCATATTTTTATTTAATACAGGAGAAGAGGAGGGCCTAAATGGTGCTCACAGCTTTATGACTCAGGTTATAACTTGTACGGAGTATTAATTTTCATTTAACATTTTACGTTTATAGTGCCTTTTGCGTTTTGAAATTCACCTTTCTCTGAATTTGAGCTAACACTACCATAATTAAAAAAAATAAAATCCATAACCTCTTATTTATGACCGGTGGGCTGTGGCCACTAGGCTAGCCTTGGGTGGTTGCTAACACTACCATATTATGAATGATCCCTAACAATACGATTATGTTTAGTTAGCATCTACCTGGGTGAATTACATTGGTCCATATACTTTGGATTTATAAACTTTTTGCCCCCCATACTTCAATTGCAACACTAATGATTCCCATTACTTTAGGTGATACTTTTATTTGGCCTCCCATTGTTTTAATTGAATACTAATCATCATAATTTGAATAACTTTCACTAGTATTCCGAACACTTTGAATGAGTTACACTAGTGTCAGTGTCCCTGTGGGGAACCGTATTGGTACCCATGGAAAGGGACCTCTAGGTTAACTTATTTTGACTGTCGGACCAATACAGCTATAATCCAATCTACGTGGACTTACGTTAAAGCTTATTTAAACTGTGAGGGCAAATACTAAAATTAGATGGACCAAATTAAATGCTTTTGCCTAAGGTATGGGGATCATTGATGCGATTCACCCACTTCAAAACGCCACTGGAAATGTAAAGAAATTTTAGTCATATGCATGAATACTCAATTTCATTATGCAGCATCCGTGGAGTGACACTATTCGTCTTGCGATAGACTTGGAAGCTATGGGTGTTGGGGGTAAATCTGGCATATTTCAGGTATTATTCGTAACTGCTTGATTTATACAAATGAATGTAAAACAAGACAATTATGTCTCAAATAATTGCGTTAATATAATATTAAGTTCACAATTACTTTTTGACAACCCTGTGATTGTTGTTTTTTGAGCAGGCTGGTCCTCATCCTTGGGCTATTGAGAATTTTGCCATGGTGGCAAAGTACCCATCGGCCCAAATCATTGCACAGGTCTGCAAAATCCTACCTTTTTTGCTAGATTACTGTTTGGCGGAAACTTTGCTTGTATAAATAATCTTATGCTTACAAGTTCAATATGTAGTTAAGACACCAGGGCACAGTTCATGTTTATTTAAGTTAAATACTAACAACCAACAGAACACGTAACCTCCTAACCAAATAGGATAATTAATACACATACGAAGGGTGAAAGGAATCTATTTTATATCAATATAGAAAATAGTTTTTTTTTTCCACTAAAGACCCCAAAGAACTCTTAATAACATGCTATATGCACACTTTCCGGTGAAGCTCTCAAGTTTTTGTTACTGTTATAGGTAAAAGTGCGTTTCAAAGTGTTTACTCACGTTTTCTAATACTAGGCTGCTCATTGTTCCTGCTTTTTCTAATTTAAAATAGTTTTTTTTTTTGGCATTTGCCATAACATATGTTTGATGTGCGTTAGTGGTGCAGGATCTCTTTTCTTCTGGGGCAATAAAATCTGCAACAGATTTTCAAATTTACAAAGAGGTTGGAGGACTTTCTGGGCTTGACTTTGCTTATACAGATAATACAGCTGTATATCACACAAAGGTGAGCGATCTTCTTTCCTGTACATTATTATAATTATAACCCATTGCCCCTTAAGGCAAATTTGTAGAACAAAATCCAAAAGAATAGCAAATAATACACCAATGTTACATTTCTCGATGATTTTAATCCACTTAGTGTACCAAATTGGAAAAAAATTCAATGTTGGTGTATTACCTGTGGTATTGGGTTACTACACTCCCCGCTCTAATTTTTCTTCTTTTTAATAATTCCCCAATCTATGATTATTTTCCTCTATAGTGTACTTGGATCGTCGAGAAATATAACGTTACAACACTAATTGTCAATTGTTGTAGGTTGGTTTACAAGATCAAAATAAGTTGTTACATTGGTGTACTCATTTTACCTAATCCATACATAAGAATAGTGTTAGTGGACAATTGATGTTTTGGTCATGTTAATTAATGATTTTAGATACATGGAGACAATTTCATTTTTCTCTTGCAGAATGATAAAGTAAAGCTTTTGAAACCGGGATCGCTTCAGCATCTTGGTGACAATATGCTCGCTTTTTTGCTTCATGCTGCCGCTCACTCCCACATTCCAGATGGCAAGGAAATGGAAGCAGACCAAAAGAGTGGCCGTGATTCTGCAATCTATTTCGACATTATGGTAACTGTTTTAGATATGAGCCTTTTTTTACTTTAGCTTTTAAGCTCAGATTTTTACTATGAATTCGATGCCTTTTTTTGTTGATCGGCTTAAAGCTCTATGTTTTTCTGGATTTTAGCTTGAAAAGGCTAGAATCTTTAGGCGGGGTGAGCCAAGTTTTTTCCTCAGTATTGAAATATCCAATCTATTTGCTTAAAAGCTGCAACCGAACAAGCACCTTGAATCCTGAATTTGCTCTTAAATTGATTTTCATTTGTTTTTCTCCACTGTTGTTTCTTTAGTAACGAGTCTCAACTTATGATTTTCAGGGTACCTATATGATCACATTTCGTCAAAGCTTTGCTAAGTGGTTTTATAGCTCAGTGATAATGCAATCACTTCTAATATGGACTACATCACTAATAATGGGTGGCTCTTCAGCTATAAAATCGATGGCCTTATCAGTGTTGAGCATTTTATTTATGTGGATATTCTCCTTAATTTTCGTCATACCAGTCGCTTTTATCATACCCCTCGTATCTTCATCACCATTCCCCTTTATTTCCACCCCATTATTAGCAGCTGGTTTATTTGGTGCTCCTGCTCTACTTGGGGCATTGACCGGTCAACATTTGGGATATTTAATCCTACAGAAATATTTACTGAAGATATTTAGCGTAAAAAGAGGCAACTTGAAACCGGTTGTGAAAGACGATTTGTCAAAATTGGATGCCGAAAGATGGCTTTACAAGGGTGGCTTGCTACAGTGGTTCGTTCTGCTAATAATTGGATATTATTACAAGATTGGGTCGTCCTATATTGCCCTTGTTTGGGTAGTTTCACCTGCGTTTGCATGTAAGTAAAACCATACATATTCTTTTAACATGAATTAGACAGCATAGTTTCAATAGGAAATTATCATTGAGTGACATAGATTGAGCGTAGTTAATACAATGATATTACTATTTAGTGGCACATTTAATGGGTTTAAACTTAGAAAGAGCTAGTTTTGAATTGGCATATTGTTCAATAACCGATTTCACTGTTGATGGGCATGCACTTCTCTAAACTGATTTTTGTTTTGATGGCATAAACTGCAATAAACTGTTTTGGACAACATATGTCACTTAATGGGAAGTTCCCATATATCAATTAAAAGAGATGGCGTTTATGAATATTCTTTAAACATTGTATCTAGTGTAATTGTCTTTTTTTCTTTCTTTCATTTTGTTTATGACTAACTTAGCATTTTGGGATCTAGATGGCTTGCTTGAGGCAACTTTATCCCCAGCTCGTTTACCAAAGCCAATCAAGACTATCACACTGTTGATGGGCTTAGCTTTACCGTTCTTAGTTTCTGGTGGCATGTTCATTCGTTTGGCGGGAACAATAATAGGCACAATAGTTCGATTTGACAGGTAAAAATGTATGCCTATTTGTATTTACTATTGCTGATTGCATTTGTATTTTGTTGGAGTATTGTTTTCTTCTCGTTGCTGATTCTTTTGGTAGGGATAGTTAAGGACGGGATCTGTAACAGGGTCACTTTTGATTAGTCTTTAATCTCAAATCATATTACTAATGCCACATAGATCATACTCTTTAAATTTGAACGAGCCTTTGTTTTTGGTTTGGGGTAAAATATTCTCTAGAAATACTTTTCATTTCGTTAATCCTGACTTTTCTTTTGGGATGCTGCCCTATGGCATTATAGCTCGTGCTGTGGCTTACTAGTTCTTTATGTTATCCCAGTCCTTTTTTATATTTGTGTTATATTTTTTTAGAAAAAAAATTTGTTAATTTTCTGTATGTGTATGTGCAGGAGTCCCGGTGGCACCCCCGAGTGGTTGGGAAATCTTGTACTTGCAGTTTATATTTCTGCAATTATATGTCTGACTATGGTGTATCTCCTTTCTTGTGTACACTTTTCAGGTTAGTTAATCAAATATATGAAATTAGCATTAGGTGTATCAGTGTGTCAATTGCCAGTTGTATAGAAATTAGATCATGGAATTCTCGTCATATTCGGATCTAATGTGATAAATTATAGTATCGCTCATGGTTGGACTATATTTTGCCTGTGTTTCCTTTTTAATTACTCCTAATTTGTAATTGTTTTCTAGGTGCAAAATCATCGATTATTGTTGCAAGCTGTATTCTATTCGGACTCTCCCTTGCTGCAGTATTATCCGGTGCTGCCCCACCTTTCACTGACGACACGGCCCGGGCTGTAAATGTAAGTATTGTCCAAAAATTTTGCTAAATGTTATATCCACGAATTTTGTATGGCATCAAACCCATTGTCATCTGTTTATTAACTTCAGTTTTTCGCCCAGAGCCGCTTTGTGCCTTTTAGACCACCGACTGTTCCATAAACTAATTTTCACTTTTAATGGATATACACTTCAATAAACTGATGTTTGACTGTCACACCTATTCACTTTATGGATACACAAAGAATGAAAAGTTCCCACTAACACTTAATGGGAAATAAATAATAAAAGTGTTAGTTACAGGAATTACCCATCTAGATCATCCCTCAATCACATGTATATAACATAGCCAAACAATTAATTAGAATAAATATATGACTGTTCGCGAGGACGGTTTTGTTAAGCAAAGTCACACACACACACACACACACACTTACACACACACACACACACTTACACACACACATGTGCTTAGTTTTTTCAATTTGGTTTAATTAAGCTACATGATTAGCTACACTTTTTTTCTGAAGTTACATTAGATGATAAGTGGCCCACTATTTGTTGACTTGCTGATCAAATCATCATTGTTTTCGTTGGTAGGTTGTTCATGTTGTTGATACAACAGGATCATATGGTGGAAAACAAGAACCGAATACATATATATCTCTATTTTCTACCACCCCTGGAAAGTTGACAAGGGAGGCTAAAGAGATAGGAGAAGGTTTCGTTTGTGGCAGCGATAAAGTTATTGATTTCGTCACATTTTCCGTAAAATATGGTTGTTGGGCCAAAGATGAGGTGACAGGCGGTTGGGATCAATCAGACATTCCCACTCTGAATATTGAGAGTGATACAGAAGCGGACGAGCGAATTACCCAAATTTCTGTCGATACTAAAACATCCACACGTTGGTCTCTTGCTATCAATACAGAAGAAATAGATGATTTTAAATTAAAAGGTAATTTTTATATTCCATGATTTACCGTCGTTATTTTTAGAAGCAACTGTCACAAATCCGTACAAGGTTGCCCTTATTTTATTTTATTTTGTTGAGAATCCCAACATGATACCTAGGACTTGTTTGCTTGCATCTTTTAAGCTAAGTTTTTCTGTTTCAATTCTTAAAAAATGGACTGCATCGGGTTAATCAACCTTCTTTAGCTTGAAATAACTAGAAGCTTTAAGCTGGAAAACCGCAGTTTCTTTTTCTCATCTTAATATAATTCAGCTTAGGTCTTGACAACTGCAACCAAGCACGCCCGTAAGACCTAAGTTTAACCTTGCTGTTGGCCTGAAAAGCTAGAAGTTTTAAGGTAGAGTTTTCTCATCCTGAAACATTCCAGCTTAAATGCCTGCAACCAACAAAACAATATAAAGCTACTTAGAGTCGCATTAAATAGTAATTTTTTTTTCGAATTCACAAATTTGCACTATTTTTTGAAAATCCAAAAGGAGAATAAAATGGAAAGAATCCTGGACTTGTAATTTAACATAAGTCCCGCACCTTCATAATCCAGTTTTGCATTCTAAATTATAACTTTGTTTGGTTGATACTTGCTTAAAAGGTTTATCAGCTTCATAATCCAGTTTTTTATTTGTATTCTTGCTTAAAAGGTTTATCAGCTTCAAAGTTGAGATTATCTTTCTTTTTGCGTGAAAGGTTAGAATCTTTAAGCTGGATGAACCGCACCTCTTTTCTCAGCCGAATAAAACCCACACATTTTGCTTAAAAAATGCAGCCAAACAAGCCCTTACATAATTTTTCTCTTTTCATTCCTGGTAGCTATAATAATAAACATAGCAAACCAATACCATATCTCTGCTATAGTATTCATTTTGTTTCAAAACTTTTGTTTCTTTTTTGCAGATGAATCCGAAGAGTTAATTCCTCTCGGCGACAAGACTAGTACTGATGGGTGGCACGTTATTCAGTTTTCAGGTGGAAAGAACGCACCTAAAAAATTTGATTTAACTCTCCATTGGGTCAAAAACTATACGACAATAACACAAAATGAGAAGATATTTGATCGATCCCTCATAAAAATGAGAACAGATGTGGATCGATTAACACCAAAAGCGGCAAAAGTTCTTCAAAAGTTACCTTCTTGGTGTTCTTTATTTGGGAAATCTACATCTCCTCACACCTTGGCTTTCTTAAGTAGTCTACCTGTTAATATTTAGAGCTTGTTTGGTTGCGACTTCATTTAGCTTAAGGGGACTAGGCTTTTCGGGCAAAGAACCCAAAAAAATCTCAGTTTTAAGTTGATCATCCAAGTGGAATTTAGCTTTTAGGCAAGTATAAAACAAAGATATGAGTTTAAAAGGTGCAACCAAACAATGCCTAAGTAAACAACATTCTCACACATAAAGTAGGCTTTAGAAACATGTATTTATTACGAAATACTACAGTTTTTTTGCATTATGTAATACAGTGTTCTTTAGTACAGTGAATGTCGTACTTCCGGAGGCTGGTAGAGGAGAATTGAAATCGTGACATTCAAGCCTGCTTGGCTATATTGGTTTTATTTATTTTTATTTGTTGATAAGCATAGGTTTCATTATTTCAGATAAGGTGATGTTAAATGCTTGAGAAGAGAGTTCAAATTATATGGTTGTGTTCATCAAAGGTCTTATTTTGGTTGTATTTTAGTTTTGTTTTTGTCGATTATCTCTTATTACCTTTTGGTACACAATTAATGTACCCTATTATAACTGACTAAGCTTATCGGTGAATTTACCAAGTCTTTTTCAATTTACCCAATGTTTGAAAGAGACCCAAAGAGGATTCTATGCGGAAATAGGTCGTCCAATCCCAAATCGGTGTAGACTCACCCTTAAGAACATTGAATTTACCCAATCAGTCTGAATCCATTTATAAGATTCATGCGTTTGTCACCCTACACTATTCTACCACGCTAGATTGAGATAATCATAAACGCTCGTTGGTCATAGATGAAATTCTCATTTACCCATGTTTGTAGCTTCCATTTGTGCAAAAAGATATAATATTCCCACCATGGGAAAGAAGGAAATATTTTCATGTCAATATGGTCAGCACCACAAGAGTCCTCAGCTTGTTGCAATCTTAACTATTTAGATCTTGTTAGTTGTTAAAAACAATTCTTAGGAAGCAGACTCAGCCAATGATTTTCTCCAGGCATTTCACCCAGACACGACGACTTTAGATATTATACGAATTCACGTTGGCATTAAAGACGTTCAGAGGCAGGTCTCTTGCTCTTAAAGAATCATAAGATTTCCACGTGGCTAAAATTTGTATTAATATTTGCAAATGACATTTTCGAGATAGTAATACTCTGTAGAGTTGATAACTAAATATCAAAATTGCAGCCATTACTAAAGTCGGTCACAAAACACCCAGAAACAGAAAACACTTATTTCTCACATAATCTGGATTTATGCACGATTCTTCTTCATTAAAATTCTCAACTATCACACTTATGAAGTGCAATTCTCATATACGCCATTATGTATAGTAAAAGGCAAAAGTGCCAAAGTCGCCTTAAGATCACTGCACAAACTTGGTCAACGCAGACGTATCTAAAGCTTGAAACTCATTGGCAGCAGCAAGCACAGCAAGTCCTAGTTTAACAGCATCCTCATGGTTTGGTGCCTACAAATTCACCAATGTGGAAAAATTATTTTGGGCTATCTTTAAAGTACATTTCGGGGTGGTTTGATTGCAGCTTTTAAAGCTCAGGTAATCATTACTTAGCTTACAAGACGAACATATATGGTTGGTCACCCTAGAAGCTGACTTTTTTTGGGGGGGTTCGGTTTTCTGGATTAAATAAAAAAAATTTAATCTCACCTTGGTTGCTTTTTTAAAAAGCTGTAGTGTGGTTGATTCGTCAACTTATTGCTGACGTTTTGACTGTTTGTTTGGTTTTCTAGAGTGACAAAACTAGATCTAAGTTGGCCAAACCCCACTTTTTTTTTCAGTATATAACAAGCCAGGTTCGTTGCTTAAAAGTAGAAACCAAACAAACCCTAATACCCCCTTGGTTGTCCCCGGTTGATTTCTTTTCTTCCCGTAATTCAGTTCCTTAGGCTTTTAAGTTGGTCTTTATCCCATCTTTAATTGGATAGGTAGCTTATGAGTAAATGAAAAAAATCGAACTTACAAAGGCAGTGGTATTCAGTACTTCGTAATTTGTTTTGTTTGAATTTATAGAAGTAAATAAATTAGAGGAGAAAGATTTGTTTATACCTCAATGTTGAGAGGAAGAACAGGATCATGAAGCGAGAGTCTAAGAAGGAACCACCCCCCAAACCCAGAAGCTCTGACCTATTCGCCACTCGACAAAGTATTCCAGTAAATGCCACATTATTATAAAATAGCAAGAACTTTGATAAATTAGCGAATATTAGAAAAATACCCCTTCATAATTCACAGGTGCTTTCTGAAGATTCCGGTCCGAGTCTGTTTTGTTCTCTAAATGTTTCAGCACTGCCTCTCCGTATTCACGGAATGACCTGCCATAATAACATTTATTAATTCTACTGTCTCGAAATTATTCATAGGCTTCCTAGCAAAATTAAAATAAAAAAGCAAAAATGGAAATAAATCTCATGCTCTGCGGGTTAGGCAAATGACGCTATGTACTCCGGTTAATCGCAATTAACCCCCATTTACTACCTATATCTTACAACTGACCCCATATTAAACTTTTAATGGCCTATTTTGCGCTTGATGTAACGGTTTGTTTAAATCTTTAATATTCTATGTATTCTTTTGTCACCTATGCACTGCAAGCTACCTAATACTGTTTAGCCCCAGATTAATCACCATGAAAAGGCGAGTTATACGAAACAGACCGACAAATTGACGCCTTTTTAATGTATTGGGGTTGTTTGCAAAAAAATAAAAATTGCCCATACGATAATTTGCAAGTGATCGAAGAACATAGGTTATTTGCAAAGCACACATAATAAATCTGACTTCTTGAATTTTACCCAAATAAAAACCATAATGTAACATACCCTCCTTTCAAATCTGAATGGCTTTGATCGATCTTTAGTCTCAGTTCAATAGAAATAGCAGGTTCTTCTAAACTCTCCACTAAATCGGTCAAAACTTTGCTGCCACTTCCTGCTCCTGTGGCTCTGGCAGAAGCAAGTTTATTCAAGAGTTTGACCTGAAAAAAGTAATCAAATTAGGGAGAAGATAGTGGAATTATGAGAGAAAAATAAAGGAACAAGCTTACCATGAGATATGCACCATCATCAAGCCATCGATTCTCTTTTAGAGCACCGTGGCCACTGGTTTCAATGGCCAAATGAGACTCCTCACCAACCGAGTTCTGGAAAACAAACATCATTTCGAGAAACTTAAACTTAAGGCCGAGTTCTCAATGCCAGTCAACTTTAAGAAAAAAACTATGGTTTACTTACAGCTCTGTACACTAATGTATCACCAGATTTCGATTTTGTAAGCGAAAGCATAGTTGCACGAAGCGGGAGCGGGTGCGGGGAAGCGGAGGGTTATAAAAGGGAGAAGCGTCGTCGGAAGTGTCTATTAAAAAATATAAAAAGATATAATATAGTTGGGTATTTTCTTTTTTAAGTTTCTTGTAAATTAATTTTAGGATTATTAATCTGTTCGGAGTTTTTTGTGACAATTAAAAGTAAAAAGTCATTTTTTGAATGATTAAAAGTTTAAAACTTACTATAGACCCGCTATTATTTCATTAGGATCATGTATGTTACTTAATACAGATATTATTGTAACATTTTAGATATTAGATAAGTTTTTATGATAACTTAAAAACTATAGTCCCAGTCTCTCTTTTCTTCTTTTTTTTAGTTACCGGGAGAAGATTCCGGAAGCTTCAGATGACGGAAGCGCGGAATCGAGCTTTCGGTACGGGAGCGCCTAAGGTTTAGGAGATTCTTGCAACTATGAGCGAAAGTAATCAAGAACTAGCAATTAGCATACTATCTTACATTTCTCAATGATTTAGTACACCATGTGTACCAAAGAGAAAAACATAGTTGAGGTACTTATTAGTAAGAAAAACAGATATCCTTGTACACTATTTTATCAAGTTTTTTATATAATTGTACACAATTTTATCCTGTCTTTTCCTATTCTGGTCTCATACCTATTGTTGTTCTCTAGGTAGCGTACAAAAACGTAAAAAGAAGTTAGGTTCTGATATTAATTAAAAAAATTGTGTGCTACCTTGAAGTACAAAACTGTAACTAATTCAGATAATATGAATGAGCATGACATTTGCAGAGTGCAGAGACATCAGGAGACAAGTATAAATTCAACATGTAAGAAAAAGGAGATAAGTATGTTTTAGTACCAGGCGAATTGCTTCATCAATGACATTCTTATAGCCTCTTTTGAACCTGTGGTGCTTTCCTCCTAAATTAAATAAAGCAATATTTGAGTAAAATCTTCATCAATAATAATTTCATTAGCAAGTTCACACCCCTTACCTAGTTTCTTTTCAATAAATGCGGTTAATCCGTCTGAAGTCACGCTATCCGTGATGATGGTTGTTCCGGGATGCTAATAACACAAAGAAAGCAATGAATAAGGATTAAATGATTATTAAGTCCATAAAAAACCATCTCTAGTTATTCATTGATTTTAAAATCTACAAGCCTGCTTCTCGTTTGATATTTCCAGGTGTTTTGATTTTATTTTATATACAAGTGAAAACTTCTCTGGGTGTGAAAAGAGCAATACTAAATAGAAACTCAATCCTGTTTTGCTGTAGACTTTAACAAAATGAGTTTGTTGTGGTTGAGAAAGAATATGGGTTCATTCAACTAAAATGCTTCTTGCTTTTTCTCGACAAATTCCCAGAACAACTCCACTTTTAAACGGGTCAACCAAATACAGTACAGCGTTTTTAGGGAAACAAGCAAAAGAATTAAGCCTAAAAACTGCAACCAAACAAGGCCTTAAACGGAAGCTTACTTCTTCAAGGACAATGGCTGACATCAAAGCAATCAAACGATTCCGATTCAATTCACGGCCAGAGGCATCCACAGCAGCAGATCTAACACACGTCGTCATTTTCTTAGAAAATATGAAAGGCATTTAAGCTGAGTGAATTTTGTGAAATAAATGTCTACCTGTCAACATCTGTATCGAATATAATTCCCAAATCCGCCTTGTTACTAAGAACTGCCTGGGTGATGGCTTTCATTGCTTCCTTATCCTCCGGGTTAGGAATATGATTGGGAAATGTACCTAACATTGAAGTCAATTGATATATGAGTGTGCTAAAACTCGAGGACGTATTTTAAGTAGTGTTAGGAGGGAAAATTGTCGAAACAAGAGTAAATGAGAATAACATAGTGGGTTAATATAAAATCTGCACAATTATGTATCGTCACATTTTCAAAAATAAATATTGTAAGCTGGGTCAAAGGTTATATACATTACCATCAGGGTCTAAGAACTGACTGCCAGTAGTAATTGCTCCCAAAGGTTCAAGCACCTTTGCCTAATAAACATACAAATCCAACAATTCAAATGTAAGTTCATGTTGCTTTTAAACTAAAAGTAAGATGCTTTTTAAGCGCAAATATAGAATCTTACAGCAAAGAAACCTCCTGCACCATTGCCCGCGTCAACAACTATATGAAAACCCTCCAAAGGTTTCTCTGAGTTATAAAAAAAAAAAAAGACAAGGTGATGGTTACAATTCGCATTCTCTTGAACAGATAAGGGGTCTCAAATTTTGGAATTTTTAAGCTTTAAAAAACACAGTATATCACGTAAGTTCTATTTTGCATAATGAACGATGAAAAGTTTTACTAAGTGAACTGGAATACAATGTTTTGTCAGCTTACTACGGTACTGTCTTAGACTATGTAGCCCCAATTGTCAAGCCTTTATAATTTTTTATATTGAACTACCGAAACTCAGGGGTGCATATGTTACTTTCTCGAATTTTTATCGTAAACTAGAGAACAGAATTGAAGAACCGAGTAAATAAGGGATAGAAAAGTGACAAAAGTGTACATAATGGGTAGAAAATTATTTCCCAGCATGCAAACTGAATATAATATGAATGTACAAAGTTGGAAACAGATAATAGATGAGTGTACTCCAATCTTAGAAAAAACCGAAAACAAATAAGTACACCAACAAATGAGTAAACCGAAAACAAATGAGTGTACTTCTGCTTGAAAATACAAACACACGAGATTTCCTTTTACCTATATTTCCTGCAGCTTTGCGTACCGCTGCTACTAGATCAGATGTATATACAGCCATATAATCAACTTTTTTTACAGACGAAGACGCTTTTAATTCTGCATCTTTTAAGCTTTCAATTGTAAAACCATCGTATATTTTTGTAGCCCGTTCCAAAATATCCTTAATATCCGGTTTTCCGAGTCCTCCAGCATTTGTGAAAAATTTAAAACCATTTCTGTTGTAAGGCAGGTGACTAGCTGGCAAACAAGAAGATCCCGCAATTGTCAGAAAACAAAATGATTAGTAATTATATTTTTTGTTGCATTGAAGCCTTGTTTGGTGGTTGCAGATTTTAAGGTACACTTTTATTGCTTACAAGTTAGAAATGAGTTTTCGTTGACCAGAACCAACCTCTTTTCTCAACCTAAAAGATTCCAGCTTTTCTCGCCTTGTTTGGTTGCAACGTTTAAGCTCAGTTTTCTTTGCCTTTTTGCTCAAAAGCAAGTGTTTTTTTTTATGACCAGCTTAAATCTGAGATTTCCTGGTCTCTGCGCTGATAAAGCTAGAAGCTTCTAGCTGGTTGAACTCGGCTCTTTTCTCAACATAAAAATCCAGTCTTTTTGCTTCAAATATATAAGGCAAATAAGCCCTAAGGCCTGGTTTGGTTGCATTTTGTCTAAGCTCAGCTCTTATTTTATTTTTTCCCTTGAAAATCTAAAGCGTGTTTTGGTTAACCAGTTAAGAAGCTGAGAATTTCAAATTTTTTGCCTGAAAAAGCTAGAAGCTTTAAGCTGGATGAACCTGGTTCCTTTAAACCAAAATCCAGCTTATTTGCACAAATTGCAGATAAACAAGCCCTGTCAAGGTACTTGGGTATATGTTCACCTGTTATCATAATGGATCCATCAACTGGGCATAAAAAATTTACATCTTCGGTGATTGTGCTATTAAACATTGCTGGTGTGGATGCTAATCTGCAAACAAAAAACAAAAAGCAAAATGTAAAAAAGCATGCTATAGAATGGGAAATCACATTCCCATAGCTTATGAGTAGCATGATCAAACAAGAAGCCAATAATCAATAATTAATCAAAGCTAAATCGAGAACCCACCCATATTGGACGACATTCAGACCAGCACCGGCTATTCCTCGAGAAACGGCATCCTGAAAATTAAACATAGAGTAAAGTAACTAATAGAAGACGTAATGTAAATTTCTCATCACAAATGGCAATGACAAACTTGTTTCTCATCCAGTGGTATCTTTTTTGGGCATAGACTTCAATGAACCAATATTTGTTGGCATACAAGTTTCGCTTTTGATGGGTATATAGACTTCAATGAACTATTTTGATTGATATAATATCTAATAAACCGAAGTCACTTTTGTAGGACATAAACCTCAATAAAACTGTTTTTGGATTTGTGTACTGAATTATAGCTCGATAGCACTCAATGGGAAAGAACAGTTCCCACTTCCCACTAGCATTTAGTTGGAAATAAGTCCAGAATACTTCATTGAGAATTATCCCAAAATTAAAACGCAATTCTGAGTAGTTAATTGAGACTAGAATCGGCCATGAAACATATGCAATTTCTATTGCTTACTTTCCATCACAAATGCAATACTCGTCCCGTACAAGAAACAGGCAAGTGCATGCCTTCTAAAGACTGATCAATAATTTCTGAAAGTAAAACCCAAAAGAGAATTGATGTAGCATGTAGGATACAAAACCCTAACAAAAATCTGCTACAAACTTCCGGAATCAAACCCTATACGAAACTTAACCCCCCACAAAATCTAGGATCTAGAGTACTAAACTCAATTGAAAACAGTACCAAACTCTCGTATTCATTCCAATACCAAAACTTAATTCTTTTTTGTTCTTACAAACCACCCTATTTATATTGACCAAAAAGGCACCACTGTAAAAACACAGCTATTATAACAAAAAGGTACACTCAAAAATAATTACAACTGTTGAGAATAAGAAACACAAAGTGAACAGACACATATTCATTAAATAAATAAATGCAGTAAAACGTAATTACTTAAAAATGCATCAATGATATAGATTACTTTACGAGTAAAATGTGATGACATCACATTTTAATATCTGAAAATACGTGATGCCAAAATCCGCCTCCTAAGCACATCTTGGTCCCTACGTGGATATGAATTTGCCTCCATAAAATCATTCTTTTTTATCTCCTACTTTTCCATCACAAAATCAGTATGTGCCACTAATGAAACAGACAGCTGCATGCTTTTGAAAAAGACTAATTTATGACAGAAAACCCAGAAAAACATAAAAAAGATTCAGCTTCACGAGTATATACATACCTGTAGCTTTTGTGCAGAAATACGTGAATCAGTCCCAACTGAAACTGTCAAATGTTTTGACCCATTTGATTTTTTCTTATCCGATAACCACATAGTAAAAGCAGCAGCTATTGCTTCTGTAACTGGTTCAGTAAGAGATATAGGTTCCCCCTCAACGCCAGCAATTGCAACACCACGTATGTCACTGCATTTATAAGAGAGACGAAAGGCATTAGGCCATAAAATAAAAATATACTCCCACCATGCTAAAATAATAGACTTGTTTCTTAAATTGTTCTTTATAAATTCTCAAAAACCATTTTCCGCTATCGTTTATCATGTACTGAAGGGTAGTTTTGTAATATTTCTAAACTTAGGTAAATGAATGTTGCAAAACTATCATTTGCTCTAGGAAGGAGGGAGTATGAATTCTAAGGTCATTGATCAAAGTACAAGCCTAATGTAAATGGCAACAACGAACTGAAATTAAAGAGAAATCTTTTGGAATCAGAATAACGTTTTACCTTCCATTTTGTAGTTTAAGGAAATCAACCTTTTCAAGTGAGGATATAGTAGAGGGGGATGGAGCAGCTGCAAAAAAAAAACATCTTCGGTTACGAAACATGCACTAGAAATATGATTGGCAGATAAATAATGATACGTCCAATTATAATAGTTCTTCCCTTTCATTCTATATCCAACACTGTGCTAACATATCATCCACACAATGTGTAATAGGAAAATGATCGGCATAGAAAAATAATAAGTCAGTCGCAAGGGTTCAGTACTTTCGTTATATATCCAATGCAGGGCTAACACAACTTTCTGTATAAGTTTTTCTTCGTGTACCATTACTATGTATGCATTATCTACAATTTTATATTCAATTTCATGACAAGAAATCAAAAGTTAAGCAAAAAAAAGAGATTAAAGCTGGGTAACAAATTTAATCGTGGATCAGGTTCTATGGACCCTTTTAACACTTTTTAAACAACCTAATTAAACAGAGTCTAGAACGGACCGTTGCAGTAAATAGTTCTTCGATTAACATAAGAAGTCCTTATATTAGTCCGAGCTAACACTCCTGCTTTGAAAAGAAGCAAGTTACGTGTGCTAAGGACAAAACGGTCATTGTGATATTGGACGGAAAACTGCCTATTCTGTTGGCAGCACTGTGATACATTTTGAATAATCTTCCCTGATATTGCTGCATATAAATTTAAATTTTGTTATCAGATTTCTGACCAGTTACTCTTTGTTGACGCAAAATTAAGATGCAAATAAAGAAAACAAAAATTGTTTGTTACAGATACAGACGAAGGGGTGTCTGCTCTAATGTATTGTATGGTGAGAAGACATTGTAACTACCAAATAAGCACTTGGTTTCAAACTCAAAATTTTGACATTAGAAATTCAGTTCTGACTCTTTTTTGTCTCAGCTTTTAAACTGTAGAGAAGTGAACATAATTTTGAAGAAGTACTTATTCGCAGAAATGGAAGATTGAGCTGAAAGTTAACCGTGACTATCCAAGCATCACTTGCAAATTGAAATATTTATAACTATTTGAGAATGATTGTTGTTGGGAGTTGAGAATTTAGTTCTGATAAAAGGGTCACTCAGTTTTCTGATATCTCATAGAACTCAGATCATTAAAAATTCATCAGAAGCTGTAAAATCTGAGCATTTCGTAGGAAACCCCGGTTATGTCTTTCTTTCTCTTCTCCATCTAAAAGCAGAACCTTTAATTATACCAGGTAAGTAGTTTTCAAGCACAAAATAAATATTTCAGTACTACGCGAGACTCTAAGTACACTCGCAAACTATAGATTTGTTGCTTTTGAAGATAAAAACACAATTTTCTTTTTTCTTATTTGTTCAAAAGCAGAACATTTTTAGATTTGCAATTCTATTTCCTACATATAGTTGGCATTTGGCAATCATCTATAACGAAATTTTTGTTACTTTTTCGTCATTCATTCAGTGCCTTTACTAATATAATTAAGCCAATATATTAGAATGACACTTGGTGAAGTTAGCACTATCTTCCCTTGATTTGGGAATTAAGAATTTTATTAAAGCCAAGATATGAAGGATACAAATGACTTATCCAACTATAGGATTGTTTTGTTACATCTTTTAAGCTAAGTTACTTGGTTTTGTGCTTATCAAAGTTGTACTCTTAATACATTTGTTTGGTCTCCTTAAATGTCAAAACTTGTTTTCTATCTGACCGGAAAATATAGAAAGTTTAAGCTCTATGAACTAGGCTTTATTTGAGGGCCCGTTTGACATAATATTTTTTGGTCAAAGAGCTGCTTTTAAAAAAGGAACGAAAAAAAAAACTTGCTTAAAAAAACTACATAGTGTTTGGCACCACTGCAACTTCTTTTACTTATAACTTAATTTTATTGATAAGTCATTCATCACCTATTTTCACCTATCAGCGAGTCATTCCATTAGTTTTTTTTTGTTTTGTTTTGGAGAATCTAATGTGAAAAAGCTAAACAAATCCGCAAATTCCTAGCTTCTATGCTTTAGAGCTTTTTTGACCCAGAGCTAGCTTTTTAAAAGCTAAAAAAACTGACATATCAAACACCTTTGGATTTTTTTTAATCAAAAAGCTAAGAAAAAAAGTTGTTGCCAAACATGCACTGAACCTCAAATAAACCAGCTTATTTACACAAAATGTTGCATCCAAACAACCTCTAAAACTAGACTACATTCCCTAAGCATACAGTATACTAGAATACATCAAATAACACAAATAATAATTAAAAAAAAATTACAAATTACAAAATTTTAATACTTTCAATTCATTATTAAGCTCAAAATGAGACATGAATATAAGGTTATAGGTAACCAATATTGAAAACATGTAAAAACACAAATTAAATATAGAAATTTATGTAAAGTAAAAGATGATTGTGAGATTTTGTTATTTATTTGTTCACCTGCCATTTTGACAAAGCTATTTCTTCTACTGCAATTTATTCAAAGAAATATAAATAAAATTAAATTAAAAATATAACAATTATATATATATATAGTCTGTTGGCGGAGAAGGTGAGGAACATAAAATAAATAATAAAAACAAAAAACATTAATGTACCGAATTTATTGTACAAATCCAATATTTTGTAAAATAACTTATTTGGTTTTTATATTTAACCCTTTGTTTTAAAAAAAAGTTAGCTTCATAGTAAAAAAAAGGTCGATTCTTGAGATCGGTTCATAGCTTAAAAAGAGTTAAAAAGGTTTGATTTTCCGGTTTTTAGGTCATTCAAAGTTTACGCTTTTAGCATAGCTATTGGAAAAACGCTTTTTGCTTTTTAGAATACTGAATTATTTTGAATAAGTGATGTACTTGTTCGTAACGCGAACATGGTTTTCGAAATCATTGCGAACAATGAGCGATCCTGGCAAATTTTCAACCGATGGTATATCGAGTTTATAGAAATATCGTCTTGAGGTCATATACATGTTGCGGAATAATTCTTAACTCAAATAAACTACATATAATAATCTATATATTATAATAGAATGATATTTTTTGGGATTCAACTACCCTATGTTACATTTACACAATAACTCATGATCTCTATCAGTATATTTTTATTTATCATACTATATGGAGTATATTTGTAGTCGATTTTTTAATGATTGTCACTCCGTTTGTTACTAGACGCAACAAAATGTAAGCCCATCCGTTGAATAATTCAAGATTTAGTTAATGCATAGCTTTGTTAACGTTAGTGATTAGCAAACAGGGCCGACCATATAGTAAGCAAACACATCTGATTCGCTTAGGTGTTAAGGTCGGAAAAGGCATCGAAAATATATATATTTAATCCTAAAAAAATCTAGTACTCTTATTATACAATATATAAATATATACATATCGTAAATAGCGCTTTATTTCACATCAACCATTTCAGTCCGATTGGTAATGATACACACCCTAAATATGTCATTAGCTGAAATCTCTTAAGAATATATAGATATATACTTATATAGAGAAAGACAGAGAAAAAATAACATGAATAAACGCGAATGATAACATATGTTTAATTGTATTTTAACATTATAAAAACCTCATATATGAAATCTTGCAATACAAATAACTTTTGGGAGTAAAAAAATCGTATTTAATTTATACTCAAAAAATAAAATAGGCGCAAAAACCTAGACTTGACTTAGGTGTCACGATTATATATATGTAAACATTACATGCAACGATCCACGTGTGAGTGGTGTAAATATCTTTTTGGCAATAGTTCTTTTATTATCTTTTAAAAATCTAAGAATTTTCTGATTTTTTAGCTTTTTAGCTTTTTAAAAATGAAAACTAATAAACTTTCTAAGTGGCTTGTAAATTTTCAAATAATTTACAAGCCACTTAGAAGTAAATTTAGATGCTTTTTTTCCTATTGACCTTTGTAAGCAAGTAGGGCGGTCAAAAATGTCATAAAAAATTACATAGACCCGACCCGTAAATGATAATAGAACCGTTAAAATCGCTACCTAAATACCCAAAAACCATCGGGCCGGATAAAATTGACATAAATAACATGTTGACAAAATCTATAAATATGTAACCAGCCACAAAATCAATAAACTATAAACACCATTAGTGTAATAAAACCATAAAATAAGTTGACTTATTAAAATACACAATATATATATATATATATATATATATATATTCTCTTCTTATCTCCAACCCATCACAAATATTCAAAGCTAGGGTTTTATACTTTTATTCTCTCTCTAAAGAAAAAAAAAAGAAGGAAAAAAGATAAAGAAGGAAAAAAGATGATAGAGGTGGTGTTAAACGACAGGCTAGGCAAGAAAGTACGCGTAAAATGCAACGAAGACGATACGATCGGAGACTTGAAGAAGCTCGTAGCGGCGCAGACAGGTACACGAGCCGATAAAATAAGGATACAAAAGTGGTATAATGTTTATAAAGACCATATTACCCTCAGTGACTACGAGATCCACGACGGCATGGGTCTCGAACTCTATTACAATTAAACAAAAAAGGTTAGTTTATTACTTTATTGGGTTTTTTGCAGTAGCTTTATTGAGCTTTTATGATTGTTTTAAAGTTATGATTTATGGGTTTGGATTAAAGTTATGGTTTATGGGTTTTTTAGTAGTTTTTTGTAGCTTTTATGATTGTTTTATAGTTATTGGGTATGGGTTTGGATTAAAGTTATGATCTTTGTAACTTTGTTATGTTTAGATATTAAGTAGGTTATTTGGGTCTTTATTTAATTAGGCTAATTAGATGTTTTACTGATTAGGGTTATTAGGTCTTCAGCTTCTTTGCTTAATAGATGATGCAAAATGACACCTTGGCCAAACTATAGGGACCATTAGTGTAATAAACTAGATTAGATGATAGAGGTGGTGTTGAACGATGGGCTAGGAAAGAAAGTACGCATAAAATGCAAAAAAGACGATACGATCAGAGACCTTAAAAAGCTCGTAGCGGCTCAGACCGTTACGAGGGCCGATAAAATAAGGATACAAAAGTGGTATAATGTTTATAAAGACCATATTACCCTTAGTGACTACGAGATCCACAACGGCATGGGTCTCGAGCTTTACTACAATTAAACTAAAAGGTTAGTAGCATTTTTTGGGGCTTTTTTTTGAGCTTTTATGATTGTGTTATAGTTATTGTTTATGGGTTTGGAATAAAGGTATGATCTTTGTTAAAATTAGATTTAATCAACTTTATAATAAAGGTTAGTTATTGGGTCTTTTTTTAATAGATTTTTTCCAGCTTATTTTGAGCTTTTATGATTGTTTTGTAGTTATGATTTATGGGTTTTCATTAAAGCTACGAGCTTTGACGTAGTTAGTTAATCAGGTTAATTGTGTCTTTTTTTAATAGACTTTTTTCAGCTTATTTTGAGCTTTTATGATTGTTTTCTAGTTTTATATCTGGGTTTGGATTAAAGTTATGATCTTTGATATGTGTGCTATTTAGGGTTTTATTGTTCCTAAGTTTGGTTTAGGGCTTGTTTTGCTGTTGTCCTGCTGCTTGTAAAAAAATGATATTGGTATTAAATTGGGCTGGTCTCTTGCCTTTATGGGGTTATGAAAGTATCAAGGGTATGTAGTAATAGTTAGTTGGTAACCTCGGAGAATTGGACTACAGAACATATACTGATCCCAAATATCTTTATCTTATACCTTTATCCTTGTTCAGTCGCTTGTAATTATGTTGTTGAGAACCGTCTTTTCAGTTTTTTGTTTCTTAATGTTTGATGTCAAACTTCTATTATGCTTGACTGAGTTTTTATAATGTTGGAGTATTATGTTTGCCGTATCAGAGCATTCTCAATGGAGCAACTATCTTCTATAAAAAAATATAAGATTGTGTAGCTTTATAAGAGGGTAATGACGGATGTATTGATCATCACACAACGGTTGTACTTTGTATGTCTCCTATATAAGTATTAATTATTAAAATATATTGATGCATCACATAACCGTTATACTTTGTATGTCTCCTATATAAGTATTAATTATTAAAATATACTTTTCCTCCTTACGTTAATCCTTGAAAGCTAATATAAAAAGTAGAAGATATAAACCGATTAGATTTGGGTCAAAACAGTGGGAAACTTTTCCCACTTTTGGGGGTAAATTTTGCTGAAATTGAACATTCTCTTGTATTTCTTCAGTAGGGATGGAGAAAGAGAACTGTTATGGGGGTCCATTTTCCTCAAGTATAATAGTGTATAGCTTTAGTTTCTTTCACTAGCAAAGTTACAAAATGAAGCTTAATAGGGTAAGGTTTCTGTTTCTATGCATTTGAACTGGATTTCTGTGTAGCTGGACCAAATCCTTAGCTTAGACGACAAAACATTGAATGTTTTGAAGAGTTTTAGATTGAAGAAAATATGCGAAATTGGGAAGATGGAAGTTGTTGCGGAACCAGGAGCTCTCTCTTTTCGAGAGATAGAGAAAGACTTTATGTTTATGAGAGCGGCGATTCTTTTGTTTTTGTTGGATAATAGTAATAACAAAACTATGTTTATACTTTGCTACCAAATCCTGTACATAGGTGAGAGGTATACGAAATTCAACCTTGCCTGAGGTATATAAGGTGCTATGGATACCATTGAGTTCCTTCTTCCCCTTAAATTAATCTGTGGGGTATTATAGATCTGAATATTCATTACATATTAGGTAAAGTTACTTTGTATTATATTAATCGGGGGTTGGTTAATCTATGGATAGTCTGATACATACAGAAGTTCTTTGTTAATGCTTCAGTTAAATGTGGGGATTTTCTTCCTTTTTTTGCTGACAAGGATAGTTTAAGAGTATGTTTATGGGCATGTTTACTATCTTTTCCCGACGTTTTTCAGTTCAGTTTTTTTTTCCTTTTAAGATTAACCATGTCCAAGCAAGAAACTCAAAACTTTTGTCTCAAACAGTTAAGTTAAATAGAAGGTCTGTTCTCCTTGTTTAGTGCCTTCTTGGGGTTAGGAGTTTTGTCTTTTGGTACTTATGTATGCGATATTTTCCATAAAAGTTAACAATTTTGTAAAATGCCGCTATCCAAGACAGCCATTTGAAACGAATTAATCTCCAAATATTTGCAGCAATTTGATCCACTTATTGTTCAATGAACTTTACAGGTACATCGGTATGCGTGTGCGATTACGGGGAATGTGATGCAGCTATGGTTATGCTACTGAAGATGTAGTTGTAGCACGTTGACCGCTACCTTGTGCAATTTAAGTTTACTACTGGTGTGTTAAATAAATGTGACTTCAGTTCATGGTTTAAACAAATCTCAATCGGCTTGTGTACAAAACCATAAATATTCTATCTATGTTATGGATTCCTCAACTTAATGAGCTTTCCATATATCCAGTGTTTTAATATAGCAATTTGAAAATGTTTGAAGATTGATTAGCTCCAAGGGTTTTTTGTGTTCTCGTAGGTAGATTGTAATTTGCAGTCTGGTATAGTAAATTCGGTCCTATGAGAAATTAGTCTAAACAACTATCTCGATGTGAATCGATGTTCTAAAAATGGATCTTTAAGCCAAAATAGGTTGCAAGTCTCCTAATTACTGCCTAATTGTGCCTAATGTTGCAGTATCACCGCCTAATTACACATGGTCACATGCGCTTAAGCTCTGCCTATAGCCTAATTTCCAACTAACATCGCTTTTTTAGAACTCTGGCGTGAATCTGTGTATTTCACCACTACTAAGATCTTAATTCTCTTCTACTTCAACAAATCACGTACGGAACAAACAGGATACTATTATGTATCATAGCCTGAATTATCTCATTCTGGTAAATTTCATATTTTAACTTACATGTTGATCCCTGCGATCGTTGTAATTGCGTAAAAAAACAAATTTGCTAAAATAATGAAATGACACCAATAGAAACTACCACATTGCTTAAACGACCCAACTAGCTTTTAACTATATATATCACTAAACCATTACTCCGTCTGCAAAACGATGAAATTAAAACGCTAAACGCATGCTTCACGATGTAGCGACTCATATAGTGTTGAGTATTAGTTCTCATCTCGAGTACTTTCCTATGAGAATTCGAGTGCAAAGAGTCCACAAAAGTCGGGCTAGCAGCGGGCCGATATTTCAGGAAAAAGGCGGCCCGATTAATGACGGACCCCACAAGCATTACACAACATCAATAAACTATAAACACAATTAGTGTAATAAACCATAAAATAAGTTGGCTAATTCTCTTCTTATCTCCAATCCATCACCAAATATATTCAAAGCTAGGGTTTTATACTTTTATTCTCTCTAAAAAAGAAGAAAAAAGATGATAGAGGTGGTGTTAAACGACCGGCTAGGCAAGAAAATAAGCGTAAAATGCAACGTAACCGATACGATCGGAGACTTGAAGAAGCTCGTAGCGGCAGAGACGGGTAAAGGAGCCGATAAAATAAGTATACGAAAGTGGTATACCGATTATAAAGACCATATTACCCTCAGTGACTACGAGATCCACGATGGAATGAATTTCGAGCTTTATTACAAATAAACTAAAAGGTTAGTACCTTTTTTTGAGTTTTTTTTTTAAGCTTTTATGATTGTTTAGTAGTTGTTGTTTATGGGTTTGGATTATAGTTATGAAATTTGTTATATAGCAGCTTATTTTGAGCTTTTATAATTGTTTTGTAGTTATTGTTTTTGGGTTTGGATTATAGTTATGAAATTTGTTATATAGCAGCTTATTTTGAGCTTTTATGATTGTTTTGTTGTTATTGTTTTCGGGTTTGGATTAAAGCAATGATCTTTGTTGTGATTAGAGATAATCAGCTTTATTTGGTATTAAAGTTATGATCTTTGTTTTGTGTGATATTTAGGGTTTTGTTGTTCCTAAGTTTGATTTAGGACTTGTTTGGCTGTTGTCCTGCTGCTTATAAAAAAACAAGCTGTTATTTTGGCCTCCAGCTTATTTACTTAATAGCTGTAGTGAAGCATGAATAGAGGCCAAATTATAGGGATCATTAGTGTAATAAACTATATTAGGTGATAGAGGTGGTGTTAAACGATAGGCTAGACAAGCAAGTACGTGTTTAAATGCAATGAAGACGATACGATCGGAGACCTAAAGAAGCTCGTAGCGACACAGACCGGTACACGAGCCGATAAAATATGGATACAAAAGTGGTACAATGTTTATAAAGACCATATTACCCTCAGTGACTACGAGATCCACGACGGCATGAATCTCGAGCTTTATTACAATTAAGAAAAGGTTGGTTTATTGGGTCTTTTTTAAATAGCTTTTTTTGAGCTTTTTTTGAGCTTTTTTGAACTTTTATGAACATTTTGTAGTTATGATTTATGGGTTTGGATTAAAGTTATGATCTTTGTTATTATTAGATATAAAATGTGGCTTTCTTCATTTTTTGCTTACAATGATAATTAGAAAAGTAGCGGTTATGGTCCTTATGGACATGTTTACTATCTTTTCTGGACGTTTTTCAGTTCGGTTACAGAGAAGGGTTTGTTCTCCTTGTTAGTGCCTTCTTGGCTTTAGGAGTTGTTGTGTCTTTTGGTACTGGTGTATCATTGTATGCGATCTTTTCCATTAAATTGTAGTTTTTTAGAATGTCTGTAATCCGAGACAGCCATTTAAAATGTATTAATCTTCAGATGTTTGCAGCAATCTAATCTACTTACTGTTCAATCTTCGTTGCAGGTACATCGGTTTACGTGTGCGATTACGGGGCATATGATGCAGCTATGATTATGCTGTTGAAGATGTAGTAGTAGCACGTTCACCGTTACGTTGTGCAATTTAAGTTTACTATTGGTGTGTTAAATAATTTGCGACTTCATGGTTTAAACAATCTCAAGCAGTTTGTGTACAAAAACATAAGTATTCTATCTATGTTGTGGATTTCTCGACTTTGTCCAGCGTTTTGATATTGCAAATTTGAAAATGTTTGAAGATTGATCAATTTGTAGCTCCAAGGTTTTATTATGTGTTCTTGTAGATAGTTTATAATTTTTAGTCTGTTATAGCAAATTTGGTCCCATAAGAAATTAGAACAGACAACTATCTCGATGTGAATCAATGTTCTAAAGAGGGGGCTTTAGGCGGAGATAATTTACCTGGCTCCTAATTACCGCCTTATTTTTTGTCTAATGTTGCAGTATCATCGCCTAATTTCACATAGTCACACTTCAGGCATAGTTGCTTAACCTTTGCCTATCGCCTAATTTCCACAGCCGAGCTTTTTTAGAATACTGGTGTGAATTTGTTTATTTCACCGTGGAGTTCCTTGTATTCTGATGGTTAAGATCTTAATTCTGTTCTACTCTTTAACAAACCAAATACAGAACAAACAGGATACTGATATTTCGACTTACCTGAAGAACATAGAACCGTTGCATTGCGATTGTTCATGAGTTGATACAATTTTAGGCATGCATAACCTTGTCGAAAGATCTTGAAAGCTAAATTGAAGTGTTCCAACTAAAATAAGCAATTGAAGATGCTGTAATACGTAAATATAAGTTTACAACTTCATGAAATGTTTTACTACTAGCAAAGCAAAAACGAAAGATACATTCAACTTTTTACCATCCCTATTTAGTAACTTCTAGAGTAGAAAGCATAACTAAGCCAGGCCTAATTACCCCTAATATTACTCTCATTTTTTATTCATTTCCTTCTCTAACCATCAAATCTTATCTATTATACTTGACCCCCAAATTAAAGCTTTGTACAAAAGAACAAATTTACTAAAATAATGAAATGACACCAATAGAAACTGTCACATTGTTTAAACGACCCAACTAGCTTTAACTATATATATCACTAAACCATTACTCCGTCTGCAAAATGATGAAATTAAAACGCTAAACGCATGCTTCACGATGTAGCGACTCATATAGTGTTGAGTATTAGTTCACCTCACATTAGTCCTCATCTCGAGTACTTTCCTATGAGAATTCGAGTGCAAAGAGGCCACAAAAGTCGGGCTAGCAGCGGGCCTATATTCAGGAAAAAGGCGGCCCGATTTATGACGGACCCCACAAGCATTACACAGCGTCTTTGGGCCCAACGGGCCTGCCCTCCACTGAGGTGTCTTTGTTATCTCGCAATGTGTGCATTTTCTCACATTTTCCTCCGTTAAACTATCCTTATTATCCGTGTCATTTGCATCCACTGGAACCGACAAAATTGTTCGTTTCATCACTTTCTTTTTATTTTTTATGATACGAGGGACTACATATTCGTTTTTCGAGGAGACAGGAAACGAGGGGGCAGTGAAGGTTGTGGGGCGAGGGCGTTTGGTGCGGACACCTCGTTGGGTTGGGCTCAGAGGAAAATTGGAACTTTCGGTGGAAATCGGGCTCGAGGTTTGGGACTCGTCGCTCGAGGATAGTTCTTTTTTGACAAAAATGTTTTTCTCGTTGATTGTTAGTCCGCCTCCGGAAAATGAATCCTCGATGAAGGTCGAGAGCCATTCGAGTTGAGCGATATCTTCATACTGAGAAGAAAATATAACGTAGAAAACTTGTTAGGCCTTGTTTAATTGGGACTTTTAAGTTTTAAGCTTTCTTTCTTTTTATTTTTACTAAAAATCTAGTTGGTATATTCTTTTGACTAGCTTAAAAACTAAGTCTATCTTGTTTATTAATTTAAAAAGGCTTTAAGCTTAAGCTGAATGAACCTGCTTTTTTTCTCAACCATAATGATCCACATTAGTTGTTCAAATTTGCATCCAAACAAATCATATGTTTGTATCTAATGGAAAGTGTAAAAACTACATAACAAATAACAATGTATAGAGTCACCGTTCCTCGAACTATTTATATACATGAAATGAAGTCAAACTAATACAATCGTTCATTTAAAACATAACTAAATAAAAAATAAACATATAAAACTTTCAAAATAAAAAAAGTGGTAGATGAAGCATATAAATTTTTTTTTTGAAAATTATATATATAAAGATGTATATATATGTATAATAACTATGTATAGTTTTTTCTTAATTTATGTTTTTATTTAGTTGAGTTTTAAATGAACGATTGTATTATTTTGACTTTATATAATGTATATAAATAGATCGAATCATTAACTCTGAGTTAAATACCTCAATTCAACATATGTTTCTAAACTATAGCTACTCCTTTTGTTAGTATTAATTCACACATTCTTCCCACCAAAAGAACTTAAGAAAAGCAAATAACATACTGTAGTTATTATTATTATTATTATTTAAAAAGTATTATTTGAAATTATATATATAAAGATGTATATATATGTATAATGATTATGTATAGTTTTTTTCTATTTTTGTTTTTATTTAGTTGAGTTTTAAATGAACGATTGTATTATTTTAATTTCATATAATGTATATAAATAGTGTCCGAGTCATGATAACTCTGAGTTAAGTATTTCATTTCAACAGATGTTTCTAAACTATAGCTACTCCTTTTGTTACTATTAATTCACACATTCTTCCCATAAAAAGAACTTAAGAAAAACAAAGAACATACTGTAGTTGTTATTATTATTTAAAAAGTATTATTTGAAATTATATAGAGACAACACTCAACTAGGTACTTAAATTTCAGAAAATAATAAATGCCACCCCAACCCCAATCATATACTAAAAATAATAATTTGAATCAGAATTTATCAGATCCATGTGACATGTACCAAACACCTCTCAGTTTATTCAGTGTCAATGTGGGGTTAGAATTTAGTATCACTACATATGCCAGCTTCTCATTTAAAAATAATTTGCTTATATAAATTGTAAAAAAAAAAGCAAAAATTCAAAAGTTATGTGTGACAACTGAACTGATAGTGAATGACCAAATAAATTCATACCCCATCATGTTTTTTATTGTTTTGTGTGTACATTATTTTCTTCTTTGTATCATAACTAAAGAGGGTACCCTAGAGCACCAATAATTACTTCACATAATTGTAACAAGAAAACGATTTCTCATGATTTGTTTACATGTATCTTTTTATAATCTTTTAATCTAAGCAAACTGCAAAATTAAAAAATTAATGTACGTAGGTTAACACTAGTTTTGTATGAGTTGTTGTTGATGAAATTTAGTAACAATATAACAACGAAAATTGTTGCTAATTGTTGATGAATTTTTCGTAACAAGCCATATCGTAACATATCAGTTGTTGCTATATTATTATGCATTTGGATGTACAACTTTTATGCTAAGTTTAAATCCTATGTAAACCGATATTTTAAGTTTTAAGCTGATTTTCTCCAACTTTTTTTCTGTCTGGAAAAAGCTAAGAAGCACTAATACGATTGATATAAAATATTACCTCATGTATCATTGTATTATATTTTTTTTTCCTTTTTTTGGTTCAAGAAATAGTAGATTTGCAAAAACACCAAGTTGTGAACACATAATGGTTGATTTTAAACAAGTGCCCACTATTTTGTCACACCTTCACATAATTTCAACGACAAATTAACTGACACTCGAACAGATGCAAATAATCCATCATCAATCAACTAGTCTCTCCCTTTCCGTTTAATTCTATATTATAAAATTACGTGCAATTTTGATCGGTTTATAACTTGTATCAAAATTAATGAATTTTTTTAAAATATAATCATAAAATTTAACATTTGAACTATATGATCAACTTTTGAAAGTTTTCATTTCGACAATTTTGATACAAGTTCTTGAAATATTAAAATTACATGTAATTTCGTAATAAATAATTAAATACAAACGAACCTGGTGAGTGATGAATTAATAAAATGTCATAATCAAGTCATTTTCATTTCATTCTAGTGTAATACAGCCTATCTTTTTGAAAATTTCAAAATCTGACTTGTCACGTTCCTACTGAAATTTTAACAATAAACACAATGAGTGTCAACAATAAAATCACGACTGGGTCAAATTACAACTATATATATATATGCCTAATTGTCTATAAATAAATGTGAAAATTTTATAAAAAGCTACAAAATCATGTTATTCATGTGCTTATATATATCCATATTTATGTGACAATTGCATGTCTCGGTAGTTTTGGTTATCAAATCTTGAATGTTTTCCTTCTTAATAGACGGCTAAATGATTCTTTCAAATAAATTTATGGTAAAAGTATTTGCAATGGTGACATAACTATATACAATGAATAAAACTAAATTTTATCAAGAAAATGTAATGCAAAAAAAAAATAAAAAAAAATAGTGCTCACCGGCAATGGGGGGTCAGACCAAATGGCGGAAAAATCGTCCGAGGAGCTACCGGAAAATAGACCGGAATTAGTGTCGGTAGGAAATTCAACAAGATCATCCATTTGATCAAAGAAGCTGTTACACTCAACCTCATCTAATAACATCATTTCTTCACCCACCATTTTTGTCACTTGTATTTTTATATTTTTCCTGTAAGACAAAATGAAAGTGACAAAGGAAATTCAGAAGGGGTATATATATATATATATATATAAGGGTATTCACTTTTCAGTTAAGTATTTTAATTACAACTGTGGTGGGGTAAGGAACTTGACGGGAATGAACTAGGCGGATACAGTCGGTAGCGGCGAATCTCTCCCGTCTTGATAAAAAAAAAACTATGAAAAAACAGTTTTTTTTAATGTATTTTGATTAAAACCTTCCAAAATTAGTGTTCCACCCCCTCCAACACTCATAAAATATGAAATATATATATATATATAAATTATCAATTTGAAGTTCATGGTTTTGTTCATGAATGGCATTGACCACAAACAAAACTATAGGTGACATATTTGGTCATTATTTATAATAATATTGTAACTGCAAAATTAATATATATTTTGCTTCTCCTTAGCTGGCGAAAATAACGTGTCAATGACTATCATTTTTGGTTGGTATTGATTGCATTTGTCGGTCATTTTTCTCCATTATATTACTTTCATTTTAATATTTTCCTCTTTTTTTATAGTATTCATGTAATTGTGTACACATAATAACGTTTGTACGTATATGTTAGCCATGCAGTGCAATTTAGCAAAAAAAATGAAATTTCAATTTTTGTAATTTTCACAATTCAATTAAATGCTACTCAAAAGTTTGGTACGGATTTTTAGATTTTGTTTTTGGTAAAAGGGTTTGTTTACCAAATGTACTTAACTTGAGTTGTAAGTTTTTTACTTTTTTTTGGTTTGAAAAAAAGGTACAAAGTTAAAATGAGGGGTACTTTAAAATTACCACCCCATAGTTTAATTTGGTTCCACTTGGTTCTTAAGTTTCAAAATTTTACATTTTAGCCCCAGGATTTTGAAATAAACTATAGATTTGATCATAGTTAATGCTCATTGTCAATGAATCAATAAGGCGTGTATAAACTATTTAAACAGTTGAAAATTATAAATTAATTTCTTTAAGTATGCAAACTCCAACTGCAACAATTTACTTAATTTTTTCAATAAATCTGAGGAACCCATAGCGCAATAAGCCCAATAATTGTTTAAAAAGGCAGCAAAAATATGTTTTTTGTTTGTTTTGTCAATAGTATAGTATACTAAAAAAAGGATTTAGTTAAAATAATTAACTTTAAACAATATTCGGTACTCCTAAGAAAATTTCTTACACACAAAAATTAAAAATTAGACTAACAATAAAATATACATGAAAAAAGAATTATGCTACAAACCTTCGAAAACAAGGGGGTGAAACAGCAGATTCTTTAGAAGTTAACTATTACTACCAACTGCAAATTTAAAAATAAGAAAATTAGAGACAAAAAAGGAAAAAATAAAAAAAACAAGAAAGCTAAAATTAACCTTTAAAGGACTGAAACCAGAATTGTTAAATATATCTTGAATTTATAATTAGTAAAAGTGATAAAAACCAATTTTCTGATTTTCTCAGCTATGCAGTAATCACACACACAAAAAAAAAGGTGCTAAAACCAGAATTAAACTGATATAGGTTCTATAGTTTTGATTGTTTATATGCAAAAATTCTGAGTTTATTTAAAAGTGTGCTTCTATATATATATACTATATAAATTAGGCAAATCATCATGATTTAGATAATGGTCACATTACATAAACCTTGAAGAACCCAAGAATGCAAGCATTTACTAAAAAAAAAAACAAAGCAAAAGATGTGGAATATTAATTACTTGAGTTTATATGCAAAAATTCTGAGTTTATTTAAAAGGGTAGAAACAATATTGCATTTGTCTTAAAAAATAATATGAATGTTTTGAAACAGAAAATAAACAAATTAAATTTATGAACTAACCAGAGCTAAAAGCTTAAGCAATGCTGCTACAAATGAACTAACTTTATAAATATTGAAATTTCATATTATGTGTTATGTATATATATATAGCCAATATTATTGCCTTTGTTGATGTAGAAGTGAATGGAGAGACAAAATAAAAAGGTTTTAAAAAGAAAGGAATTAGCTGACCTTGTTTCTTCTTCATATCCAGCTGTCTATTTTATCTTTAAATTTTTTAATGTACAAAAATTTAAATTTCATTACCTCCTTTTTCATTTCATTTAATATATAGTATATATATATTTTGTTTGATTTAGTGAGAGTCAAAAGCTGTCACAAATCTGTCACTAATTTAAAAAACTGTCACAAATTAACTAAACTGTTATAAATCCGTCATAAAAACCGTAGCTAATAATGGTATTTATTTTACAGTGTGTGTTTTGAAAAGATCCACCGCTAAGTCAAGATTTAATCTTATATCTATAATTACAGAAACATATCACTGACTTTACTTTAATTCTGTTTGGTATACTTCAATATTTAAAATAGCAATGCCTCTCAAGTTGTCAAAATTTTGTAGTTTCTTTTTATATGAATGAGGAAATCCTCTGATTTTATTAATAAATTTTATGATAAAAGTGTATACAAGAAAAATAAAAACTTAAAAGAAACTGAACAAGTGATTACGACCTATAATTCCTATTCTGGAGTACTGAACTTGTTTCGAAATGTTACACATAGCCTAGGTCTCCGTCTCTATTATAAATGGAAAATCATACAAATTATCCTTCAATTTTGGTTTTAATATTATTAATTTCTTATTTTTATATTGTTTGTGTTGCTATAATTTGTATTTGAGTGTGATATAAAAAGTTATTAATTTAATCGTACATGTCAAAGTTTGGTATCGTTGTTGTTTCAGTAATTATATATAACGACCAATTATGTTCGAAGCCAAACTAGAGGGAGTGTAAAGAGAAAGTAAAAGAAAAATGTTTTTTTTTTGTAGTAAAAAAATAGTCATTTATCACTAATCAATTAGTAAAGATTTGCACAATTTTATTTAAAAATATTCCAAAAAGAAAATAGTATAATGGCCATACAATAATATCTTGCCGTGGCTTTATAACGCGTTTATTCCATTGTTGCTTACTGTAAAAGACTAAGATAAATAGGGCTGGACGAAAATCCGAAAAAATAGAACCGAACCGAAAAAGACAGAAACCGAAAAACCAAAACTTTTTCAGATTGGTTTCGGTTTATAATAAAACGAATCGAAAAAGACCGAAAAACCAAAAATAAAACCGAAGCGAAAAATCTGCTTGGTTTCGGCTTCGGTTTTGCCAAAAACCGAACCCAGCCCTGAGGATAAACACGTAACAGGCTTTTGTTTTTAAGGAATTATATATTCTTCCAAAGAAAATAAAATTTACTTAAGTACTAAGGTAAAATATAATGCACTATAGTTATATAATTAAGCATACATATTATGTATAATTTTCTCATCATTTTCCCCCACTTTTCAACACATTTATTTTCTTAATTAACGACTCTTGAATTGAATGCTTAATAATATGAAAGGGATAATGATGTTTTATTTTCCTTTCTTAGTGGAAAGTTAGAGGGATTGTGACCTCTAATAATTACATTTATGCATCACTTTGCTTATAAAAAATCATTTGCTTACATTTCACGACAAGGAATTATGCACAATTTATATGTAAAAAAAACTATATATTCGTTACACAAGAATTAAAAGTAAGTATTGAATGTTCGTTTTCAATTGAAATAGAAATTTTTTTTATATATTTCCGATTAGTTACGTTTATTTATTGTATCTAACTTTCACGTTTAACCTATTTTTATATATAATAGCGCACAGTTTAGAAAATACAATGATGTATTCACAACTGCGACACTTTTGACACACTCTTATGAGTCGAAACAAAACTAAAACAAACTATGTTTGTTGAAACTTTCTTTTGGTTCCGTCACACATAAGAGTGATAACATGGGTAGTCCGGTCAATCGCATAAAATTGATAACGTGAGTACGTATTATAATCGGGACTGTACGTAAAAGCTCATTGTTAATATATAAATGACCGCAAAAATAAAATAAAAAAAATAAAAAATAAATAGCTCCATCTAAATATAGTTGAAAATGCAACTCCAATGTTGAAGTTAATTTTCAACTTTACCAAGTAGTGGAGATTATCATAGTATAATGTATATATAGTGAATTGGTGATGATTATTTTGTAATGGCTATCCATGTATACTAAGAAAAGAGTCAATTACTCAATACTAAAAGTTGCATAGCTCTTTTGTAACTAACTTTGGTTGCACTCTTTGAATAATTTCCCTCCAATTAAAAGCCTCTATCTTCTTTATTCATAGAATAAATTGATTTCAACCTAATTATTGTTCATTTTGTCATGTGTTAGGTTTTGATGCATTTCTTGAAAGAAGTGCTCTTTTACCTTATTAAGCAATAGCTCAATTAGATTTGAATTTAGCTTTTCATGTATTATTATTTTAACTTTGGCAACAAACAACTAAATTATAAACACCTCTTACTGTTAGGGCGTGTTTGTTTGCGGTTGTTTTGCCCATTAATACTATGTTTGTTTGAGTATTTCGCTTCGGTATTAACAGTCCGGTTGTACTTCAAATACTAACAAATACCATCTTTTTCAATACCATATCTGGATAGTATTAGAAATAGTGAAGGGGTACTGGATTTTTTTTAGTCCCGGTATATTTGTAGTACAACACTTATCACACGGTATTTCTAATCCCATAGAAACAGTACTGCAACCAAACGAACTATTACCGTCTTACATGAGTGCAGTAAAACATAAAAAAAAAAACTTGCAATATATCTACAATCTGTCTCTTGGAGTATAGTCTAATTTGTGTCGGTCGACTACTTTATGATAAATTGATATAATTTTACAAAAGCACATGGATATATGCACACCCATGTTGAAGGCCACCTCTCATTTATTTTCTATCTTTTCACCTCAAAAATAAAAACAAAATATGCGTAACAAAATTATAGATTATATATAACTATAGCTAGTCATCACGAATGTTAATAACGTTAAGTCCATACAAAACATACACTACAAAAAAATACTCAAATAACGACGAGATTAGTGACGGTATTTTTTGTTACGACCTTATTAGCGACGGTTTTTGTGACGGTTTTATGACAGTTTAGTCAATTTGTGACAGATTTGTGACAATTTTTTAAATTAGTGACAGACTTGTGACAACTTTTGACTATCACTAAATCAAATATTATTTTGTAGTGATAGATCGTTATATATGTTGAATAATTAAAGTGAGTTGAGTTTAAATAAAATGAGTTGTGTTATAATTTGAATAAAATGAGTTGATCGATCTAGCATCAACAAGATTATAAAATAATACATCAACAATACTAATTAAAGTCAATTGCAAAAGGTTATTAACTAATCTAAGAGATGTGTGCAATAATGCAAGACACTTGCTAGCTATTTGATTTGCTAGCTTACTTTCAATCGTGTACATTTCAACAGTATTTGCATAAAATATACATGCCAAAAGCATTAAACATGTACTCTCTAACTACTAATTAGTGATCTAAGATCCGAGTTTTTTTCCCGCTCCACATGCTACATGAGTACACAGGACTGCGTTCGGTCCGTTTCGATTCGGTTTTTAGCAAAACCGAAACCGAACATATTTTTCGCTTCGCTTTTTTTCGATTTCGGTATTTTTATTTTTTGGACCGAACCAGACCGGTTTTTTTCGGTCCACTTTTATTGAAAACCAAAACCGACCCGAATTTTTTTCGATTTCGGTCTTTTTCGATTCGCTTATCGGTTCGGTTTTTTTGATTTTTCGCGGAGCAGTATGAGTACATACAATAATGGCCCTAGCTATATAGTTTTGATTAGAAGTCTATTCCATAGTTTGAGTTGCAGTGGCAAGGGTACAAATATTTTTGAAAAAAAGTGACAATTTGTTTCCCATATATAGACCACTCTACCTATGGAAAGTAATTCTAGATTTGATCGATCACTAAAATAATATGTCAAAGATAATAAGGGAAAATATGTTGTTATTCTGATTGTAAAGTGAGTGTTGCTAAATATATATAGTAACACTATAAAATAATAATGATTTTACGAGAGTCAAATTCTGTCACAAACCTGTCACAAAATGACTTTCATGTCACAAATTTACTTTTCTATCACAAAAACCGTAGCTAATAGGCTCGTCATAAAAAAAAACGTCACAAAAAATAAAATTACAATTACCGTAGCTATTTATACATTTTTTTTTGTAGCGGTAAGAGTGTAGCAACAAAATCATGTGTTAATATGTTGCTAAATTCAACATTTTTGCGAACGTTTTGATGGTATGCTAACATTTTTTTCCACTGAATGCTTTATGTTTTGTTTGCAATTTGATTAATTTAATGAAATTTTTAACAAGACTAATGTATATATTTAAGAGCAATGCTCCCAAAGCAGCATGGCTACATTTTTGTCCATATTATTCAATTTTTATTTTTATTTTTTTGGGTTAAGGATTCGTGTAATCATACTTTTTTGGGATTGCAGAATTGATCACCCAAAAGGAATTGATTTTTGAATCCTGGAAACCAAAAATTGTGACCATCTATGTATTACAATGAAGCATCCAAAATAATAATGTAAAGGCTACGTCAAATCGGGCGGGCAAAATATTCGTAAACCCAACCCTAACCCAACCCGTTCGGATTGGAGCAGGTTGAATGTCTAAAAAAATCAAGTCGCCACGTACCAATCTTTTATATATTTTGCGGGTTGGCTTATGGTTGATATTTTCAAACCGCGGGTTAATCTGTCCAAACCCGTTTTAACCTGTAATATATATATATATATATATATATATATATATATATATATATATATATATATATATATATATTTATATATACATTGTGTGTATTTCAAGAGACGAACCTTACATTTTTGTTATATTTTAGTTTTGTTATTTGTTTGCGAATGTTTTAAACATATTTTTATTGGTTTTAATTTATATTTCTTTTAAAAAAATTCAATTTATTTTAAAATTTAGGTTAATTATGCAAAGTATGAAAAATAAAGAAAGAAAATGAAAATTTAATAATCAATGTCAACCCAACCAGCCCCAACCCGTAATTTATTTTGCAGGTTGAGTTGGATTGAGTTGAGATTTTAATAGTAACGGATTGACTTGAGTTGGATTGACATTTAAATTTTATTAATCCGTCCCGTCATTTATTTTGCGGATTGTGTTAAAATTGAGGTCAATACGCCGCAATCCGTCCCGTATCCACCCATACCTCTCATACTTTTTTGGGTAAGGTTTATATCTCTTAATTAACTTGTCTATTTGAAAGAATTTGCATAACATTCTAAATCATTCGTTCCAATCGTCTATTTGCTATTGAAGATGAATCAATTCTATCGAGTATTGCTCATCTATGCTTCAAAATTTAAATAAACTCGTGTTCATAAAATAGAATCTTTAATTCCAATATAACTTGTTCGTAGCGGCGAATCTCTTGTGACGGACCAAATTCATCATCTCTCAAAGACTCAAACCATTTCCAACGTATGGAATCCAACACATTCAAAAACGTGTCGATTTCCATTACAATCCATATTCAAAAGCGTTAGACGGTTAGAGAAGATATCAAAAGGGCACTTAAAGCAACTCGTTTTTAAGTCAATATATATAAGAATCCCAACTTTAAGTGTATACTATGAGTCCATGCTTGTTTGCGGTATAAGAGCTGGTATAGAATTATTAGTACCGTGAGACCAACGTTATAACTTGTTTATTTACACATATTGCAGCATTTGGTATTATATAAGTGATAATACTAATTATACTACAATTTATGCCTCATAAGAAGGTATAACTAATACCACTTATTGTGCTATTAAGTATTATCCATCTCACTAATATTAGCTTGTTATAAACTATACATTTTTATACTATCATGCAAACAAACCTCGAATAATAATAGAGAGTGTTAAAGTTTGACATTATCTGAGCATCATCACAAACCACATGAGGAACCATATATATATGCCCACAGTTCTGACCACCATTTGTGTTAATTAAAATGATTTATTTTTGGAAAAAAAACAAGTCTCTATTATTTATTTATTTTTACATTTTTGACCAAAAAAATGCACACTTATAAGAACCCACGATGTGTCGGACTAACAAAGGGCACGTTATGGTAGTCGGTACAAATTTAGACCCACTAACTACGTGATTGCCAGCGACATGTAACGTGTCATTTGCTTTTATTTAAACCCTCCTTTTTCTTCTTATTTTTCCCTTTCTTATGCTTAAATTTTCCTTGCCTCAGTATTTTTTTTTAAGAAAAAAAGTCTCTGATACTATATTCACATGTTCCACACTTAAATAAGTGTCATGTTTTAAATACAATGTTATTTAAACCCTAGTTTTTGTGTTCTTATTTTTTCCCTTTCTTATATGCTTTACATTTTTCTTAGGTGTACTGTTTTTGACAAAAATTCAAAACAATTCACTTAAAATTTAATGATAACCCATCGAGTTTTTTTTTAAACAATATATAAGTACTGTTTTGCCCAAAGTTAATACGTAATTTTTTTTAAAGTCGTTTCATACATGCTAAATTGCTAAAGTAGGTGTACTGTTTTTGACAAATATTCAAAAATTCAATACAGTTTCACTTAAAATTTAATGATAACCCATCGAGTTTTTTTTTAAACAATATATAAGTACTGTTTTGCCCAAAGTTAATACGTAATTTTTTTTAAAGTCGTTTCATACATGCTAAGTTGCTAAAGTAGGTGTACTGTTTTTGACAAATATTCAAAACAATTCACTTAAAATTTAATGATAACCCATCGAGTTTTTTTTAAAACAATATAAGTACTGTTTTGCCCAAAGTTAATACGTAATTTTTTTTAAAGTCGTTTCATACATGCTAAATTGCTAAAGTAGGTGTACTGTTTTTGACAAATATTCAAAAATTCAAAAATTGAAAACAGTTTCACTTAAAATTTAATGATAACCCATCGGGTTTTTTTTTTAAACAATATATAAGTACTGTTTTGCCCAAAGTTAATACGTAATTTTTTTAAAGTCGTTTCATACATGCTAAATTGCTAAAGTAGGTGTACTGTTTTTGACAAAAATTCAAAAATTCAAAAATTTAAAACAGTTTCACTTAAAATTTAATGATAACCCATCGAGTTTTTTTTTAAACAATATATAAGTACTGTTTTGCCCAAAGTTAATACGTAATTTTTTTTAAAGTTGTTTCATACATGCTAAATTGCTAAAGTAGGTGTACTGTTTTTGACAAATATTCAAAACAATTCACTTAAAATTTAATGATAACCCATCGAGTTTTTTTTTAAACAATATGTAAGTACTGTTTTGCCCAAAGTTAATACGTATTTTTTTTTAAAAGTCGTTCATACTTGCTAAATTGCTAAAGTAGGTGTACTGTTTTTGACAAATATTCAAAAATTCAAAACAGTTTCACTTAAAATTTAATGATAACCATCGAGAATATAAAATTTTCAAAGAAAAACCTTTTTTTTTTTACCTAAAATGTGAGGCTATAAGTATAAAATGATAGTAGTATTTAACTTTAAAAGAAATGCTTATTTCAAAAAAAAGTGATATTTTGGACCGAAATCCTAACCACTGAGTATTGAAAAAAAAACAAAAAACCAGTATTACACTAATTCGTTTTGTTTTGTGATATATTTTTCTTTTGTAAACAGTAAAATCAATACCCTAACAGTATTAGACAAACACACGGATATTTTCACTTACCTGCTCTTTCTAATCCACCGCCATCCAACCCCGACGTCCGCCCAACCCCGATATTCACCGCCTCCGAACGGAGGTCAATCATAGAGAAGTCGGTCATTTTCCTTATTAATTAAGATAAGCTAATTGAGGCATACATTTTAAGTCTGAATATTTGTTAATTATTGTTTATTTTTATCTAGAAACATACTATATTATATATTTCGATTTTGGATTATGAGCTTTTATCTTATTATATTAACATAAATTATATAATTACCTAGTATTATTATATTAATAGTAAAAAAAATACACCGCAAAACGATTCGTATCACTATTTACGCTTTTAGCACAGCTTTCGAAAAAACGATACAGTAACGATAACGTTATTTAAACGACTGCTGCATGTACACACATACTTTTCCATTGGTTTCAAAAATAAATAAATATACTTTTTCCTTGTCATTATCTATTTTATTGTTTTCCCTTTAAAGCCACTCGAACCACTCCCATGATCCATCCTTAGTGAATCTGGTTTTGAGTCATATCAATGAATGTTTGGATGTGTTTTGTCATTAATTAGATTCAGATGTGGAAATAGTATGTGTAATTTAGTTGTTTTTTTCTTTTTCTTTGTTGAGATAGATGAAATATATATATAGAATGTCACTACAAAAAAAAAAAATATTCATTTAGCAACAGTTTAGTTACAATTTATCTGATACTATACAGCTTGTTGCTAAAATTTAGCAAAAGTATAACAACAATTTATGTTGCTAAGTGCTGATAACTGTTACTATACTGTTGCTGAATTTTCTGCAACAAGCCGTATAGTAACAGGCAAATTGTTGCTATACATTTATTTTCTTGTAGCGTGTACAGTTGAAAATAGACATGATTGGCTAAAGTTTGGATAGTTAATTTGGATGAGTTTTGTCTTTGGAGCTGGCTAGGCATGAGTCGAATAACATAAATTACATAAGAATTTATTTGGGTTTTTGTTTAAATTAATGGTTATGATGGTAAACTTCAAGAAATTGTGCAGTTGTTGAAAAGAAGCAACAAAACAGCATGCCGATAATTAGCTGTTCGGAATTTCGGATAGATTAATGAACAGATCTTATTTACTTAACCTGTCTAAAACCAAACCGGACTCAATAGTCTCGCGACTAAGTACATAGCGTCCGATAAACAGAATAGTACTCCTACAAATCTCGGACTAATGAGACACTTGTTACAAACTTTTAGGTAGCCATAAAAAAGATGATTAGTACTAACTAGCTAGTAACCACTTTGTTTGGTTAAAGTTCTTTTGTTTCTTAATATTTATTCAAGAAGGGTAAATTACGGTTTAGTGATCTGAGTTTTGATCAATTTTAGGATAACTGACCTAAATTTTTGCAATTTCGGTTTTGTGACATAAGTTTAACTTTTGTATTGTTTTAGTGAACTTGCGTCAATTCAGTGGACGGAATACGTTACACGTGCTATCACGTGCCCTCACGTCTGTTAACTAAAATGGTAAAATCTGAGGGTATTTTAGTCATTTTAGCAAGAAATATGTTTTTTTTTCAAAAAATAGGATGACATGTCACTAAATTGCTAACAGAGTTAAACTTAGGTTACAAAACCGAAATTACAAAAACTTATACCACTTATTCTAAAATTGGCCAAAACTCAGGTCACTAAAGCATAATTTACCCATTCAAAAATTGTACGTATGGATTGCCAATTTTCATGCATCTCCCCCCTCCTCCGCCCCCGAAGGGATGAATCTTAACTTTTCTCAGTTTCAATTAATAAACAAGTTTATAAAGTTATGATAAAAGAAGAAGGCAAATCAATGTACACATGCACATTGTCTTTTCGTGAAGTTTTTATTATTATTGATGAAATACGTTTCATGAAAACTGAAATTTACATACTGTATGAAAATAGGAATTAAGAAAAAACACATAATCTTATAAAGTTATAACTTGTTCATGATAGCTGAAATATACAAAGTAATACTAGATAAATAATAGTTTATTTAGCTTTTTTATCAAATAAGTAGCTAGTATTGAGTTAGTCGATAGAGAGTGGCTCATCCAGCTAAGAAGTTGAACGATCAAGGTGATAATAGACATCTCTCTTTATTTGTTGTATTTCATGTGCTTAGATAATTATAATTATATAGTACTACCATCTACCACTAGTAAATGTTACACCTCTTATCTCAATCAATAAAAGCTAAAATTGATCAATATTTGAATTAAATATTAACTTATTTTTATTCCTTCTTTTTGTTAGGTTAAATTAAATAAACACTTCTCCGTTTTCTACACTTCATCAAATGAATGGTATCACTTCCATAGCTCACACTTTAAATATGACAGTATGAGTTCAATTTCATGATGTAACCAATATGTATTTACTTATATAGTATATAAAGTAATAGTATCATCTTTTTTATTACTAAAATATTTTAAAATCATGCGATCCAAGAATCGATAACGAAATTGGGTCAAAACGGACAGTATTGGTGGTAGGAAGCAAATTGTGGCGGTTCGGTCGGAGTACCGAGTCGTTACAATTGGTATCAGAGCCGCTATCTAGCCGATGTCGGTACTAGCACGAATGATTGAACCCGGAATGACGCCATGCCCGACGAGGACGTCGTGTCTGAACGAGGAAGAGTGTAACAACCCGGATTTTCGTAGGAAAATAACATGGTAAAGAGAAATGGCTATTCCACATCGTCTAGATATGTGACTACTTATATGATACATAAGCTAGAGCCTCTTTTTTATCATCAAGAACTTTTAAAGTCGTGTGGCCCAAGAAGCCGAGCACGAAATTAGGCCAAAACGGACAGTATTAGTGATAGAAAGCAGATGGTGGCGGTTCGTTTGGAGGACCGAGTCGTTACAATAACAATTCAGATTTTCGTAGAAAAATGCAGTGATATAAAGAAAAAAGGTATCCCACATTACCTAGATATGTGAGTACTATATAATATATAAGATTGAACTATGCTCATTATTATCACCAATACCTTTTAAAATCGTGCGGCCCAAGAAGCGAAGACGAAATTGAGCCAAACCGGATAATATTGGTGGTAGAAAATAAAAAGTGACGATCTGGTCGGAGGACGGGGTCGTTACAATTGGTATCGGGGCCGTTATCTAGCCCCTGTTGGGACTAGCACGAGTAAGTGAACCCTGAAAGGACGGCGTACCTGACGAAGACGTCGTACCTGAACGGGGAAATAGTGTAAAAAGCTGGATTTTCGTAGAAAAATATCGTGCTATAAAGGAAAAAAACTATTCCACATCACCTATATATGTGAGTAATATATAGTATATAAGTTTGTAGTATACTCCTCTTATCACGAAATCCTTTTCAAATCATGCGGCCCAAGAAGCGAGTACGAAAATAAGCTAAAACGGACAGTATTGGTGGTAACAATTAGATTGTGACGATCTGATCGGAGGTTTAATCAATCATATGTAAACGATCTAACGTGGAAAGGAGATTTAAGCAAGCAAGCCAAAGAATGAAGCTATATATATCTAAGAGGCACAGTACGAACCGATACAAACCGAGCCCACTGCTTAACCAGTTTCCTAATTAACTAGGTTAACATTCCAAGCTGAATGCACCGTGAAACCGGTGTCGGGTTTCGGGTCCCAAAAAATGTTGCCGGCCATTCAGGTAAAGAAGTTTCGATAGGCCTCACGTAAGTGTAAAGTCTAATGCCACGTCCAAAAATATCTTGACGAAATAAGAAACAACCAAATGTTCTCCTTCCCATGTGAATGGTGCTGATCGGATTCCTTCTAGCTAGCTAGTAGACGTTTTAGTCGCACTTGTACAAGTTCTAACATATTACCAGCATCATACTAAATTTATCGTGAAATTTTGTTGTTCGTTTAGACCAGGTAAAATGTTACTTGAGTTTGTTTGAAAAATTCCAATTTTCTCAAACCCTGAGACAATTTGATTTGTTTCATCAATAAATTACACCAGTTCAATCCCACGAGTTATTTATGATTGCTTTACCATTTAATAATCCAATCAAAACATCAAAACCCGAAAACAATTATCACAACAAATAAATAAAAGGTCAATTAAAGTCATTATATGTTTAGCAGAGAAGCGAGAAGCGATAAGCGAGACTGGTGATCTTATATATATAGTATGTATGAAAATTTCAGTTTATTCAAATATTTTTTTTGCACTTGAAATGTCGAGATTTAAGTTGATGTTTTTTTGTCATTCTGGCCTAATTTAACATCAAGTTTTAATTACTCAGGAGAGTTTAACCAACTAAACACTTGTCACCATGTTCAGGAAATATTTCTTATATTACCTGCCAGAAAAAAAAACATGCTTGAAGACTAGTTAAGACATTTTTTTCCCTGAGTACACAGTACATTCCAACTTAATTAAATAAGACACATATATATTCTCCACAAGAAAAAAAATGTATATTTTCGAAGAGCGCATTATTAATCGTACAAGAAAAAAAAATGATCTCCTACTTGCAAGTTGCAACCCAGTTTGGTAGAGCTGATATTTCAGTTGAAGGACTAAAAAATGAACAATCCAGAGATTAAGTATCTTGTTGGTGTCTATGCAGTTTTGGACCGTTCAAATTCTAGAAGGGATTTTTTCGGAAACAAGTTCATTAATCGGAAAGCTACGCAATATGATAGTCTCGAGAGTCATCCCTGTGCCGATCCCAAGGAAAACGCCGTATTCTAACCCTTCACCTGTTGTCGCTAGCCCTCGAGCAAACGAATTCTTTCTCATCATGTCCATAACGAAAATGACTGATGCACTTGCCATGACCCCGTACTCTTTCAAAATATGGCGAGACTCATTCAACTTTTCAGGATTCAAGCAAAGCTTTTTCTCCAATCCTTCCAAGATTTTTACAGAACCGGGTTGGACAATCCAAAACAGTTGGTTCCATTCCGTAATACCAAGTGGTTTAAATGCTTCAACGACAATGCTCTCGATGCTATCAGATACAGCGGAACCCATGAAAAATGGGTTCACACTCTCCAAAATCACTCCTCCCATAAGTTCGGTCATGATGAACTCTTCACTTTTCGGGATAGTAGTTTGGCTATCGGATATTAACTCAAAAAGAGGATGCTCAACGGACTTGATTGGTTTCGCGCCAACAACCATCGCGCCTGCACCATCGCCAAAGAGCTTCGAGGATTGCATATTGTTATGTGACCCCACGTGGAGTTGATTCATCATGACTTCAGTGCAAATTATGAGAACGCGAGCACCGTTGTTGTTCTCGGCGATATCCTTCGATAAGCGGAGCATTGTTCCTGCTGCCATACATCCGTAGTGATTCAACATACACCGCTTTACCGACGGTTTCAGGCCGAGGAGCTTGGCAATTTCGAAGTCCGTGCTTGGCATTTTGGTACCGAAAGTTGAATGCACTATGAGGTGCGTGATTCTTGACTTCGGTTGACCCCACTCTTCTATAGCCTTAAGAGCTGCCATTGCTCCGAGTTTTGATATGTCTACAAATTCTTGTCTTAAACGTGCCTTTATGGTTGCAGAGTTATTAGCGAGTACATCTGACTTACCTTTGTGGAAGTCGAACATATGATCAAGGTAACGCCTATGGGTCGAGTTTTCCTCGCCTTCAAAGTGAACAAATAATTCATAGTTACTTGCTAATTCAATACTTAGCTTTGGAACAATTTTACCAACTTTTTAAATGTTGGCTTATCAACTTTTCGTCCATATTTCATAAATTGATTAAAAAAAAATGGATTTTCCACTTTTAGTAATTTGGGTACTAATTTTTTGTTGTTGAGAAAATGATGAAAAATACATATAATGGTAATTAATTAAAGAGACCTTGTACCCTAAAAGACCCGTAAAGATCAGTACATGCTATCTTATTTATTCTTATTATACCCGTAAAATCAATGACAACTCTTCGTATTATAATATGACGTTGAATATTTAAACTTAGCATATCTATTATTCAATAAAACTTACACCGCATGAGTGATTTAAAATTGAACATAACCATGTATCAATAAAATTATTTTTATGAGTTAGAGAAACGTACTTGTCAAACCTACTTCCTATTATACGAGTTGAGAATGTGAGTTGTTTGGCTAACTAAGTACGCTTTTATTTACTAATAATTGTTCACCAAGAAAGGCTATATGATTCTACTAAATATTTTACATGATACTACTTATTTTTATTTTTTATTATTAAATTTGATGCTAAATGATGCTATTACATACTAAATGATTCTATTACTAATGCTATATAGTGCTACTTTTTTTTTACTTTTTACTTTTTGTTTTTAACTTTAATGATAAATGACTAAATTATATGTATCAAATATTAAATAAGAATTGAGAATGAGGCTAAATTTATGTACATGTACTGATCACCTCACTATTTATGGACTCGAAAACCATATATTTGAGTTCTCGTAGTGGTTTCCCATAGGGGTGGAATCGGAACGGAATCCAACCCGAAAAGATTAAATCCGTGTCCTGATTCAATAGTTTTCGGATGTCATTTAAAATTTCCGATCCTGACCCGAAAATGTTCGGGTCCCGATAATATGGATTACCGATAATTCGGAATTCCGAAAGATCGGGACAAGATTTCCGATACTTCATACTCTTAAGAACTGTTAAAAAGTTATAGCATAACTAGCAATTTTGTTAAAAAATTTGTTAGATTTAAACAAAATCAAAAAGTGTGACAATACTATGTTGATATTGTATTCATTTATAAAATTGATTATCAAACAAGACAACTAATTATAATTATTTTAAGAAAAAATAAACAATAATATAATTCAAACTAAAAACATGAACCAAATGATATAATTTTAGTTATTCAAGATTAAGATGAATAAACAACATATGTAAAAAAAACTCACATGAAAATAAAAATGTGTTATTTAGTAAATATATTAGATGTGAGAGTAAGTTTATTTTTTTTAATAAATATAAACTGTTACTATTCATAATAAGTTTTTTTTTTAATGTGTATATTATATTCTATCGGTTGGGTCGGGAAATCCATCGGTATTAGAAATAAAAATCCGATCCCGAACCGAATTATTTCGGGATGGGAAAAAAATCCGATCTTTCGGATCGGGACAACATCGGGTCGGGACCGAATCTGGTCGGGATTTCGAGAAATTTTCCCAGTGCTAGTTTTCCATGGTATATATTTTAAATTTACTTGCATAAATTATAATAGATAATGTTAAATAAGAATCTCATTGCAAATTAGTGAACTGTGCTAAGAAAGTATAGATAATTTCAAAAAGTACTAATATTTGAGATGGAATGTTTTCAATCTAAATTGCTCCTCAAAATAGATAAAATATCGACAAATATGGTATAAAACACATACATGACTGTTGCATCTTCTTCGCATTGAGGTCGACATTTGGTGGATTGGCCGTCCCAATCGCAAGAATCGAAGCCCCTTTGTACTCTGCCATTTACAAAAACCAACAATTTAAAATTGCTTTCTTGATAAATATGTGGGGGATCATGAATATACCTTTGAATTTATAGTAAGGGTACGAATTTAACTGACTTTTAGAATACATATAATATGTCTTTGCTCAATTTTCTATTAATACATTTCTTAATTTGACATGCAACATCGTGTGTTCGAATTTCGATAAATTTTATGTATACCAGCTCGGTCTTTGAAAATAATACATGCTTGCATCATGCCAATATGATATATTTTGTTGAGTGATGATATACGCAGAGAGTATTTTACGTACACTTATGTAGACACTGATCATAAGTCATTGATATGCATTAATATACATTGATCTAACAGATCACAGTCAGTCTCTGTATTCTGTGTATATTATGACTTGTTTTTTTTTATTATTATTTAATAAGACAGTCTCCATAAGTGATTTGCAATTTATACTTAGGTTTAATTTAAGACTGGCCCTCATAAGTGATTGGCAATTTATATATATTTTAATTTAACTTAACACAACCCTCACTAATCCACATGTATTCTCATAAGACCTCACATGCATCAACCATTTAATAATGACCAAGCTTTTTCGTGCAATAATTAAGTCTAAATTAGGAAAAAAAATTAAAAAATTACCCACCATTAGTCTTTGTGATTTTTGAAGAACAATTCGAAAACCATTTCATGTATAAATTTAGATTTCAGAAAGTTGCATAATGGTGCGTTTTAAACTTGTTTATTTTACTCTCTTCTTTTTGTTAGGTTAAATGGAAATACTTCTTCCCCTTTCTCTTTAAGTAATAGGCTATGAATTCAATTTCATGCATATGGGGTTTGTAGTGCTATCATATATATACATATATAACACCGAACCTGCCCACGTGATGCGTTGGTCTGACGCTAACCTATATTCATAAATACTAATTAAATCGAATATAAACTTGATATTCATAAAATTGAAATCACATAAATTAATAACAATAATATTATTGAAAAAAAAAAGGAAGTTTTCATACCTGGAATAGTAAAAAAATTGGAGAGATAGGGAAAGAAGAGGAGAGAGAAACCTAAACAAATGAAATTGAAAGTAGGATGACAGTTAACGTAACATGACAGTTTTATTTACTATTTATTTTATTTGTAATTTGTGTAATTGAAGGGGTTTTTTTATAAATACTTGTTTCAAGCCTTCATAAGGGGTGTTGACATAAAGTAATAGTATAGATATATATACTAGTAATCGTGATCCACGCGTTGCGTGTGCGGCGCGTAATGCAATAAAAATATAGAAAATAGGTATAATTATGATATAAATATGTGAATAATAATAAAAAAAACATATTTTAAGATTTAAAAAAAGTTTCATTGTTAAAAAGAGATAAATAGTTTTATTAGTTTTTACTTTTTATATTTTTATGCGAGTATGATATTATTGTAATTAATAAAAAAGTATAGGAGTATTTTTGAAATTTTTTTTGGCCAAATTAGGCAAACTCATTTGATTTGGGTTGCTTTATTATAATCGAATGATATATCCTCTTTAATATAATACTAATTAATAATTATGATTACAAAAAACATCAAATGATCAATAGGATTAACTCAAAAGAAAGGTACGTAATAAAATGTATCTTCATGGTCTTCTGATAAACCCAATAATTAGTTTTTATATAATTAAAACTTATGTTGGACAAAAATAGAGATGTCGTGAGTGTGTGTACTAAGTACTCCTTGATAGAATATATAGAATATGATATTCTATTCTTTCCGTGTTTTCTATCGTTACAAAAATGAGTGTCGTTAAATTTAACAAAAATATAACAAAATATATATTGTGATGGTATCGTTCTTTGTAGTCAATATTGTTGGGTACGTTGTAAATAAACACAATAATTTTTACAGGAAAAAAGTGGACAAATAAACAGAAAATGCTTTCCTCAAATATATAAATATCAAATACAAGATTTAACATAAAATAATGTAAATGATATCGAAATAGACTAAAGTCCGAGACGAGGTAACTGCAAGCAGTTTTCCTTAAACGATATTTGCTCCGCCACCTCTGCTTCTGGATAAATGGGACACTTTGTTCCCAAGGTACAACGTCTATCACATGTGACTCGGCGGAAACGACACCGAGCCACGGTCGGACCGTTGGTGGTGCGGTACTCTCTCTCTTTATGTATGCATATGTGTATGTGTATGTGTATGTGTATGTGTATGTGTATGTGTATGTGTATGTGTATGTGTATGTGTATGTGTATGTGTATGTGTATGTGTATGTGTATGTGTATGTGTATGTGTGTGTATGTGAATATGCTATGTATTCCTTTATTTCATTTTTGTTATGTTGTGAAAAGCTAGATACATGCATGTTTTATAACAAAAACATATCAAGAGTTACATGTCACTAATGCCATAAATGGGGGCAATTAAGATTGTAAGTTACACAATTAAATTGCATTCACTTACAAAAACCTTTCCGGTTTTCCAACAATCCCCCACATGAATGCAATCAACTGACATGCAACGTGCATCCTAAATGCAATCGAGAGAACCACAAAAATTCACTGCATAAAGACAGGTAGCGCGCGCCTTGAATCCGCCATAGCGAAATACCTTCCGGATATACTTGTCTTAGGTTGCGTAATGCTTTGAACCTTTAGCGTTTTGTGTATAACAAAATAATACCAGCACAGTGCCTTTTCTACACCACTTACTAGGCCCTTTAAATGTTGTCCATATTTGGCCCTAGATTGACTTGGCAAATTCAACCGAATGCTCTAGTGATTTAGCCCTACATCATCACATAGTATCGGTCATACACACTCATTATAGGTGATTTCAAGTCAAAGGTGTCATGACTCACCCCACTCGACCTTCGAGATACTTGATTCATTCAGAGCTTCATGCTCACCCTTAAAATGGTACAGGTCTATCACTCTTTTATCATAGAAATGGGCTGAGAACTTGCAATGTCTATGGATTCCACACTGTTTGTTAGCAATTCCTTTTACGGATTTGTGTCTCCGACGATTATGTCATAACTTTGTCGGGACTTTCCATTATACAAATTTCTCTGACCCCGTTCAATAACTAACTGAATTTAGCAGTGCACGCTTATTGAGGGAACATATTTTGGCCACTTGAGAATACCTCCCAAAACTTCTCAGTCAATCTGCCTTTAAAGTGGCTTCAACATTATGAATTCTGATTTCATAGTTGATCCACGTATGCATGCCTGTTTTACAGGCCTTCATGAGACTGCAAGCTCTTTAATTACAAACATATCCACTCGTGGACCTTGTACTGTTAAAGTTCAAGATACACTTGGTATCTAAATACCCTCCAAACATTTTGTACATATCGTATAATGTAGTTCATGATTGGCAGTATACCTCATGTATCTGAGAAGCCTCATTGGCAAATCTACTCGGTCTGCTCACTGAGTTGGCTATACCTGGTCTAGTGCAGTTCTTGACGCACAAGAGACTACCTATGATAAGTTAGGTGTTTGTTTTAGTCCATATAGTGACTTAACAAGTTTTTGCACTTTGACTTACTTTACATAGAACCACGATCCAATGGGTTGTTCCTAATTCTCTAGATCTCCATTTATAAAACGCATGTTCTCATTAATTAATGATGCACCTTTTCATAGAGATTAGAGTATAGACATTAAAATTATCAAAACTGCCAGTATAGTTAAACTAATTGACTTTATTTCTCATGTGCCTATCAACCTCATTGTTGATGACATCTTCTCATATACACATTATATGGATAACATTGACTATTTCAATGTCGTCGATTCACCTTCACTCATGAAGGTCAAGGGACAAAAGAAGTTTCATTACTTACCCTTTTACCATGTCGAGACACTTCATCTTCCTTACAAGATTCACTTTCTCCACTTTTCCAGGATCGTTTGAGTGTTCACTTGTCTTAGGTAGCGTAATGCTTTGAACGCTCAACGTATTAATCACACTCGCCAGGCGTTAGAGTTTTTGCGGAAAAACTTCTCTTTTAGAAAATATGGTTCTCGTGCATAGAACAATGTTCTATATGCACTTTAAAGTCATATGCCTTATGCAATAGAAACCGATCAACACTATATTTTGTGCTTATCCGATGAACACACAATCTACCGTTTTCGATCCTATCCAAGTCCTTCAAGGAACAAGATTGAGACTCCTTCAAGGAACAAGATTGAGACATTTCTTAGGTAGCACCAAACTTTCATGAACTTATAGTTAGGCACCATGCCTTATATAATTATGACTGTTTGGTCCAACTTCCTAAGCGGTAGTTTGTTCAACACATAGCTTGCGGAAAGCTCACTTCCCGCACAAATTCAGAGTTTAACCCTGAACTTATCAACATGACATTCCAACCACACAGTTGTGGGAACGGTGTCTCATGTTCACCGTTTCAATCACACTGATCATGTATTCATATCCATGTGAATATACCGTTTTGAAACTAGTTAGACAATATCTAACACGTACAAGAATAGTCTATCATTTAATGATTAACACTTAGTCATTGGATTAAAATTGGTAGATTAACACAACAGAACACCCATGATTAAACATGTTTTCTGACAAGCCTTAATCCTTAACAATAGAATTCACGTATTAATTCTTACCTGAATGAATATCTCGACTGATTTGTCTTTATTTCTCATCAAGTAGACATATCAGTGTTTAGTACAACCATCAATAAATTGAGGAAATACCTTTTAAGCCCTTCTTGTTTTGCACGCATCTCAAATGCATCAAATCATTAAGTTATGTACTCCGTTCGAAATTTCGATCTGAAAACTTAGCAATACATTGCTTCAAACACAAACTCATATTTGTGTTTCAATTTAAATAATAGATTTAAGAAAATAAAACATTTATGGTTTTATATTTTCATGACCTACTATATCATGTCAAATCAGTGACTTAGTTGAATAACTCAACATGTCATTATTGACCACAAGAGTATCGACTAAAATGCTCATTTTGAACAAATAGTCACTCATGTATTGCCACAAACAAGCAAACTTATCACAATCTGATCCTAGTTTTTGGCTATCGAAAGGCTACTGCCCTTAGGCTTAAAAACCACTAGTCATGATTCAGATTTGTATGCTTGCACTTGTTAGTGGACTTTCAAACGTTTAACATTTTCACACATTAATGCCCCCACAGTTTGTTCATTCCATTTGTCCTCACTCAAAACATGCACACTGTTATAGAGAAACTTAATCGGTTTCAAGATGGTAAATGAACAATATCATTTATTTTAGACGTTTTAAGTCCACACCAATAAACCCTTAGATATTCTACCACTCGCCCGCAGACGTTATGGGGCACGACTATATTCTCAATCTACATGATCGATGGGTTACCCCCCACATTTGTGGGACCCTCGGGGTTCTCCCACAATTAATGTAATATAATATTACTCAATTACTATTCTCAATAATAGCAATCTCAACATATTTATAATATGTTCTTTAAACAACTTAATAAAATTTTATTTCAACAAATTATTAAATGTTTTTCCAACAAATTAATAAGATGTTATTTCAACAAATTAATAAAAGTTCTTTCAGCAAATCAATAAGATGTTATTTCAACAAATAATAAAATAGCCGATATTTGTTTATTTTTAAAATAAAACTCAACGGCGATTTATAATTTGTCTATCATCAAATTATTTGCTCTTGGATGAACAAAATTTGTTATTAAATAACCTTTCATCCAAATATGTAATCGACTCGTCAATGCAATTCGTAGGTAGCTAATAAAGCTCTCCATAAATGTCAACAACGACTGTCGTTACAATAATTTATAACTCTCCAAATTAAATTGCGATTAATCACAATTAATAAGAAGTTATAAATAATCGTCATTAATCTCATTAATGATCACCGTTACAAATTTTGTAACCCTCCAAATGAAATTGCAATAAATTACAATTAATAAGGATATCACCCATTATATCACCACATTAGTGTCTTTAATAATGGTGATTTCGCATTTGTAACCCATGTTATTAATATGCACTCATGCAAAATTAATATGAGTTACACCGGCACCCACAATGTTCTGGTCAGTTCCAGCATCCACTATGTTCCGGACATTTCCCGCATGAAACTGTTCGTTATCTCAAATAACAAACACGCACAATCTAATTTCGGAATATGAAACTAAAACTCCTTATTAGCAAACACTAAATTTCTATAACCACGCATGGTTTCAAGAAACTGATTTTGCAAGAGTATTCTAGTTCATTCCCGAAAAAGATTATCAAATTCTGAAAGATTTATTCAGCCGTAAACATCAGATAAATCTGATTTTACAAAAAAAAAAATCATAATTCAAACAACTTCTGTCGTAAGCCCCAAATTCGAAAAATCAGAAAATGGTTTTACAAGAATTATTTCGAAAACAGTTCTGTCGTAATTCCCAATTTAATGGCTTTTAATATATCTGTTTCGAATAATCACCGATTCTCCAATTCCATTGCATAGATCCATATGACTACACAAAAACTCATTGGAAATTATTAGTCTTTTATTAACATGAAAAAAATAAACATGTATAAATCACTAACAATATAAATATAGTGTCTAACCAGATTGCTCAGATAAAATTCTAGAAATCTAGAAAATATAATTATCACAAACGACATGTTCACAACATATACGTAACCTATTTAAGAAACGGTTTTATAACTAACACAATATGAAATCTCATTAGCACATCTTACTAACTCATTTTCCATAACATTTATACACTGTCCACTTGACCTTGAAATAAAGCCAATTAAACCAACAATAGTTATTTGAAAAATCTTTTTCTGACAAACTTTCGTTTTAAGAAAGTGATGTTTCTGGTTGAAATTTCAAAAACGTTTTATATCTAACTGATCCTTGTTTGGAATTTTCTGCACGATTGATTTATTTGGGTCGTTGTTTGTGCATTGAGGTTTGTTCCTTTTTTTTTTTAATAATATTCCTGCATCTAACCAGCCTGTGGGTTTTGGGAGGATTTTATAGTTGATACTTGCATACTTGAGGAGCTTGATGCTTTGTGTTGCTCACTACTTCTGCAAAAAATTTCGATATTTTTTCTTCTTTTTCCATGATTTGAAAGTTTGTAATAATACTGACTTTGTTATTTGTATTGTCGTTGTTAATTCTATGCTCTAGAGACTCGTTGCTGGAGTCTTTTATGCTTTGTATTTGAAATGGTGGTTGTTTCTCTATTTCGTCATATATTTTCTCTCTTTAACCTGCCAACGGCTCTTTCTTAACTTTTGTTTCACTACAAAATAATATTTGATTTAGTGAGAGTCAAAATCTGTCATAAGTCTGTAACTAATTTAAAAAGATGTCACAAATCTGTCGCAAATTGACTAAACTGTCACAAATTCGTCAAAAAAAGCGTCGCTAATAAACTCGTAACAAAAAATACCGTCACTAATCACGTCGCTATTTGGATATTTTTTTGTAGTGTTTTTCTTTATTATAACGATAATGATCCTCTTCCTTCTATCAGACCTTTTAGTCCCACTTGTGCAAGTCATTACATATTTTCAGCATCATACTGAATTTAGTGTAAAATTTTGTTGTTTAATTGGACCAGCAAAATGTTACTTGAGTTAGTTAGATTTACTTCCCAAAATTCTCAAACGCTAAAACAATTCCATCTATTCCCTCGAAAACTACACTAGTTCAATTCTCTGAGTTATGTGATTGCATAACCAGATAATAATAATCCAATCGAAATTTCAGAAACCGAAAACAATTACTAAAATAAAATAAAAGGGTCTACTAGGGAGAGAAATAAACAACCACTGAAGTCGATCGTCATATGTTTAGGCAGAGAGATGAGAAGCACGCGAGACTGGTGATCTTATGTATGAAAATTTCAGTAAATTCAATATTTTTGTGCGTTTGAAATGTCGAGCTTTAAGTTGATGTGTAAAATCCCATATTTTATTTTATTATATCAGGTCACTAATGTGAGATATTTCAGGATTGGTTGGATATCTTTGATAACGTGGTGGTCTTGTTTGATATTTACAAATTATTAATGGATCAAGCTAGTAATAAAGGAAATAAAAGTTTCAGAGAAAGAAAACATGTAGAAAATTAAAACCTTGTGTTTTATGAGTTAAGTTGTAACTTACAAAGAGAGATATAACTATGCTTTATTCAGTTCATTACTTAAGGGTGCTGAGGATTTGGTACCGGATAATTGCAGAATCACATAGTTGGCTACCTATTCATTAGCGTATTAAAAGCCATTAGCTTATTAAATTACCTAGGAGTAGTCGATAAGGTTTAACATCAATCCATCTGACAATTGGTTTGGTAAAATGAATAAGGAATAAGTCATATTATCTGTATTTTTTTTTGCATAAAACCTGTAATTGGTGGAGCATGTGAACTAGTCATTTGAAAATCATATACTGATGGTAACTTATAGCATAAAAGAATGGAAACATATTGGTAATTGAGCCCTGTAACTTATAACTTATTTAGCGAATTGTTCCATGCAATAGTATTTGCTTGGGAAGTAGTTATAGTAGGCTCAGTTAGTTGACTTAAATGGTGATTATTTAGTTAGTTTGGTGGACTCTAGATTTATGATATTATTTGTTGTGTACTCGTGTGTATTGACAGTAGGTTACTATGTACATAAATCTAGGTCAATACTCAGTTTGATACTACGGTCGGTAGCAAAAACTGTCCACGTTATTGATTATCCATAATCGAGGTGAGTGAGTTTTGTCTTACTATTACAAAGTATCCCGTTGCATATTTTGACAAGTATTAGAAGCTCGTTTTATTATTATCAAAGTACTATCTATATTTATATGATTTTTGTATCAAAGAAAGAAAGGAACAAAAGAACAAAGAAAGTGATTATGTGCAGGTTCTGTACAAATATTTGAATGAGATTGTTATTTTTATGATTTGCTTATGATTTGTATTTGGGAACATGAGAATAAGTCCAACGGAGAATCCCCGAATAAGAGGAAGAGGAAAGTGGGATGACGTTGGCAACTAAACGAAAGAATTTAGTTCTCAACGGTTAACTTAGCGATTGTACAAAGTTTCGTTAACCGGATCGTGTTAAGGAAGAGACTTAGCCGTCAAGCTGTGGTGATCTTAATTACGAAGTGCACGTACGGTTTATACACCAGAGAAAAAGATGGACGGTAAATGATTGAATAAGTCAATGCAGCTTTGTACCCTAAGATATACATATTATCATATTTGCTCATATCAAAAAAGAAATAAAGAGATTTTATTATTATTTTTTGAATGTTTAAAACGAGATTATCTTGATAAAAGAAAATAAAAGGGTTATTTATTTTTTTATTCCAAGTTTATTTAAGTTATTGATAATTGTATTGGGATTTTTATTTAAATAAAGTATTATTTTTAAAGAAACTGAAAAGGAAAATTTTATTTTCAACCCATATCATATATTGTGAGTCTTTCTCTTTCATTGAGCTCGTTTAGCTCACCCCTCTCTTTTAAAATATTTGCAGGTTACAAGCAGCTAATTAGAGTTGATATCGAGTCAGTTTGGGGATCAGACAGACCTTTAAGATTATGTGTTAATTCCGCTGCGATTATATTTTTATTTTAACTTGTAAGAGATTTTTCTTGTAATGAACGTAATTTTCGAGATTATATTTAATGGAACTTTTGATAGAAAATTGAGTTGTTTTAATGAGTAATTTAGTGAGATTTTTTTTATAGTTATTATATTTAGGCTTTGTTTAGCACGTGTCGTAACACGTGTTATTCAGCCGTGTGACACCCATCAGGTCTGAGATATTACATGATGCCTTTTTGTCAGTCTAGCCTAATTTAATATCAAGTTTTAATTACTCAGGAGAGTTTAACCAACTAAAAACTTATCACCATACTCAGGAAATATTTCTTTCATTACCTGCCAGAAAGAAAAACAAGCTTGAACACTAGTTAATTAAGACATTTTTTTTCCTGAAGTACACACATTACATTCCAACTTAAATAAGACAAATATATAATCTCCATATTTGCAAGTATATTTTCGAAGAGCGCATTATTAATCGTACAAGAAAAAAAATATGATGAGGACCTCTTACTTGTAAGTTGCAACCTAGTTTGGTAGAGCTGATATTTCAGTTTAAGGACTAAAAAATGAACAATCAAGAGATTTTAAGTATATCTGGTTGCCGATTATGCGGTTTTGGACCCTTCAAAGTCTAGAAGGGATTTTTTCGGAAATAAGTTCATTAATTGGGAAGCTACGCAACACGATAGTCTCTAGAGTCATCCCTGTGCCGAACCCAAGGAAAACTCCATAATCTAACCCTTCACCTGTGGTCGCTAACCCTCGAGCAAACGAATTCTTTCTCATTCTGTCCATAACGAAAATCACCGCTGCACTTGCCAAGATCCCGTACTCTTTCAGAACATGGCGAGACTCACTCAACTTTTCTGGATTCAAGCAAAGTTTTTTCTCCAACCCTTCCAAGATTTTTGAACTGTGCTGGACAATCCAAAACAGTTGATTCCATTCGGTAATACAAAGTGGTATAAATGCTTCAACGACAACACTCTCGATGCTCTCAGATACAGCGGAACCCATGAGCAATGGGTTCACACTGTTCAAAATCACTCCTCCCATAAGTTCGGTCGTGATGAACCCTTCACTTTTCGGGATAGTAGTTTGGCTATCGTAAATCATCTCAAAAAGTGGACGCTCAATCGACTTGGTTGGTTTCGTGCCAACAACCATGGCGCCTGCACCATCGCCAAATATCTTTGAGGACTGGAGATTGTTATGTGATGGCACGTGGAGTTGGTTCATCATGACTTCCGTGCAAATTATGAGAACGCGAGCACCGTCGTTGTTCTCTGCGATATCCTTTGATAACCGGAGCATCGTTCCTGCTGACATACATCCGTAGTGATTTAACATACATCTCTTTACTGAAGGTTTCAGGCCGAGTAGCTTGGCAATTTCGAAGTCCGCACCTGGCATTTTGGTACCGAAAGTCGAATGCACTATGAGGTGCGTGATTTTTGACTTCGGTTGACCCCACTCTCCGATAGCTTTAAGAGCCGCCATTGCCCCCAGTTTTGATATTTCTACAAATTCTTTTCCCAAACGTGCCTTTATGGTTGGAAATTTGTTAGCGAGTACATCCGACTTACCTTTGTGGATATCGAACATATGATCGAGATAACGCCTACGAGTCAAGTTTTCCTCGCCTTCAAATCAACAAATAATTTATAGTTACTAGCTAATTAAATACTTAGGTTTGAAACACTTTTATCAACTTTTTTTGAATGTTCACTTATCAACGTTTAGTCCATATTTCGCAAATCGGAAGAAAATGCATTTTACAATGTTAGTAATTTGAGTACCGCATTATCTACTTTGACACAAAAAATTATTCTAATTTGAGTGTCGCCGTTAATTTAATTGTATTAAGGCTAGTCACAGATCTTATTTGGTTCTATAGTTGATGAAGTATATCAATTACATCTTCGATTTTCAAAAAGATTGCCTTTCGATATAGATCAACATATATACATACAACCTTTAACTTAAAGTTGTGTTTATATGCTCTCAACAACACGATGTTGCTAAGCAATCGTCCAGTACGAAACTATAATAGTTTGACTTATAAATTTTTTGTACCTAAATAGGTTTAAATTGAAACTATCAAAATTAACCACACATATATATATAGTTCAACCATGGAAATATTTGTTTAACTTTTGCAAATTTCCGTTTACAATTATAGTATTGCAAGTTTGGTTACGTTATATAGTTGTTTGTGCTAACCAATATTTGTTTCTGTTTTATTCAATTATGATCACCTCACTATATAGGGATTAAGGACTTTAAAACCACATATTTAAGTTCTCAGAGTTCACTTATATTATCGGTCTTGGAATCAAAAGTATTCTGTTCACCAACTGTAAAGTTGATCAATATATATTTCAAATTTACTTGCATACATTTGAATTGATAATGCTACATAAGAATTCTAAATTACTGAACTATGCTGTAAAAGTATAGATAATTTCAACAGTAGTCATATTTGAGACGAAATGTTATCAATTTTAATTTGATCCACACAAATAGATAAAATATCGAAAAATATGGTAGAAAGCAAGCAAGTGTTCAAATTTAAAACATGTACATACATGACTGTTGCATCTTCGCAATATCGAGGTCGACATTTGGTGGATTGGCCGTCCCAATCGCAAGAATCGAAGCACCTTTGTGTTGGAAAACTTTTGATTTTCTTGGAATGAATGCTATTAAGTTTGTGGTTATAAAAACCATTTATTCCCCCATTTATGTTGGTCTTTTTATTTGTAAAATGAGTTACAAAGAAAATGTTTAAAAATGATGGTCTTGATCCATTTTTGGAAACACTTTTTCAAGACAAGTTTAATACATGTCATAACATACACATTCACACACAAACACACATGCATACATATAGAGAGAGAGTACCGCACCACCAATGGCCCGACCGTGGCTCGGTGTCGTTTTCGTCGAGTCACATGTGATAGACGTTGTACCTTGGGAACGAAATGCCCATTTAGCCAGAAGCAGAGGTGGCGTGGCAAATATCGTTTAAGGGAAACTGCTTGCAGTTACCTCGTCTCGGACTTTAGTCCATTTCGGTATCATTTACATTATTTTATGTTAAATCTTGTAATTGATATTTATATATTTGAGGAAACCATTTTCTGTTTATTTGTCCATTTATTTTTCCGTAGAAATTATTGTGTTTATTTTCAACGTACCCAACACTTTGTACTCTGCCATTTACGAAATTCGACGATTTAGAATTGCATTCTTGATAAATATGTGTGGGATCATGAACTTACAACATACGATGAATTTATAGACTTACCGGGAATAGGAGCATGTGCTTTTGCTTGGTTTTCTATTAATATTTCATGATTAACACTTTAATTTTACTTAGGATGGATGAATCTTATCTTACAGGCTTATAAATTTATGATAAAAGAAAATAAGCAAATCAACGCACTTATGCACATTGTTTTTTCGTTAAGTTTTTATTATTATTGATGAAGTACGCTTCATAAAAACTGAAATTTACATACTGTCTGAAAATAGGAATTAAGAAAAAACACATAATCTTATAAAGTTATAACTTGTTCATGATAGCTGAAATATACAAAGTAATACTACATAAATAATAGTCTATTTTAGACTTAATTTCTAACTTCTCAAACCATGTTGTCTTAATTTTACATTTTCTGTGCTTTTTTTTCTGTAAAAATAACATTTATAGTCAAAAACTTAATAAAAATCAGTAATTGTTGTGTGACATATTAGCTCGTTATAGATATATATAGAGATATGTATAGATATAGAGAGAGGTATGAGAGACAACAATAAGGGAGACTTTATTTATCAGAATATATGAATACAAGTGAACACTAACCTTCTTTATATACTAGAGGTTAGGTTTATACAAGATAGAAAGCCCAACTTAGGCCCACTATGAGTAAGGCCCAATAGTCCAATAATATCTTACAACACTCCCACTTTGGACGTCTTGAATTCTTCGTCTTCATGCAGTCGATCTGAGTCGAGTTCATTCGCAGTGCTAAACACATAAAAACTTTAGGGACGGAAAACCCAGTGTGGGACAAAACCGGTACCTAGGAGAAACTGTGTAGCCGAATGATATAGGCCGAAATATCATGTAAGTAACTAACCACAAGACAGTGTGCCTCATCAAAACCTTGTCAGAGCAAACCCAATGGGAAAATCTCTGATCGAAGGAAAAAGAGTGCAACAATGGTAGTAGTAGGGATCAACCACAAAACAGGTGCCTCATCAAAACCTTGCTAGAGTAAACCCAGTGGGAAAAAAATCTCTAGTCGAAGGACAAAAGAGTACACAGTGGTAAGAAGTATACAACAGGATACTCTCCCTAATTTCGGCAATCTTAAGTGAGATAAGATGGGAACGTGTTTCGCTAAAAACCTTGCCAAGGAAAACCCAGTGGGAAAAACCTTGGTCTAAGGACAAAAAGAGTACACGAGCATACGACTGGATGCTCCCCCTCACTTGCACACGACAGGGTGCGAGGATTTCGACTAAGTAGTAATTAGTACAATAAGCATTCACCTGGATGCTCCCCCTCACTTGCACACGGCTTGGTGCAAGGATTTCATATTTCAAGAAAGAGTACGAGTATTCGACTGGATGCTTCATTTACTTGCACACGGCTGGATGCAAGAAAATCTAACGTGGAATAGAACGAACATTCAACTAGATGCTCTTAAACTTCATATGTGAAGATTTATTTTGACGATAAATGCTAAATAGCATAATGTAGTCATGTCTCTCTTAATCGATAACAACAAGTTGTATTCTATGACAAGTGTTTTATCTGGATCGTGAGACAGAGCATATGTAATTCAAATATGGCTAATACTAGCTCGAAGTCATATACACTCTCTAGTCGTCTCATAGAGCACGAATAGATCAGAGTGATTTGTTTGGAGTCATACCAAGACCTCCAAGATATCGCCTTATTCCTAATGGCAAAGACATACCATGTTAGGAATATCTCTTATGCGGGTCTGATAAGTAACCAGCATCGGTATAACCGAAAAAGAGTTGCGTTAATTCGAGTACCGAATGGGGTAGGTACACTCGATGACGCAAAATGGGATAAGACAAGCCCTCATCCACAGTTACCTTAAGGTAATGGGAAAATGTCTTTTATGCCATTTCGATGGCAGCGTGTTAGCGCAATGTTGTGTCGAGCTATACCATTCACAACATACAAGATGTTCGTCCTAGTACATTAGACCAAGTACAATGATGCACTTATTGTACTTAGATATGAACATGATGGTTCAATATCTCTTTGTCGTCTCATCAGGGACGGACCGGGTCTATATCAATGGTGATCGAACGATCATGGGAGAATCTGATGACTTAGCGTCATAATGACTAAAACGTCATAACACCTTCTGGGAGTAGTCTGAATCATGGACTTAGATTCAATCTTTACGGGACTCGATCATCAGGCCGAGTCACTACCGTGTCTTCCCAAGATCCTTCATCTCGAAGGCAAATCCAAAAAAATGGATCGCGTAATAAAACACGCAAGGGCATAATACTTGTTCAAGTATGCCAAGCTGATCAAGTACTCACTTAGGCGGTATAGCACATCCGCTCGGATTATATTAATCCATATAGTGAACGTCTCAGTCAATTGAGATCGTGTTCCGTGGTCAGGAACTACTTGATTTAAGCATTATGAAGTCACACAGGGACCTTCATCTATATCTCTTTGTCTAAATCCCCATAGAGATAAAATCGTGACCACATTCATGGCTGCATACTCAGTTTTTCGGAAACTACTAAACTGGTAAGTAGGGGACTGTTATAATGTCCATTACAAAGAAATCAACCATCTCATAATTAATTCCAAGGTGTGAGAGAAGCCTTGCACTACTAGGCGCGTATTCTACAATCTCATTATTTTCATCACTCTTCCTTACGAATAACCAAATAAACGAACTCGTTTAACATTGGTGGTGTTGGAGCTACAGGTCTGAACACACTTTCGCTAAGGAGTCCACTTGGATTACAAGTTTCCATTAGTACAGTCTATTTTCCGTTAACTTCAGGCAACGGTATATGGTTCTCTGTCATAATTTGCTCATATTATCAGTCGTCACCGAATATATGAACAAGTAATCAATGATAGTCTCGTTTTGCTTCAATATCGTCTAAAATATCATGATCGACAGATATTTTGAGATTATTAGGATGAGGAGGAAATCACACATCTCCTTGATCCTTTATAATCTCGTGCGACAAACGAGTTTTAGTTCACCACCTCTGAGGCTGAACGAATTAAGAACCGGTCAACTTGCTCATATCGTGGGAAGGACGACAGACTGACGGCCGACGGCAGCGTCCTTTGCTTGGCGGGTTCGGCCAAAGCAACGTGTTACGACAGGAACACGGCGTCCGACAGGGACGTCTATCCTTGCAAGCATTTTGCAGAAGGTATAAATGATCTCGTGACATCTCATAAAATCATTAAATGCGTCTGGCATTTAGTTAGACTTGAGGGAGTCTATGCACTTACTTATCACTAAGTGCAATTTTGGGGATCAAGCTAAGACTGAGTGGGTTATGCCACGTTAGTTCACGTCATTTCTTATCAACGGTAACGTGAAAATCTCCCCCTAATGACAGGGAGAATAGTCTTAGCGATGTCACTTTCGCATATCATGCGGTAAAGAGATTTCTTGCCAAGGCTACTCTATCAAATAATAGGCAGGGGATTCATAATCACCTTATGTCCCCTTCAGAGGTCCATATTTTGAACGCTATAGCGGCTCAATCAAAATATTAAGCACTCAAACACGCGTTCATATGAGGCGTCTGGCTCATAACCAGTAACCAACTGGTACGCATTTAGTGTTTTGAGTGACTATGGGCCTCAGCCGGACAAATGCAGCAAAATAGCATGACCCCACACGGAAATATAAATCTTGGTGATCAAGACCAAGAAGTGTGTGCAACCATTTGTAGTCGCATCATCAAACTTTCCGTGAGTCCATTTGGGTCTGAACATAATCGACAGGATGTTCAATTTCAATTTCCAAACTCAAGTAATTCAAATCGAAATTTCGATTCTTACTCTTCGGAATTATCAAGTCGACTAGACTTTTCAGGATAATCCGGATCATGAGCCATCAACTTAATGATAGGGCTAAAAGTTTGGAAAGTGTTGCATTTATGTGGACAACATTAAAATGTGACCATATTGTTGATGCATCAAGCATAACCATTTATATTTATGGTCCGTCTTATGGTTGGATAAGTCCACAATAACTCCTTCAATTCTTTACAAGAATTCTACGAGTTCATTTCGTGATCTTTACACATACTAGTCTTTCAAAGTGAGCATTAATGGCATGAATTTCGGATTAATCGCGAAATATATTCTCAGAGAGAATCCAAATGCGATTCGATTATAAATCAAGCATCGTCTTTTGACCCGGGAATATCTCATCCGGTCAATGCCATAATATCAAAATGCTCTAATCAATCGACGACAGGCGAATGATAGTATAGACAATCATGTCTTAGCATCTAAATCATTTATCATTTCGACGACAGGCGAAATGATAAAGTAACTTTATATGCTTTTAAAAATTGTGATAGAAACCACTTGAAAGACATTTCAACTCCTCTAAAATACGCTTTTGATCGTATTGAATGAAGGCTATGTAAAGAAATTTTAATTCTTTCATGAGCTATTACCAGATAACACTGGTTTTCTCGAATATTTTATAACTCAACAAGGTACGGCAGGACCTACATGAGTATAAGACCTCATATTTGACAAATCAATTTGGTTTTACCAAAGATTTTGATTTGGAACGACATGTCCAGATTCGTTGTCACTGAGTACTCTTTTAGGCAAATAGTTGGTGAAATTATGTGGTACACTGTTACCCACTATTTCCAAAAAAAAATCAACTACCCCACAAGTATTGCCTAAAATTTCATAATTTAAAGTTTGGTCACATTTGTCAAAGGAATTTGCTCAAAACACTTTAAATTATTTCGAGAAATTTTATAAACAGGCAAACCATAATACAAAAGTATGTCCAAATGGAAAAATCATAATCCAAATGGAAAAATATAATCCAAATGAGCGAAAAAATGGCTCAATGATTTATCAAAATCAGTAAAGAAAGGTATCAAACTCATTTGAGCCACAAAATCGGGGGTCTCAAGAGTTTCCTTTCAATTAACTTTAACCACATTAGCATCGGTTTTTCCACCTTTATAATAGTTGTGAACTATTTAAGAAGTAACCGTGCATGACCTTTGTCTTTATAGCATAGAGTTGGCTCCTTGAGCATCATCTCTTGCTTTGTGACAACGGCCCATATTGTTCCTTTCAATTACTGTCTTGGAGCCACAGGTTTTCGATTTTGACGATTGTCTAAAATCTCGTTTGGCTAGGCGATTCATCGGGATCGCGACAGTTCGAGACAAATAACACTTGTCTCGGTTCTCGATTCGTGGAAAAAAAATGTACACGGAGAGCATTAATATCAGGCAAACAATTCGCCATTGACCCAATAGGATTAAAACTACTCACCGGGGTAATTTTCTTATCCAATAACAGATGGGTGATAAAGGAACATGGTGAATATAAATTCACGATACTGCTTATGGAATACAATTTCCAATCTAGTATTTTGGTGAAGGATTGCTCCAATATGTCAATTTCAGACATTTGTTCACCATAGATGTCATCACGTCTCAAATGTGGCAGCGGAATAAAATCAATGCCTTAGCATTCATCCTGATGGTAATAACAAACTCGTGTTTGACTCATCAAAGATGGCATCCAAAAAAAATTTTGGGCATCACATTTTCACACATCAGGGTGACTAACATGTGACGACGCATTAAAATCAACGTTTAAACAGTCACTTCGCAAGTATGTTTTACGATTTTTCTCATCATAGATGGCATCCAACATGTGTTGGGAGTTCTGGATTATTTATCATATAAAACGACTGGTTTATATGTTTATGGTTTGCACAAGCACAAACGTTTTTTCGAAACGACAGGTTCGAAAACATTAGTTTTGCTTCTCATGTGAATCGGTTCTCATTGATCGAACGACGGGTCGATACTGAAACACCAATTCGGCGAAACATACATCACTATATAAACACACTCGGGGAAATTATTATTTAGTCAACCCCTTTCGGTAGCTCTACTTGAAAGACCAGGAAAGACGGTGAGGGTGGAGGGCACGAATGCCACTTAAAACCCGACCTCATTAGGATATCGACTTCCGCCTATATCTTTACTAGACATCGTATCCAAATAGGTGAGCCTATTTGGTGAAGATTCATAATTTTTCCAACTTAAATGTGAATATATATGATTTTTGCTTTTTATATATGGCAATAATATTAACAATATAGACAATATCTATCTAGATTAACCACATATATATAAACAGGCAGTAAATATATTTTAGGATCTATCTAATCATGCAGTAGATTTGGTGTTATAAACAAATCAATTTAAGATTATCAATCAATGCATAAAGATTCTAACATATCAAATCAAATCAATTTAAGATTATCAATCAATCCATAAAGATTCTAACATATCAAATCAAATCAATTTAAGATTATCAATCAATCCATAAAGATTCTAACATATCAAATCAAATCAATTTAAGATTATCAATCAATCCATAAAGATTCTAACATATCAAATCAAATCAATTTAAGATTATCGATTAGATATAATCCAATAATTTACTGGCATATGTGATATTTATATTTATGATAATATCAAAAAGATATGATTATGCTAACAAGATATCAATCAATTATCTATGTTTATCGCCATATTAATAATTCTATACATGGTAGTACATAAATATTACATAGATCGTACCTGCTTGCATGATTAAATAATATAGCAGTAGCATGGTAGTACATATTTGCTAACAAGGAATCTAAATTAATGTAATCAATCTATATTAGTATTACCAAAGTTACACCAGCAATATCTAACACAATATATTATTATTATACTTCTATATGTGTAGGTTTTTATTCATGGTAACTAAATCATGCATGTTAGTAATATATTTTATTTACCAATTTTACACTAGCAAAATATAAATTAATATTATACAAATCTATTGCTTTTATGTGTAAGTTCTATACATGTTAACTAAATCATGTATGTTAGTAATATATTAATTTAGCAATTTACAATATACATGCAAGTTTCATATAAAGTAATTTTCAGGGTAATTGCCGAATTATCTAGCAAGAATTTATCTCATAAATATTTATTCTCATGCAGTGATCCATCTGACTTTTACAAAGTCACAAACAAAAGAAAAACTACATACATGCGTAGTTTCTACACTCATGAAAGTTAATCACCTATTTTATATATATATATATATATATATATATATATATATATATAACTCATGCTGTTATATTGCAGTAGCAAATTAGGTCACATGCAATTTTTTTTTACCTTCACAATTTATAAAAATAGGTTTATCTGTGTACCGTACGTCTCGCATTTTGGGGAAGGCCGACCGAACACAAAAAAAATTCAAATTTTGGCCGTATGTTTATAACCCAATATTCGAGCTTAAACCCTGTTATTCGAACAAATACCCCAATCTCTTAGCTTTTACTCCAATCTCCGTGAGCAAAGTGTTGATAACGTGTTGTGTGACATATTAGCTCGTTATAGATATATATAGAGATATGTATAGATATAGAGAGAGGTATGAGAAACAACAATAAGGGAGACTTTATTTATCAGAATATATGAATACAAGTGAACTTTAACCTTCTTTATATACTAGAGGTTAGGTTTATACAAGATAGAAAGCCCAACTTAGGCCCACTATGAGTAAGGCCCAATAGTCCAATAATATCTTACAACAGTAATAAAATTTTAAAAAAAAATTGATTTTTTTTACTCATTTTTTTAACTAGTATAACTAGTTTTATACGTTTATGATTTTTTTTCACATAAAAAAAATGGTCAAACAGTTGTTTGTAAGTACGGTTTGTATCTTTTAACTACGGTTCGTACTTTAAAAGTACCGTTTTGCCGGGATTCAAATATTTTGTAATGGAAAAATCCAGTGTCTTTAAAAATAGTTAATTATGGTTTAATACATTAAGTTTTTTGTGGTTAGCGAATTACACACCGTCATATATATGTAGATTCTTTATTACCATATCAATCTTTTAAAACAAATTAATTTTTGCGCACAAATGCTAGTCATGTGCATATCATGTGCATTTTTTCATTTCCCAAATTTAACAAAAAAAATTATGTGAAAATTTAAATAAAAAAAAACAGTTTTTTTTTTGTAATTCATCTCATTTTTATCTTGGATTTCAAGAAAAATATGCAATTTAAGTGATTTCAATATATCGGTATAGTAATAAGTAATTTTTATACGTGAGTATATAATTCGCTAAACATCGAAAGATTGGTTTACTAAACCATAATTAGCCATTTTACAAATGATTCATCGTGTGTATCTATTTACACTTTACACTAGTAAGACTATTCATAATAGATTTTGTATAATTAATCTTCAAATCACTCTAACTAATGGATAATTTAGAAGTGATATAATTTTTGCACAATTGCCACAAAAGAACTGAAATGGTTTATCTCCTTGAATAAGTTTTCGTTGAGTTGGGCCCTAAACTAAATAAGAAGAGAAATAGAGTAAACCAAACAAGAAATAATAGGAGAAAAGGGATGAGCAAATAATTTCTCCCCAATTAGTATTTATAAATGACTAATTAGGCAGATAAACAAATAGTAAAAGTGGTCCACAAAACTAAAAGAACTAGCCAAATAGTACTAAAGTAATTAATAAAACTAAAAGAACCCTGTAAACAATAAATAATTGACATCTTTAATTATTCATATACTGGGCATATATAGTAACAAGCAAAGATGGTTTCAGGTCATGTCAAAATATATGTTCTAAGATATTAGCAAGCCATAATTTCCGTGTATATTTGATTACCCGATGAAAAAACAACTAGCAAGTAAAAGACATCAAAGAAAGTGATTACCTGAAATGAAAATTACTATATGGTTGGTTGTTTTGTCATCAGTTTCGTCGCGTTTTGCAATTTACCAAATTTAAACAATTAGAAGTATTGTTTATTCATGCTTTCGGATCTAAATCCTGACCACGAAGAACCAAAAAGAACCGTTTCATGAGATGTGTTAGGTCCAGTCTAGCAACCTTGTTGAGTTGTTGTAACAAACTCAAACTTACAACACCATTGGCTGATTCCAAAAAGAACAAAGAACCAGAAATCAAACATATAGTTGAAAGCACACAAGTAATCAATTTCATATTTTCATCCATCAGTTCAATATGTAACCCTTCACAAGATAATCAAACTCATTTTAATACACTCTACTACAAAAATCACTCAATTTAGTACAGATTAACAGAAAACACGTGATTTCGGTGGTTGAAGATATTAACTTGTAACGAGTATTTAACCGTTTATAACATGATGACATGAGGGTGATGTCACGTCACATTCTGTGAAGTAATTGTCGCGGAGGGTACTATAAATTGAGTGATTCCATTGATTGAAGGTACTAAATTGAGTTTTTCGTGGTATAAGATACTAAACTAAAAAAAAGAAGTATATGATACATGTTATTTATAAGTTGTTTAAAACCTGTCTTGTATCGATACTTTTTGGTATATTTCTGTTGATGACTTCATTACTGTTAGATGTTTTAGTACACATGCACATATATATATATATATATATGGGTCTGCATATTCCTTATGTCTACAAGATTAGGTCATGTTCTTTGACATGCCGTATGTGAATAATTCCCTAAAAAACACTGCATGTATTCACAAAAGAGTAACAATTATTTTGTAAAATGAAATAGAACTACCATCAGTTGAAAAAGAGTTGAAAAAAGAAAAGTTGAAATAGTATTTGTATGGTTTTGGTTAGAAATTCTAAGATCTTTTCAGAATTTTGTATAATTTAGTTCCGTTTTGGGAGGCATGTTAGGACCATATTTCTGGCGTATTAACTCTTGTTGTTAATTGGTTTGAACAAAATAACTCAATTTGGTTTTTATAAATTGAAAGAGTTTAATATTTACAGGTGAGGTTGCAACTACAGTTTCAACCTGCTAATACGCAGGATTCTGTTTTATTCTGTCTAACTGCATTACTTAATCTTTAAAGTTTTTTATGTGAATAAAAGTATGCAGAATATATTCTCATTTGTTTAACAAGATTCAGTTTGCTCTTATTGAGAATATTTAAGTGATAAAGAATGGAAAGAGTTTAAATAAAATACGAAGATTCGTTTGAAAAGATAATGTTTCTTTAATTGTGGAAACTAGATCTATTTTATTATACAATGTCTTTATCTTTTCATTCAATCTATGTGTTTACAAATTAGAATGATCTAATTAGATTGAATATATGGAGTTATGGTTTAAAAAGATATTGTTTTATATGTTTCTTGTTTAAAGAAATAGTAACTCCTATTGTCAAGCTAGTCTATTAACAGGTATTAACAAGAAAATTGGGTCAATCAATTACAACATTATCTCATTCAAGATATGGAAAGGTTGATCAATCAGAAAAGTCCAAATCAATCAACAAGTTCTTGAAGAAACAAGATTGTTTTTACTCTTTATATAGTTAATAGTTTTGCTTGTAAAAAGAGTGTGTTCTAAATTATAAAGAACTCAACTTTGATAGAATACACAATAAGCTTTAAAAACGAAAACAATGGTGGGATGTGATTGATCTTTTGAGTGATAGTTATAAGTTAGGAGCAATATAGAGATAGCCAGAAAAATCTAGAGGAAGTCTGACAGTTTTTCATTAAGACTTGAATCGTATATTGTAAATCATTATAATATCATCAATCTAGGTAAGTGCCTCGGAGACGTAGCCTAGTTGGATGAACTCCGTTGTTAAATGTGCGTGTGATTTAATTCAAGTACATTTAATCATTCCAGTTCTGTCCATCATTATAGTTAGGTTCCAATCTCAGTTGCAGCTGTACTTGAAACCTAACTGCATAACTACAACTAGAACAGCGGATATTAATTTAAAGGCAGTATGTTGCCGGTCTTTAAACTCTTTTGTAATACTCTGAAGGTTTGCCTTCTTTAGTTAATATATGCTTACTTACCCACACAAAAAAGAGAGCAACAATCATACAGAAAAGGAGTGAATGTGATCTACTAATTTTTATACTATGTGAGGAGTGAGAACCAGTTTCGGAGGGCAATCGAGAGTTACAGTTTTTCCGACCTGAATCAGGTCGGATCTAGACTATTTAGTAAGGTTTTCATTTTCCACATACAGTTCTGAGTTGGTTTGTAACTTATGCCCACTTTGAGTCCATGTAATGTTCCCCTCTTATACATAAAATCTTGACAGTACTCCTTGCCTCTTTTTCCATAAATAATACCTTGAGATTAATAGAAATAATTGTAAGGAAGAAAATTAAATGGATGCCCAAGAGTACAAAAACTTGAAAAAGAATAATTGCTAGTAAGTTATAGTTAACTGCTTGTCTATTGAGAAATCTGGCTCAAATTTTTATGCATGCTTTATGTTCATAGTTTGACTCTAGCTTTAAGCTGAACGGTATTCACAGTTTAAGAGACCCGACAAAAACTGAAAAATGAAGGTAATTTTTATTTATATTTTTCCATTCGCTATAATTTATGGATTTTATGTCTAGTATGATTCTAGCTAGGTGTTACAAAAATTTAAGACTTATAAATACAAAATTTTGAAAACCCAACATAAATGTGTCTTTGTTGTGGTCTTATATGACTGCCACCACCTCTAATTTTAATTAAAATTGAGTCAAATTCATTTAATACACGTTTGAATGCTATACATGTTCAATTGGTTCCTTTTTTTCTTGTTGATTTAATTAATATTGAAAAGATTAAACTATATTTTTGGTTAATTATTCATGCATAACACGTACGCTTTTCATTTATTAAGTGGGCCAATATTTACATATTTTTAGTAGACAGTAGATACCGATCTTTTTCCCCAAGAATTAATTAGCAAGTATTGAAATTTCAAATACGGTTAAATGTCATGTTTTTATCGTCGTAGTAATAGCTTTTACTGCAAACTCTGACTTGCACTTCGAAGTTACCTCTCGGTATATTTTCAGTGCTTTTTTTACTTCAACATACGGCCGGGGTATATTTTCAGTGCTTTTTTTTACTTCAACATACGGCCGGGGTATATTTTCAGTGCTTTTTTTACTTCAACATACGGCCGGGGTATATTTTCAGTGCTTTTTTTATTTCAACATACGGCCGGGGTATATTTTCAGTGCATCTATCTTTTTTCTCTTACTACGTGTTGATATAAGGGAGAATGATTGCTTAGTAAATAAAAACATACCTAATTTTTAAAAATCCGGATTTTTGCTTTTGTGGTAATCATTGATTTGGTAAATTAATAAAAATGAAAAAATAGTTTTTTTTTCTAAAAATTATAATTGTGATGATATGCAAGATAAATTTTATGATAAGAATATGACATATTTAAAAAGGGATAATTTTTTTTTATAAATGCATTCATGACGATGGCCACAAAAGTCATAGATAAAACTGAATTGGTTGCCGTAAGGAGAAATGTATCCCTTTGAGTTTGTTATAAAAGAATGAAATTTTCTTCAGAATTGACATCGAAACACAAAAATAAGATATAATTAATACTGATCGATAGAGTGGCTCTCTACAAGATTTGTTTAAATATTATAACACTTATTTTCTTCCTTCGGTGGAAGCTAAGTGCAGACTATCAATCCCGTAATTTCGGAAATTACGATTTTTTCAATTTTTAACCATGCATTTTTATTAAATTCGTTAAAAACGATAAAATAGTACCATATACTCATCTTTGTTTTCAACTTAAGCTGCTAGTTGATGTAAATTTTGACACATTTCATTATCCATTCTTGGGTTCGCCCCCGCAACTTGCAGCTTTATTCGTATGCTACGTGGACTAGTACTCAAGGCTAACCACAAATATTTTTCTTTTATTTATATTTTAGCATTTTATTTCCATATGACATATAATTAACTAATGCTAACAGTGACATTATGACAAATTTCACATTTTTAATATATATTTTGTTTATTTTCGTTCCCTTTGACTATAAAATATTAAAAATGAAGATATCGTTCAATATGAGATGTCGTGAAAATGCTGTATCCACCAACCTCTAAACGTGTAAAAAGAATGGTGGTTGGTAATGTTTGACTTAAGCAAGGTTAACAACCCCCAATATCATTACCAATTTACTATAATCCACAATATTTATTTTAATTTAGTCATACTTTCTTGTTTAAGTTTTATAGCACACTGAATTTATTTTGATAAACCAACATGATGTTTATTTGAGTCCATGTATGTTCACAAAAGTATTACAAAAGAAAAAGTTTTTCAAAAAAAAGGACCACCCAATATCAATTAACACAAATTCAACTAACTTGGTAAAACCCCATATGAGTTTCATTAAAAAAATTATTTAATACGGTATGGACTACATTAAAACCGGAAATATTAGTCACATATCACATTTTATAATATTTTTTAAATGAAGGGTTTGGACCGAATTTTTTTTAAGTTTCAGTCACCCGACCCAATAAAAAAGAGTTTTAAAACTGTTTTTAATCTTAAAAAATAACTTATAATGTATACGGAAAAGATATTAAAATGTAAAAAACAGGTTAAAAATTGTTTTTAATCTTAAAAAAATATATTATAATTTACACGAGAAAGATATCGAAATGTAAAAAAATAACTTTAAAGATGTGTTTTTTTTAGCTTTTTTTTAGTGTTTATTTGAATTATTCAGTAAAAAAAAAACCAAAAAGTTACGAAAATAATATATTTTTTTATCACTTGTAAGGTGACTTATACTTAAAAATCTTTTGAGAGAAGTGACTCGTAAATAATTTTTTTATTGAAAGATAACATCCGACCAATGAGCCCGTTAAAACCCCGTATAATCAGAAGGCTTATCTCTAAAATCATAAATGGTTAAATTTAGCCGTATGTTTGGTCAAAATTGCTTAGTCAAAAGCTCCAAAGTCCAAACTGAACATCTACCATAATTGTCTTAGGATAAAAAACCAAAAACAAAATGGGAGAATGATTGATTATTACATAAAAACACATTTAATATCCAAAAATCCACATTCTCGGCTCTTAATTACTTAATATTTGATACATATCAATATAGCATCAAAGAATTAACATCACGTATGCATCAAATTTAAAACAGATTTAATCATGAGTTTTTGATAATTAAATCTTAAATGTACTAAATAATGATCGTTTCCTCCACAAAATCTGACCACTATCTTCAAAGTTACAATGCACAATTTTTTAATTTGTCATAGCAAGGACTAAGGATTTATATATGTTTATATCGCCACCAGTATAATTAGTGCACCCAAATTCAAGTTAAGGATATATATAGTATCTTCAAGAATTGTAAAAAATTATAGCTCCGTTGTTAACCGAACGACTTTCCGCTATAATAGAATCCATCCGTATAAATTTTTTCATAATCTATTCTATTGACGACACATGTTGGATTACTTCCGAAAAGCATGCAAGTCCTTAGGTTTAGGTATTTCCTTGCTCTCGAAAGGGATCGCAAGTGGAGAGGTTAGAACAATCGATCTGTTAATATATGAAATGACCTTTATGAAAACTTTAAAATATCAATACAGAATTATGCAAAACATATTTGTGTTTGCGATTATAACATTTGTAGAGATAGGAGTATAATTAAATAAAAAGCATCCCTTGCGGAGAACGGGAGAAGGCTTCAGAAACTTGATTTGGTTGTCACCGTTTAGTTGGAGTACTTTTAGTCCCGATACTATGAGTCCAATCAAAATTTGTGTCGGTACGTACTACGAATGACCATTTCATATATAGTCCTGATACTACTAGCACCATCCCGATAATGTTGTAAGTACATCATTTAACGTCCGAAATGGACAAATATATATAGATCGGTCATAGAAAATGTAATCAAACACATATTTTTATAGAGTTCACATCATTTTTAATCCAATATGATTCTCTAATACAACCAACCAAGGCCTAAGTTTAACAACTAAGAATGTAACCCCATCAACTAACATTTATTTGGTGACCTTCCGCTATCTAAATTAATTCAAATATATCTGAGAACTAGTTAATTATTACAACTTTTGCAAAATTATTATTACTTGAATAAACACACGCATACATGATGACATCTATGATCTATATATATATATATATATATATATATCAATTATATAAATTGTATTTATTATAAGAAAAAGTTCATTTAGTATCATAAATTTTTTTCGGTAATGTTACTAAACTGGTTGTGGTTAAATTTTAGCAACAAATTATGTTGTTATTTGTTGCTAAACTGTTACTAAAATTTAGCCATAAATATTTTAGCAACATAACTCAAAAAAATTTATGATGTTAAATGAAAATTTTATTTTAGTGATTAATAAACTGAAATAAAGTATATAATTTAGACCGGCTTGATCTGGCATAACATATATTTGTTTTCAAAACTATGGTTGGCAAAACGTCACTTTAGTTCGGTTGGGGGGGAAATAAATATCGAGAAAAACAAGTTATTATAATTAATAATCACTACAAAAAAAATATATTGACTAGTGACTTTTGTAACATATATTGACGCGTTACATTAAAAAAATGATCTAATATCATGTCTTTATATATTTAAATGTGACTAATTTTCTTGTATTAAACTTTGGAAAGTCAGATATTAATTACGTCCAATCGCTATGTACTCTTCATAAGATTACTTGTGAATTAGATATATAATATTATGTTTGGCAAATTTAATTTTGCATCACATTAAGTGACATATGCATGGTAGGATTAAAATAAAAGTTAAAAAACTAGAAGAAGAAAAAAGCCACCCTTTGTGGCATTTGTGCAATGCATTACTTGGTTCAAATATAAAAAAATCTCCTTTTTATACTGCAGGTTGTTTTGTAATTTCTTCAACAAATTATATTATTTCGATGAAGCTAATTGATTTTTTTTAGTTTAGTTAGTTAAAAAAACATTAGTTTCGCTAAAAAAAATTACAAGATCGCCATATTTGACAATTAAAATTTCTTGATTTTTTTCCTAACATGGGTTCCTCACCTCTCTCCCTATGGACAATTAAAATTATTTAGTTTAGTTGGTCCTTTATATTATTTTATTGTGTAAATGATAAGTGTATTTTTTGACCCCTATTTCTACCCCCCATAAATAACATTAAAAAACTTTTCTCTCTTCACAAGTTTGGTCCAATATATTAATATATATACCTAAGAGGTGTTATCCCCCTTATTCCAAATAATATTAAGCTATTTAAATAAATTTAAAGTTAGCTTAGAGCACTTGTAAAAATGTGATAATGGATATATTTTTCAAGTGATAATTTAGTGTGTGATTTTAGGGCGATTTTTAGAGTAATATTTGCCAATGTTAATAAAGTCCAATTTTTTTTACGACTTAAGTGAAAAAAGGTTCGGGATCGGTCCTGATAATATATATTTTTTCCATCTTTTTTTAAGCCAAGTTTTTAGACGAAAAAAAAGCACATAAGAAATAATATGCCAAAATTTTCATTTAATTGTTGCATATTTGGATTTGATTCAGAAAAAAAAAATGATTATACATTTACTCTATAGTTTGACTTGATAAACTTAATTTTTTTCGTTTTGTTAGACCGATTGAGTGAATGAAGATGCCATACATTAAAATTTTAAAATTAATGAATGTCCCACTTTTCGGTAGGATCGAGAGAGTAAGGCCTACTCGTACAATTGACTTCTAATATATGGTGTAGACGACCAACTCACTCATTCTCCTAAAAACTAAATAATTTGTCACTAATCAAAGTCATTTGAGTTTTAATTACTTTAATAGTTTTTTAGTTAAAGATACAAACTTATATAGTTCTAATATTTCATTAATTATTACACTTGTTTTCCCTTAAGATTAAATACTGTGTCATAAGATATCTTTTTCATTCATTAATCTTAATCTTTGAAGTTTTGAAGTAATAAGATAGCACACTGCATTTTCGAATCCCGATAGTTATCAGTGTAATTTTTTGCCCTTTTATACCTGTGAGATTAATTTTGCTAAATATCTTATTCTCAGATTTTCTAGCACTTTTAATTTTGAAGAAATTTTTGGTTATCAAAATTCCTAAATGAAGTTGTAGATTCCCAAGTTTTACCAATATAAGTTTAAATTTTTATAATTAAAAACAAACATATCTTTATCACTTTTACTGTGAGATTTATTTAGTTCCGAAATTGTCGTTTATATCATTATATGTGAGTTCAATTTTTTATAGCTATTTGCTATTTGGCTTAAAGAACAATTTGTCATTGGTATATAAAAAACACTATCTTAATTATTTAATTACAATTTTGGCTTAAGCAACCCCCGAAGGTGGCTTGGTTTTTACCTTTAATTACTTCAAGAAACAATACATATTTTACGTTATTAAGAATGCTACCTTTTTATCCTTTCAAAAAAAAATAAAAAAATTGATTAGTCAAAAAAATAATACTAATAGCAAGAAAAAAGAGTCATGTCATTCTCAACACTAATTACTATATTAATTCTTCTAGTTATTCATTTATACATATCGTTTATTTGTATTCATATTTAAAAACTTGTGGTCAAATTTTGACCGTTTGAATAAAAAAAAATAGAACATGGCAGTACAAGTCACGCCACGTAATAAAGTAATAAAAACCCAACCTACTAAAAACTCAAATAAAAATATAGTAGAACTCTAGTTGAGCCTACCATAAATTTAAATAATAATTCAAAATAAAAAAATTTGTTCAATTTAAAAATACAACCCACTAAAAATTCAAATAAAAAATAATAGAATCCTAGTTGAATCTATCCTAAATTTAAATATTAATTAAAAAATTTTTGTTCAATCTAATATTAATAAAAATCAAAACTTTTGATGAGCGGGATATACCATGTAATGTGAATTGATTTTTTGGATAAAAAAAAATGTGTAAGAAAAATTATTTTCATTTATGTAATGAATACTATGATACACACAACTCTAACCGTTTTTTCTTATTTGAATAACCAAATAATTCCTCATAATTATTCTTAAATCGTAAATTTATGTGTGGATGAATAAATGGTACTCCCTCCGTTCCTATTTAATTATTCATTATGAAATTACTGTAATTTTGACCGTCTTATAAATTATATCAAAATTGTCAAAATGAATTTTTTTAAAATATAATCATAAAATTTAACATTTGAACTATATGATCAACTTTTAAAAAAAAATTCATCACGGCAATTTTAATACAAGTTCTTGGCCGGCCAAAATTATAAATAGTTTTATAGTGAACAATTAAACGGGAACCGAATGAGCAGTAGTTAATTGAAGTTAAATTAATTGCCATTTGTCAAAATCCTAACAGTCAACACCAATAAATCCAACGGCTGAAAGAAATTCTCAACTAACTCACCAGACTTCTTTCCCACCCCAACACTCAAAAATACCATCTATTTAAACACTCACAACTTCTTAACAAAACTCAGGAAATTCAGCTCACAAGCTTGTAATTTCCTTAATTTAGCCTTCACATATAAAATTACACATACAACATATATATATATATTTTTACATTTTTTCTAGTGTGTCATACAAAATAACTTGTACAAAATGGCTAACTCTAATGGATATTGTAACGGTAACGTGTCGCATGACCCATTGAATTGGGGGATGGCCGCGGAGAGCATGAAGGGTAGTCACGTGGACGAGGTCAAGAAAATGGTGGCAGACTACCATAAGGAAATAGTCCGACTAGGCGGGGAAACACTGACCATCGGGCAGGTGGTGGCCATTTTTTATTTTTATTTTTATTTTTATCAGTACGAGGATTATTTACTTTATTCATACAAATAGAATATTTAGTTTATCGGACAAGCCATCATGATAGCTATCACCTTCAAAATTGATTAGCATTACAACTTATCAACAAAAAAAGCTAAAATCTACGAAATATCAGGTGGCGGCCATAGCCAGTGGTAACATGGCGGTTAAGGTTGAGCTGGCGGAATCTGCACGTGCTGGCGTGGTGGCGAGTAGCGATTGGGTGATGGAGAGTATGAGTAAAGGGACAGATAGTTATGGTATTACTACTGGATTTGGTGCAACTTCTCATAGGAGGACAAAAGATGGAGGAGCACTTCAAAAGGAGCTTATTAGGTAGGTAAACCACTTTTGGAAAAACTACTTTTAGCTAGATTTTGTTAACTATTTAACAAAAGTCAACATTTTATTTTTATCAAACTTACAAATCTACGCTTACTTTTATTTGAATCATAACCACTTTTACTATTACATGGTTAACCCATGTAATAAACAAATATCTAAGAGTAGTAATATGGTAAAAGTGCATAACCATTTTTAATATTTTAAGAAAATGGACAAGTAAATTGGAACGGTTCAAAATGTAATACCGAACAAGTAAATATGAACGATAGGAGTATATTCAATACTTGCTAACACCTCCATTCTCATCTATGTAGAAACATACACAATGATATAGCAAGATTTTGCTTTCTCATCTATGTAGAAACATACACAATGATATAGCAAGATTTTGGTTTAAGGAAAACCCAAAAACAATATTATGAGGCCTGGGCTTGTTTGGATCTAGCTTGTTAATTTGTTAGAGTAATTTACAAAATTGGGAATCCCTTTGAATTACTTAGTACCTTGGTAAAATCACCAGGAGGTCCATATTTGGCATTTCCCAACTTATCATGATTAACATTAATTTTGCATATGTAGATTGAGCAGTCTTAACTGTTAATATTGGTATTGTTTTTTGTTAAAATACTATTGATAAATTTGTGCAGAAAGTCACAAATATACATATTGAAACCAATCTAGCCATTTCTAAAAAATTATTAATGTTGTATATATTTATGTTGAACTTCTAAAATATTAATTGCTATTTCTATCATTATCTACTTACATTAAATGACTATTATGCTGCTGTGCTTCGGGGGTACAAGTTAGCAACATTTCTAAATAAATATTTTTCATAGTAAAGTCCGTATTTTTCCTTTGAATAATAATATAGTAACAAGAAAAGTATTTTTTTTTTTTGTTGGTGTTGTTGTACTCTTTTGTCTCCCATTGTTTAGGGGATATATGACGATTCGGATTTCGGACCATACGTGGTAGTTACAAATTTGAGTGGGTCAAAGACTTACCAAAGCATAACTCGACAAATATTCATTTACGACTACAAAAATAAATATCATTCTGTTATAATAAGTCAATCAAAGATTTGTTGAGACTGTCAAATTTTATCATTTTTTTTCAAAATCACCCTTACGTTTTTTCATTAATTACCGTAATGTCACTCTCATAAATAATAGAAAATTAAAAAACTAATCAGCACTTTTTATCCATCTTTTAACGATTCAAAATTCATTTAAGTATTCTCCTCTCTTTTTTTTCTTCACGTATTTGTATAAAAATTATACTTATTTACTATATTTTAATCGTAATACATATCGCACACGCAACACGTGAGACACGATTACTAGTAACTGCATAAGGAAGGATACGTGTGTGTTTATCACTTAGGATCTGGCCTATAAATTCCTTGTGATATCATTTGATTTTTTAATATTATTTTTTTATTTTGAACAAATATATACTACTTGTGGTTTAAAAAATAACTGTATTTCATATATTTTAATAAGCAATTTCTTAGGCAGGAAATTCGACCATAGCTAATAGGAAACTCGTTTCCCTTGTCAAAAGTAGTGTTTTCCAATATATATACTTTCCGGTTTTTTTTCCCACTTCCTACTATTTTATGCATATTTTAAAAAAAAAAAAACACTTTCTCGTTTCTCGTCTCGTTTCCCACTCCAATTAGTGATAATCGTGAATCCGACTCATTCACTGTTCACAAGGTTTGCTAAAATAAAAAATTAGTAAATCTAGTGATTTAAAATTTAGTAGAAAAAAGAGTCCGGTCGGTCCCTGAGTGGATAACGCTTTCTCCGTCACGCCTTCTCCGAATCTTAAAAACCAAAAAGAAAATTCCAATATTTGGTGCCTAGTAATTTATACAATTGCAAAATAATATCTAGTGCATCCTAAATGATAATAGTTTGACCTCGTGAACTGAAGCAATTCGGAAAAAAGTTCCTGGTAACCTTGCGAAGGAGGGGAACCAGACTCCCCCATTTGGGGAGTACGCGAAATTCTCCTTACGAGACATTTTAATGATAAATAGACCAATCTTGTAACCAAAAGTCCCTATATTAATATATTATTTGTCATAAAGGGGGTAACCACTCCTATGAAAATGTGAAATGTCATTAAATTAAGTTGTTATATGTGGGAAGGATGGACGTGCACATATCAACCTTATTTTTATAATATATAATGTGTGATTTTGTGGCAATGTTGATATGTGAATCGTGATAAGCACACATAGGTTATGTACAAAATTTTAACATATTATTTAACCATTATTTATAGTAAAAAGAAAATATTTTGCAGTCTTATTGTTCCGTTCCAAATCAATGATCTTGCACAGACAAAACATGATCAAGATCATTTCAACAAGTTCCCAAATTTAAAAAAAAAAAATCATGTGTGGAATAAATTTTAATGTAAGAATATGCACATTAGCCGACCGAATTGCTTCAGTTCACGAGGTCAAACTATTAATGTAATATTAAAAAAAAAAATCACTTTCTCGTTTATCGTTTCCCACTTTCTGTAAAATTTCAACTTTTATACATAGAGTCTGGTGCCCATCTTTTCCGAATAGTATGAGTAACTTTTAATAAACCACATGTTCAATCATTATCTAGTCGATTCCCCCTTTCTCGTAACCCGACATTTCAAGGGTTGTACGAGCGGATATATTAAATGGGTGTATGCGAGTCTAACAATGCTAGACCAGCTCTGATACCATGTTAAATCTCATATAAGTTACCATTAAAAGGTCTCGTAATGGCAAGTATGTGTAACTGTTTATAAACCACATACTTCATTATTATCTTGTCGACCCGGCATAATATACTTTAACACCTTGAAACTTATTTACTTTATATTTAGAAATGATTATTGTGATGAATTTCGTGTAGGTATCAAAGTTGAGTAGACTTCATAAATTAGAACTCGGTCTTATTTCAATGATATTGCAAAATTGACGACATTCCCAGTTGTGTGAATTTGGACATAGAATCGTATTTTCAAGGAGTCAATCCCCTCATTTTTGAATGTCATATAAATTATAATGTCATTTGTATTGTATAGTGCAAAAACCTATATGATTCAGGTGAAAAAATTATTATATTCTCAGAAGAGGAGTTAGGTGGGGCTGTCAGGGGCTACAATCCCATATTTAAAAAAAAACAATTTGTTAAAGTCGAAGAAAAAGAATTATAGCAAAAATAATGATTTAGCCCCTCATATTAATTTTTTAAAATACAGCCTCTTCATCTACTGATCCTGACTCTGCCACGGTATATTCTTTACTTGTACCAAATAGCTTTTCTTAATAGGAGTATATATTTCTAAATGTTCTTCCCTAATATATTTTGTAAAAACCAATTGATCGCAACAGATTTCTAAATGCCGGTATTTTCGGCAATGGAACCGAAACAAACCACACTCTCCCACACTCAACAACAAGAGCCGCTATGCTGGTCCGAATCAACACCCTCCTTCAAGGCTACTCTGGTATCCGCTTCGAAATATTGGAAACAATTACAAAATTACTCAATGCAAACATCACCCCTTCCTTACCTTTACGTGGCACCATCACCGCCTCGGGTGATCTCGTCCCACTATCCTACATTGCTGGGCTCTTAACAGGCCGGTCCAATAGCAAAGCCATTGGGCCCAACGGAGAGGTTTTAACCTCGGTTGAGGCGTTTAAGTTAGCGGGCCTTGAAAATGGGTTTTTTGATCTTCAGCCCAAAGAAGGGCTTGCGTTGGTAAATGGGACCGCTGTTGGTTCTGGTTTGGCGTCGACGGTATTATTCGAGACTAATATTTTGGCTGTCTTGTCGGAGGTTTTATCCGCTATTTTTGCAGAAGTTATGCAAGGGAAGCCTGAATTTACAGACCATTTGACACATAAACTGAAGCATCATCCAGGGCAAATCGAGGCCGCGGCAATAATGGAACATATTTTAGATGGAAGTTCTTATGTCAAAGAAGCGAAAAAGTTGCACGATATAGACCACCTTCAAAAGCCCAAACAAGACAGGTAACAAATTTAGACATTTGATGTTAACATTTGTAACTTATTACCATGCTTTTGGAGTAATATTTAAGGTCTTGTTTTAGTTGCATTTTTTCACAAATAGGCTTGATTTTTTTTAAGTGAAGAAAAGACCGGGTTCAACTTGAGTCTTCTAGTTTCTCGACACCAAAAATATAGAAAAGGCCAAGTTTTACGATGATATACCAAATACAATCCAAATAATAAACTAAAAAACCGACCTTAAAAGATGCATATAGGGAGTAATATGAACATTTAATCTTCTCACTTGGCAACTTGAACTTTGCAGAATTTGACAAATGACAATCTTAAACATGTAATTTTTTTACATAACATGCTTTGATATTTTGTTTCATTTTGTGCATTGGTATCATAATTTTATCCGACATAACATTACGTAGAGTCTCCACCCATATTCCATGTATGCTTTGAATATATGCAATAATAGTAGTTATTGTCCTATTAGGTATGCACTTCGAACCTCGCCCCAATGGCTAGGTCCACAGATAGAAGTAATCCGAGCATCGTCCAAAATGATTGAAAGAGAAATTAATTCGGTGAACGACAACCCTCTAATAGATGTCTCGAGGAACAAAGCGATACACGGGGGAAATTTCCAAGGCACCCCAATAGGTGTGTCAATGGACAACACTAGGCTAGCCATTGCCTCAATAGGAAAACTCATGTTTGCTCAACTTTCCGAACTTGTCAACGATTTCTACAACAACGGTTTACCATCAAATCTCACCGGTGGGCGAAACCCTAGTCTTGATTACGGGTTCAAAGGGGCCGAAATTGCTATGGCATCTTATTGTTCCGAGTTACAATATCTAGCTAACCCTGTGACGAGCCACGTACAAAGTGCCGAGCAACATAACCAAGACGTGAACTCTTTGGGATTAATTTCGGCTAGGAAAACAAGCGAGGCAGTGGATATTTTGAAGCTCATGTCATCTACTTATTTGGTGGCATTATGTCAAGCAATAGATTTGAGGCATTTGGAAGAGAATTTGAAGAGTGTGGTGAAGAATGTAGTGAGCCAAGTGACTAAGAAGGTTATGACTTTGGGGTATGATGGGGAATTCCATCCATCAAGGTTTTGTGAGTTGGATTTTCTTAAAGTTGTGGATAGGGAGTATGTTTTTGCTTATGTTGATGATCCTTGTAGCTCTACCTATCCATTGATGCAGAAGCTCAGAGAGGTAAAAAAAATAAAAATTAGATTGTTTTGGTTGCAATTTTTGAGCAAATTAATATGTTGGTTCACTCAACTTCAAATCTAGTCTCTTTTATGTTAGAACACCCTTTTTAAGTAACCCAACTATAATATTTGTCCTCACTTACAAGGAAGTAAACAGATTTAAAAATTGCAATGAACAAGTCATTGATGCTGAAATATTTAGAATGAAATAAACACCTTTTAATACCAATCTCTAGTACATAATGAATGGATATAATGAATGGTTTTTTTTATATATAAACCCAAAGTGCCATATAAATTATTTCGTAATTTTCCGAAATATGCTTATGTCCTTATTTTTTAGAATTAAGGACTTAAAAGTAAAATTTTCCTAACAGGTAATGGTCGACCACGCTCTTAAGAATGGGGATGGAGAGAAGAGCGCAAAATCATCGATCTTTCAAAAGATAGAAGCATTTGAGGAAGAGCTAAAAGCACTATTGCCCAAAGAAGTCGAAAATGCAAGAAGTGAGATCGAAAGTGGAAGAGCTTCTATTCCAAATAGAATCAAAGAATGTAGATCATATCCATTATACAAGTTTGTTAGGGAAGAGCTCGGAACAAGTTTACTCACCGGAGAAAAAGTCAAATCACCGGGAGAGGAATTTGACAAGGTTTTTACGGCAATCTGTGCCGGAAAATTGATCGATCCGATGTTGGATTGCTTGAAGGAGTGGGATGGTGCTCCTATTCCTATTTGCTAGACATGCTTATTTATAGTACTATTAAATTTGAACATAACATGTTATTATTGGTATTTGTCATAATTTATACATAGTAGTTTATTACTTTTTATACAAACATTTTAAGTCGTCAATTGTATAAATAAAGTACTATTTATTCTCGTTGATACCCTTTTGTTATTATATATTGTTTAAATGTATATGTGACAACTTCTCTTTGCTTTCACTTATCGCATTTCCCTTTAAGCCTCAACATTTTTTCAAGATTATATAGTTAATGGTAATATTAAATTTAAAAAGAAACATTTGTTAAAGAGAAAAAAGTGGTTATCATTTCCGAAACTATGATAATAAATATACTACTTTTTTCAAAATTTTAATGTTGTAAATTCAGAACGTACTAAAAATATTTCGCAGCAAAATTTAAAACTACTAGCAAACGAAGAGATTAATGTGACCATTGCACCATGTTAATCTCCATCCAATTTACAAGGTGAAATTCTTAAATACAAAGTAAAGATTATATATCACTTAAATTAATATAAATCTCTCGTCGATCCAACCTCATTCGACATCTAAGCCGAGCCTAGGGTTTCACCCCCTTTTTATTCATACAATGTGACTTAATTTGACTTCTATTTTTCCCAAAACTTATATTGCGAATTGTTTTACGGTGAAATTTTTTTAACATTGAAATAATCGTTGTATTGTTTTATGCTGTCTAACTAAAAGCGATACGATCAATTCTTTTCATTCCATAGAAACAATTAAGACCAGTAATTGAGAAGTAGATTTCGAACAAACAAAAAATTAAATTAGAGTCCTCTTTTGATAATTTTCAACAACCATATATGAGAATGATACGTGAAGATTTTGGAACTTTTTTGTGTATTTTGGCAACCTTATTTTTAGTACAAATATGAGGTCCTTTTCCCAATATTAATGCTAGTAATCTCCTGTTTTTAAGGTGGAATTTGCTCATTAATTTGTGCTCTAGATAACAATAACCATGAAGATATAAATGAGCAAAATTTGTTTTAGCTATTGGTGATTTAAAGCACTAACGTGTAGCTTTTTTGCCTTAATTAATTTGTGGTGTTATATATAGGGTTCCTTTCAAGTTGTATTTTGATCTTTTATGAGTTTATGTTTTGACCAAACGGATATTTAAAATAAATAAAAAATATCGAACTTGGGTCGAAGATCTCAGCTTATCTAGGCCATAAAACATGTAACTTTAGTCAAATAAAATTTATAAAGCCAATTTTATAGCATGCTAGAAGAAAAAAGAAAATAAAATTAATAGCAACACAAACAAAAATTAATCTCAATCGATCGAGTTGGTTCCAATGATTATTCTGAAGAAACAAAAAAGTTAAATCTTACCCAACAAAGCATAATCAATCCTAATTTTTTACGAAAACAGAAATTATAAAGAAAAATATAGTCAATCAAAATACACTCTGAACATTGCAAACAGGTAATAAATTTACGACATAACAAAACAAATTGTCGAGCATCAACAAAATCAAATTTAAACAACAACGATTAAATCAAAATCAATAATCCGCTGAATATGACCATTTACCGGGATCACTGAGGCAATCTCAGACATATATCTAGCGTTTTAATGTTTTATGTTAGTGATGACATCTGTAAACCGAAAAAAAATACAAGAAAAACTTGTTTTACTTACTGTTAAACATAATGAATAGTAACCCCATCGTGAAACCGTAAATATTTGCATTAATCAAATCGTGATTTGGAACGTTTTTGCATAAAAGTGTCTAAAATTGTGTTCAACTTGATGTAAATATATTGTATGCAGGTTAATGAGACTTGAGTTGACTTTCAATTTAAACTCAAACTGCATAATATATTGCGGGTTGGTGCGGTTGATCTGTTTTTTTTTTCTTTTCTGACAACCATAGTTTGTCACACCCTCATTACCTATTTTATAACTAAAAAAAACGTAAGAACGGGCATGCACTTTTCACGACTATGGGTGCACTTTTTCGGAGGTGTGGCGACCTCATCGGACTAAAAAGCGAATCATATTTTTTCAAATGACAAATACTCATTAAATTGGACCTTAATTGCACATTAGCAAACTTGAGGCATTAAATAGAAAATATATATAAAAAAATATATAAAATTATTTCTCAACTCTCTCTCTCTCTCTCTCTCTCTTCATGGCCTCAAACAGAGTATTTTTCTCTAATTATTTTACAATTTTTCATAAATTAATAACTAAAAATGCAGTAACATCTATCATTGATATTTAGTTCTATCGGGTTTCATTTAAATTTTTTTATTATTATTTGATATTTTTTTTGTGCTCCACCTGTTTGATGAAAGTCCTCAGAGAAATAAAATTTAAAATTAAAGTGTAATTTAATAATTTTAAGGGTTAATAGTATTAAATTTATCATGAAAGATAATACCCAGAAACCTTATTTGTTTACGTTGTACGAATATTTTGTAAAAATCATGTCTTTATCGGGTTTTTTTTTATTTTATATTATATATATATATTATTTATTATTATAAAAGAAAATGAGTTATGCATGATTGTAGGGACTTTAAGAGTGTTGTATGAGTATTATGGGTTGATGTAAAAATAACTTGAAAAGTTGTTACTTTGTTTTGATATGTAGTTTGATTTATGGTCATTTTCGGTAGGGAGGTGTTTCTGGTCGAATTATAGGGATAGGAAATGTTTTGTAAGCAAAATATCTGATTATGAAATTTGGGTTGTCGAGTGGTGTGGACCGAGTTTGGGTAAGTAGAACATTTTGATGAAAGGCTTGGCTTTTGATGTGGGTTAAAACGGGTTTTCCATCTTGTCGAGCATTCTAAGTTTTCATTTATTTTTTTTGTATGGATTTCTTTATAAAGTTAACACGCAGTTGAAAATAGTTCTTGAATCAAAATCTAGACCAAGTTAAAGTGATTATCAGTTGGTTCTTGTGAACAAGTAATGTGTGCAGTTGCATGTGAACGGCGTTTTTAGTGAGTTTAGTAAATTTCTCAATAATTACTAGAGGTTATGCATATTTCATCATCATCAAACTATGCCATTATCCGAAGAATTCAGGGTCGGCTAGGTTATGCTCATACCATAGAGAGGTTTATTGGGTTGACGTATCATTATGATTGGTTGATGTTTACTAGAGTTAAGAGCCATTTCTGGATAATTTTGGATATAATTTGTCGATGAAAACTCAGTCATCTAAAGCTATGATTTGGAGTTGTCAGAGACTAGCAATGACAGAGAAGTTGTTGTTGGCGTGGCTTGTTAATTCGCTTTTCACTAAATTAAATTAAATACTAGTTGGTTTCCTTCAAATAGCTCATGCCGGAATCCAATTTCGTATAGAAGTTTCTGCTAGGTATCTCTTCAGAAAATCAGCTCAGAAGGATTGTAGTATAACGATCTGAAAAAAAATGTGTCGATCGATAATAATAATAGAGGTAATCTTAGGGCGTTATAGCTAAGTTGCTTCTCTGAAACAATCTCTGCGTGCAAATTCCCTTTTAGCTTAGGCACATAATTTTTTTTTTTGATTAGTTGCCCAAATTTGACATTGCTTAGCCACTGTTTTTGTGCTTGTTACTTCCGTGTCAACTGTTATAGCTATTAAGCTACCTTCAGGGTATTGATTTTGTCTAATTGATGATAGATTGAAATTTAACTGCGGGATTACGAATTACTAAGCTCATTGCCTTCCTAAGAAAAGTTGAGGGGAGACAGAGAAATACAATGTCAATTGCGTCGCCCTTTTCGTGTCATTATGGCGTAAAAAGGTATTGTATTTTGTACTTGGTTATAATTTCTGCATAAATGTGTGAAGTGGAACCACCCTTTCGTAAAAAGGTGATCCCCAAGTTTTAGTATTAGGCCTTGTTTGGTTAATGGTTCAAATCCAGTTTTTACCGTTGAAAAACATTTTGTTTTTCTTCTTATTCTGGAGTCCTGGATATCTGGAGAATATTTCAGTAACAAGTTTCATTCTCTGTAGGCTCCAATTTAAAAAGATCGGATTAGAAAAAGTTCCGAAAATGATTTATTTGTAGTTCCCTTGTTCTATTATGTAATTTATATCTCGTGAGTGATGGACCCTTTCTTCTTCTTTGGTTTCCAAGGCAAATAACAACTGAAAGTGGTTTTGGCAACAAATGGGTACTGCCGAAACATGTGAAATTACAGAAACAGCATGTAAAGAGCAGCTCATCATTTTCAATAAACAGTGTTAATAGTAAAAAAGTTGGTTTTGCAAAGCAGCTTCATGGGATTGGGGATAGAGATGGTATTATTATTGTCGACCATGGATCTCGACGGAAGGAATCTAATCTCAAACTGGGTGAGCTAATCTAAATCTCTTTTTGAAAGTACTTTTAGTGATTTCTCATAATCTGATCATCTTCTGGTCCCTTTTTAATTATTCACTTTTAGATTCATTTATTTTATAATCGCAGATGAGTTTGTTGCGATGTTTAGAGAAAGAACTGGTTACCCTATCGTAGAACCAGCCCACATGGTAATTTTCTAGCTAATATTCTGTGTATTGTCGATGCTTAATTTTTTTTCGGTAGAAAAACATACCAATTGACAACTTAGTGGAGATGATAGTAGATCAATAATAGAGATAATAACTTTTTTTTGTCTGTTTCATTTACCATCTTACAAATACTCAGTGAAATGTTAAGATTACACAGACAATTATAGATGACACAGTCAGCGGATGACACAATATTCTTTTAACTCGTAATTCTTGAACTTTCCCTGCACTTTCTAGTTATCTATCTCAATTGATTTTCTGATATAGGAATTGGCAGAACCATCGATAAGGGATGCGTTTGGTTCGTGTGTTGAACAAGGGGCCACTCGTGTGATTGTAAGCCCATTTTTCTTGTTCCCGGGACGGCACTGGCTCCAGGTCAGCTCCGGTTGAGACTCTGACATTGTTTGTTAATATAAAAAGATACTGGAAAAAAGCGTAAGAAATAATAATAGCCTCATTTGGTTAAAAACTGACCAGAAGCTTTTTCTTTTTCTTGTTATTAAAACTTTTCATCACATTGCAGTTTTTTCTCTTAAAATAAACCTCATATATTCAGTAGGGTGATCAACTCAAAAGCGGAGCTCTCTGGATGAACCCAGCCAGGGGTTGTTTGGTTTGAAGCTGAGTTTAATAGATTCTTTTGTTGCTAACACTTGTCATATTGCAGTAGTTTTGTTTGGTTGCAGTTTTTAAGCTCACTAAATTTGCTTAAAAACTGGCTGACAAGCTAAAAAACCGAGCTTTCCGGAATTTTTCCCTGAAAAGGCTTGAAGCTTAAAGCTGGATGAACCCAACTAGGTATTTTGTTGCATTTTTATTAAACAAGTGAGCTGGATTTATATCCAAGTTGAGAAAAAAGTTGCGTTGATTCAGCTTAAAGCTTTGTACTTTTTCAGGCCAAGAAAAGCTGAAAACCTCAGGTTTGAAGCTGATCAACCAAATCAAGTCTATAATTTAAGCAAAAAAAGAGAAAGCTGCCATCAGACAAGACCTAACTTTTGAACCTCAAAAAATCCTGTTTATGTGCTTTAAAAAAGGCATTAAAAATTGTGTTCATTTTGACAGGACATTCCTTCCTTATCAGCTGAAGCTGCCAAGGACCACCCTGGAATTCCATATATCGTTACTGCACCTATCGGTCATCATGAACTACTCGTGGTATGAACTATTCTGGTTGTTAAAAAAGATCATATTTTGCTCTATATAAAGTGCGTTAATGTTTTTGTTTGGCCACAACATAAGCTTACCATAATAGACTTAATTTTGTAGGATGTTGTGGATGATATAATACAACAGTGCTTAAGTCATGTAGCTGGAGATGCAGACGAGTGTTCGGTCTGTGCTGGTACAGGAAAATGCCGTATCTATTCACAATAAAAACTCCAAATCAGTTCCGTTGATCTCATAGTTTGTCGTATCTGAAAAGCTATTCCTTAGATAATGTATAAATTGTTCTATTAACTAGTAGCTTTGACCTCGTTTTATAAGAGGTTGGTCAGAAAACTGCTCCAGTTCGAGGTTCATATTAGTGTTCGTTAAATAAATTTTATTGAAAATTGTGGCCACGCTTGTGTTAGAATTCTAATTTTGGCATGAGAATTGATGTATGCTACCCATTAAGAAATCGACTGAGACCTTCGATTTTCGAAACTTTGATTTCAGAGCTTTATGTGAGCAAGCCTAAGCTGTGCAAAGCCTGGCTCGAGTCAACTCTATTACCCGAATTTGATGTTTATTTTTTTCTGCAAACGAAATTACTTTTGGTATTTAATTCATTGATTTGGAAGTTGTGGCTATTTTTTTTTTTTAAATACATTGTTGGTAGCGAGTTTTAGTATCATCGACTGGTTATATTTTAAGGAACTTTTATGGCACGATGAAAACAAATAATTCTTATAGTAACTTCCTAGAGATATAATAATTCAGTTTTACCAGGAGAGAAGCTTTTACTCATTTGGATTTTTTCTAGCACAAATAAAACTTCACTTTTTTTTTAGTAATCAAATCCATTAGATGTACCATCAAGATACATTTTTAATAGAAAGTCTTATAAATCACTTTGGCGTTGAGTATTATCATCTTATGTTCCACATAATATCTTAAATAACAATTTCTTATCGGTTCTCTGCACATATTTTTTGTTTGCTTTTGTTCAATGACTTGATCACCAATCTCATTTTCATATAAAGATCTAATTATTTAAGGTAGTTTTATCATGAATTCCTTACCTATTAATTTTAAAATCTATAAGCATTCATCTTCTGAAGTTTGGCTTATTATTTGTTAAGAAAAATCATGTTAGTATGCGATTTTTACTTGCGACAAATGTCAGCTGTGTATTGTTGTGTTTTGCTCCATTTGCAGAATTGCCTATTTGAAGGTGGTAGAAAATAATTGACTATTTTGTCGATCATAAGCTTCAAGTTTTAGAACTCTTTCAATGTCGGCTCGTCGAGAAGTTCTTTTGGTTTCTTATGTAAATAATGTTAATTTTCTCATTGTTATAGTTGAATTCTTAATTATTACTACTATATTTCAAGCTAGTTTGATAAGAGTTTATATACTGATACATCTGTAGGAAATTTTGTAGCCTTCCTGATAATTTTGGTGTTAATGATTGGTCCATTACAGACTTTCCAAATAAACTATAGTCGGAACACAGCCGAAGCTCAAAGAAAAATAACGAAAAGATTTATCAACCTCTAAACACAATCACCAAAACTCACATTCAACATAAGCGGTTTCAACCAATAACAAGCAAAACAATCCAGGTAAAAATAAAATCAACACCGAATATGGAAGAAATTCAAAAGTAGCGGGACAAAAATTTTGATCACTTTGTATCCGCTGTCACTTTATACCAGAAAAGAATTGCAGAACCAGTAACTATATAACCGAGAAACCCAAAAAGGTGTGTATATGTGTACATATTATTGCAGTTTTACCATAACTACCAGTTCAACTGTTGAATAATTTCCTTCAGAGCTGCAAACGTTCCAAATCCCGATGCTATCACACCTACGACTATGACGAGTACGCAAAACGAAGTCTGAAAAACCAAAAAACAAAAATTTGAGAGAAATACAATAAAATTGTCGTGCTTGATATTAAAAAACTAAAGCAAAAGCAGCTCTTTGGTTTGGCATAATAAATGAACAAACCGAAAAGAATGAACTTTTTATAAGGCATATCTCGAAAAAAGAACCAATATACAGTGATTTTACTCGAAATAAAGATATTAAACTTTGCGTACGTATCTAAAGTAAGCATGATTTCTACACGTAGTGTTATTTGCAAAATTGAATTTCTTTTCTTGGTATGAAATGTAAGCATAATTAAAAAAAAACTTGGTTTTTATACCTGGAGGGAAGTGATTTTTCCTCTAAGGATGCTCAAATAACAAGCACATGGAAGTATCAAGGTCTGCAATAGGAGATGATTTAGTATAAAATAAGAAAAGAGGAAATTGTAAAAAGAATTTAGTAAAATTAATTACTCAAAAACTTACAACTAGCATTGTAAGTAAAGATCCAATCAGTGACATCACCAAACCTGTAAAATGAAAAACAGATACGTTAACGAATATTAATAAAGATAAGCTCGAGCATTTTTTACTGCAGTTTCTAAGTAAATAAGCTCGCTTATTTGATGCTAAGAGAAAAACTAGAAACCTTCATTCAAATAGGAGTATGTTAGTTTTGAATGTAATCAGGTTGAGAAAAAAGGTGGTTTCATCCAGCTTAAAATTTCAAGCTATTTCAGACCAGAAAACCAGATAAGCTCAGGTTTTAAGCTGATGAACAAAATAAAGTCCAATGTTTAAGCAAAAAAATATATAAAAGAAAAAAAAACTAAACTAAACAAGCCAAATCTCCTTTTCAGGCCTAAAAGGCAAAAGAGCTAAAGCTGTCCACCCAAAGCAATTAAAATGACGAAATGAGCTTAAAAATGCAACCAAACAAACCTCTGCCAATAGTAAGATATAACTTACCAAAGAAGGGGATAGTGAGACCCACAAGCAAGGTAGAAATCACCAACGCGGTTCTAATGAGCATTGAATAAATTGGTGACTTTAAATGACGTGATGGGATAAGTTCCTCAAGACACATTGCCACGGGAGTCATGGTTAAAGCATACGTAATTATAAGTTAAGGAAATAAATTAAAATCAACTCATACAACATATTATAAAAGATAACTACAAAAACAAGATAGCTTCTGATGATTTTCTGGAAAAAGGATATTTGGTAAATGGATTCACTACCTGCAGAAAGGCAAACATAAACATCAGGTACAAGTTATCATATCATAAGATGCATACACGCATAAGTAATCGCCGAGAAGTACTGCATGGTGTAGTTTTCTTGAAAGTCCTACATTACGAATGAGGGCTTGATTTGGTTATAATTTTTAAACCCGGCCTACACATTGCAGTTTATTAGGGTGATCAACAAAAATACAAAGATTTCTTCTTCTTTTCCTAGCCTATAAAGGAAGAAGTTGATGCTGGATAAATCCAACCTTCTCTCAGGCTCGAAATAAGACAATTTAATAATTTATTTGCTTTTTGGCAAGTGCTTACAGACGGAAATAATATTACTGTAAAAATGCATTTTATACACATGATATAGGAGAAAAAATCAAAATTCCGAAAACGTACAGTTGTCCAAACAGCAATTTTAGTAGCAACCAATTCTTGAGGCATATTGAGAGTGAACTGAGAGAGAGTTCCTTCTCCAAACATCATGTATCCCATCACAGCTACTCCCGCGTACATCACCGTACACAGAGCAAAACTGCATTCAGCATAGGAAACATAAGGAACTAACTTTATCGACTAAAAAGAACAGAATTCTTTAATGCATTTCATCCATCTTATTTACATACCTAGTGAAAAGAACGGAAGGAAATTGGCTACGGTTCTCCATAGATGTATATATATTGGGAAATACGGCATGTCCAGAGTAGCAATATCCATACAAACCAATAGCAACAGGTAAAGTGCCAAGGTTGAAAGTTGATCCTTTGCTCTCAAAGCCAACTTTATCGACTAATCCGACCCAAAATAAGCAAATAACTACAAGTATTGAGGCAACCACTCCGCCAGCTGCAACATAAATAATATAAAACCATATATAATTCATAAAAATTATTAAAAAAAGAGAGGAAAACTAGGAAAAGATACAACCTGAAAGACTGATTTAGCAACTTAAGAGGTGATCTTTCTTTCAGTATAGTCATGCATATGGACCGTGTGCGGTATAGGATACCTTATAATTTTCATGCCGATGGACTGTTCTTTAGAACCATTTCTGATATGATACCAAATAATGACTTACCTAGTGAAAAAAATCGAAGGAACCTGGCTACGTTTCTTCATAGAGGTATATATACCAAGTCTTGTTTGGTTGTAGCTTATAAACTTAGCTTAATGCTTTCTTGCCAAAAATTTAGACTGTATATGGTTTGATCAATTTAAAGTTTTGACTTTTCTGGGTTTTCAATCTGAAAAAGCAACCAACTTTAAGCTGGAGGAACCCACCTTTTTTACTCAACTCCAAAATCCAGTTTAGTACGGAATCAAATGCTGGAAAATGCATGTATTATAGCTAATGCTAGTAAAAAGTTTGATAGGATCGCTCCAATTATTCCTTTTATTGGTTTGTTGTCTAAAGCTAAATTTTGAAACCCATTACATCCCATTAGTAAGCCAGTCTGGGTCGATTTATCCAATTTGGATATTATTGACCGATTTGGGCGTATACATAGAAATAGTTCTCATTATTATAACGGATCCTTAAAAAAATGAGTTTGTACTGAATAAAATGTATAATTTGACATTCTTGTGCGGGAACTTTAACTCGTAAACACAAAAGTCCCATACATGCTTTTCTGAAAAGAACTAGCTTCTGATTATTGGAAAATTTCTTTATGCTTAAAAAATGTAGCCAAACAAGCTCGGGAGCCAAGAAATAGATGTTTTCTTTCACTTTAGTCATATGTATTGACAGAATGACTGTATCATTGATCAACAGCATATGAGAGTACAGAGAAAGTAAAATTAGCCTTTCTAGTTTTTACTAAATAAATCTAGTAAAACGCACTGAAAGAAATTCCATGAGCGCTGAAAAGGTATGTGAATTTAATTTAAAAAGAAACATATGCAATAATCTTACCTGAGATGTAGCTAAGCACTCTTAGGTCTTTGAGCCAAACAGTTGGGAGAATAGCAAGGGTTGCCAATAATCCGAACAAATGGTTTGAATTTAAATAAATGCCACCAAGACTTAAGTACGCATCAGGGAATAATGAAGATAAGTTATCGCTCTCAAGAATTATATATTCTATACAACACGCCTGCAAGTAAAACCACAATAGAAAAGAAACAATCATTTTGATGGAAGAAAATGATTAGCTTTAGCGAAAGATGTTTCCGTTTCGAAAAGTTTGACCAATTTTTTTATGTACCTATCATCCATAGAAATTAGAGAATTCTCATTTAACAGGATAGAAATAACATAAGAGAATAAGTTAAGATGAGAAACTGTACTTACATATAGTTCGGCGTATAGAATTATCTGCAAAATAGAGAAACACCAGATGAAAACAAGTTATCAAAAATTTAGAATCATGGTGTAAATAACCAAGTTATAAAATTACTAATCTTCATTATCTTGACAAACCACGGCTAATATACTTTCTGGTATTCTCACTTTTTCAATATCACTTTTTTTTTTCTTCTATATCTATAACTTAAACTCTTTAACACCACCTAATTTTTGAGAAACTTACTGATATAGAAAGTCATCCTGTTTTATTGAGTGATTACTAGTTATCATGTAATATTAATTACTAGTTATCCAACAACAGCACGAAGAATTGATATATATCCTCACTTTTTCCAACTGTTAAGGTATTCACGGCTTATATACTTTCTAGTATTCTCTCTATTTCAACTCTTATGACAGACCTAATTAGTTTGAAAAACATTTTGCCATTCCAAATGTATTACAGGAAATTGTATGTTCTCACATTTCAGTCATTACGTCTTTCATTCGATTTCCATGCATTACTACATACTAAAACTCCTGTATTTTCCTAATCTTTGAAACACATACCGATAAAGCAAAACATCCTGTATTTTCAAGAGAATTGCTAATTATTATCACTAGTTATCATTTCCCAGTCGTATCGAAAAGAATATATTTAAATGCTCACTTTTTCAGCACCTAATTTTTTTTCATTTTGCGTACATTAATATCAACTTACACTATTGAATTTTTTAAGTTTTCAAAAATTCGCTGATATAGCAAATAGTCCTGCATTTCCAAAAGCACTTTTAGTTGTCACTCTTCCCAAAATCAAGAAAATACTTACATTCTCACCTTTTCAGTTCCTACGCGCTTTCCCACTTCCATACATAAATAATGACTAGAACTATCAGAACAGCCTAATTTTAAGAAAACTTACTGAAATTGCAAAACGTCCTGTATTTCCAAAAGCAGCTTGGCCAATATCGGGATAAGTTTCAAGCCCAGGTTGGCTATCTAGGCAAGAACGCAACAGAATCCCGGTATAAAAAGAAAGTACCGAAAAAATAAATAAAATTGTGAGCCCAACCCATCCACCTTCCTTAGCAGCATACGGAGTAGAAAGGATCCCCACTCCACATAGGACGTTCATACCTGCATGACGCCACAATTTAAAAATAAATAAAATATATTCCATTATTAAAGGAAATGTTGAGAGTATTTTCCCCCCTTTTTGAGTGCCCATTATAAATGGTGGAAGCATAATTGTCAAGAACTATTGAAGCACCTACACGATTTATAAACGTCAAAAGATATTTCTTTTCCCGTATGAGCATACCGAATTCATAAAAACGGCTATTTATACATGTAAATGTGTGAAACATCTGGGAGATCATCTTGCTCTACTATAAGCCGGTAACTAACTTGAACGTAACATCACCTCCGTCAAATTTACCTTCTTCTTCATTGTTTATAGCCGTGAGTTCGTAACTCAAGAATTTACTCGTGGCAAGGGAAATTGAAAAACTAGACATACTTTCTGCCATCAATGCTTACATATCTCATCATTATTACTTATATTATAACTCATAAAAGTTACTCACTATAGTCTATCAAAAGAAAATGAGAGAACAAAAAATAAAAGGTATTCATGCGTTAAAACTTCCCTAGGCAGAAAAAGTCAGGATCACCATATGGTTGACTCTGGCAATTACTAAAAATATTTTAGTTAAATACCATTAAGTTACATATCTTGGAAGAAAATATGCTAGATCACCAATCAGAGTTGACAAGAAAAATATTGTTTCGAGCCTAATGGTACTTTTGATGGGCATACATATCACTTCGGATACATGCATACTATTCAATATGCACTAAATGGGTGTGAAAAAGTGTTCACTAGACTACCGGAAAATAAGTCCAAATATTTATTTTATTGGGAATCTTCCCAAATTCTTAAGGTTTATATATAAAGAACTAGAGGTACAAAAAAAAGGTGAATGCAACTTACCATTAAGCACTGCTTGGCCATATGAACACTGGCCAGAAATGGGGAGTTCATGAGAAACTGTTGAAGCTTTTCTAATGGACGATTTTATCGGAAGCGGAGGTTGAAGAGAATGTGAACTCCGTCTTTGTTTCGACTGTATTTCCTCTTGATCAGATGGCAAAAGCGGTTTAGTCAGTGTAGGTAAAACTTCGGGAGTGTGTCGCCTAATCAGCGTTGATGAGAGAAACGAACTGCCTATTCTTGATATTGGAGTTGTCGCGAGAAATGATGATATACTCGGTGATGGCACGCTACTATAGAGATCAATAGATTGCCTGTAATTTTAATGGGAAAAAAGTAAGTCTTCTGACAAGGTAATACATCGAACACCGCATAATCAAGAAAAATCTGCTAAGATTTGTGTAGATTATGTACTTAAATAAATGATTATGTCTGAACTATTGTACACATTTGCTTGTTCAGTCATTATTTTGCAAAATAATCTGTAATCAGTTAGGCCTAATATGTCATATAAAATAACCAAGTATGAGAAGCTTTACAAACATTAATAGAAAAAAGCGAATTCTCGGAACAAGATGAACAACCAAACACTGCCCAATTGCAGAAAATCTGACTATGGCTTTGTTTGGTTGCAACGGTCAAGCTCAGATTTTTGTTCACCGGCTTAAAAATTGGGCTCCATTTGGTTGACTAGACTAATAGTGGAGCTTTCCGGCGTTAGAGTTTTAATGCTAGATGAACCCAAAATTTTCTCAAAAACAGAAGATCCAGGCTATCAAAAGCTGCAAGCAACCAAGCCCTAAGTAAGAGCAATTGTACACCTTTGCTTCTTGACACATATTTTCCAAAACTATTTGCATTTAGGTAGGTGTAAAAGAGTAAAAGACCATGAAGAAAATCCAATAATGAACAAGGAACACGCTGTAGGATATTTAAATCGAGGAATATAATCTAATTGAAGAATTTATGACGTCCAAACATACTATTAAGTTGGTCAACTTAAAAACAAACGATTTTTTTCCCTTTTTTGTTTAGAAATAGGATCAACTAAAAAGCAGAAAATTGAAGACACACTCTGTGTCTGTCTACACCACTTCAACAAAAAGTATAATCATAATTGAGAATATTCATTAAAAGAAATGACAATCTGGCTCTTTCTTAGGAGCAAAAGCAATATACAAAAGAAGAAGGGAAATGATGGCAACACAAACCTAAATTTAAATACTAAAGCTAGTCGTAAACTTCCTTGTTAGACAAAACAGTTTCGCAGGAAAATTCATGATTTGTGGGAACCAAACCTATCACTATCAAACAAATACCTGATGAAGACAGAATTATTTTCCGAAGATTTTGCATAATGAATTGATTGCTAAGCAAAGCAAAATAGAAAAAAGGTATTCCAAAAACGGAAATTTTACCTATAACTTTGAGGCCAAGCTTGAGAATTTTGTTTGCCCCTGTGATGATTATCATCGGAAAAATTCGAAGAATCTGAATCATCACCATCATCTTCGCCTTTTTCGAAATCCTTTTCTTCATCTTCATCACTTTCAATGTAAAAACTCTGCTCCGAAACCGAATTCTTCATCATCTCAATTTAGCTGCTGTCAAAAGGCTAAAACCTATAAGCCTCTTAGTTTTTAGATTATAAAAATCTCATTTCACCGACAAACATTGGCAAACAACATAAGGCTTGTTTGTCAGCTCAAAGTAAATAATCTGGATTATTAAGACTTAGAGAAAAATATTGTTTGTAGATGGCAAATCGGAAAACTATGTTTGAAACACAACCAAATGCACTGCACCAGAAAAGAAAATTAAGTGCATTATGCTATGGATAGATTTTTTGTTGTTGTTGTAGTTATTAGTAAATAAGTTAGCTTATTTAATCATGAAAAGAATGCTGGTTCATCCAACTTAAAACTTCTACAATTACAGGACATAAAACAAAGAAAATAATCTTTTTAAGCTAACCAACCAAATAGACTCCAACTTAAAAGCAAATTGTTAAAGTTCAAATGCTATCAAACAACCCAAAAATCCACATCTAGGCCAATATGGGCAGTTTGTAAATACAATAAAGTTCCAATATAAATATTACCAAACACTAGCTAGACAGAATATTCTGTATACAGATCTAAGGTTCAAATCCAGCTAAAGTACAAAAGAAAACAAAAAGTCTTTACCTTTTCACAGATTTGATTCACTTTTAACTTTTACTTTGAAAGCTTTCTTTGTAACAGAATACAAAAACATTATATCCTGGGAATTTAAATAAATTATACAGAAACACACACAAAAGCATACTCCATAAATTCAGACTCAGCAAAAATAAGAAAAATAAAAAAATAATATTGATTTATAAAATATATTTACTCAGGATCACTGTTTTAAAAAGCGCGCTTCGTAGTAACAAAGTTATATTCAAAGCTCGATTCAAAACTTAAAAAAAAATCTTAAAAAGCTCGCTTTTACGCTCTTGCAAAAACGCTTCAGCTAAGATTTCTCTTTTTAAAACAGTGCTCAAGATACATAACATATATTCGAAATTCTATCTTTACAAAATAAATTAAAATTCTATCTTTACCAATCAAAGGTTATTCACAGAAACTGAAATTTTGATTACAAAAGAACCCAAAATTAAGCCCAGTAACAAAAAATAATAACCAAGAAAAATACCAAAGATAGGAAAATTTTCAGCAAAACCTTGAGGTGAAACAAGCAAAACATGAAAAAAAATAAACACACTAAATTTAGATAGCTAAAGTTACCAATCAAAGGTTATTCACAGAAACTGAAATTTTGATTACAAAATAACCCAAAATTAAGCCCAGTAACAAAAAATAATAACCAAGAAAAATAGGAAAATTTTCAGCAAAACATGAAGAAAAAAAAAAAACTAAATTTAGATAGCTAAAGTTACCAATTAAAGGTTATTCACAGAAACTGAAAATTTAATTACAAAATAACCCAAAATTAAGCCCAGTAACAAAAAATAATAACTAAGAAAAATACCAAAGATAGGAAAATTTTCAGCAAAACATGGAAAAATTTAGATAGCTAAAGTTACCAATCAAAGGTTATTCACAGAAACTGAAAATTTGATTACAAAATAACCCAAAATTAAGCCCAGTAACAAAAAAATAATAACTAAGAAAATACCAAAGATAGGAAAATTTTCAGCAAAACATGAAGGAAAAAGAAAAAAAAAACTAAATTTAGATAGCTAAAGTTAGCAACTTGAGCTCACATAAAACAGTAAATTCAGAGAGTTTTGCTTAATTATAGGCCCATTATATAGTAAATGTTTGGAATGTTCACTATATATATAATATTTATTATTATTATTATATATATATATATAGAGAGAGAGAGAGAGAGTTACTCTGTGTTTGGTCTCAGCTTTTTGCGGTTAAACTGATACTTATGATGATTGCTTCAGTGGCAATATATTTATATATTTATTAATTATTATTTATATATTCATGCAATATTATGATAAGGAGTATGCATTATATATGTACTATTTTAGTATTTCAAATGCATGGGGAATAAAAAAAGACTTGAATGTTACTATTTATTACTCCATCTCCTTTTTAATAGTGCTGGGTTCGGTTCGATCCGGTTCGCTGTTTGACAAAATCGAAACCGAGCATATTTTTCGGTTTGGTTTTTTTCGGTTTCGGTCTTTTTATTTTTTGGACCGAACCGGACCGGTTTTTTCGGTCCAGTTTCCGTTTTTTTTCCGTTTTATTTTTTATTTTTCGGTCTTTTTCGGGTTTTTATGGGTCTTTCTCGGGTTTTTTCGGTTTTTTTCGGTTTCGGTTTTACTGAAAACCGAAACCGACCCGAAAATTTTTCGGTTTTTCGGTTTCGGTCTTTATCGGGTTTTTTCGGTTCGGTTCGGTTCGGTTTTTCCGGTTTTTTGTCCAGCATTACTTTTTAGGATTATATATGCCTCCAGTTAATTTTACTTTATTTGAAAGATTTGTGCTTTATATGAATATATTTTTATGGTTTTTAATTCAAAGTATGAGGAATGTAATCTTTTGTAAAGTAATTAATTTTAGAAACATTAATGGCAAAGTTATTATACACTATTATAATTAACTCGGTATATAATTACCACTATGAATACTACAAAATAATGTTTGATTTATTAAGAGTTAAAATCTGTCACAAGCATGTCACTAATTTAAAAAGTTGTCACAAATCTGTCGCAAATTGAATAAACTGTCACAAATCCGTTACAAAAACCGTCGCTATTTGAGTATTTTTTTTTAGTGGAATTTGAGCGCGACTTTACGACAGTGGATTATTGTCTTGGTATGTTTATGAGAAACAATTCAAATAAAAATAAAAATCGTAGAGTGGCAAGTTCTTTTAACAAGCAATTATTGATTATATCGTGTAAATTCATAATGTTATATAGCTAGTGTCAGTGTCATTCTAATTGTAAAATAACATCTTTTCTGACGGTAACTAAGCTTCATTATAAATTTTCCATTTTTTTTTTTATTATGTAGAGTTGAAACAATGTCGAGTTTATTTTTGCAAATAATTTATTGATTGGCAGAATTTTTAGTTTAACTAGATGGATTGACACGCTGTCTAGACAGGCGCGGATCTACGATTTTAGATTTGGGGACACAATTTTTTATAATAATAACGGTGACTAGTGTCGAAAAATTTATAATTTCATGTGAAGTTAGAATGATGTGTTTTAATATTTGAATAAGTAAGTTCAGATAGACTCTTTAAAATCAATATATATATATATATATGCATATAATATTTGTATATAAATCAGAAGAATCGATTTGGTTTGATTTAAATTGAAAACAAAACTAATGTAATTCGTTTACATAGCTAGTTTCCTCAAAAAACAAACCAATTAATAATTCATTCGACTTTTGTTGTTCGGTTTGTCCAGTTTGGTCGATTTGCTTACAAACAAAATAGACAGAATGAACATTGAATATTATAAGAGTACAATAAAAACCGTCACGATATAATAGAAAGTAAAGAAACAAAACAAATTATAAAATTTTATCAAACTCTAGAATAAACAGATTAATTGTATAGGAAAAACCTTCAATTTCTTCAAGTCATATTATCAAATGAATAAACGTTAATTATAAGCAGTTCAGTTTACGATTCAAGTACAGCTAAGTTATATCTCAGTTATAAGTATATTCTGGGGTACATCATCTTATTCAATTTCAATAAACAAATTAATTTGTTATGGAAAAACCTTCAATGTCTTTGAGACTAGATGAATTTATTCCATTGTGTTTTTGTTTATGATACCAGTAATGTTGTAAACTTGTATGAAAATTCTTGTTTAGAATACGAGTATTGTTGTAACCTTGTAGAAAAGAAAGACATTTTTTACCAAATGAATAAAAGCTAATTAAAAATATAGTATATGTACCAAAAAAGAGATATATTATTGATTAATATAAATTTTAAGGGCAATTTCGTAATTATATTTGGTGAAAATTTTGGGGGGCATGGAACCCCAATGCCCCTGCCTGCATTCGTCCCTGGGTCGAGCAGTTATCTAATTAGAAAGTAGCGGAAACGGATTCTTCACGGTCCATTATCACTAGATTCACTAATTTTATCGATTATGTGTTTTGCAATGTGAGTTAACAAATTCTTTTAACACTCGTCACGATGAAAAAAAGGGACAATAAGAGACACATTTTTTTAAATTATTGTTAAAGTGATTGTCGTTAATTTCTAGCAACAACATAAAAATTAATTATATTGTTAAATTGTTAATATTTAGCAACAATCTATCGTTACCCCGCCATTTTGTTGTAGTGGTCTATAGCAGTTACCAAGAAACACGTTTCCCTCTTAAAAATAATGTTTCTCATTTTCTATTATTTCAGCGGTCAAATTTTGATTTTTTTTTTTAAAAAATCGTATGCGTTTCTTGTTTCGTTTTCCGTATCCGTTTTTCATCCTAACAAATATAATCTAATATTATGGAGTCCAAATCTTCTACCTCTTATCTCTATCCCCTTCCGTGCCCTCTTTCTTATTTTATCCAAAAAAATTTCTAAAAAACTTGAAAAAAATTGTACAATTACTATAATACATGTATCAACACATTTCAATAATTATTTTTAAAAGAAAATTCACACGCAATTTATTTTGGAATAAATGTGTAAATTAGTGTAAATTAAATATTAAATCTTAAAAAATTGTCTAAAATAATATTATGTCCAAATATTTTAAAATTTGAATATAATATAATATAAAAGCTTATAAATTTGCGAAACAAGTTGTGAAAATTTAAATTTTAAATAAAAATAAAGGGCACCAAAAGAGTTATAGAATAAGGTTGAAAGATTTGTACTCAATATTACGAGCTTACACTTATATATAGTGCTCCCCGTTTCACCGTTTGGTGATATGGGGAAGCATAAGTCCGCTACTTTAATTAGTTGATTCCCATATTCATTAGAATCGGAGTATCATATTTTTAACCAAATACTAATATCTTAATTAATTTAAAATACTACTATCTCCGTCCCAAAATATTAAAGTTCTATGTATTTATGCGCAATTTTGATCGATAAATATATGTCTGCAACCGCTATTTTGGAAGTATATAAATTAGTACTCTTGTCTTATAGTTCAACTTGACAATTTTTATCCCGTACAATAGCTGGCTATATAGGTAACGAAGGTTAATGTCAATATGCATATTTACTGTGTTAATCATTGCACTTGTATTTTAATGCAAGTGGGAAATTTTGTGTTAATCATTGCACTTGTACATTGGTATAACAATCCCTAACCTATTCAAATTAGTTTTTTTTTTTTTCATTAATTATTCAAAAGTATCAAATAATTATCACTACAAAAAAAATGCTCAAATAGCGACGGTATTAGTGACGGTATTTTTTGTTACAAACTTATTAGCGATAATTTTTATGACGGATTTGAGACAGTTTAGTCAATTTGCGACAGATTTGTAACAGTTTTTTAAATTAACGACAAGCTTGTGACATTTTTTTACTCTTACTAAATCAAATATTATTTTATAGTGTGTTTACATGAGCCATTCCCCCATGATACCAAGTTCCGGACAATTCTTGTAAAATAAACTGAATATATAACTGAAATACAAAACAAATTTGGTTACGAACCTAAAACTATTTAACGAGGTAAAATGTCTGATAACCTGAGTTTCATCTGAGCAGTTTTAATTGAAAAAATGGTCAATTAACCTCGTATTTTCTCCTTATAACTCATATCCTTGTTTCTCTGCTATAACTCCGGATCAATGTGATTAAAAGAAAGAATTTTCAGCAATTCAAATTAGTTATATACAACGTATTATGACTCAAATAAACAGACCATCCGTACCTAAGCGAGTATACAGTTTTGAAAATTATGCTATTTAAAGATTTGAGAAAATTCGTCTTAAAATTCAAAAAAGAAAATCATCAAAACATTAAAATTATTAAGCATAAACCATTTCTTACTTTAAATGTGAAGCTTTATGTGTAAAATAGACGTGATTTAATTAAAAAATTAAAAAGCATAAAAAGAGATAATTTACTAAAAATATAAAAAGCGATATTTATTTTGGAACGTCCATACTAGAAAGCATGGCAATAAAATCGAGACGGATAGAGTAATTTGGAGCAACAATGATTATATGCATCACCATAATTTTCTGCATATTATCAAACTTGCATGTATAATGCGCTACTTTTACACACTAAAATAATTTACCAATATGTTAACTCGACCGACATTATTCAATATAGGAAATAAGCGAAAAAGATTTAAAACTATTTTTCTTTCTTACTTGATTAAAATAGTCTATTTGGTATGACATTGAAACTTGATAAACTAAAATGATACATATATCTAAGAACAAGTTTAGCTTATGGTATTTATACATATATTCTTAAACTCAAATCTCCACCAATTTATAAAAATCAATTTCAACTTCCAACTCCCAATCATCTACAGAAAAAATTGCAATCAGGATAAAAGGTTAATAATTACAAGTCACCCAATAAAATGTTGGGATATCAATAGACATGTTTTTGAAAATTATAACAGCAATAATTATTGCAATCAAGACAAGGTAATAATTAGAAGTCACTCAATAAAATGATGGGATATCAATAGTCATGTTTTTTAAAACAGTAAGTATCGCTAAATTTTAACAAATAAATATATGATAAATTAACAAAACATAATACTTTTTAAACTAAATTAACAAAAACCTACCCAAAAACTTTTCATTATCAAAAATATTCCAAACAAATTTAACGATGTTCATTCTATTATTTCTCTCTCTCTCATCTTACTCTCTCTCTCCTCTATTCTTCTCTCTCCCACCATGTATATCTCTCTAATTTTACTCTATCTCTCTCCTCCATTCTTCTATATATCTTTCTTTCATGTCACACTCTATATATCTCCCCTCTTTCATCACGAAAATCCGTCACTTACTACCGAACACCATTTACATTATATAGGCATCCATATACATATAAATACATATATATACATACGTAATACACAAATATTATACTGGTTGATATCTCATAATATATGAAAAATATATGGAATTGGTGAGATTGTTTTCAATTTATTGAGGTTTGAGACTATTGTAAACATTGTGGGTTTCAAGTTGAAAGAGGAGAATTCATATGTATAATATTGAGAGAAATCCATATGTAGGGTATGAAGTTTTAAAATTAGTGTATGAAATTTTGAAATTAGGGTATGAAGTTTTGAAATTAGAGTATGAAGTTTTAAAATTAGGGTATGAACTTTTAAAATTAGGGTATGAAGTTTTGAAATTAGGGTATGAAGTTTTGAAATTAGGGTATAAACTTTTAAAATTAGGGTATGAACTTTAAAATTATGGTACAACGTTTTATAATTAACATATGAATATTTTGTGAGTTTTTAGTCATTTTTAGAGAGAGAGATGAGTGATTAGCGCGTGCTACAAAGATGTGCGATTATCGTGTTTTAGAGAGAGAGAGATGTGCGATTAGAGAGATAGTTGCGGTTAGAGAGAGATGTTAGATGAGAGAGAGGTTAGATTATGGTCTGATTAGAATTAGAGAAATAATAAGTATATATAGGTATGTTTTTGATAATTTAAATTATTAAAGTATATTTTTATTAATATAATAAGGGTAGGATATGTTTATGTTAATTGCCCCTTAAATATATTGTTAAACTTTTGTAAAATTTAGCAATATCAGTTTTTCATAAAATTGTTTGTTGATACATGCCGTTTGCTTTTGTTCAAGTAAATTAAAGGAAATTAATTTCAATTAGACTGATGATAATAGGACTGCAGATGATTAATTTCAGAACGGGATATATAGACTAACCGAAGAAAAAAAATAGACTTGTTTAGGTCGGGTTATTCGCGTGCTGGCACCCCGACGGTGATTATAGAACCGTGTCGAGTTGAATACAAGAGTTTTTTTTTCCTAATTCCTATTTATCTGCGCCTCTCGCTTTGTTACCTCTGCTTACTGCTCGTTGTCTCGCCCGTTCAAATAACTCTCACGACAATTTTTCACTACTTATTTATAGATTGTTAGGATAGATTTTATTTTTACTTACGATTTATTTGGTTTTGTTTTAATTTTCCATAGATGAGATGATTTAAGTGGACTTCGTAGAGTTGCGGGCTATTGTGCCTATGCATTTTTCGTTCTTTAAGTATTTTGGAGTTTGTTCCGATAGATAGTGAAACTTGTATTAGCATGCATTATTAATAATAATAATGAACATGTTCCTGAATGAAAAAAAAACAAACCCAAAAAGCCGGTCTATAAATAAAAAGAAGATGGTGTTTCGCGTTTAGTAATATTGGTTGTGCATAGGTTCCCAATTAAGTTAAATACTATGGGGAAAATATTAATTACGACTCTTTTGTCTTATAGTTCAACTTGCTAATTTATATGTTGTACAATGTAGCCTTTAGGCTCTACAAAATGTCAATATTTACTATTTATTACGTCGTTATCGTACTATTAATATAAGTCAACCCAGACATTTTGAACCTGCTTAATTTTGTTCAAAATTTTCAAAAATATCCTCACTCTAATATTGTAATTACTCTTAAATGTCATCACTCAATTCAAATACATAAATAAGTTAAAAAAATGTTATTTTTCACACATTTATATTACAAACAAAATCGTTGTGTATCGTAAAACATTATGTTAACTATTGTTAATTAATTATATTTAATCATTCGATATTTAAATTTTAAAAAACATATTAAGTTTATTTGTCGGGATCATATCTATGTCACTACGTATTGTACACACAACGCGTGTGCAAGGATTATCAGTCTTTTAATATGCAAGTGAGAAATTTTGGGATACAAAATAAGCTAATAATTAGAAATCTTTTCGTAATTGTGTAAAGGCAGCCAAAACTAAATTTTCCAACATGAAAATAAAATTATTTCAACCATGTCAGAATCGTACAGTGACATTCATTGGCCCTTTATTTTGGACTATACTAGTCAAGTTTTAACTAATAAATTGATAAGTTTCATTTTCATTAGGCTTTAAAGTATAGTAAGGTAATTTTCATATTTGTAGCTAGGTTAGCTTGGCGTAATAGATAATAATATTATTGGAAAAATATAATTTAATACATATTTAGAAACTTATTTATAAAAAACACGGTTGCTTTGAACTTGATGATTTTTTTTACAAAAAAAATACACAATTTGTGAACTTATTTACAAATAGGTACATATGTCGTTAAAAAATCGAAAAAAATATTTACAAATTAAAAAAATTAAAAACCAAAATTTTAAAAACTAAAATTTTAAAAAATACATTTTTTATACAAAAAAATATGTGTGAGCGCCTGTCTAATCCGGTTCAATCATGTATGTTTAATCATGTTTGATCATGTCTAATCCTATCTAATTTTGTATGTCTAATCCTGTCTAATCATGTTTAATTATGTATAATCATGTTTGATGCTATGAACATTTTTTTTGATTTTTATAAAAAAAAATTCATTCTTTTCATTTTTTTATATTTTGTTATTTTTTATGACATATGTACATAATTGTAAATAAGTATATGTATCTAATTGTAAACAAATAGACATAAGTGTGTTTTTTGTAATTAAGTTGATTAATATGTATATATTTGTAAGTTTCCCAATATTATGTCGTGAGATTGTAAATATACCCGGATTTTGACGGTCTACCACTTTCTAGGGATGACTTATATGATTTAATGGGTATAAACTTCGTGAAAAATAAAAAAGGAGTTACAACCTTAGAACTTAATTAGGGTGATCATGAATCTTAAAGTTATAGAGTTCTAACCAGATCTGATGCATTTACCAAGACTTTATGGCTTTACCGAAAGTATAATCTTCGTCAATTAATTGAAATAGATATAAGAATTACCGTTATCAACCGGTCCTTATTCGTCAAACCAGCGAGCCAGCCTAAGAGTCAGTTTCCGAAGAGGCGCAAATTCATTATTTATTTGCATAACGGAGTCTTCTTCTTCTTGCAAGAATGCAAGAAGGAACCTACTTTTTAAGGTTTATTCTGTGTAATGTATAAAACAATATGTTTTGTTACTGCAAAAAAGTCAGGTTCAGTGAGGGACGAAATTTGTGACACATTTTTCACCAACGCTCTTATTGCACGGCGAATTTTAATTTTGCTAGCGATTTTTGTCATTTCGTGATAAACTTCTCCATCCCTAATTGAACTTCTTTTTGAATTTAACATGACATGGTGGAGATTTTCTAATCTTGCGTATGAATTTTTTTTGAAAAAAAAAAAACATCCAAAACATCATATAACTAGCACTAAAAAAAAAGAAAAAAAAATCAAGATAACAACAGTTTATTTTTTGAAAATGTTGCTAAATTATTTTTAAATTTAGCGACACCCACTTTATCATCAGTTTAGCAACAGACGCTCGAATGATAAACTGATATTTTTTTACAGCGACGTAAAAAGACGCATGAAACCTGTAAAATATACAGAATTATTTCAAGGACAGGCTAATGAACTGTACTATTAAACAAAAGTATCAATAATTTGACACAAGTCATGACAAGTCACATGATTCATATCTCTATCTACAACAAAATAATATTTAGTTGTCCAAAACTTGTCTTTCTATGATTTAGACAATTATTTCACATACAAAATTCACGAGAGCTTATCCCCACGTCACACACTCACACTCCATGTTCTTTGACCACTCATAAACATTAATCATTTGTATATCCCTAGAAAATTCATTTAATTTATCAACCTCTAAATACAAACCCTACAAATGTACATGGCCATGAAATAAGTAAGGTTCCAACATAGATGGGAAAAGTAGCATGTACTTTGTCTGTTTGGTTCATCGATTCTAAATTGTATGTTTGACTAAGAGTAAATTAGTCTTTAGTGACCTGGGTTTTGGCCTATTTTAGGATAAGTGACCTAAGTTTTTTTTATTTCGGTTTTGTGACCTAAGTTTAACTTTGTTAGCATTTAGTGACCTGTCATCCTATTTTTCAAAAAAAAAACACATTTCTTGCTAAAAAGACTAAAATACCCTCATTAAACTGAAATTTTCCTCCAAAATCTGAGGGTATTTTAGTCCTTTTAGCAAGAAATATGTTTTTTTTTTTTGAAAAATAGGATGGCAGGTCACTAAATGCTAACAAAGTTAAACTTATGTCACTTATCCTAAAATAGGCTAAAACTCAGGTCACTAAAGACTAATTCACCCTTTGACTAACAAAGAAAAACTGTGTTTTCAGCTAGAATTCCATAACTATTTTTAAGTGCATTTTTCATTATTTTTTTTCCGAAAAAAAAAAGTTTTCAAGAATAAATCGATAAGTATATTTTTCTACCTACGCCATACTTTTCTACTCATATTAATACACAATTAAACGAGGCCGAAATATTAGGGGGGAAAAGAAAGAATATATTATACCATTTTTAGCATTAGAAGTTAGAACTGTAAAAATATCGTAAAAATAGCTTAGTCGGGCAATCTAATTTTAAATGAGTGTCAAACGCATCAACATTACAACAAATACTAGCCTTATAAATGAGGTGGAAGTAAATTAAGACTAATTAAAAGGGAAGTTGAAGCACAGACTTTCGGTTAATTATAACGGGGAAGATGAATGTTTTTTGGCAATATTGTGGAATATGAAAATCTCCCAAAGTTTGTTATGATTGTCACAAGAAAGGTCCTGAGGATTAATTCTTAATGTAAGAAATATTTGGAAGAGGAGAAGTCGGGGAAATTAGAAAGATATTATAATGTCCAAGGGAAAAATAGGGATCAAGTTTTACAAAGAGATTGATAGTTTAACAACAATGGCAACGAATGGAAACTCGTTAATAGGAAGAATGTTACCAAAGAGAGTTTTAAAAATTGGGTCAAAAAAATTGAATTCAAAGTTTAAGTTGATAATCGTTCTTACGATATGGCTTTCTTTGCCTTGGACAAGCTTTTTTCTTTCATTTTCTTGCTCCGTAATGATTGCAGTCTGCCGCAAGAGATGCATTGGCATCTGAATTCTTTCAAACCTAAAAGAAGGAGAGAATGAAGAGGGTGATGGAAGCAGCCTTTTTCGGTATCGGGCTTGGTGATGTTTCGGAAGATCAAATTTTTTTAAAGAAATTTAAATAATTTGAATTAAGGTTCGCGTGATAAAAGATAAAAACACATAAGCAAGTATTAGTTGTTTGATAGATTAAGAAAAGATACTACTCCAATAGATATAAGTAGTCCTTTAAAAAAGAAAATTGTAATATTAAAATATACTATATAGACAAATAAACTAAAATTTAGAGGAACAAATAGTTCAACAAGAAGGGCACAAAGCTAAAGTAATAAGAAAATGGCCATTGTTTCAAAAGTTCTTGTCACATTATGGTGTATTTTCCACTTTCAGTGGTCTTCTCTACTAATCAAGACACAAAAGTACAAGAATTTTCAATCGTACCCCAGTGATTTTGACTATGATGTAGAGGTGAATTATTTCAATGATTATTCCAATATCTCATATTCAACCGATGCTCTCAATCTTCTCGAAGCCAAGTGCGGGATTGTGTTTTATGATGCTAACTAGGGTTAAGGTAAAAAATCAAATGAAAATGAATCAATATTTCTAAAAGCATGGAAGAAAATTATTATGCGATCTTATTCCAGAGCAACTGGAGGCATTACAATCAAAATTTGAAGCAAGCCAAAAGTTAAACTGGATCGGAGAAAGTAGACACCGAAATATGATCTCTTATTTATTTTCTTTAATTTTTATCTCTTTTCTTAGTTTATACTTTTCTTCTGTGCACTTTTATCAGAAAACTAATTGATAAAAGCATAAGGTCATAAAACTCAGTCCTAATTGGAAATATCCCCGTTTGTAATTTCTATTATGCTTGTATTTCTTTATATATACCTATACTATCAATATATGTGATGTGCCAAACTAAATCCTTGAAATTTCTATTTTCCATAACACCCTTGCTAAATGAAAAGATTACACATATAAAAAAAATTGTCATATAAAAATAACTGCCAAAAACCTAAGTTAATAACTCTTTCTCCCCACATATTATTCCATCTATATAAAAATTCTTCTCGCGATATGCTCAAACAGCTAATTGTCACTAAACCCTTATATTAATTTTCCAATTTTTATTTGTTTAAATGTGCATTGTCTGTAATCATAGTCTTATTGTGTTACACTCCCACTACAAAATAATGTTTGATTTAGTGAGAGTCAAAAGCTGTCACAAGCCTGTCGCAAATTGATAAAACCGTCACAAAACCGTCACAAATTGACTAAACTGTCACAAAACCGTCACAAAAACCGTCGCTAATAAGCTCGTAACAAAAAATACCGTCACTAATCCCGTCGCTATTTGAGTATTTTTTTTGTAGTGTCCACACGATGTTAAATCACGCATCGCGTGGTCTTCCGCTATATATATATATATATATAGATGTACGAGAATAACTTACAATATAGTATATTCACACAACACTCTCGTAAGGTTAAGGAGTATAAGAAAAAAAGAAGAGATTTGAGCTCATTTTGCTTTCCTTCTAGGTTTTTATGAGCATAGATTTAATTAACAATTTTTTTTTTCTCATTATGCAGCTATAGGGCTCTTTGTTGTTTTCTTGGTGAGACTTGCTGTTTTTCTTATCGGACTTATATCGTATTATTTTGGCCATTATGGGGGTCTTGTCCCATAAAAGACATCTTATGTTGATAAAGTCGAACGGCTTGCATCAAAAAAGAAAAAAAAAACACCACACACTCATACAACATACATATATATATCACTACAAGAAAATAACCGTATAGCAACAATTGGTCTGTTACTATACGGCTTGTTGTAAAAAATTCAGCAACAGTATAGTAACATTTATCAGCACTTAGCAACAGAAATTGTTGCTATATTGTTGCTAAATTTCAGCAACAATGATGTATAGTATCAGACAAACTGTAACTAAACTGTTGCTATATGAATATTTTTTTTGTAGTGTATACACCACCAAAAGGAACTCAAGCGACGCATGATGTAGCGGGTAGACCGTAATATATAAAGATTATGTGTAACTTATATTTGACCGTGTCTTTTTGGAGTCAATTACCTTTTTTTTCTTTGCAAAAAGATTTATCATAAATTGTAATTTGTTTACCTAGCAATAGTATTTTGGTAAATAAAAGTTGCAAGACTTTATAAGCCGTAATAAAAATGGGTTAGCATGCAGTACGTACAAACATGACATTAAATTCCAGATTTTATTATAAAAATCAAAATTAAAGGTCCAACAGCGACATATTAATAATGTGGGTCATGACCTTAATGGTTAGAACCATTTTTGTATGATCATAAAGGTGTAGGAACAGCTATTATTTCCAATAAATTCTGGTACGAATATGCTTTTATACCATTGAATACTAAAAACAATACTCAAATCGCGCGATGTGATTAATGACGGTATTTTTTGATGGTTTTTATGACGGTTTTATGACAGTTTAGTCAATTTGTGACAGATTTGTAAGTTACTGACAGACTTGTGACAGATTTTGACTCTCACTAAATTAAACATTATTGATCGTTTCTGATAAACAATGTAGTTGTATATATTCAACAAATTACTATGAGAAAATGATTAAAAAAAAATTACATACTTTTTGGTACTTAATTAAAAAAAGAAAAGAAATCACACTCTAAATCAGTTTTAAAGTTTATTAATATGCTACATGATTTTACTACATATGCTTATTACGCTACATGATTCTACTACATACGCTTATTATGCTACTTGATGTTACTTAATTTACTCTTAGTTTTTAACTTTTATGCTACGTAAAACGTGATAAATCATTATATTTATCAAATTTTAAACAATAATTGAAAATATGAGTTTTTAAAAATTAAGTACGTTCTTATGTACTAATCAATGATTCTCCCAATTACTATTACCTAACATTGGTTCAAATTATTCTCGTACGTGTTTAGTGGCAACATTTAGAATCCGATGAGTACTACTTTACATCAAAATCTAAGCTTGGGAAAGTTATGAGTATTTATTATTGAAGGTTTATACGTTTCGTACAACAAACTATATGTTTTTAACGATTTGGGTACACACTTTTTAATTTTTTCAATTTTGGTACCACACTATAAAAAACTTTTCAGTACTAAACTTCTAATTTCGAAAACACTAGTGATACTAATATTTATAACGAACTTTGGTAAAATAAATGGGAAAAACCTCATAAGTTTTTTTGTCAAACCAATTGTTGGTGAATTATTTGGGTACTTATTTATATGGTAGCGATTGATTACTTTTCTTACTTGAGCACCATTACATAAGTCTTTAAATTTGTGTAATTATTTATATGGTGGCACAAATTCAAAGACTTATGTACAAATGCATTATGTCAATGTGCACATGTAATATGTTGATTAATTAGAAACTTAGATTAATATGAATAATCACTTTAAAGTAAACACGTACACTTTATTGCTATTAGCAATTAGAATCTCCATTTTGTGTGATATTAATCGTTCATTGCTACTTAACTAAAAATAATAAATATTCATTGTACCTTATTGGTGCTTAGTACTATATATGTAAATTGCAATCAAATGTGCATCTTTCTTTACATTTCTTAAATTTCAATCGGTTCGTGTAAGAAACATGTATTACATACTAAACATTAATTCAACTTCCATTTTGTTTGTTTGCTAATTAGTCAACTTAATTGTCATAACTATTCAAAGCACAATAGAGGCCAATTAATTACATATTGGACTCTTTTTCTTTCATTTATTTCAGTATAATTAACAGATTCATTTAACCATATGACCGCAATAAAGTTACATTTCTTTCTTCTGCTAATATAGTTGCTTGTTTTTGTTCGTATCATACATGTACATAACAATAAAGCATTTGGCACTTAATTTCAATTTTAATGAATCTGCACATTCATAAAATAAAATCAAAAGTCAATTAAATAATTACTTTTAATCTCTATCTATCTTCCCTTTAGTCCTATATAAATAGACCCATTATTTGATCAGTATTTCACCACCAATTTCACCAACAAAAGAATTCAAGAAATATATTAGAGAGAGTTCAAAACAAAAACACATAATGAATAAGTTTGTGATTTGCGCTTCTATTCTTATGAGTTTGTTTTCACTTGCTCTATCTCAAGGTATGTCCAATCTTCAAGCGAAATTAAAGGCGTATCGAGGCTAACTAAATCACTTATATCGTTACCGTTAAATTTTAAAAAGTTATAAACATTAGCGGTGTAAATTAAAGAATTTGTACTTCGTAGTCGAGATCTCAAAAGTTAATAGTTATTATGGTCTCGTGTTAGCCTAAGAGCATTTTTGGAATTAAAACTTCATATATATCATTTAAATGGTGCCTCTTTTTCAAATGAATATAATGCAAAATTCGCCCTTAAAAAAAATAATCATTCAATGAGCCGATTGTTTACAATATAAAATAATTGTCCTTTATTTTTTGTTTTAAATCGTCTTTAGAAGCTTTTTAAATAATTTGGTATATATGTACTTGATTTTTAAAATAAATAATAATCAATTGCTATAGCCCATAAGCGAAAAAATTCGTGTTAGGGGTTTCAACAATTTTGTATCTTGTATTTTTGCATCTTTTTCGATTAATACCTTACATTATTACTTTTTCCAATTAGTAACTAGATTCTTGTTTTTTTTAATATATTTTTTGAATTTCACCATCCGATTATATATGGATGGAAAAAAAAACCGTGTTATTCTAGTTTCCTATCCAATTACGATGGTTTTCCATCCATTTGTTTATTTTTTTTAAATGAACTTCTTCATCAAATTAATTATAGAAGAAAAACATGTGTTATGCTTTCTCTTTACATCCAATTATGCTAGGTTTCCAACCATATAATTGGATCGAAAGTTTAAAATACATTAAAAAAAACACACAAATACAAGGTATAAAATTGAAAAATTGACAATAGAAGGTAATTAAGGAGAAAAACGCAACAATAGAGTGAACGAAAACCCAATTAACCAGTTGTGTTAAATCCTGCCGGTTTTTTTTAAACAAACACACATACTTTATTCATATGATTTGGGACCTGACCAAGATTACATAAGTCCTACCAAACTTATTATGTTATTTTATACAATCAGAGTATTTTTTGCATGTGCTATAAACTGATTTTTTTTTTTGGCATGTTTAGGATTCAAAATGTGCCCATATAGCTTAACAGAGGCAGGTGAATGTGGTCCAAATGGAGGTATGAAATGTTTTGAAGCAATAGATGCATTAGTTGGTGCTTCTGGAATGGCAATGAATTGTAGGTGTAACGTTTTAACAGGAAATCGTCACACTTGTACTTGTAACGTTAAATGTTCAAATATTCCTCCACCAACATCCTAAATTTAATTATTATTATTGCTTAATATTATATGAGAAACTCATGACATTCAGTTACCCTCTATTTTGGTATTTTTATTTATTTATTTATACAAGTGCCGCGTGCGTTATACATTTTTTTTAATCATTATCGACATGCTCGTTATTATTAAAAATAATTAGGTCTGATACAAGAGTTATTGCACTTGTAACATGCTTCAAAGTTTAGAGAAAAACAAATTATTTATAACAACACAAATGCTTGTATAACTAAAATTTAATCTAAATCATCACACATAAGACAAGCTAAACAAATGAGTCAAACAAGCCTTAAATATAAAATGACATTCATTTCAACCGACTAAATAAAATGTGAAATATTATCGTGCAAGTCAATCAATTAAATGATGGTCGCAAGAACGAGAAAAAACCGATAAATCAGAGTACATGAAAGGCCTAAAATGTTTTACTCAAAACAGCTAAAGAAAACACCATCGGATGGCCGCACATATATAAACCCTAACAAAAAATAGGCGAGTGGTGTAGTTTTTCTATTTATACTTTATAGCATATTTGTACTACAAGATTCGTTTTGTTTCGGAAGCTAATTTTTTTACGATTTGGCTTCCATTTTGTTCTAGGGAATGTGATCTAATAAACACAACTCTAAATATTTCTCAAATAAGTCCAGCTAACTTCGGACATGTTCAATAAAGAAAGCAATGAAAATGGTTTTTCATTGACAAACAGGAATGAATAATGAAACGATTGATAGAAAAAAGGAAACACGCAATCTCACTTACAAATAAAAATAATTGAAAAGAAATCAACACATAAGAACACAATTTTATTTTATTTTTACCAAGCTAGTCATGTGAATATCAATTGATTCTTGTTTAATCCGTGTGAAAAAAGAATTCACATGCCTATCAAGAAATGGGTGGAGTTGGCCTAAACTTCTAAATTTCTACAGCTTATTCAAATATATAACGTTTTCAGTGATGTATAAGAAATATTGCATTAATGAAGGTGGGATAGTAATGGATCCATACTTGTCCAATTGCAAAAGAGAAGTGCATGAAGAAGAAGAAGAAAAAAGGAAACAAGCAAAAATATGAAGAAGTTTCAAAATAAAAAATAAATAAAGGAAAATTAAAACGTATCGATATATAATAACAGAAACAGGACAAAATTTATTAACAATTACTATGATTTCTATGATTATGGGAATTATGATAGTTGCTAAGTATTTTTACTGCTATATTGAAGTAAAGTTGGTGCCTAGCGAGAAAATGAAGTGATCCGTTTCTCTTTTCAATGGAGTTTGATCGCAAGGACAAATGTTGAGTAAAAGAGACACAAGATAGAAAGTTGCAAGTTTGATATCAATTACGAAATAAGGGCTTGATTTTTATTGTTTATTTTTTTTTGACTCCCAAGTTCTAATTTCCTATGTGTTTTACTTTATGTATCGACTTTTATTTAATAAGTCCGTATGCCAATTAAACTTTAAAATAAATGAAATATATATATAAGAGAATGTGTACCGGTAGCATTATTACGTTAAGAAATTTAGCCAGTACTAAAATTTTATTTCTACTGCTATTGTCTTATTGACATTTATATATAGAAAACTAGCAGGTTGAAGATATTATTACGATGTAATGACCAGCTTAAGATTTTGTATAATTTTTTAAAACAACAACTTTGATTTAATCCATTTTGCATGAATTAACTATAAAGTAGTCTAAAATTAATTAATACACATCACTAATTAATTAAATATGTTCATATGGCATTCCCTTCTGTGTACCCGGCATCCCACCCCGCCATGCACTGTCCAGCTATCTCGTCGTCTCTGTAATCTCTCGCTATAATGTATTTCTAGGCGGTGACGAAAGCTAGGTTTAAAGACTAATTATAATAACATCACTTCGGCAAGGCTCAAATGGGGTAAATCAATTCTTTTTTTTATATATTTTCTTCACTTTTCTATCATATGGAGTTGGCGAGTTGCAGATATAGCGGGTCATATTGTGGGAATATATGTTTCCCCGAGGCTATGAGCAGCAATGGCATGTTTACAGTGAAAGATCCACTGAAAACATGTTTTTCAATTTTGAAAACTGTACTTTAGCATTGTACTCAATCAAATAAAAACTCAGAAAAATGACAAAATCACAAATAGGTCTACTATATGAATGTTTTCGTTGTTAATGAACGGTGCAATAATCGTTTACCTCAAGATTTCATAAACATTTCTCGAAGAAGTACCAATGCCTCAATATAGTATCTCATAGTAATGTCTGAAAAACTACTATAATTTCAGATAAAACGGGATATCTAGTGAAATACGAACATCTTAAGAAACTCACCCTTGTCGATTTAGGCCGGAAAAAAATGGGCTAAGATATCCATAAAGTTGGTGATTGTTGATGCAGCATCATCAGGATTCTCACCTTCCAAATTAAGAAGTAATTATTTCAAAAAATATACAAATTGTATGTACACACACAACAAATGTAACAATGTGGCGCCCTTGTGTTTGGATGTGAATCTTGATAATGCTGCACCTACAAACAATAACACATTTTATTTGAACCATAATCATATTTGTGTATGCGTATATTTTTTCTATCTGCCTCTTTTTGAAATGTAACAATTAGAAAGGGAGTGAGAGAAATGTGAATGGGTAGGTGAGAAGAATGGTTTATGATGGTATGTTTTTATATACAATATATTGTTGGGGATACTAAAATAACTCTTGGAAAAGGGATGGTAAGTGCAGACTATCTGGGGTGGCGATGCCTTCATAATTTCGAAAATTATGATTTTTTTAATTTTTGAACATTTATTTTCACTAAAATACGTTCAAAACGATGATTTGACATTACTTATTTTAATATATTGGATTTTGGCATTCCCATATATACTCCAAGTTCTCTAATTTACATGGCAAACCAATGAACTATAGTTTGTCAGTTTTAATAATTCTAAAATGATAAACACAAATGCTAAAAGAAAATTTGCAAAAAGAAAAGTACAAAATAGGAATTCAATATCATTCTATTATAATAAGCCAACCCAAGGGAATTGAGGCTGCTCAATTTTGCCCATTTTTTCTAAAAATACCCCTATATTGTTTTATTAATTACAATAATACCATCCTCATATAAAAAAATAAAAATAAAATAAAAACTAATAACATTATGTGTCCCTCTTTAACAACCAAACATTCTTTTAAGTCTTATACTTTTTTTTTTGTATTATCCACGTATTTGTATCATAACTACACTTATTTTTTATATTTTAATTGCATTACGCGTCACACACGCAACGCGTGGGGCACGATTACTAGTATAATGTAATGCAATGTACACAAAATGATTCATTACCCCTTCTTAGAAACATTTGCATCAGTATTTATAAATAAACATAATTTATCCATACACATAATTTACAATATTTACAAATAATACACAATTTATCGAAAGAAGTTCTCAGTCGTCATCATTTGTTCTTGATCGAGACATGCTATTTAATTGGTTAGAGATTTTAAATGCTTACGTCTAGTTTTATTTTGTATAATTTTTTAAAATAACATTTATGATATTGAATTATTGATCATCATAAATTATAATTTGAGAAATGCAGCAGTCATTAACATGTAGAGTGATGTTGTATTCATCAGGTTCATATATATAAATACATTTCCTGTTTATAAAATTGTTCTAAGATTCGATAATAATATATAATTAAGGTTGTATATCTCTAATGGCAGGTTCAAGGAAATCCATTAACAGTTTCACATGGTGGTCCAGAGAAAGATTAAGTAGATTAACATAATAATAATGCAAAATAATAATAATAATAACACTAATTATAATAATAATAATACAAATACTGCCATTGCCTAATTTTTATTGTTTTTGTTTTGTTTCTTGATATCACAGTTCAATTATTTCTAGTAAATTAATAATGTCTAACTTAGATTTTTTTTCTTTTATTTAAGAATCCTTGCTACCTCATCTTTTATTCACCTTCAAGTCATCAAGAGTAAGTCTAGATGCCCTTTTTAATTTAATTAACTAGTAGAAATTAATAAACAAAATACCCTCGAACTAAGGTTCCCCTATCATATGAGACTTTGGATTCAACCTTTTATCACTTTTTTCCATATATTCTATAATTATTATTTGGATTCAACCTTCTATCACTTTTTCCATAATATTCTCTCATTATTAATGGGGGTTGTGGGTTTATTCACGTGAGCTAAAGATATTAGGCAAGGAAATCATTTATCTACTTATATTTTTATGATTTTCATGAATATATTGTCTCTCATACTAGACAAATTTTGCAATAATTCTAATTTTAAATTTCATGATAAATGCAAAAAGCTCGATTTGAATCACCTATGTTTTGCAGGTGATCTCCTCATTTTTGCTAATGGGGAAATAAATTCTTTTTTTCTAGATTCTTTCGACTCAATCGTAACCCTCTTAAAAGTTCTATTTTCTTTGGTTCTGAAGAGGATATAGACAAGAAGGCTATTTTAAATTTTCTTCATTTTAAAGAGAAAAAATTATCTGTTAAATGTTTGGGGGTTCCGCTCATCTCTACTAAACTCAAAGTTTTGCATTGCAAAATTCTTGTGGATAATATTACCAAGAGAATTGTATCTTAAACTAACAAATTTTTGTCGTAGGTAGACAACTCATTAAGTATGTACTTATTAGTATGAATTGCTACTGGTGCTCACATTTTATAATACCTTCTAAAATTATCAAAGATATTGAACAAATTCTCTCTAGACTTTTTTGGTATGTTACTAGCCTTAATTTGCACGGTGCTAGGGTAGGTTGGTCTGATATTACCATAACTTTGAAAGAAGTGGTCTTGGCGTTAAAAACCTCAAAAAGTGAAATATCTCTCTAATTATTAAACACTTATTGAATCTTTGCGATCCTTCTATGGATACCTTGTGGAAAAAATGGTTCTACACTTACTTTCTAAAAATGGATCTACTTGTTAACCCATTTTGTTGATTATGTAGCTTTTAGAAATACTGTATGCTTTTCTGTAATTACTTTGTATTTCCTTTGTTATATTTTCATTTCAATGGACCTATTTATAATAGCTCTAAACTTTGTAACAAAATGGGTAGTTATAGTAAGATGTCACTCTCTGATTGATCCACATAGAAATGAGTTGTATATACTTACCCAACTGCGAATTTCTTCATTAACACTGAATAAATAAAAGACTTAGTTTTCACTCTCTAGATTATGGTGATTTTGTGCCATTTTATTCATTTTATTTACAAGATTATTACATTTTATCATAGTATCAGAGTCTGGTAAGTCTGTTGAGTCATCTCTTCCGTCCCAGAATGAATGTTATATTACACTTGTTGGGCCCGTTCGGATTTAGTCCGGCCCACAACTGAGGGGGAGTGTTGAGTGTTATTATCTCATATCACTTGTGGATAGATCGTGATATATGTTTAAAATGTGCTACTCATCTTACTTACTAAGTGCCCTGTTTATGGTAAAGATATGAGCTTCAATATGCTATCAGAGTCCGGTTAGTCCCAAGTGATGTTGAGTCATCTCACCCGTCCCAAAATGGACGTTAATTATATTACACTTGTTAGACCCGTTCGGATTTACTCTAGCCCACAAGTGAGGGGAAGTGTTGAGTCACTACAGGAAAATTTATCTCTGCCGACAAAAAATTACCGATGAAAAAAAAAATTGTCGGCATAAACAGATTTAGCCGACGAATTTGAAAACTTTTGTCGGGAAAACTTTGGCGCGAAATTATGGGTCTCCGTCGACGAAAAAGTGCCGACGAACAAAATGTTTGTCGGGCAAAAAAAATTTTAGCCGACAAATGTTTAAACTTTGTCGGAAAAAATTAATTTAAGCCGACGACTTCTGAACTTTGTCGGGAAAAGTCAATTTCAGCCGACGAAATTCAAAACTTTGTCGGGTAAAATCTCAGCGGGAAATTATGAGATGGGGTAAACTTCTACCGACGAAACTAATGACGAATTGATTTTGTCGCGTCAGTTCTCATCGTCTGAAATTAAAAGGAATATTCCTATTTATTTGAAGTGACAAGTAGCAACAACGTATATTTAAACATCTGAAATTAAAATCATATCCCGGTCGAATATTTAAGAGCTATTGTTCGAATATTTGAAGATGTGGATACTAATCCCGACGAATTCGTTCTATTTTGTTGGCTCGTTTTATAATTATACAGGAAATTAAAACGATGATGAGGTGATTGGAGTCTACAAACTCGATTATAAAGTAGTATACTCGGGGTGTAAAAGTATATTTTTTTGCTGCTTTTGTGGCTTCTGGAAAGTTAAATAAACTTTATTTCGCAACAATTTGTTCATTTGTTCATTTGATGATGTTCATTTGTTAATTTGATGATACTGAGCCAATTAATTTTTGCTTTTTGTTAGTAAAGATAACTAGGAATGTTAGTGTTATTTTTTCCTTTTTTAAGTTTTGAAAATTTCATTTATTATATAATTTTTAATAATATACTATATGAATATGATGTACAAATACTGCTATAATTTTTAAAATAGAATATTATACTTGGATTTTATTGTGTAAAACTAATGATTGAGATATATTTAAATCTCCATAAAAGATTCATCAAAAAAATTCCTACACGCCAAACACCAAATATATTTAAACTCCTGCCGACGAAACGGCGACGAATTACTTTTGTCGCGTCAATTCCAACCAACGAATTTATCGAGTTTTGTCGGTCTACAAAAAACAATTGCAAGCCGACAAATAGCCTGAGACATATTTCGTCGGGTGAAGTATTGTTTGGGTTAAAAATTGAATTTGATTTGGCTATATACAGGGTGTGTCTACTATTATGAGGTCCAATTGTAATCATTAATATAGGAAAAGATAATTACTAATGAGATCATGATAGAGGATTAAATTTAATTATAATATTTTTGTAACTAACATGATAATGTATTATAAGAGAGATAATATTTTCATATAATTATTTAGTAATAAATCTTACACATATATCTTACACGAGAAGTAAACTAATTTTTTAACTCAATCTTGTAAATTTGGATGATGAAAATATTTTTACGTTAATAACATCTAGACATTCAAATAAATAACTATCAAAGTAAATTCAAGTTTACTCACTTAAAAACTAAAGTTGGTGATACAACTTAAAATTATAAAAACAACTAAAATTTATGGTTTTCGCTTATCTTACTTTTTTTTTTTAAAATGTACTATTTTTATATGTATGTATAAATTCTATGGTTTCTTCTAGATATTATTTTTGTTTATTTTAGGTGATCGAATTTGATATAAAGATATCACTACAGGAAAATAGGTCAATTAAGACACTTGTCAACCGCCTCGAAAAGCTATATAACCGCCTCGAAAGCCTTTTGAGACGCTTCACAAGGAGGTTTGTAAAGCGTCGTGAATGCATGCGTTGCGAAAGGTCTTGAGGCGGTTTACAACCGCCTCTAATGATACGAGGCGGTTTTGAGCTATTTTTTATGGCGGTTTCAAACCGGCTCCATAGACCATTTTGGAGGCTTCCAAATAAGGCACTTATAATGAAACCGCCTCTAAAAGTATAGAGAATATTTCAATTGCTACCATTTTTTGTCTTAAAATTCATAAGAACTAACAATTTAAGATGCCATTGTAGACAAAAAACCAAATAATCAACTTAAATCGCCATTTATATTGAATAGGAAAAATATGTAATCATATTTATATTTCGAATATCACCGAAACACCATTTCTAAAGTTACATCCCAAATATGACGAATAAAAAACCCTTAAAAAACTATAAGACGAATGTAAAAAAAAAAGTTCACAACATCATATATGTTTATTCTATATAATCTCGACGGCTCGATCAAATTTCGTAGTCGTTCAAACCCATCTTTTATACTGTATTATTAGGCATGTTTTTTTTTCTTGTGGAGAATTTGAAAACGTACACGCGTGAGATGTTACCGATAATTTATCAAGAACGGAATTGTGGTCTGATAATTTACCAAGTATATTAAAAATAAAGCTGATATTGTCCATAATTTTTTTCCGAACATATTACCCAAGTATTACCCGATTTGACATAGGCCGCCCCTGTTCGTTATTCATACAAATTATTAATGAAAAATAGTGTCAAGAGTCTAAAATGAAAGTTGGATTCTCAAAACACAAATTTTTAAGTCATAAATAATTTGATTATTTATATTAGAAGCTAAAAATATCATGTATCTAAAAATAATATAGCGGTGAATATTAAGTTGTAAGAGGGTGGTGAATAAAAATTTGATTATTTATTTTTACAAGTACAATTTTTATTTTGAGCGGCAACGTAACAAAAAATTTCCCACCACAAAATTTAGCACCACCTGAACACGTTCTTAACTGTCCCCCAAATTACTCCCTCACCTTCTCTCTCTCAATTCCATTATCATCAACTAAAGCTCCAAATTACTCCATCAACTAAAGCTCTCAAAGGTACGCTTCTTATTTTTTATGTAATTATTATTATTATAGATTTTTTTAGTGATTCAATCAAATAAACTAAGATTGGCTGCAGTATTATAGCTATTTCATCAATTACGGCTGATTCTTTCCAATTGGTTTGGCCATTTATTATGTAAAGTAGTTGTTTCCTTAAATAAAAAATAAAAAATAGGAAAAAACAAATAAAATAATTAAAAAAAAAGATGGGGAGATCGGTGGTGGTGGGAGTAAAGGTGGATACAGAGAGTCGGGAACTGCTGACGTGGACACTAATAAATATTGCTAAGCCCGGTGATCGTATTATTGCCCTATACGTGTTGAATAAAAATGGTAAAACTAATTATTGATGGTTCATTTTCATGATATTTTGTTAATTATAATTATATATATATATATATATATATATATATATATATATATATGCTTAAAAAGTTACTTAATTACTATTAGTGAATTTGATGGTTTTCGTTTACAAATAGTGAATTTGATGATTTTTGCTTAGTAATAGTGATTTTGATGTTTTTGGCTTTTACATAGTGAAATTGATGATTTTTGTTTTAGGTGGTGAATTTAGTAGATTTTTTGTTTTTGTTTTTGTTTATGAATAGTATATTTGATGATTTATAAAAAAAATTAAGTTAGTGAAATTGTTGAGTTTTGTTTATTCACAGTGAAATTGATGATTTTTATTTATTAATAATGAATTTGATCATTCATAGTGAATTTGATGATTTTTGTTTATTGATGGTGAATTTGTACAATTTTGTTTATCAATGATGAATTTTTTGGTTTGTGTTTACTAGCAGTGAATTTGGTGATCTTAGTTTATTCATAGTGAATTTGATGACTTGTTTTTATTAGAATGAACTTTGTTTAATAATGAAAATTTGATGATTTGTGTTTAACAATAATGATTTTGATAATTTTGGTTATTAATAGTGAAATAAATGTTATTTTTGGCAGAAATTATAGATCAATAAGGAAAGTCCTCACTTCTCTCCTTAGTTAAAGCATTTGACTCCATTTTAGCTGTTTATGAAGGTTTCTGCAATTTAAAACAGGTACATTTTTAATTTTATTATAATTATCAAAATTTAAACAGTTTTATCTTTAATTTTTCTGGGAATTTGATTTTGGTCTGCTACTTTAAATTTTCTGTTTTGAATTTAGAAATCATGCCAGACCTTTAGTTATTCCCCTTTATTTTTTTATTTATATTATTTATATTTTTTTATTAAGCAAACAGACCCAAATTTAATTGAAAAAACACAAACATGTTCGCGCCATAGAACAGACCCAAAACCTTCCATCAAGATCCATCTTCAGCTTTGCTACCATTTGGTTTTTACCTTGTGTCCCATAGTAACCATATCATGCTTTTGAGGTCTTTTAGCTTGAAAATCCGATAGATTCCCATACCCATCCAATGAAGAATACTCATTTTCAACAAAACAGCAAGGGTCTAGGTTATAATCCCCCATAAAATCCTCTAAAGTATTGTTATATGGTAAATAACCTTGACTACTAGAATGAACCTTAGAGACGGAAACTTTTGTGGACTCTACGACAGCCTTCTTTTTCTTTTTTTCTTTATGCTTTTCCTTTTTGTTTCTATTTTTCTCTTGATTCTTTAACAGGAGGCACATTTTCCTTATCTATAACTTTTGCAGAGTTAGTAGCCATATGACCCGGATTAAAATCTTTGACGTATGGAGAAAGAGCAGATTCATGCTCCTCATTTAAATTAGATTTTGGAGTCGAAAACTTTTTATTCATCATATCACTACAAGTCTGTTTGTTAACCTCTTCCTCAACCATTTTTTTTGACCCCATTTCTTCACACAAATGTTCAACTCTTTTATGTTCAGCCTCTATTTCATTTGTTTTTTCCTCAATATCTAGAGATATTTGAACTTCCACCTTGTTGAACATAGAGTTCAATAATGATTTTGATTATTACTTTGATTATGCGTTTAATGATTTTACGATTTCGATGATATAACTCTTGTCTTGTCCAAAAATAGAAAACGTATATTTCAGGTCTTTAAATGATAGAGCATTCGATAACGAAGCCATAGGTTCAAGCGGAACCAAAATCGGAGCTAAAACGAAGGAGTTATGAGCATTCGAAGATTTACGGGACCAGGATTACAGTCGACCGATCGACTGGACAAAAACGACCGATCGTTTTTGATCCAATTTCTTCCAGTGAGTCCAGTATAAAAACGACCGATCGTTTAAAACGACCGATCGTTTTCTGTAAACGACCGATCGACTGTAGAAAACGACCGATCGTTTTCTGCAGTTTTCGAAAACAGCTTTTCAGCTTATTCTGGAAAATAGCTGTTAAAACCCTCAACGGTCATAACCCAGAAAAACAGACTTTGTTGTTATATAAACCACCCCAATCTCTCTCCTAAATTACAAATTACAATATCTATTAACATCCTTCAACCTCTCTCATAAAAACCCTAAAATCACCATTTTGGTGAATATATTCGAGAAAGAGGGAAATCAAAGAAAAGGAGATTCAAGCTCGATCATCATCAACAACTCACCAATTAGCTTTTTAAGAAGCAATTAGAATCGTGAGCGAAGTTACATTTTTGTAACTAAATTTGTATCGAGTGTTTTATAAACTCAATTGTGAGCGAGTGAACGGGTAGAGGCTTTGTAAGCAAGTGAAGCTTAAAAGCTCTAGGTTTTTCATTCGGGTACTCATAAATTGAGGGGGAGTCGTAGACTCGTAGACGTGTTCTCTTGCACTTGTAACAAGAGTAGGAACCCCGGGTAAAGAGTGAGCCAATCGGTCGATTGAGCTCAATAGGATTTGTAATATCCGCAAGAACATTTTTAGTGAAATACTCGGTAGTACCAAGGAGAGGACGTAGGCGCGTTTGCCGAACCTCTATAAATCGCGGTGTCAATTCCTTTCCCTTACTTTTACTTTACGCAACTTATTTTATTGCTTATTTTCTTGTTTGCGTTAAGTAATTCTAGCAATTCTTTAACTCTTGTTATAACGCTTAAGCTTAGAATTGCATTAGTTGGGTGGTTAGTTGCTTAGAATTTTAATTAGGCAAAAATCGCCAAAACCTTATTCACCCCCCTCTAAGGTTAGCCGCACCCGGGCCAACACACCTCATCATCACTGTCAACCTCAACTAATTTTCCATTCACTTTTCTAAAAAACTTGTTGGATTTTGAAGCCTCCCCTGGAACCTTAATGCTATGTGGCTTCTTAGCCATATATTGTTGTTTAATCCCATCATTCTTACCCATATTCTGCACCTTATTCTTATCTTTTTTACTATTCTGTTCAAACTGATAATTATTACCCTTTTCATTCCCTGATTGCTCAATTCTCGTTTCACTAATTTCGGCTTGAGCCTTAGGTTGCTGCTGAGTTTCTGCACTAGTGAACTTTTTACATTCAGAATGCGAGTGGCCTTGAAGCCAGCACACCTATCACAGTATTTCGGGAGCTTTTCGTACTCTACTCTTTGCCAGAAACCCTCCTCATAAGAAGAACCAATCCAAATTAAATCGTCTCTCTTATTTAAAAGATCCAACTTTACACAGACTCTAGCATAGGCAGGCTTAGCATGAGTAAGTGTGGCTAGATCCGCAACCAAAAATCTACCAAAAGATTGGGTAATGACTTTTAAATAGGAGAGAATACAATAATTTAGCAGCAAAAGTGGGAGTCTAATCCATACAGGGGCTATTGAAGATTCCTTTCTCAACTGAAAATCAACTGTCCATTTGAATATTCGAAACAGAGCACCCTCTATCTCATGTTTATTTTGTGTCCAGACTTTGGTGAAATCCGTAGAATTCTTAGTTTTAATGAACACATGTCTGTAATCAATAAGACTCACTATAGGTGGTTGAGATAGACCTCAATGCTTTTCGATATGTTCTCTAATAACCTCAATCCTAGGTCTTCCCCTGGAAATTTTTGCAACTAATGCAAGCTGCAAAGGTGCGCCAGACCTTTGAAGCTCTAATGCCGAAAAAAACACAGTTGGCCTAGATTCTTTTACATGAGTTTGCTTAAGAGTCAACTGTATATTCCCCTTTAGCAATTACTCCTACTTTATTTATTTTATGATTTGCCCAATGATGTTGAATAGTGTGTTACTAATAAAGAGGCAATTTTTATTTTCCTTTCCGGCCTTTATTTCAGTAGCCAATGAGCTAGTATTGTGATAGTAGAACAGAGTTATGCAATTTTTTACATATATATTTTTATCAGAACAAGATTTTTATATTTAATCATCTGTGTAATGTAATATTGTTATAGGCATTTGTTGCCTGAACTATAAACACAACAACGCTTTCGATCTCTTTCTTCCGAATCTACGATCAACATCCTCCGCCATGGTTGACCCTAAGGTGTATATTCTTCTTTCTTTTTTTCTTTTGAAGGATGTTTCCTTTTATAGGTTGATGCTACTGGCTTGTTGTTTGAATAAACTAGGGTCAAATAAAGGCTTATTTGCTTAAAAGCTGTAGTAAACTAGAATTCTGAGATTAGTTGTGAAAATAAGTTATTTGAACTCGACTGAAGTGTATAGTTTTTGACATGCATGTAAAGTATTTATATTATATCAAAGTTTGGTACCAGTGGTTAGGTCCAAGCGAATAAAGATGAGTTGGATTTTTATATATAATTAGCAAATACCGAGCCTCCTAGATGAACTTTTAAGGAATTATATAAAAAAGCTAACTTGTGGTAACTATTACACGAGTTTGTTCCGATATAATATCATGGTATATTCATTTTTAGTTTCATCATTGCTCAACAGGTTTCCACAATTGGCCGATGAGAAGACTGCTAGGGAAGACACAGAACGACGTCTGCATGCATCGGAAAGAATGACATACGCGTTAGCAAAATCTTTTTACAGTCAAGGTTTTACACTTCCGGAAGAAGGGTTCGAAAAAATTGTAGAGGATAAGCACGATGATGACAGTACATCTACATGATAGATTTTCATGTTTTTATGATTTAGAATTTATATTTAGAATTATTCATTTTTATTACTCGTTTTGTAAATATGTGTTGTTTGGATCTTTAATATGGAATTTATTTTATTGATTGTTTTCATAATATTGATCTTAATATTCGTTTAATTAATTATTAGATAAAAATATATTTTGTAATGATTAATTTTAATAATATACTATAGATAGACTAAATTATCGCCGACAAATCATTTCTCCAAAATCGAAGTGAAATGTTACATAATAAGAATTGTGCCGACAATTTTTTTTTCAAACAATGAGTTAGATTCATCGTTAAGATCTTTCTGCCGACGCAGTATTTGTCGGTAAGTCAATTCTTCGTGACCTTATGATTCACATATAGCGACGAAATTTTTCGTCGGAACAAATCTAGCGATGAACATTTTTTATCGCCCAATTCGTCGGCAAAAATTAAACTTGCCCGACGAAAAAGTTTTTGTTGCCCAATTCGTCGGTAAAAGTGAAACTTGCCCGACGAATTTTTGTCGTCCAATTCGTCGGCAAAAATTAAACTTGCCCGACGAAACAGTTTTTGTCGCCCAATTCGTCGGCAAAAGTGAAACTTGCCCGACGAATATAGTTTTCGTCGCGAGGTTCCCGCCCGACAGTACATACGCGACGGAGTCTTAGCGACGAAATTTTTGTCGCCTAAATGTTTAGGCGACGAAATATCATGTTTAGCGACGAATTTTTTTTGTCGGGCTAGAGTATTTTTCTTGTAGTGAGTGTTATTATCTCACATCGCTTGTGAATAGATTGTGACATTTGTATAAAATGTGTTGATCAACTTACTTGATATGAGATATTTTAGTGAGTAAAGATATGATATTTATATATAATGTTGGTTTAGTAAGCATAAAAAATTATTATAAAATTGTTACTATTACAATAAATTAATGGTGTTTCAAATTGAATTTATCATCAAATATTCTACATCTCTCCTTATGTTTTAATTCCTTAAAACCGCTTTGACCGAAATAAATACTGCTGTAACCTATATTGCTTAGATATGAAGTATTAGCACATAGTAATGTTGAGAATATAGGCACATGCACTAGGGGATAAAATAAATTAGCAAACCTTAAACTACCTATAAAAACAGCCTGTTACTAGGGATCAAAACCTTAATTAATCAAAACCATTTTGGGCTTATTTAAAATCAATACTATTTTTTATTTACATCTATTTGAAGGTTAGTATCTGTGTTTCTCATAAGTTAGATATTAATGTGAAATGTGATCAAGCCGGTTACTATATCAAAAGGGAGTGATAACTGATTTATTGCACATACAAAGGGGTCATATCCTCTCATATTATGATGAACATTTCCGATTTTTTCATCCTGTATCTTTAACCAAAAAAAAATTAATTTATATCATTCTGATCATCTTCCTTATAATAAGGAAAACTTACCGCATCGAAGGCAAATATGCAACCCTAAATATATTTATTCTATTCTGATACTTATCTTGGTCGACATATTACTAAAGTATAAGCGTTGTTCATGGTCAGTTCATAAGCGTCGTTCATGTTTATTTAAAATGAATAAATAGGGACGGAACACTAATTAAATAGCCAGAAACTAGGTTATCTCAAACCGTTTATTTAATTTATAAGAGAAAATTATTGTTTACTATATCAACCTATTTGTGGTTAAAAACCTGCATACTAACTTATGAACATTAACAATTTGCATACTCAACTATAACAAATAAAACAATAAGCACACTGCGGTTAACGTTTGTTGATATTTTAACGGAAGTTTAGTCACATACGGTCACGTGCAAAGCAGTAAATTCTCATTCGAAATGGTCATGTGATTGTACTTGACCAAAATTCCGTTTAAAAGTCAACATAAGTTAATTGTAGTATGTTGATGGTTTGATTTCTTATAACTGGATATGTAAATTGTTAATGTTCGTAGGTAAGAGTGCAGTTTCTTAACCCAGTAAACAATAAATTTTCCTTCATTTAATTACTTTCTTATGTCACTTTGAAATGTTTGTTTTTTCGCTCTACGTCTCCTTTCGCAAAATGTGTTGCTCGTTTCTCCTTTCGCAAAATGTGTTGCTCGTTTCCGGCCTATTCTCGATTACCATTTCCAGATTAATTCCCATTTCTAGCTATCTTCCATTGTTTAGAAATTCTACAGTGACTCATGCAAATTAACACACATATGTTATGATTTTTCTAACTGTTATCGTTTTAAATGTACTCCTTTAAACATTATTCCAAAAAAGGAGCCTAAGTTTTGAATCATAGTATTATCACATTATTGAACAAAATATGAAGCCTAATGCTCTCTTAATGGCCAACAACATAGTACTAAGTACTAATTAACCTTATTATATGCAAACATAATACTAGTCTGTAATTTGCCTGTCCCACTCTTACATATCCAATAATTACATTTTCACCACATATTATATGGTATAAACAAATTTATATAGAATAATGGTCCTTCATATTTAAAATTTCTGTTTCTGCCCATGCTTAGTAAAACTTAATAAAGTTGATGTTCCACGTGTAGGGATGCATTTTTTACCGACTTGTATCAGCCAATTGCTCTTCGAGCCGAACCAATCAAGTCGGTATCAAAAGTTTGGTATACCGATATTACGGTACGTTACAACCGAACCAATCTTTGAAAGTCGGTTCGGTTTCGGTATTCGTTTGGTAAGTTTGGTAAGTTCTGTATGATACCGATTCAAACCGAAATATTCAAATATATTATATAGACAAATAAAATAAAACACTTATATACATTTAATTATTAACGTTGTTATAATATACTTATATTACTTTTTCTAGTGAATACTTATAATATTTTTATTTATTTATAAATTTTACTAGAAATGTCTAGTACTATTTACTCTTTTATGCAAAACAAAAAAATAAAGGTAACAATAATATAAATAAATATATTTTTTAATCTACTATTTTTAAAACTTTATACTATGTTTTTTTTCTCAAATCGCACCATTTTTCTATCATCACTTGTAAACTCTAAAGTTTGGTATAAAACCGAAACAGAGCCGAACCAACCGAATAGTTTGGTATATCGAAAGTTCGGTATACCGAATTTTTTGGTTCGGTAATGGCATAAAAATTCTCAAACCAAACAAGTTTGGTACGGTATCGGTATGTAGTCAAAAAGTTCGGTACCGAACCGATGTCACCCCTATCCACGTATATAGGGGTTGAATGAAATTATTAATTACTCCATTCGTTCCTATTTAATTGTCAATTACGAAACTATGTACAATTTTGACCGGGCAAGAACTTGTATCAAAATTATCGAAATGAAAATTTTCAAAAAATGATCATATAGTTCAAATGTTAAATTTTATAATTATATTTTGAAAAAATTCATTTCGATAATTTGAATACAATTTCTAAACCGGTGAAAATTACACGTAATTTCATAGTGCACGGGAACAGGGGGAGTATGTGATTATTGATTCTCTATTGCATTCATTTGACAATGATATATGTAATGCATCATTTAATATGCCAATGGCAAGTTACCATTTTTGAAAGAAGATTTAAAACAAGTCCCTCTGCTCTATCTATATAGTAATCTAACACAATTGATCGGAAAGTGGTCAAAAGCACATAAACTTAATTGATTAATTGTTGGATTGTTTTCATTTCGAGGAACGATCGCAAATCTCATTGGGGTGGTTTAATTTGCGATTAATTAACATTTATTGCGTAAACCATGTGCTCTTAGCATTAGGCGGGCGGGCGCTTATATAATCTTACCTTGTAACTTGTTTTTATTTGATTTTAATATTTCATGCTTACTTTTTTATTCAAATTAATTTTAAAAAAATTGAAAGAGTGTTTACTTAGTCATTGTATAATTTGATGAGTTGTGTGTCTAACATTAATCATTAATCACAAACTAAATAAGGGTTCATCTTGTAAGTAATACTAGGCACACAACTCGCAAACAACTCGTACGTAGTCATCTTTTTGTACAGTTTGTATATGCATGCAATAGACCTATCTTTTTATTTATACATGCAATAGGGCTATTTATTTTGTATATGCATGTAATAGCCAATACAGTTTCTTAATCAATATAAAGAAAAAAAAGGATACATATACGTATAAATATAGTTATATACGTACAAATACAATAGATATAGACAGATACATACAAGCATGATGAAGGCAGGGGAATGTCGGATACGGCAAATGGGGTCACCAAGGACATGTCCGGTTTTATGGGTGGGCCACAAGGGCCAAGATCCATGGCCTCCCAAAATTTCCGAAATTTAGAGATCTCCATTTTTTGAAAAAAATATATTTAATTAATTTTATATAAAATATAAATATATAAATTATTTTTTTGACACATGCAAGCGTGCATTTAATATGGTATTTTATTAAAACTTAGTTTTATTTTGATAATATATGTAGTAGTATACTAGTGTTTTTTAGGGGGTACAAATAGTTATTTACTAGCTAGTGTGTATATAAAACGTGAAGTTATGAATAGGAAAAACTTAGTAGGACGTGAATAGTGAGGCTCGAGATAATGAGAAGTGAGCGCTTATGTGTCCGTTTGGAAACATATTTTTTGACCAAAAATCAGATTTAAAAAATATGTTTAAAAAAATGGAAAAATTACCAAAACATACAACTATTTTAAACTAATTACCAAAAAATTATACTCCAACACTTTATTCCCAAAACATACAACTAATTAAAATTATAAATACTAAATAATTTCTTTTTTTAACATCTCTCTCTCTCTCTTAAAAACAAGAGAGATCTTTTTTGGAATGGTAAAAAACAAAATACGGTAAAAAACAAAAAATTACAAAATATGCCCAAAAATATGGTAAAAAAACAAAAAAAAACAAGAAAATTACAAAATTACAAAAAAAATTGAAAAAAGTTCTAAAAAGTCGAAAATTCAAAAAAACCCAAAATATGCTGAAAAAACTTTTAAAAAAGTCGGTAACCGAAAAAACGTATCCAAAATCACAAAAAAATGAAAAAAGTTCAAAAAATTCGAGAACCCGAAAAAATCCAAAAAATGCTGGAAAAACCTTTTAACAAGTCGGGAACCCGAAAAAGCCCAAAAAATGGTTAAAAAAATTATTGTGTATGTCTGTATTGCGTATTTCCGTATTAAAAAATATGTATAAATTGTGTGTTGTGTATGCATGTATTAAATAACATGTATAAATAATGTATTGTGTATGCCCGTATTAAAAAAACATGTATAAATTATGTATTGTGTATGCTGAAAAAACTTTTAAAAAAGTCGGTAACCGAAAAAACCCAAAAAATTGGTAAAAAACCCAAAAAATATCCAAAATCACAAAAAAAAATGAAAAAAGTTCAAAAAAGTCGGAAACCCGAAAAAGCCCAAAAAATGGTTAAAAAAAGTATTGTGTATGTCTGTATTGCGTATTTCCGTATTAAAAACATGTATAAATTGTGTGTTGTGTATGAATGTATTAAATAACATGTATAAATAATGTATTGTTTATGCCCGTATTAAAAAACATGTATAAATTATGTATTGTGTATGCATGTATTAAAGAGTATGTATAAATAGTGTATTGTGTATGCCCGTGTTAAAAAAACATGTATAAACTGTGTATTGTGTATGTTTGTATTAAATAGCATGTATAAATAATGTTTTATGCATGCATGTATTAAAAAATATATATAAACTGTGTATTGTGTATGCCTGTATTAAAGAGCATGTATAAAATATGTATTGTGTATGCATGTATTAAAAAGCATGTATAAATAATGTATTGTGTATGTCCGTATTAAAAAACATATATAAACTGTGTATTGTGTATGCCTGTATTAAAAAGCATGCATAAATAATGTATTGTGTATGCCCGTATTAAAAAAAACATGTATAAAAATTGTGTATTGTGTATGCCTGTATTAAAAAGCATGTATAAAATATGTATTATGTATGACTGTATTAAAGAGCATGTATAAATAGTGTATTGTGTATGCATGTATTAAAAAACAAGTATAACAATGTATTGTGTATGTCTGTATTGCGTATTTCCGTATTAAAAAACATGTATAAATTATGTGTTGTGCATGCATGTATTAAATAAAATGTATAAATAATGTATTGTGTATGCCCGTATTAAAAAACGTGTATAAACTATGTATTGTGTATGCCTGTATTAAAGAGCATGTATAAAAAATATATTGTGTATGCATAATAAGAAAAACATAAAAAATGGACAGTGTCAAATGATACAGAATGTATTGTGTATGATTGTATTAAAGAACGTGTATAAACAATGTATTGTGTATGAATGTATTAAAAAGCATGTATAAAATATGTATTGTGTATGTCTGTATTAAAGAGCATGCATAAATAATGTATTGTGTATGCCCGTATTAAAATACATGTATAAACCGTGTACTGTGTATGTCTGTATTAAAGAGCATGTATAAATAATATATTGTGTATGCCCGTATTAAAAAAATATGTGTATAAATAATGATTTTTGTCTTTTTATATCTTTCTTTAAAAATAGTTCAATATTCTTCTCCGATCAGTTCACAAGTCTCTATCCAACTTCAATCTTCTTCTCCGATCAATTCACAGGTCTCGGTATTGTCTTCTCCGATCAGTTTATCCGTCAATTTTCGGTTATTTTGATCATCATCTTCAACAATTCACTGGGCAATATGTGTCAATTTTCTCATAAATAGTCATAAGTTCATCCGTTAATTTTCGAGGTATTTTTTTATTTTAAAAAATTATTGTACTTAAATTTATATACTTAATAATAATTTGGCCGCATTTGGCTAAAAGTGATGTGTTGTTGACATATTCTATTCCTCGATATGAAATGTTTTTTTAATACGGACATACACAATACACTATTTATACATACTCTTTAATACAGGCATACACAATACATAATTTATACATGTTTTTTAATACGAGTATACACAATACATTATTTATACATGTTATTTAATACATGCATACACAACACACAATTTATACATGTTTTTAATACGGAAATACGCAATACAGACATACACAATACTTTTTTTAACCATTTTTTGGGCTTTTTCGGGTTCCCGACTTTTTTGAACTTTTTTCATTTTTTTGCTATTTTGGATATTTTTGGGCTTTTTACCAATTTTTTTGGGTTTCTTCGGTTACCGACTTTTTTAAAAGTTTTTTCAGCATACACAATACATAATTTATACATGCATACACAATACACAATACATAATTTATACATGTTTTTTTAATACGGGCATACACAATACATTATTTATACATGTTATTTAATACATGCATACACAACACCCAATTTATACATGTTTTTTAATATGTAAATACGCAATGCAGACATACACAATACTTTTTTTAACCATTTTTTGGGCTTTTTTCGGGTTCCCGACTTGTTAAAAGGTTTTTCCAGCCTTTTTTGGGTTTTTTCGGGTTCTCACTTTTTTGAACTTTTTTCATTTTTTTTGTGATTTTGGATATTTTTTGGGTTTTTTCGGTTACCGACTTTTTTAAAAGTTTTTTCAGCATATTTTGGGTTTTTTTGAATTTTTGACTTTTTAGAACTTTTTTCATTTTTTTTTTGTAATTTTCTTGTTTTTTTTTATTTTTTACCATATCTTTGGGCTTTTTTCGGGTTCTCGACTTTTCTGAACTTTATTTTTATATATTTTTATGAATTTGGATTATTTTTTTTTGTTTTTTGTTTTTTGCCACTTTTTTGGAGTTTTTTCGGGTTCCCGACTTTTTATAGGTTTTTTCAGCACTTTTTTGGTTTTTTCGGGTTCTCGATTTTTGTGAACTTTTTTCATTCTTTTTGTGATTTTGGATTTTTCTTTGTTTTTTTTACTTTTTTTAACCATTTTTTGGGCTTTTTCAGGTTTCCGACTTTTTAAAAGGTTTTTCCAGCCTTTTTTGGGTTTTTTCGGATTCTCGACTTTGTTGAATTTTTTTCATTTTTTTTTATGAATTTGGATTTTTATTGGTTTTTTTTTATTTTTTAACATTTTTTTGGATTTTTTCGGGTTCCCGACTTTTTTAAAGGTTTTTCCATCATTTTTTGGGTTTTTTCGGGTTTTCGACTTTTTTGAACTTTTTTTATTTTTTGTTGTAATTTTATTTTTTTCGGTTTAGAAATCATTTTAACATTAAATGAGGTATTGTTTTGTGGGAAAAAAATGATGATTTAGAAAGAGAGAGGAGAAAAAGAAATTTTTTGGTAGGTGAGGAAAAATATTTTTTTTTTTCTATTTTGGGTCAATTGTATGTTTTGGTAATAATTTGTTTGGGTTGTATGTTTTGGTAATATTTCATAACACATTGTATGTTTTGGGAATTGACCCTTAAAAAATCCACACCTGACCTAGTGACCTTCAAGGCTTCAAGAGTAAGTCTAGATGCCCTTTTTTTAATTTATATAACTTATAGAAATTAATATAAAAAAAATACCGACACGACTAATAAAGTCTTGCATGTAGAAGGCAAATATATATTTGTGCAAGAGAAATAATAAAGGTGTGAGAGTGTCTCCCCTTCTTTGAAGTTCTTTTCAATAAGCTGTGATAAATTTGTAAAAACACTCTTATCTAAACTACAAAACGGATTTTTATTAATTATTATGAAATGATTACAAGCTGCGAGCAACAAGTTGCGCCACTTATCTCGTTGTACAAACTGGGAAAGTAAAACTAGGAAGGGAATGTTTGGGCTCATTTTGAATTATTCACAGTTAATGGATTTTTGGAAAGTTATTTCATATTTTCCATAATATTCTGCTAATCTATAAGTTATGTAATGTAATGGTAAAGTGGAAGAGTTGTAAAACATTAATATAATACAAATTTTACAAACATAGAACACCAAGAAAATTGGAAATGTATGAGAGAGATTACTTCTTCTTTTTTTTTAATTGTTTGACAGCTGAAAGTTAACTATAAAATAATATTGGGTTAGTGAGGATTAAAAATTATTATAAAGCTGTCACTATTTTAATAAAATGTCACAACTGTCACAAATTGAATTTATCATCAATCCTAAATCTCTCCTTAATTATATTTAAATTCCTTAAAACCGCTTTGACCGAAACAGATACTACTAGTGTAACCAATATTTGCTTAAATATATTATTAGCACCTAGTTATGTTGGGAATATAGGCACATGCACTAGGGGATAAAATATATTAGCAACCCTTAAACTACCTATAAAAACTACCCTTAAACTCTGTCCATAAACAAATGTTACTCCGTGTCGTCCGTCACTAAACAAATGTTACTACGAAAATATTTGTAACTTTGATCAACAATTTTTTTCATATCTAAATTGTCGAAAAAAATATTTTTAAATGTTAATCAAATGGTTCATGGTTAGATCTATATCATAGAATTTTCAATTTTTTCATTTCGAAAATTTAATATGAAAATTTTGATAATAAAAGTTGTAAGTGTTTTCACAGGAAACATTTGTTTAATTACGAAAGAATTACATGTTATGAATTTTTTAACTGTTATCGTTCTGAATCTACTCCTTTAATTTAAACATTATTCCAAAAGAGGAGCCTAATTTTGAATCATAGTATCTTCACATTATTGAACATGTGTACTCCGAAAATATGGGGCCTATTGATTTCTTAATGGCCAACAGCATAGTAGAGCCACACAAAAAACCGGAAAAAGCGAACCGAACAGATAATCGAACCGAAAAAAACCGACACTGAAAAACCGTAAAATTTTCGGGTCGGTAAAAACCGGAAAAAGCGAACCGAACAGATAATCGAACCGAAAAAAACCGACACCAAAAAACCGTAAAATTTTCGGGTCGGTTTCGGTTTTCAGTAAAACCGAACCGAAAAAAACTGAAAAAGACCGAAAAAGACCAAAAAATCAAAAATAAAACCGAAAAAACCGAAACTGGACCGAAAAAACCGGTCCGGTTCGATAAAAAAAACCCAAAAAAACCGAACCGAAAAATATGCTCGGTTTCGGTTTCGGTTTTGCCAATAACCGAATCGGATCGGACCGAACTCAGCCCTACAACATAGTACTAGCCTTTAATTTGCCTGTCCCACTCACCACACGTTGTTTTTTTAAATTATTTTCGGATTAAAATGTTTAAAGTTTAAATCAGTATATATCATACTATTAATATAAGTCAACTAAAGAAAAAAAAAAACTGTCAAATTTTGTCAAAAATGCTCATATTCTAATTTACTAATTACTCATATAAGCATAATGCAATTCAAATACATAAATAACTAAATAAACATGTTTATTCTCACAAATCAATTCATCTTACAAAGTATACTTATATAAAAATAAAACATCATATTACTCCTTATATACGATTATTAAATTACTATATTCATTCAATCATTTTTTTTGTAAAATTAAATTCGTTTGTCCGAGATCATATTTATATATTATTGCACACGCAACGCGTGAGCTACGATTACGATATACTCAATCGAGAACCAAAATATTTGTGTGTTTGTGATAATTGTTACTTTTCCTTGTGAAGATCACAATAGAGAACGTGAAAAAGAAGGAAGAAATAAGACGTAAATATATAGACCCCCGCAATAGGGGCGGAACAAGATGGAGATGATATGCATTTTGATCACAAACACGTCATTACAAAATAATATTGATTTTGTGAGAGTCAAAATTTATCACAAATAGACCATCATGTCATAAAACTGTCACAAATTGACGGTCATGTCACAAACCCGTCACAATATCCGTAGCTATTAACCTCGTCACAAAAAAATCCGTCACAATTTCCTTAATTATTTATACATTTTTTTTGTAGTGCGTGCTTGTTATGAAAGAAAAACTCATATATGGTATAACCAAATTTATATAGAATATCGACCTCTTGATATTTAAAATTTATGGTTGTAATTCATGTTGTTTTTTGGTTTGTATCATATTTAGATCGGATATGCTAGATTGGGAGCATGGCACATGGGTAAACAATTTCTATTAATAAAATGCAGCTCCTTTACAAAACAAAACAAAAGTTGATGTTCCACATGTATAGTTGAATGACATGATTAAGTATGTGATTATTGATTTTTTATTGCATTCATTTGACAATAATGTCAGTTTGTTCAATATTTTTGACCAGGCTACCTTTAATTAGAAAGAAAATTCGAATTTGAATCTGATTATTCGAATTTGCTCAAATCAACCATCACTTTAACCTTAATTTACATTACTTCCCAACTGATCAAAAAGAGTTCAAATCTTCTACCCTATTTCTCGATCTCCTTCCGTGCTCCCTTGCTTATTTTATCCAAAAACACAATTCTAAAAAACTTGAAAAAATTTGTACAATTACTATAATACATGTATCAATACATTCCAATAATTATTTTTAAAAGAAAATCCACACAAAATTTGTTTTGGAATAAATATATAAATTAGTGTAAATTAAACATTGAATATTAAAAAAATTGTCTAAAACAATATTATGTTCAAATGTTTTAAATTTTGAATACAACATAATATAAAAGTTTATAAATTTACGGTATAAGTTGTGAAAATTTAAAATTTGAGTGAAAATAAGCATGAAGGCACGGAAGGAGATATAGAATAGGGATAAAAGATTTGGACTCGATCAAAATACAAATTTGCAATCCTATTTATGATCTCATTAGAAAGTCCTCCAAAAATTTCAATGAAAGTGCCAACATAAAATCAAATAAATATCCTACTAAGTCAAAATTGCTTAAATTAAGAAGAACACATTACATTCAATTTAACTTTTACCATTAGGTGCTAAAAACAATGATCAAGAGAACTCATTAACTTGATTGTAACGTCATTATACAAAAATAACCAAATAACGACGGGATTAGTGACGGTATTTTTTGTTACGAGCTTATTAGCGACGGTTTTTGTGACGGTTTTGTGACAGTTTAGTGAATTTGTGATAGATTTGTGACAGTTTTTTAAATTAGTGGCAGGCTTGTGACAATTTTTAACTCTCACTAAATCAAACATTATTTTATAATGCGTGTATTTGCGTGTATTAAGACGTTAGCAACAGCCATGCACATGTAACATGTTCTAATTATCATCGATTTTAATATCATTTTTCACAATATTAACCCTATTTACCATAAATTTAGAAGAATAAAAAAGTCATGCCAGCTAATAGTTGGTACTGGGAGCTACAACACATGATACAACCAATTGCACCAGTTTTTTTTTTATACAACTAACAAAAGGAAAAAAAATATTCATATAATTTTGTCACTATCTTACATACTTCACACTTTTTTACATGTATAATAATATATTTTTATTAAAAAATATATTTTTATTAAAAAATACATTTTTATTAAAAAATACATTTTTATCCCTCCAAATATACACGTATGGAGTATGTGGGTTATATATATATTAGTAATAATAGATTTAATAGTTTTTCTTATTTTTAATCAATATTTAAATTTAGGATAAGCTCAACTAGGGTTTTACTATATTTTTATTTGAGTTTTTAGTAGCTTGAGTTTTTATAATGTTGAATATTTATATTTTGATTTATCAAATTATAGATTGTATTTTATGTATATTTGAAGGAATAAATATGTCATCACCCATAAGAAAAACAAAGATCCCGGGGGAGGAACACTACCGATCATGGACACCCAAGCAGAGTCCACGGATCCCGAAAAGTGAAGTACGAGTGGTTGATATTCTATATGTTTTTTTTTATCATAGTACGGTAACTAGGGGCAGAAATGTTATTTTAATTAAAATACATAGACACAGTTCCTTATTCGTCAATTTTTTTTACATAATGGAAGGCTACAACCCCGATCCTCTTCACCTAGTTCATTCCCTACACGACCCAATATGTGTTATATACAGTGCTAGATCGATCCTTGTTGATTATCTTGGAAAATTTATAAGATCATTTACAAATAGAAAATATGTTCAAGATCCTTTCTCATTGTATAGAATTTTCGAGTTTTGCAAAAACCACTCGACCCCAGTTTGAAACTGACATTAATTAGTTGCCTAGATTGTAATCTATACTAGTATTGTTTGTTTATGCAATTTTTTGCGATCTGTTTACGTATTACAAATAGCTGATAACGATTTCTCTTGTCACGAGTGTCCACGAACACATCTTCTTCTTCTTTTTCACGAATTGCTCATTATTATTGAAAATAACAAGCTCTAATACAAGATTCACTGCTTTTGAAACAGACTCCGTGTAGAAAAGTAAAATCCACGTACTGGTGGATTTTATTTAGTTGATCGTATTTGCGATCAACCTTTATGTGTATACATATATATATATATATATATTGAACGAAGGTTTAGAGAGAGAGAGAGGAAAAATAAGATTTTATTAAAACAACTTAAAAGTCATTTGTTTACAGCTGAATATATATACATATTATCAAACTTCTAACTGGTCCTAAGAGTTTAAGAACTGTCTCAAACAGTTCTTTACAATCAAGTATACATCTTTACAGAAACTTCAATTTAGTCCTAGACAGTTCCTTACAAACAATTACAAGTATACTATAATCAATATGCCCTCCTCAAGATGGAGAGTGAAGTGATAATACTCCCATCTTGACAATCAAATGCTGAAATTGAGCTGAACCTAAAGCTTTTGTAAACAAATCTGCCACATTATCATTAGTACCAACATGTAACAAATGAACAGTATTTTTAAGTACTAAATCTCTTATAAAATGACAATCAACCTCAATATGCTTGCTTCTCTCATGATTAACAGGATTATAGGCTAATGCAAGAGCACTTTTACTGTCTGTGAACAAAGCTACAGGTTTATCATGAGTAATACCTAAGTCTTTGAGTAAATGAATCAACCATATAATCTCACAACTAGTCACTGTAAGTGCCCTATACTCAGCTTCTGCACTACTCCTAGATACAACATTCTGTTTCTTGCTTTTCCAAGAAATCAAAGCATTTCCTAGAAAAATACTAAAACCAGTCACTGATCTCCTAGAATCAATACAAGCTGCCCAGTCAGAATCACTATAGGCTTTCAAAGATAAAGAAGAAGAAGAAGGGAAGAAAATACCTTGTGCTGGTGATTTCTTAATGTACCTTAATACCTTCAAAGCTGCTGCATAATGCTTCTTGCTGGGCTTGGCTAAAAACTGACTTAAAACATGAATGGAATAGGCAATATCTGGTCTTGTAACGGTTAGATACAAAAGTTTACCAATTATCCTTCTATACAAAGAAATATCTTCAAAACAATCATCATCAAAACTAGTAAATTTCTGTTTTGTATCCATTGGAAAACAAGAAGGTTTTGATGCTAAAAGACCAGTATCAGCTAAAACTTCTAATGCATATTTTCTTTGACATATATGAATCCCTGTCTTATTTCTAGCAACCTCAAGACCTAAAAAAAACTTCAAAGATCCTAAATCCTTTAGTTGAAACTGTTTATTAAGAAAAGTTTTAACTTCATTAATCAAATCTGGACATGTACTTCCTAATATAATGTCATCTACATAAACCAAAAGAGCTAAAAAAAAAACATTCTTATTGACTGTAAACAAAGAATAGTCAGCAACAGATTGTTTAAAACCAAACAGTATTAAAGCACTACTTAATTTTGAAAACCATTGCCTTGAAGCCTGTTTCAAACCATACAAGGAGTTTTGTAATTTACAAACCAAAGCAGTATCTTTTTGTAGAAAACCTGGTGGTAATGTCATGTAAACCTCCTCATCTAAGTCACCATGTAAAAAAGCATTATTAACATCTATTTGAGCTAGAGACCAATTTTGTGAAGCTGCAAGAGCTAAAACACATGTTACTGTTGTCATCTTTGCTACAGGTGAAAAAGTAGCTTCATAATCTATACCTTCTAATTGAGTATAACCTTTTGCAACTAGCCTAGCCTTATACCTTTCTATAGATCCATCAGCCTTATGCTTAATCTTATACACCCATTTACATCCTATAGGTTGTTTACCAGGTGGTAATTTAGTTAATAACCAAGTACTATTAACTTCTAAAGCCTGAATTTCTGTTTCCATAGCTTTTATCCAAAGTGGATCACTACTAGCTTGCTTATAAGTCTTAGGTTCAGAAACAGAGGATACTAACATACAAAAAGACTTATATGAAGAAGAAACATTCTCATAAGTAAGATAAGAAGACAAATCATGAACAGGTTTACTATGAATTTCAGACAAAACATTATTATTAGTAGCAGAACAATGAAAATCATGTAAATATTTAGGAGCTTTAGAAACTCTTATAGATTGCCTATTAGCCAGAGATTTAACAAGTATAGATACACTTTTATTATTATTATGAATACAACCTAAAGTTTCATTTGGAATTATGGGATCATTAGAAACCAAAGGTTCTGTGGAAACAACTAAATTAGGTTGCTGGTGAAAAGGAAAATAATTTTCATAAAAAACGTCTCTTGTAAGAAAAACCTCATTTGTAATGAAATCTAATAATTTGTACCCCTTAGTACTAGCACCATAGCCAAGTACAATACACTTTTTACCTCTTGCATCAAACTTAGTTCTATTTCTACTTAAAGTACTAGAATAACACAAACAACCAGTAACTCTTAAATGATGATAATTAGGCTTAGAACCATACAACATTTGATAAGGACTTTTATTAGACAGAAGAGGAGTAGGTGTTCTATTGATTAAATATGCAGCAGTTAAAATACATTCCCCCCAATATTTCAAAGGCAAATTAGACTAGAATCTTATAGCCCTAGCCACATTCAATAAGTGTTGATGTTTTCTTTCTGCAATACCATTTTGTTGTGGAGTCTCAACACAACTGGTTTGATGTAAAATGCCAGTTTTAGAATAGAAATCTAACAAATTAAACTCACTTCCATTGTCACTTCTCATAATTTTAATTTTGAAATTAAACTGTGTTGCTACCATTTTATGAAACTGAGGAAAAACAATAGCTGTATCAGATTTATTTTTGAGTAAGAAAATCCAAGTGCACCTTGTAAAATCATCAACTATGGTCAAGAAATAACTATAATCATTATAAGTAGAAACAGAATAAGGACCCCAAAGATCACAATAAACAAGATCAAAAGCTTTATTGGTATGAGAAGTTTTTACAGGGAAACTAAGCCTATGGTGCTTAGCTAAATGACAAACATCACAAGGAACTGATTTCAAATTACTGAATTTGACATTTACATCATTTGAAAGGATATTTAAAATAGCAATAGATGGATGTCCTAACCTAGAGTGCCAGATATGTGGCTTATTATCTGAAATAGAACTATTACAAACAGATGATTTTTGAAGAAAATCCTTTCTCTGGAAAACATATAAACCATTCTTTGCCTGTGCACTATCAATCATCTTCAAAGAGACCTGGTCCTGAATATAACAACCTTTTGAATCAAAAACTACTAATAACCCAGAGTCATTAGCCAATTTGCTAACAGCAATTAAATTAAACCCAAAAGAAGGTACACATAAGACATTGTACAATCTTATATTATTTTTAAAAATGATAGTCCCTATATGAGTAACTACAACTTTTTGACCATTAGGCAAATTAACATGTGAATCAACCTTTTCAAAACTACTAAAATGGTGTAAAGAATTGACCATATGTTCATTAGCCCCACTATCAATTATCCATAAATCAGTATCTAACATGTTTTTATTATGGCATACATTAGAATAAAAAGAAGAAGAAGAATTTTGTTTACCTGACATGCCAGTAAAAACCATGTTGGAGAGAGGTGTGACTCCAGCTTTATCAGGCTGCTGCTGCAAATCACCCTCTCTTGAATTTTCCTTTGTATATTGCTGACCTGTATCACTACCAAATACATCTCCATCTTGATAAGTGACTAAATGTGCCATATTATTTCCAGAAAAAGAAGTACTAAAACCTCTTGGTCTTGGAGTCCACCCAGGTGGATACCCATGTAATTTATAGCACTTATCTTTTGTGTGTCTATTTGACCCACAATGAGAACACTTCATAGCCATACCCCTTCCCATGTTATATAAAGGTCTAAAAGGCCTAAAACTACTGTTAGGACCAGTGGATCTAAAAAACTGATTAGATTGAGGTCTAAACCCCTGATTAGCCCCTTGACTATTCTGAGACTTATTAAACTGGGTAGCAAGTGCCATATTATTTTCAGAAATCCCACCATGAACTCCTACATTCTGTTGTTTCTCTTCTTTAATAACCATTTGATACATATCATTTAAAGGAGGAAGAGGCCTAGTTAAAAGAATCTGACTCCTAACATGAGCAAACCTTTCATTTAAAACCATCAAGAAGATCATCTTAAAAATCCTTTGTTTCCTAGCCACAATAGCATTCATGAAATTGCAAGAACATCCCCCTATAACCCCACAAGAACACCTAGGGATATGACTTAAAACACTCAGCTGATTCCATAAAGTCTCAATCTTAGTAAAATAACCAGACACACTATGTGAATCTTGAACAGTATTATGCATATCTTGATGTAACTCATAAATCCTAGCCTCATTTCCTTGAGCAAATCTTTCTGTTAACTCACTCCACATCTTAGAAGCAGAATCAACATATAAAATAGACTGTGCTATATCATTACTAACAGAATTAATGATCCAAGACATAACTATCAGGTTGCACTGCAACCAAGCTCCATTCATTGGATCAGTATCTAGTGGACAAGGTAGGGTACCTGTCACAAACCCTAATTTGGATTTAGCCCCTATTGAAATCTCCATGGCCCTCCTCCAAGAATGAAAATTAGCCCCAGTCAACACAGGGGTAACTAGGCTAGTACTAGTATTCTCATTGGAACCTATGTAATATGGACTCATGGTAGTTATAGAGGAAATAACCGTAGGTTGAGCATCATTATTATTACCAAATTCTGACATTTAATACCCCAATTAAACCAAGAAGAGAAATAAACCCTAATTGAATTAAAACCCAATTAAACCAAGAATTGATAATCAGAAGAGAGAGTATCAAACCCTAATTCCTCAATTAGTAACCAAACAGAGAGAATAAAGAGTAATACAGATATTACCAGTTGCAGAGACAAACTCTATCAAGAACCCCCAATTTTTCCAAACTCTTCAATTAACCCAATAAAGAAAACCCAGTATACTGTGTAAATTGCAGCGGAGAAGAAGAGCTAATGCTCTGATACCATGTAGAAAAGTAAAATCCACGTACTGGTGATTTTATTTAGTTGATCGTATTTGCGATCAACCTTTCTGTGTATACATATATATATATATATTGAACGAAGGTTTAGAGAGAGAGAGAGGAAAAATAAGCTTTTATTAAAACAACTTAAAAGTCATTTGTTTACAGCTGAATATATATACATATTATCAAACTTCTAACTGGTCCTAAGAGTTTAAGAACTGTCTCAAACAGTTCTTTACAATCAAGTATACATCTTTACAGAAACTTCAATTTAGTCCTAGACAGTTCCTTACAAACAATTACAAGTATACTATAATCAATACTCCGAAAACAATAGATACATAGGCCCAAAGTACCATACAACTCAAACTAACTGCAAAACTCGTCCATCACTTAATAACTAAAACAATATAACTCAAGTAAAGCATAAGTCTAAACAAAACTAAAATCAAAAGTCTATATAAGGCTGTGGAATATTGTCGTGCGAGGCAAACATATCTAATTTCATCTATTAACATCACAACGGAAACATTGTTTTTGCTAATTTCATCTATTAAAAAAACTAACCATAGAGCCCAGGGCATAAGTTATGCATCTTACCATGATTTATTGCAAATTAGCAATGATTTTATAACTTTGTATAAATTGGTTATGGAATAATAACCTAGTTGTAAATTTAAATTCATGTGATTAATGACAGTATCATCACACCAAAATGGGATTTTTGGAGGTGGTTGAGATCTTACATGGTTGCAAGGCAATCTAAAAGATGAAAATCTATACTCATATATTGTATGTACATGTGAGATGATAATGCCACGTCTCGAAATAAAGCGAATGCCAACATAAAAATGCAGTTTTCTTGGAAGTTCATATTGATATTGACATAGTTTTCATGATAACCAGCTAATTTACAACCCCTTCAACTGAGCTTAACCACCTCATTAATTGATCTTAACATACATTTTGTTGAAAATTATTATTGTATATCCCTCCGAAATTACTTACAGAAAGTATACGAGTCGAAGGTCGTGTGCGGATTGTGTTTCTTGCATTACTTTCTCGTTTCTCCGAAGGTCTAGCATATCAAACGTGTATACATGTAGGGGAACATTAATTACTAACATTATTTAATATGTCGTAATGTATTCTTAAAAAATAAATTAAAAAGGCATTGACTTAGACACAACCATCCAACATTTTGGAAAATAAATTAAAAAGGCATTGATTTACAAATTTATTTTTTATTTGACATGCACAGTACATCCAATGTGCAATATTCTTGGGTGTATTATTACAAAGATACACACAATACACTAATACTCTCCACCATACTCATTCTATTTATCCTAAAAGGTAATAATAAATAAAGAAGTAAAAACATTTGTATAAACAAAGAGTAATACAAGTTGAGCTTTCACATTTCTTTCTTTCAGTTTTTATATTAACAAACATATCTCACTTATTGCCTTGTGAATATTTTGATTATGGATGTGCAACAGCATAGCACCTGTGAGGGCCGCTATTTTGCTACAGGAAACCAAAACAGGACTTGTAGAATTTGGGACATACGTACGTTAGCACGCCCGATCCGCCTGAGTGAAACTTGGAGATGGAGCTTTTATTTCCTAGTAGCTACTTGTGAGTACTTCCCCTTGTTTCTAACTGTCTTCTGTTAAGTCCAGTCAGATCAATTCAGTTCACATCTGACGGACGATTCATGGCAATGTCGGAGTTTGCCGATTTCGTGTACGGATATGACGTCAATGATGGATATCAAGTGGAACAATAGATAGACATTTTCGGTGAGATATTCGGTATGACTCTTTGCCCAGACAAAGAATCTCTTTTCTTTTCAGTAACCGATCCCTCGTATGGAGGCCTTCTCGAGTATCGTAAAATAATAGCGAACCTGCACTATATAATGTCTTTTGAGAATGAGTTTTTATTTGTTTAAGTATTTGAATGTAATGTGTGTAATAATATTAAAAGTTGGATGATAAGTGTGTATTGTACGATTGTAGCAAGGATCCACGGTTGATTCGGGCAATAACTTCTGATAAATATCATCCGTTTCTATTAATTACATAGCAGTATAAATAGTAGGGTATTGTAACATATTGAGGATTATAAAGTTTCCGTTCTCCTTACGTTTGTAAATCTTGGTTCGGAATAAATATAAAGGGTCATCATAGCCGGACTATTGGGCAAACAATGAGTGGAGATTGGAGTTCTCTTACCATGTATCGGTTCTCTGGACGCTATTTGTTGCATTTCCGCTAGCAATGAGTGTACAAGAATGGTCTCGAAGCATTTTGTGAAGCCACAATTTGTTGTAGATTGACTTAGACGTAAAATTGCGTAATTTAATGTGATTAAAATGCAAAAAACATCAAAAAACAATTATTATATCAACAACGTACAAAAATATATGAAAATAAAGAATGAAGAATAAAGAGCCTCTTAACATTTTTTCTAAAATAGATGAATAGATTATTTTTATACTTTTGACTCTTAACATTTTCATTTAATTTTATTTTTTATTATACTACAATAGTACAATTTCTCAAGTTTATACCCTAAGCTATTTGATATCAAGTAATCACACATTTGGCATCATTTTTTTTTTTTGAGAATCATCCAATATGTACATTCTTAGTGTATTAAGTTTACAAAGGTACACACATTAAGACTGTCAACCATACTCATTCTATTTATCTTAAAAGTTAATAAAAAAGAAGTAAAATTATTTGTATAAACAAAGAGTTTCAACATTAACCAAAGAGACATACAAACGATTAGCCGCAACACGGTCACGACAACTATTTAGCTACTGGAGTTCAGGACAAGACTTTAGAGATTTTTTTATAACAAACACTTTAGAAATAAAATAAAATGTTGATTTAGAGGGGGGTCGGTTTTTTTTTTACAAATACATTTTAAAAAAACGATAACATGATCGAATATTCTACGTCTAACATTACTTTTCTTCCAAGGTCTAGCATATCAAACGTGTATACATGCAGGGGAACATTAATTACTAACATTAATTACTAACATTATTTAATATGTCATAATGTATTCTTAAAAAATAAATTTAAAAGGCATTGACTTGGAAATTTTTTTACTAATATCATTTTGGAAAAGCTGTATCAATTTATGATCTTCACGAGCACTTCACTTGTACAGCTACTTGTACTATTACAAGTTCAAAATTATAGCTAGGTCGTGAAACTTTTGAGCTGTTCGATATCAACTTATAATCTTATCACCCCGATTTCCTATTTAACCTCCTCTTCGCTCTTCATTTTCCAGCACACAAGTAAAAAAATCATTTACAAATCAAATAAAAAAAAAGCTCAATATGTCCAGAATTCTAAGTTTTATGATAATTTTTCACATTCTCTTTGGATTTTCTCTTGTTTCTGCAAGGCCATTGGTGGTATTTACATCGTATCGTGAATTTAATGATTTTAATCCAGAAAATGGTGTCGGGAAACGATGGTTTGGGAAAGGAAATGTCAATGGTTGCTTGCCTAAAGGCTCTCACTACTCATCGGCTCCTAGCCGATACACAAACAACCACACCTTTGGCTCAACCGAGTGTTCTACTAGCGAAAACAAGAACAAGCCATGAAATATTTGCATTGGAATTATTTGGTTTAGTAATGTGTAGCATGGAGATACACAATTACCTAAATTATATCAATGAAGAAATATCAATGTGTAGGAATTTCTTTTTCTCTATCAACCCTATTTTTTCTTCTTACTATTGCAATGTCTTGTAACACATGCATAAGTCGTATGTACAAGATTACTAATACTTGAAATAAAACCCTTGAATTATATACTTGTTTTAGTTAAACAATTCAGCTAGTTCGTGTTGTTTACCATCCTTCACTACAAGAAAAAGCTGAGATAGTAACAGTTTATTTTTTGAAAACTGTTGGTAAAGCGAGTGTCGCTAAATTTTAGTACCAGTTAGCAACAAAAACTATTGCTAAATTGTTGTTAAATTTAACGATATTCACTTTACCATCAGTTTAGCAACAGACGCTCTGATGATAAACTGACATTTTTTTTGTAGTGATTCGGGTACGGTGTTTTTGCCACTATTTCGTAACTTTCTGCAAAATCATTTAGTGACTCTCTCCTCCAGCTAGTTTCTTTCCTGTATATAATCTTTTAGTGATCCTCACAATTCAGAACGATGTTCATGATGTGAATTCACCCTGCCCATTTTTAGATTTTGTTTCCGCCACTGAGTCCGAGTGTGAATGGTAACATGATATTCACAAAAGATTAGACCTTTTTGCGATTTCCGTAAAAAAATTCGTTTAAGTAATTAATGACGCTCCTTTTTCGATCATCAATGCTTAAACCATGGAGGTGACTTTAATAACAGGCAATGAGCAAGTGAGAAATGTTGATATAAAACATGGTAGTTGATATTCAATGAAAAGCCTCGTTTTCTCTAGTGCTACACTTGCACCTTAATCGATAATGGTGTGTGCTTGAATCGCATCACCGTCACCTTGAGATGGTTGCGCTAGATGTCATGTGTCCATTTTGACTAATATACAATTTTAATTGCATCGTTGTAAGCAATAAGCATAAAGCCCGACAAAACAAACTATGGACATAAGTGATGAAGCAGATTAGGCCATAACAAAGTGGAATAAGGCGTTAGACTGCCTATTTCCGCCTATAACCCGTCTTGCGTTTTTCATTACTGTGTGCGAGTATATTTTGCAACTTTCAGTAAGCAAATAAGAAGGCACAAATTCAGCTTTTTTCTGTCCTGTACAAGTACAACCCATATTACAAATGCACAACACCGATTCAAGCATATCTTACTTGCTCTTTCAAACTACAAGGAAAAAAGCGCTTCCGATTATTAACAAAATGTTTTACAAATTACAAGTAAATCATCAACAAATTTACAACATGCACTCGGGTCTGTTCCTACAACCGCCAATCCACCATACCTAGATCTCAACAATCTTGTGAATAAAACACACAAAAATGATGCTACAAATTAAAAGAAAAAAAATCAAGCCTCAGCCATTATCACTATTACATAAGATATCCATGGAAAAATTTAATCAAAACTTAGTGCCAACCGATCGCGGTTTTGATGAAAAAAATCATCCTGACGCAGCAACCAACCATCACCATTTACATCCGCACTCTCGAAGTGATACTATGACAGCTTTGTATGGCAGTCCCCCAAATATTGCTAAACCATGATAAAATTCAATCTTCCAGCAAAATTAAAGAGGCTAATGTGATAGAATTTCTGAAACTCTGTCCTGAGCGTCTATAGGAATATCTCTTCCGGGAACATGGACTTTAAGAAGATTAGAGTACCTGTTGAGAATATAATAAAGTTTATGGAATATATGCCGAAAAAGGGCAACAGGCATGAAGAATGTCGAAATCAAATTCGGCCAAAATAATGAACTTGTTATCAAAGTATTCATTGGACTTTTACTATTTTTTACGGGTCATTAAACAAAAAGCACATTGGCACCATAAACTCTACAGTAGTTGTTCTGTGGTACAAATAGAATTCATGTGTATTACTAATAAGAAGCTAAGAACTCACTCTGCAGCTGTAAATAATTGATCATGCTCCGCAATGAAGGCAAGCAAGGCCTGCAATAAGATTAAAATTAAAACACCAAAACAAAAATGACTGGAAAAATTTGATGTTGAAAAGTAAAAGACGTACTTCGAAAGGCATATTTAACAATTCATAGTAAGTCCTAACACGGTCTAGTCTCGTTTGCACTGATTCACTGTCGATTGAAGGTATAGCAGCCAAAGCCTGTAACAAAATGAGAAAAAAAAAAAGTGAATTGTGTATTTTAATCAGAATTATTACATTTCATTATGAGCAACTGCAAGTGATTTAAAAAAGGCACAAAACCAATAAGACTAACAGTCCAAATAAGTCAAGATAAGCACAGTGAAACCAGATTTAGTTAACAGAAGTGAGATTTTCTTCTTCTCATTCAACTTAGCAAGTATCATTCTTAATAAATCATTGCATCTCATAAACATTTATAATTCACCTCACTTCAACATAAATAATAAAATTGACCTGTTCCAGTGCAATTGAATTCCGACATATCTGCTGAACTCCAAAAAGGTTGACGGACTTCATATCAGCCAAAGCCTGAAAAAGCCATTTTAGTTGTTATCTCATTAGGAATGGAATGACAGATCTTGCAAAATGCTTCAAGTTAAACCAAACCAAAAACCTCACGTCTGGCAAATAAAATTGAAAAGCAACACAATAATCCAACATAGTGTACGGCTTACACCATACCTTGATCGATGAATACGCTGCAATACTACATATTCCACCAAAAATGTAATTACGTTTTGTTCCAGACACAAAAGGGGCCATTTCTTCATCCCTTCGTGTTATCTGACAATAAAACAATAAACCTACTGGTAAAAAGGACCCAGAAATTTTACTTATTGGAAAAAAAAAAAGGAGGGGTTACACGGACCTGAGCTGTTAATGACATTATGAAATCATCAGGCTCCTCGGCGTCTTGGTCATCTAAATATTCTCTCCTACTCATTTCCTGTATAATTTGATTTTCAATAAACTTGCCACTTGGGTTTAATAACAGTTCTACACCAACTTATCACCAGATTTTTACCTTTTATCCCAACCATCAAAAGATAGCAATTAGTACGTGAACGTTACATTTCTTGACGTTTTAGTTCACTTAGTGTACCAAATAGAAAACCTAATTCATAGATTGTGATACCTAAATAGTTATGTAAAGAATAAACAATTGCACTATTTTGTCATATCTCTCTCCCTCCGTCTCCCTCTTTATAAATATCGCATTCCTAATTTAGTCCCCGGTCTGTGGTTGTTACCTACCGTCTCCCTCTTTATAAATATCGCATTCCTAATTTAGTCCCCGGTCTGTGGTTGTTACCTATGCAGTGAATTAAAAATCAGCGAGACAGGTTACGTTATGATTCCAAAAGTTCCCCAGCGAATTCAGGTGTTAGATTTACAATAAACTAGTAGCCGACAAATTATGCATATGCCACGAACCTGCATATGGAAGACAGTCTCTAATTGCATCTCTATACGTAAAACTTTCAGGCAATCGACTGCTAATTTTCTATAATCATCAGCAAATGATGCTAAATCTTTCGGTGATGAGCTGTCAGTCCGAGCATGATGTGGAGATTTCTTCCGGTTATTTTCCTCTGCTTGGTTAGATGCTTTGGTGCACATTTTTCCAACCCTTTTTAATTGCAAAACAAAAAAAAAATTAGCCATGAAATGCACTTTACAGCTCAGAGTCAAGTTCCCACTCATTTTTTAAAATTTGCCACAGAAACATAAGATTCGGGATCGTGACCTGAGCTAAAATGAATCCTAAACACAGTAGGCCTAGTTGGTTGTAGCTTATCAGCTAAGTTTTTTGCTTAAAAGTTGAACTGCATTTCGTTGACCAGCTTTAAGGAAGAGCTTTTCAGCATTCTTGGCTTGAAAAACCTAACCGTCTTACACCATCTAAAACTAGCTTTTTCTGATACTAAAACAACCTTATTCGCTTTAAGCAACACCAAACAAGCCCTTGAGTTATTGCATGTCAACTAGAAACTAAAGCTACAGAAGATGGTGAATTATTTTTTAGAATATGTGGGGAAAAATGATTGAATGTTGTCATAACAGTGTAAGGCTTCTGACAGGTGCTAAGGAAAACAAAAGGTTAACGGTTTTTTACACTTATCATATCGTCATATTTTGATTTTGTACACCAATTACATTTCTTTTGTTTCTGTGCACGAAATCGAAGAAAAAACAGAATTTAGTGACTAAATTAGTCCCAAAGTTTGTTGTTTATTAAGAAATGACTTCACCTCCATGGACATTATTATATAAAATATAGGATTTGAAGAGATTAAATATACATGAGACAAAAACAAGCAATTAGTAGAAAACCGACCTTTCTATTGAATCAGCAACATACTCCAAAGAATCACTTAAAGAGGCCAACAATATGATTTTGTTATCATCGCGAATTAGATGTTCCTGTAGAAAATATCAGAAACTATTGAATTAAAATTAACATTCTCACAAGAGTCAATGATGGAAATCAAAGATCATACGAAATTCTAGTAAGCAAAGCCACTAAGACTTATAAATTTCCCAAAGCCTGATGAACATAAGCCATAGTTATATTAGCATTCTCAGGCTGTCTTGTTGCAGCTTTTAAGCATAGTTATATTAAGCGAGACTGCTAGAGTTTATTTGGTTGACCAGCTTCAAACTGAGCTTTTCAGGCTTTTGGCCTGAAAAAGCTAGACGCATCAAGCTGGATGACCCCATAAACTTTTCCTAAGGAATTTGCTTAATTGCAGATTAAAGCTCAAAAATCTTTTAGTTATTTACCGTGAAATGCTAGAAGCATTACGTGGACTTTTCTAAAATAAAATTCACCAAGTGAATACCTGTTTGATTGGCCGCAAATTCAGTAGTAACTCGCTCATTCCCATCTCAACCTTATTAGTTTCGACACCAGAATAATTATTAGCCACATTCAATTTATCAGATGAATTCGGCAAATAATTACTGGCTGGATCAACTCGCATTAGGTTCTCTACATCGTGTCTCCCAATGAGCATATAGCTTAGCTTCTCAAGAACTGCCTGCATATCACCAACAGGAAAACAGAATATATATAATTAATAAATATATTAACAATGAATAAGAAATAAAAAAAATGCTGGATAATAATTTGAGAAATATGAAACTATTTTTACCTCCATGTATGAAGTTCGACATCTTTCGTATGCTCGCTCAAGAAAAGTTTGTACGTATTTCACAAGATCCGTAGCAAATTTAGGCATTGCTTGAGCCCAACCAAGAACCTAAACACAAAATAACAAGGATTGAAAACAGGTCTCTTTTTACTATTATATACACTACAAAATTCTGGTATCCATATACTAAGTACCAACCCTTGTCAGTGTCTACGGTTAACACTAACCTAAAGTAAATATTTCAATTGGGTTGCCTCCGTCTAAATTAACGGAAATTACATCTTTATAATCACTTCTGTACACTAGTAATTTGGTACTTTACACTTTTGTACACTAACCTATCGATCATTATCACTTCTGTATGTTAATCTATAAGCTAAAAATAACAGGAGTGAACTGATCAGGAAACAAACTATAGGTCAGTTCATCAGTGTACTAATTACAATATTACTACGTAGATGAGATTACAAAAAGGGTTAGAAGAGAAGCAATAGCATCCTTTCATCTTCACAAAAAAATTGTTCTACATTAAGCCTTTCATTCATAGTTTTCGGTTTAAACCCCTGCCTTTTTTATTGCAGGCAGTAATGAACTTAATAGTAAATAATATCAACGTAAAGGCTAGGCTAACACACCTCTTTTGCTAAGAAATCTATGGCTAAAAGTCCTTGTAAAACTGGCCGTCCCTTTTCAATGGATAAAGAATAACTAGCAGCTGCATGTGCTCGTGGCCGAAATGCAGCAGGACCTACAATAACAATGGATACAATAAATTTTGAGATACTTTTGGAAGGCAAAGGCTAACTTCTAATTCTATTATAGAATAAAATAGATATTCACACACACAATTATAGGTTAAACTAAAATGTTTGGTTCCACAAAGATTGGACTTCTAACATTGAAAGCAAAAAAGAACCCAAACCTAAATTCTAGCTAAACATCCTTCACAATTAATAAATTGTAACACTTGCACAAGCATACATGTATATAATGTGCGATAAGAGTATAAGACTAAGATGGAAACATTGTAAAAGACAGAGAGTTATATTTAAAATTCAGTAGCAAATTAAATTAGATATTAGAACTTGCTTGATATGGCTTGCTGTACGCTTTTTCTGTAATCTACAAACATTGTGGGTAGAAAGTGATCCTTTACAAAATTCTCCATGAATGAAAGCAGCCCATCATTCCTGCAAATTTCGGAAATATGCAAGGAAATTAGTTTAACTCAATCTATGTTGACCTTCAAGAATAAAGACAAGCGGTCCAAAATTTCATTACGCTTATTTATTCTACGTGCTTACAGCATCAACTCACTCAAGAATATAAATGAAACAACTGTTTGCAAATGCACCCATGAAATTTCATGTTATTAATGATTCCTTCAAAAACCATAAATAAAGGACATTGGCTCAAAAAGCACAAAAAACATGTTTAAAAGGGAAATTTTCCATCGACAAAATAGATCAGTTCTAATGCACATAACATGTTAAAAGATGGAGTATCAAATAATACATATTCTTTCTTTTACTTTGTAAAAATAACAAGACCCTGAATAAGAATGTTTCCATTAGGAATCCAAAAATTTATCAGAACTTTGTAAAAGATACTGCTCCGAGAAGATAAAAAAAAAGAGGATTTAAAAATCCAAAAACTTTGAGAATAAGCCAACACCCTAAAGTATGTCCACAATAACTTCTAAAAAAACATAGAAGAAAAAACTATGCAAGCACCAGTATGTCAAACGGGCACTGAATGCTTTCTAACTTACCCTAGTTGAGAATACTTCTGAGGTAGCAGTGAAGCAACCTTATCTGTGAACTGCAATATAACATATAATACTAGTTAAGAAAATTTTGATATTGCAGCTTATAACAATTCTGTATCTACTAATATATAAATATAACCTGCAAAACTGGTCGATATACGGAAGCAGCTAAATATATCCCTTGCTCAGGTAATACAGCTGCAGTACCATATCCTTCCTGAAGTGCATTCGTTCCCTTTCTACCCCACCCTTGGCGAATAAGATCAGCCCCTGCATTTGGGCACAGTTCAATATTTAACCACTTATAAAGAAAATCCCTAAAAATCTACCAAACTAACACAGAGGAGAAAGTAAAAATAAAAATACAAGCAGAAAATTTGAAATAAACAGTTACGGGCTGCTATTGAGTTGATTTGTTGTTGTGCAAGAAACAACCCAATACTCCCTTCATCTGGAAGTTTCAAAATTCAACTATTTATCCATGCATTATGATTTCACTTAAAAATGCCAAACTACCCTTCTGGAAGTTTCTTCTAATAGCTCATTGTTTTTGCCTTCTTCAAATGAATATATTACTGTTCTGCATATTGCATATAAATGTCCATAAATTAAGATCAAATAATTTAAATACATTGTACTTACTGCTTTAGGAAACTTCCATCTATTTTGATATGGAACATATGCACATGCAGAGACTAGATTACCATGATCTAACAGGCATATAAAAAAGCCAAATAGCTCGGCAGGCGATACATCAATGTCCTAAAAATATAACACAAGTACACCTAATTCAAGGCATTGTAACTATATTGTAGTTAAATTACCCTGGTTAGGAAGCGATACTGTAGCATCTGTAAACCGGAAAGCAAAAGAAAGACCATCATCCGACCCATCCCTGCAAAACAGTCCTATTTTCAAAAACTGTAGAAAAATTTAGCACGTTAAAAGGGGGAAAGTAAGTTCTCTAAATACTTGCCTTTTCCCTTTAGAAGTACCCTTGTTTGCAAGTCTAGCTGTTTGTACAGCAGCATCTGCAGATGCAGCTTCTGGAGTTGCCCGGAGAATTTCGCAAATTAATTGTTGGCATTCGCTCTAACATATTTAGAAAAGGTAGCAAAAGAAAAAATCAATCAAGCACATTATAAAACAATTAAATAATACTGCCTCATTTCCTAAATGTTTGTTTACTGTTCAATTTTGGGACGTTACAGAATGTTTGACTACTTTGGTAAAAATAGTTAAGAAACGTTTTAGCACCTTACATGTTTGCCATTAACCAATTCAACAGAAGATCCTATAGAAGGAGAATTTGTAAAATTCACAAACAAAGACAAGGTAATCATTGATGCTCCCCGAAAAAGAACAAGAAATATAAAAGACAAGAATTAAGGAATGAGAGAAAGTGTTTCAGCAACTAGTTACCAACAGGACATCAGAAAACTCAGGACTTGTTCGGTTGCAGCTTTTTAGCAAAAAAGCTGGATGTTTCCGGAGTCATATAAAAAGTTATGTTCATTCAGAGAAAAACATCTATTATTCAAACCAAAAAGGTCAGTTTTTACACTCATCAGCCAAAAGTACTTCAGAGTTTAAGCAATAAACCTGAAGCATAAACTGCAACCAAACAAGTCCTTAATTACAACAGTAGACATAATACCTGCAGCACAGACAAGCAAAACCCAATATTGTAGCCTCCAGTATCATGAGATGAATCAGAATCAGGGTTCCATTTGATCTCCGCCATTGATTTTGGTGTGTTCATATCAGCTTGTTGTAAGCATTTTGATTCAAGAAGCTCCCCAACAATCACATGATTCTCTAATAATTTGGAAACAGTCAGGTTTTCCAAAATACTCGGATGTCGAAGAGAAAATTGAGGTAAATATAACTTTTTTACTGCTAGATTTTCAACAATTCTTACACTATACTAGTCGAATCCACAATTTAGACATCAATATGCACAAAATCAAGCATTGGTACCCAATTCAGGCATCGATCTAAAATGAAGTCTCAGAATTAGTACCTCAACCAATCAAAAATCACGAGTGCATTAAAGTTTAATTTTAAAACTGGTGTCCTAGTTGTTATTTTGTGTATATGATGCTTAGCACATCATCGTGATCAAATAAAAAATCTTTTGACTACACTGGTGTCCTCATCAGTCTGATCTTTTTGTAGATTGGTTTCTAAATTGTGAAATTCAATTATATAGTCTGGTGATTGTTGTTAAAATTTGTTGAGTTGGTGTACAAAAATGGAATTTTCCAAGAACTGCATGGGAAAATGAAAATAAAATAAATGTAATTCAGCAGTCTCACCAAATATGTGAACCACAATATCCAAAATTGAGTTTAATATTTCTCTTGCAGCAGCTTGTGCGGTTCCCATGGGAGCCATTACAGGTGAAACTGGACTAACTGGTGATAACATTCCAGCCAAAGAAACTCCATTTTTTATTTTCCGTTTTTGTAATGGCATTTCGTAGCTTTCTAATTGTCCTTTCAAATATTGTAAACCACTAGCAACAATTTGAGCAGTTTGACCAACTCCCGCTTTTGACCAATTAAACCGTTCCGCCACATTTTTAATTTTGCCAGTAATAATGTCATGAATTGTCGGGCGTAGCCTTTGGCTGTTGAAAAGGTAACAAAAGTTTATATACCATCCAAATATGAGAAGTTAAGGTACTCAGTGATTGACTTAGTTTGATTTCAGCTTTTAAGCTCAGTTTTTTTTGCTTGTTGCTTAAAAGCTGAACTACATTTGGTGCTCCAGCTTAAAACTGAGCTTGTCTGGCTTTTTATGATCCGAAAAAACTAAAATATTGAAGGTAGATGATTCTCGAATTTTCCAGACACTAAAAAAGATCTTATTTGCTTAAAAGCTGCAAACAAACAAGTTCTCTACAGGAGCATGCTGTTTATAGTCCTCTACATGAACTGAAACTAGAATGCCACAAATATATAACAATGAGCGAAAGTACTAAACCTAAAACATAAAAGGTTCATCTCCATTCACCTCCAATTATTTCTTTCTCATGTAAGATAAAACTGCAACAATTCTACAAACAAAAATTATGAAAAGCGAGACAATGTTTTCCGTGAACATAAGAACCATGTCTCATAAATTTTTAGCGATGAGGGGATCATATATTCACATAATCAAAGGGACTCTACATTGATGGAAGAACAGAAAGTGGTTTTCTGGTCATTCAAATCTTATTGGTAGTACGGACACACCAACTTTTGAGGGTTTATAACAGTTTCATATACCGCATTACACCCACAGCACTTTTATTTTGTAAAAGCAAGTTCCAACTAACAAGTTTTTTTATAAAGTACATTAGATTTTAATTTTTTTCTCATTTGGTTAAGTTGGGTGAACAAAATAAAAAATTGCAATAGTTTGTTGTACATACTAGTATCCATCCTAACAAAAAAAAACATCCATGTGAAGTCGTACAGCATCCAATTTGGCGTAAAGTTACACGAGTTTTCGATAAGATAAAAACGAAAGCCTGGTACACTAAAAAAGAAACTGCTAGTTGGGTGTATTACATGGAGAAATCATGATATAAGGGTTCTATGAACTGTGATGAACCCATCTTCGACATTACTGATAATTCACAAGATAAAAATCTAAGCATACAAAGGGTACAGCATTATCTAGTTAAAGACGTGTATAAGATGAGCACATACAGTGCACCAGATCTTCTGTATGAGTATAGATTAGGAGTTAAGAAATTAGACAAAATAGAGAAACTATACCATAATATGGCACCTCCAGCAGCAACTTTACCGAGCATGCAGAGGCACTCAATCATGGTTTGTAAGTACTTCACATGAAGGGGAGCGTCACTCTTTCTCATAGCTTCCTAAAAGTAAATCTAAAGGTCAAAGTCGGACGAAATAGAAAACAAAAAAATCTCAAATATAATAATTGCGAATGCACATTGACTAGGAGTACATACAACAAATTCATCGGGAGTGGAATTCAAAAGCCAGGTTGAAATCTGACGAGAAATGATTTTTCCATCCTTGAAAGAGCTATCACCACCATTAATCCGTGTATCTGATGCAGATTCATCATGCACATCCAAAGCAGCGTCTTCATCATGGCCGTCAAAAGAAGAACTGAATAATAATTATCAAAAAGAATTAAGCAGACAAATAAACAAAAAGCGAAAAATAATTGGTTACCCATGCAAAGATTCTGGAAGAGGGAGAATCGATAGCAAATTCATAAATAATAAACGAAATTTTTTTGATTAACTTTAGCAGTTTGAAGAAACCGCAAGAATATTCAAATGATTTATATTACGATCTTTTTCAGGGAAGATATGATTTTCCATACACCAGCGGAGGCAGTTTCTAATAATAGCAACACCGTACTAGTAGATTTCACAATTTAAACACTACTCTACACGAAATCAAACCATTAATGCAACAACCTGTAAAAGTTCACATTCTATACTCTAATCTGAAGAAATTACCAACCTATCAAATCTTACGAGTGCTTACCAGTTAAAATACTAATGTTGGTGTACTAATTATTCAATTTTACGTAGATGAGAGCTTAGTACACTGAAGTAATTAAACTTCTATCACGTTACTTTTAGTTGGTAGTAAGTTGGAACACAAAAGTGATATTTCCCCGCCTTTTATGTCTTGTTGTTTATCAAAGAATTTTTCCCAAATCTTACCCATCCAATGAATTGGGCCTATAAGATCCATCTCCAAGACCATTTGTACCAAATTGATTTTCTCCTTTTAATGACCTGGTTCTCCTTGAGAGAGACTGTGAATTATTAAATGACAAGGAAACCACAGCTGTGGTAGGCACTTCATCATCTTGGTCATTTATGCTTGCAGAGGTTAAGCTGCAATAAGAAAAGAAAAAAAATAACATATTGAGAACCATAAAGTTATAAGATCCTTGTAATGACATTTTATTGTTAAAATAGTGATGAACACGGCCCTTCAGCCATGTAGTTTATTTATTGTCTATTTATTTATAAGAGAATGGGCTATTAGTTTAGTTCTATTTTGTTATTGACCTTATTAATGTTTGCTTTTAATTTGTGGACCTTTATTTTAATTATAACTAAAAAAATCCCAGCAATATGTTTTTCAAGACTTAACTAGGATATTGTTTTAAGACAAATAATGCCCTAGTTAAGTCTTATTTTCTCTTTCTTTCTTTGCGATTATTATCATTTTTCTCTCTATTTCTTGTGTTGAATACTACCGTGTTCATCAAATAGCTCAACGTGTTATAATGGTAAAATATCTACTCCGTAAATCATATATCTATAGTTAAATTAGAGAGCAACGGTGAATTTCCTATATGTGAAATAAATTCATGTCAAGAATATCTAGCAAGTTAGGTACTGTATGTACAATAACAGTGTTTCTACCTGTATTCACCCTTATTGTACAGATGGTCGTGCAAATCCTCGACAGCTTTATAGAATAGTATTCCTCGTAACTTTGTTAGCTCGGATCTGACATCTTGAAGAGCACCAACCTAGGTCACATAAACCAGATCAGAAAATAAAAAAAATATGGACATACTCTGTTTGTTGTATAAATAGTACGACTTTTAAGCTATAAACATCAAATACAAACTTTGGTTACTTGGTTTAAGGTCAAGACAAAAAAATTACAGTTGGGTTTCCATAGTTAAAATACATGATACCATGCTTCGAAAAGATTAGGTAACCAAGTACTAACTAGACTAATGTTCTTAGTGCCAAAGAGAGGGAAAAGGGTAATGAGACGAACAAATTAAGCACCGGAAACAAAAACGTGAAATCAATTCCTAAAAGATGTACAATGGACTCTCATCACTGTTTGTGATTTTATAAATGAGCAATAATATTACTTTTAGCAGAAAATCTGGATTAAACTCACTGTTTGAAGACCCTCTCTCTCTAGCATCAACGTCGACTGTACATGCAACTGTACAGCAGCATACAACTGCTTGTCCGAAATCAGCTTTTCAATACGAGCCGGAACCTAAAGCAGGAAAAATATAAAATTAGAAACATTCAAATGCACCATAATCACAGCAATGCGAAAAGGATAAACATAATATATTCGTATGGATAATAGGACAGCTCAGTAACTGCCAAATAAAACTTGATGTTGTTGAGTATTTCTCAGAGTACTAGTCAAAAGTTTGATGGTGGAACATTATAACCTAGGTAATTTTAGTCATCAAAGTCCACAATTGAGACATCAGTCTACAAGTTTAAGATAGGTAAGTTTATGCAAATTGTTTTGTAGTACACCAAAAAAACAAAAAATTAGTACCTAACGCTCTTACGTTGAACTTTTAGGCTGGTTTACTGATTTTGTTTGATTTTGTATAGATTGGTGCCTAGATTGTGGAACATAATAGCGTGGTGTAAGAATTGTTAAAAAGTCAATAGTTTGGTTTAGAAAATTGATATTTAGGCATTGTATCTACTTAGTAAACCATTTTTTTCTTGGATCTGCCTCTCTTAAACCTTTTCAACTTGCTATAGTTAATCAACCAATTACTGTGGCACCCAAAAGGGGTTGGTTGAAAAATCACTATCATGTATCAACTATCAACAACTAGGAAAGTAAACATAAGATCCAAAACTAATAACAAACCTTTGCAATGGCCTCAATTTGATCTAATAGAGAAATTATGTGCCGTAATGTAACAGATCGAGACCATAACTGATGCAACTGCTTGTTGCGGGCACCAAGAAGCTTCTTTGCCTCAGCTAAATCAATTTTTAAGACGCCGATACTTTCAGTAGATTCACTAAATAATCGCAGAATCTGTAACATCATTGGAAGAAAAAAAAACAAGGCTTTGATTACCTTCAATTGAAATTTTGAAATGGGAGGATGATAAATTGACCAAGGTGACCAGAGTGTATGAGATGACTGTATAAGTTCAAGCTTTAAGCAAAAAGAATAAAGTTTCGTAATACTGATTTTGTACACTAATCTATCATAAATTAGATTTAATACAATAACGTAACCTAAATGGATCAACAAGGGTATCTTCGTCTATATTAATAACAGAAAATTATCAGTTTTTACAATCACTTTTGTACACTAGCGCTTTGATAATTATTACTTTTCTACACTAACCTTCTGGCTATTTAACAATTTGTTTCTGAAACCTCTTAGCTAAAATTAATTAACAACAGAGAAATGATTGGTAATCAACGTTACACTAGTGTACTAACTACAAAACATTGCAGGTCGGTGTAGGAAACATGTGATAAGTTGGTAAACAAATTAGAAAACAGTATGAAAGAACCTATTAAAATGATTTCTGTAAAAGAGAACGTATGAAACTGATTTCTCAACTAGCACTCTTAGTAGATATTAATATCATGAGATTTTCTTAAACAAATAGTAATCAATTCACAAATACCCTATACGTATTTCGACTTCAACTGAAGGTTTTCCTTAAATGAAAATTAAGTGAAGCAGAACAGGTAGCACTTTCTTTTTAAACGTAACCATCAGAAGACCATTAAATCTAAAACAAGTATGACTTGATCTTAAACGGTATATTAAGTCTAAATAATAGTTTTATATTACACTGTTTACTTAACCACTCACGCGGACATATAGGATAACCGGAGAAAAAAGGTGTCGTCCCCACAGAACCACGTCAGACCACACCATTAATTATTGTAAATCTCTTTATAGGCCATGTTAAACTCTACTAAACTAAGGGTTCATTCAGCTAACTGATAGACTCAACAACCAGACCCAGTATAAATAAAGTTAAGGTTTCACTCAGCTAACTGGCTCAAACTGGCACAAAATAACAATAAATCACAGTTTAGTTTTTCCTTTTTTTAAAGAAGAAGAGAAAAAAAGGAAACAAGCAAGGAACCAATACCCAATATATTCAACTGTAATTAAATTAGCCCATAGTAGTAAAGCATAACTGAATAGCACATAAGACCGAACCCAGAGTAAAAAGGAAGCAAGTCTGCATTCAGCTCACTTCCTCACGCGGGCATGATTAAAATAAAAACACATTTCTAATTTGTTTTTGTTTTTTTTGTGAATAATGGGGTAAAGTGGGTGACAAAAGAAAGGCACCTGAGAGTAATTTTGAATTGCTTTATTAAAGCCACCATGATAAGCATGAACTACTTCATCCACAACTTCCTCAATAATATCACTCTGCTCCTTCAGAGTCTTAACCTCTTCTTCACGATCTTTAGATGTCAATATATGGACAACATGGGGCAGGGAATCAAACCGGGCAGCTGCCCAGCTTTCGTCGATCTTTGTGATCTCTTCCCTCAAATACTGCAGAAAATACAAGCACAAACATAATACGTACAGATAATGCAAAGGAAAGAACTTGCCAATATTGAGTTCTACTAGGAGACTTGAGAATTAATACCAAGGACATGCGAGTAAATTGGACTCTTTTGGGTACATTTTTTTTTTGCACGCCAAACAAACATTTAAAAATAAATAAAAAAAAGTATATTTGTTAATACCAAACAAGCCTAGTTGCAGGTAGGTGCTAGTTTGTCCAAGAACTATGAAACACGGGTACTTCGACCCGTAGACGGTACGTACTGTGTACCCGCAGTTTAGGTACACGTTGGGTACTTACATATTTTTAAAATAATAAAATTTATATGGCATAGATTCAACAGGCTAATATACACCAACGAGAGATCATGAGGAATATATGTGAGACATTTTGAGGGTGATTTGAGTTCTTTTTTCTATTTTGTTCGGAGGTTGCATACAAATAGACTTACTACCCGCCATACCCGTACCATTAAAATTTCAAAATCAGCATTCTTATACCCGTGTACAGTTCTGGTGCTTCCTAGTCCACAAGTAATATGACTCGAAATCCTTATTTCAAATATGATAGGGCTTTGGCTGAGTTTAACTTCATGCGTTTGGAAAAAAACATGATATGCAAAATGAGATCCCCGTTTTGCCACACTCCATGGATTTGACATTGTATAAATTTAGTGCCCGTCTATGCAAGCTTAGCAATCTTTTCGTAACTAATACGAATACTTGTAAATTTCAAATCCGTAATTCATGCAGACCCTTGACTACCACAAGAGAAGGCCAAATGATATGATAATTCTTTTTTACTTAAATAATCATTCAGCCGAAACCATTTCTCTCGGGAAACGCGCTATACAATATACAAATTGTACTAATCTTTTTTATGATTAAAAATTCAGTACTAAAACTTTTTTATGATTAAAAATTCAATACTAATATTTTTTTATGGTTAATAATGTTAATCATTCGAGAAATGCTCTATGCAATATGCAAAATTGAACGGAATTACCCTAAACAAACTGCGACTCGGCTGAAACACTACTTCTGCTACATTTTACTACGACAAATTCAATATTACATGCATTAAATATTTGATACATTAATTTTACACACACAAAAACTACAACGGAAAATTCAATATTTATATGCATAAAACACTTCCTAAGTTCATCATTACACACAAATAATAACATGAAACAATCAAAAAAATATAAACCACGCATTTAAATTATTTACAAAAAAAAAAAACTCAACTACGAAAAATTCAATAGCATGAAACAATCAAGTATAAATCACACATTTTAATTCATCACACAAAAAAAAAATTAACACAAATAATACTGTAGCATGGAACAATCAAGTAACTATATATCACACATTTAAAATCGTTACAAATAATAAAAAATAATATAAATTATAAAATTAATACGGACCGATTTATCTCGGGAAACGGGCAATCCGTCGAGAATCCCCATCTCCTCGCTATCAGATCAAACCCAAACCCTGTAAATTCATTAAAAATGTATTAAAAATCATTAAAATTTCATTAAAAATTAATAAAAGCCAGATAACTGAAGAAATTAAAAAAGAAATTACCAGATTTGGATCTGCAATAGTTTAATATTTGGTTCTAGAAGGTGAGCTATAGATATATATATATATACATATATAGATATATATATATATAGATATATAGATATATAGATATAGAGAGAGAGAGGTGAGCTAAAGGTCGTAAAAATGGCGTCGGGAAATTAATTAAATACAGTTTAAATGAATTTTTAATATTATATAATTCGTATTTATTTATACTAGTTATAAGGATAGATAAGAAATTTCTTTTGACTGGGAAATTAAATTAAATACAGTTTATTAATGTAAATTTATAACAAATTAGACATTAATTTCTACATTTTTTTTATAAAAACGTTACAAATCAATATTTTATTAATGTAAATATCCACGGTTTAACGACGGGAACGCAAATATGCGTATTGTTTTTTTTTTTCGAGATGCATAATGACATGTATTGAATTTTTTAAATTTATCTTAATTTTCAAAACATGTAATTATACCTCTCGAATAAAAACAATAATCATATTTGTATTGCCGTCTTAAAACCGTAGAGATTTGCATTAATTAAATATTGATTTGGAGTGTTTTTTAAAAAAATGTTGAAATTGATGTTCGGGCTGGGTTCGGTTCAGTTTTTAGCGAAACCGAAACCGAACATATTTTTCTATTCTTTTTTTTCGGTTACGGTTTTTTTATTTTTTGGACCGAACCGGACCAGTTTTTTTCGGTCCAGTTTCGGGTTTTTTTTATTTCGGTTTTTTCGGTTCGGTTTTATCGATCCGATTCGGTTTTTTCGGCTTTTCGTCCCATCTTGTTCTTATAACATGTTGGTTGATTAATGATAAGACTTTTACATTTCTTTTCTATCTTTGTTGAACTTTTGCCCTTTTTGCGCGTTATTAGACCACAAAAAAATGTTAAGTCTGTTTTAAAAGATGTTGGATTTTTATATTACACTTTTTCTGAAAAAACGCACAAATCGTAAAAAAAATCTACGGTTTACAGAAATTACATGCAAACCGTATATTTAATGTACGGTTTGCAAAAATACATGCAAACCGTACATCTAATGTACGGTTTGCATATATTTTTGCAAACCGTACATTAAATGTATGGTTTGCATGTAATTTTTTTTTATTTTTTTTTTGTGTAATTTCAATTTGTAAAATAGGAAAAATATATAAAATATGCAAATCCATAATTCACTTAGCTATATATAATTGCTTGTTGTTTGTTTATATTAATTATAGAAATTATAATAATTGTTGATATTTGTCCCATTTTTTGCATTATTTATTTTTTTGTGTAATTTCAATTTGTAAAATAGGAAAAAATATATAAAATATGCAAATCCATAATTCACTTAGTTATATATAATTGTTTGTTGTTTGTTTATATTAATTATAGAAATTATAATAATTGTTGATATTTGTCCCATTTTTTGCATTATTTATTTTTTTTTGTGTAATTTCAATTTGTAAAATAGGAAAAAATATATAAAATATGCAAATCCATAATTCACTTAGCTATATATAATTGTTTGTTGTTTGTTTATATTAATTATAGAAATTATAATAATTGTTGATATTTGTCCCATTTAATAAAAAAATTAGGGTTTTTATTCAAATTTGTGTTATTTAGATATTTATTACTAATGGTTTGGTTATGATGTTACATATGTTTATGATGGTTATTTGTTTTGATTGAGAAAAATAAAAATTGTTACGCTTTATTAATATTTACCCCTTTTGAGTTATCATTGTTTGGTTATAATTGAGTTATTATTGTTTGGTTATTATTAATTGGTTCAAGAACGAAGCCATAGGTTCAAGCGGAACCAAAATCGGAGCTAAAACGAAGGAGTTATGGGCTTTCAAGAAGACCGAAAAACTGCCAGAAGAACAGTCGACCGATCGACTGGACAAAAACGACCGATCGTTTTTGGTCCAAATTCTTCCAGAGAGCAAGTCGAAAAAACGACCGATCGTTTTCTGGAAAACGACCGATCGTCTGTAGAAAACGACCGATCGTTTTCTACAGAATTCGAAAACAGCTTTTCAGCTTTTTCTGGAAAATAGCTTAAAACAGCCTAAACCACTTCTAACGGTCATAACCCAGAAAAACAGACATCTGGTCTATATATACAAGCTCAATCTCTCTCCAAACTCACCAAGAATCATACATAACATCATCCTTCAACCTCTCTCATAAAAAACCCTAAAATCACCATTTTGGTGAATATATTCGAGAAAGAGGGAAATCAAAGAGAAAGAGATACAAGCTCGATCATCATCAACAACTCACCAATTAGCTTTTTAAGAAGCAATTAGAATAGTGAGTGTAGTTACATTTTTGTAACAAAATTTGTATCGAGTGTTTTATAAACTCAATTGTGAGCGAGTGAACGGGTAGAGGCTTTGTAAGCAAGTGAAGCTTAAAAGCTCTAGGTTTTTCATTCGGGTACTCATAAATTGAGGGGGAGTCGTAGACTCGTAGACGTGTTCTCTTGCACTTGTATCAAGAGTAGGAACCCCGGGTAGAGGGTGAGCCAATCGGTCGATTGAGCTCGATAAGGTTTGTAAAATCCGAAAGAAGAATTATAGTGAATTACTCGGTAGTACCGAGGAGAGGACGTAGGCCGTTTGCCGAACCTCTATAAATCTTGGTGTCATCTTCTTTCCCTAAACTTTTACTTTCCGAAACTTTATTATTGCTTATATTCTTGCTTGCGTTTAAGTTTTCTAGCATTTCATTAAAGTTATTAAACGCTTAAGTTTAGAATTTGCATAAGTTGGGTGTTAGTTGTTTAGTATTTTTTAATTAGGCGAAAATCGCCAAAACCTTATTCACCCCCCCCCCCTCTAAGGTTAGCACACGGGCCAACAATTGGTATCAGAGCCGAGGCTCTTGCATATAGGAATCTAACGATTCTAGAGTTAAGATCCCAATGGCTAACATACTAAATTTCGCATCCGGCATGGCTTCATCGCCCAATACGCCACCATTTTTTGACGGTCTAAATTACTCATATTGGAAAGATAGGATGAGTATGTTTTTACAAAGCTATAATGTCAAACTTTGGATGACTATAAAAGTAGGATATTCCGCACCTACATACGAAAATAGTGAAAACCCAATCCCCGTAGAGGACCTAGATAATGCTCAACTAGAAGCCTACTCTACGAACGCCAAAGCGATGTATGCTATTGTTTGTGCCGTTTCTCCTAACGAGTACAACAAAATTTCCGCTTGTAAAACCGCTAAGGGTATGTGGGATAAGCTAGTAGTAATGCATGAAGGGACTAACCAAGTTAAGGAGTGCAAACTCCAAATTTTAGTTCATGACTACGAGCTTTTTAAAATGAGCGAGGGAGAAACTATTTCCGATATGCTTGCTAGATTTACAACTATTACTAATGGATTAACATCTCTTGGTAAGTGTTTGTCATGTAAGGAAATGGTTTCTAAGGTGATTCGGAGCTTACCGAAGGAATGGGAACCAAAGGTCACCGCAATTCAAGAGGCGCACGACATGAACACCTACTCTCTTGATGCTTTGACGGGTTCACTCATTACACACGAGATCACCCTAAATAGTCACAAGCCAATCTCAAAAAGGAGGGAGATAGCTTTCAAAGGAATGACTTGTGACGAAAGCGATGAGCTATTCAATGACGACAAAGATTCAATGCAAATCATTCGAATCGTCAAGGAAGTCCTCAAGCTAAAAGACTACCGCAAACATAAAGGTAAATCGTCAAATAATTCAATTTATTCTAACGATTTTGTTTGCTATACTTGTGGCAAGGAAGGACACATGGCGAGAGATTGCGTCATGAATCGCAAAAGCAAAAGCAAGAAGAAGATATCCGCTTCTAGCTCTAGCGATAGCTCCGACCAAGATGAAGTCGCTCACCTTGGGTGCTATATGGCCATGGAAGAAAGCCATGAACAAAACCTCTCTTCTTCAAGCGAAAGTGAAAGCGAAGCCGATGAGGTAAATGATCTTTCTTATGATGAATTACTTCATATGTGCGATGTTTATTCTAAAAAATTTCCTAAGCTTGTCGAAAAGGTCGACTCTCTTAAAAGGATAAATTCTTCTCTCAATGAAGAAATAAGATCCTTAAAAAGAGATAAAATTGAAAATGAGTCTATTCCGACTTCGTCATTTTCTCTTCATGATGTAGATGACGAAAAGGAAGACTTAAAAGATAAAAACGAGTTTTTAAAAACCGAAAATGACTCTTTGAAAAATAAAAACGATGAGCTTGTCATTGCGGTAAAGAAACTCGAGTTAACAATCTCAAGGTTTTCCAAAGGGAAAACCGTGTTGGACGAAATTTTGAGTTGTCAAAAAGATGTTAATGACAAAAGCGGTTTGGGTTTCGATTCCAACCATATTGACTCAAGCACAACCCGCTTTGTTAAATCTTCTAGCTTGTCTACAACTCCTATTCCGCCTATACAAAAGGTTGTTTTTACACAAGGGAGTACTTCAAGAGTTTTGCCGAACTCTTGTAATAATAGAAGAGGTTTAGGTTTTCAAACCAAAACCGCTCATCATACTTCTAAAACTTCCTACAAAAAGTCGCATAGTTCTCGTTATTCGAAAAAATCTATGCATTGCATTCATTGTAGTAGAAATGAACATGTTTCTTCTAAATGCCCAAATCGCTTTCATGTTAGTAGAAGCGATTTGAAATGGGTAGTCAAGACCCGAACCACTAACAATGTCGGACCCAAAAGAAATTGGGGACCAAAGACAAAAACTTGTGTTGTAGGTATCTCCATCCAAAAGGAGAAAATCAACAAATGGTTGGCAACGCTGACAAAAGCCGTGGAAGTCAAGAAGATCGACTCCACCATCAAGGATGAAGTGCCGTTGATCGACAAAGGTGGAAGGCATACCAACAAGTGGTACCACCTATTTGGAATCGGCAACGCTCAATGCAAATGCCATTAGCGAGCGGACTCGACTCCACATCACATATGCGGTATACTCTAATCCTTAGTATTTACATATATGTGATTAGTTGGGTCGGGTATATGCATCATAATTACATTTTTCATATTTTGGTTTTTCTTTAAAAACCCTTCACATAACCCCATATTTTTTGATTGCATTTTGATAATGCCAAAGGGGGAGAAAAATGATATTTGGTGTAAATGCGTTTTATTAAAATGGAGGAGATATTTTTCTTGTATCCTGTAAAATCATCATTAGTTTGTCACAATCAAAATGGGGGAGATTGTTGAACTTAGAGTTCAATAATGATTTTGATTATAACTTTGATTATGTCGTTAATGATTTTACGATTTCGATGATATAATGCTTGTCTTGTCCAAAAATAGAAAACGTATATTTCAGGTCTTTAAATGATAGAGCATTCGATAATGAAGCCATAGGTTCAAGCGGAACCAAAATCGGAGCTAAAACGAAGGAGTTATGGGCTTTCAAGAAGACCGAAAAACTGCCAGAAGAACAGTCGACCGATCGACTGGACAAAAACGACCGATCGTTTTTGGTCCAAATTCTTCCAGAGAGCAAGTCGAAAAAACGACCGATCGTTTTCTGGAAAACGACCGATCGTCTGTAGAAAACGACCGATCGTTTTCTACAGAATTCGAAAACAGCTTTTCAGCTTTTTCTGGAAAATAGCTTAAAACAGCCTAAACCACTTCTAACGGTCATAACCCAGAAAAACAGACATCTGGTCTATATATACAAGCTCAATCTCTCTCCAAACTCACCAAGAATCATACATAACATCATCCTTCAACCTCTCTCATAAAAAACCCTAAAATCACCATTTTGGTGAATATATTCGAGAAAGAGGGAAATCAAAGAGAAAGAGATACAAGCTCGATCATCATCAACAACTCACCAATTAGCTTTTTAAGAAGCAATTAGAATAGTGAGTGTAGTTACATTTTTGTAACAAAATTTGTATCGAGTGTTTTATAAACTCAATTGTGAGCGAGTGAACGGGTAGAGGCTTTGTAAGCAAGTGAAGCTTAAAAGCTCTAGGTTTTTCATTCGGGTACTCATAAATTGAGGGGGAGTCGTAGACTCGTAGACGTGTTCTCTTGCACTTGTATCAAGAGTAGGAACCCCGGGTAGAGGGTGAGCCAATCGGTCGATTGAGCTCGATAAGGTTTGTAAAATCCGAAAGAAGAATTATAGTGAATTACTCGGTAGTACCGAGGAGAGGACGTAGGCCGTTTGCCGAACCTCTATAAATCTTGGTGTCATCTTCTTGTTGGAAAAACATGTGAAAACATGGGTGTTTCCGAATGGTCACTGGACCAACTTCGAGTCATTATTTCGTGTAACAGCGCTGAGTTGTTTATACCGAACTCAACGTGGTTGAGTAGCCCGTGTGACGAGCTTCGTAACGGTATATCACATGACCTATTCGGAGAATGGGTGTGAATACAAAGTGGCTTCAAAGTTGGTGCCTCGAAAGCTCAAATCTGGAAAAACCGAAATGGTAAAGGAAAACCATTTAGTATAATCCTATATTGGAAGATTAAGAGTTAATTTTACAATATATATACCATACCAACCCATGTAGTTATTAAACTAACATGTCCACATACACCTAAGAGTATTAGTGTGTATTGGGCTTGGGCTTGGGATTTGGGATTTGGGGAATGTCTCGGGTCTTGGGTCTTGGGTCCAAACCCGAATAGGGAGTTTTGTATAAAATACAAAAGGAGTCCCTAGAGTTTCCAGCAAGAGAAACGTCAGCAATGAATGAGATTAAATGCTGCGGTTTCAGAATTAAATTGAGCGGATTCTGTGGGTGTAACTCCCGGAATTAATGACCACAATTATGGCTGCGGTTTCTATAGAGCCTATAAAAGGCAGCCCTCCCCCTCTCATTCTAACACACCTTCATACACACAACTCACAGCATAAGCATACACTTAGTGAGAGAGAACCGCACCACCAACAGCTCGACCTGTGGTTCGGTGCCGGTTTCCATACGAGCCACTCTGAGATAGAAGTTGTACCTTGGGAACAAAGTCCCGAAACCAGAAACCTTTAAAGGTGGTTCGGGAAATATTGTTTAAGGGAAACTGCTCAGCAGTTGCCTCTTCTTTTAATTTCTGTTATTTATTTTTCAGTCCTTTATTATTCTGTCCATTTAATTTCAGTACTGTTTCCCTTCTGTATTTTTCTTTCCAGTACCTTTAGTTTCTGTAATTTACATTTCAGTCTTTCCTATTCTGTAATTTACTTTCCTGTACTTTAATTTCCAGTATTTACATAACAGTCCGGGCAGTTTATTTAATAACAGTCCGGGCAGTTTTTTATTTGTTAAAACCAGTCCAGTTTGTTTTATTTACAAAACAGTCCGGCAGTTTTTTATTTGTTAAAACCAGTCCGGCAGTTTTTTATTTGTTAAAACAGTCCGGCAGTTTGTTTAAAACAGTCCGGCAGTTTCTTTTTTGTTAAAACAGTCCGGCAGTTTGTTTTATTTACAAAACAGTCCGACAGTTTTTTATTTGTTAAAACCAGTCCGGCAGTTTGTCAAAACAGTCCGGCAGTTTTTATATTGTCAAAACAGTCCTGCAGTTTTTTATTTGTTAAAACCACTCCGGCAGTTTGTTAAAACAGTCCGGCAGTTTTTATATTGTCAAAACAGTCCTGCAGTTTGTTTTATTGTCAAACCAGTCCGGCAGTTTGTTTATTATCAAAACAGTCCGGCAGTTTGTATTATTGTCAAACCAGTCCAGCAGTTTAATTTAAATTCTGTACGAGTCAGGAATTGTAATTCATATTCCAATTGTGAGAAATAAAGTGTTATTTCTATTGCGTTCATGTCTTTTACTTTATTGTCCTTTCAATTATCGTATTCGAAATAGTACCAAAACCAACACTTCTTTCCCTAAACTTTTACTTTCCGAAACTTTATTATTGCTTATATTCTTGCTTTCGTTTAAGTTTTCTAGCATTTCATTAAAGTTATTAAACGCTTAAGTTTAGAATTTGCATAAGTTGGGTGTTAGTTGTTTAGTATTTTTTAATTAGGCGAAAATCGCCAAAACCTTATTCACCCCCCTCTAAGGTTAGCACACGGGCCAACAGTATCCACTTGATTGTCAGCCGGTCTAACACCCAACAAACTCTCTATCATATATAACCTGCTCGCCCTGTTATCATTCCGCTCCGATCGGGTAACAGCAAGACCATCCACCCTGAGACCAAGCATAATCTCTACATCCTGTAAAGATATCACCAACTCTCCACCGACAAAATGGAACGTGTGCGTGTCATCACGCCACCTATCAACTAATGCTGTAAGCAAGACTCAGTCTACACTATAATTACCTATAGTGTGAATACCATAAAAACCAGCCCTAATCATATTTTGAACTACTCTGTCAGGCGTCGGTATCTGCCAACTATAATTATATAGCTAAGTGAATTATGGATTTGCATATTTTATATATTTTTTCCTATTTTACAAATTGAAATTACAAAAAAAAAAATAATGCAAAAAATGGGACAAATATCAACAATTATTATAATTTCTATAATTAATATAAACAAACAACAAACAATTATATATAACTAAGTGAATTATGGATTTGCATATTTTATATATTTTTTCCTATTTTACAAATTGAAATTACACAAAAAAAATAAATAATGCAAAAAATGGGACAAATATCAACAATTATTATAATTTCTATAATTAATATAAACAAACAACAAACAATTATATATAGCTAACTGAATTATGGATTTGCATATTTTATATATTTTTTCCTATTTTACAAATTGAAATTGCATACAAAAAAAAAAATAATGCAAAAATGGGACAAATATCAACAATTATTATAATTTCTATAATTAATATAAACAAACAACAAACAATTATATATAGCTAAGTGAATTATGTATTTGCATATTTTATATATTTTTCCTATTTTACAAATTGAAATTACACAAAAAAAAAAAAAAAAAAATACATGCAAACCGTACATTTAATGTACGGAAATGTACGGTTTGCAAAAATATATGCAAACCGTGCATTAAATGTACGGTTTGCATGTAATTTCTGTAAACCGTAGATTTTTTTTACGGTTTGTGCGTTTTTTCAGAAAAAGTGTAGTATAAAAATCCAACCTCTTTTTAAAATCCTCTTTGGTGTTTTATAACATAAATATAGTGTCATCAAATAATAGCATATGCATATAATTCTGATAATTCTGAAAATTATTTGATGACATTCAATATTTATTTCGTTAATTTGGACACTAGTGTAAAAAAGTGACCAAAAGTGGTATAGTTTAGAGAATAATTTGTAGGATTTTGTAGTATATAATACTACAAATTTGCAATAATTACTTACTACACGGTACAAAACTGCACACACACAAACAAATATTAAGTCAAAATACAAAAAAAAGAGGTTAAAACAAGTAATTATTAGGCAGAGATTTGGTGACTATTTTTACTTGGTTCCAATTGTCGTCGGGTTCATGGATACCGGATGGTTTAGTAAAAAAAGAGGTTAAAACAAAAAAAAACTATCGACTTTTGTGAAATTAAATTGGTGGTTCTCCGGCTTAATTACACCTTGTTATATTAGATTCCGGTGATCCAGCGGCAAGTGTAAACGCACGATAAATTTGGATGGCAGGGGTTATATGGTAATATAATTAACTTTTAATCATAAACAGTTACTTTCATTACTTTTTTTTAGTAATTAGTACATTGTCAAAAAAAACTCAAAAGGAAAATGGAAATTATATATATATATATATATATATAAATACATGCATAACATAAAATTCACCTTTTAAGGGACAAGATTTCATTTTTGTCCAGTTCTTGAGTGTAACACTACTAACAAAACTAGCGCGATAATAAAGCGAAACTAGCGAAATTAGATGAAATTTGTTTAGTTTTTTAGTTTTTCGTTATCGTTTAGTAATGAACGAAAACGATACGAGATCTTAACGAAACGAAAAAAAAACGATAACGAAATTTTCGCCACATTCACACGTAATCATATTTAGTGATATGTTACAACTTACACGTAATCATATTTACAGCTCACAATATATATTTTTATATAATGGGTTTTAGATTCATATCACTGTTGGAGTTTCTTAACTATACTTTTATCGATACAAACACACATGTTATAATATATCATATCATGTATAAATATAAAAATATATATATATATATATATATATATATATATAATTTATTTTTGACGAAACGAAAAGGTCTCTGATAATTATATCTCGTTTACTAAATGAAATGTATATTTTATTTCATTATCATTTCATTTAGTAATGAACAAAAACGATACGAGCTCTTAACGAAACGAAAACAAAAAATTTCATGAAATTTCCGTCTCATTTGCAGCCCTAAACACAACTCTTAAACTAGCATTTATTTGGGATACAGGTCTTGTTTGGCTATACCTTTTAAGTAAATAATAAATAAGATGACATATTTGATTTTGAACTAAAAATGATATTGATTCAGCCTGGCTTGTAAGCTGACCAACTAAGGAACAGCTTATAAAAGAACAGGCAAAAATGCTGAACTATAAGCTACAACCAAACATGCTCATAACATGAAAATACCAAACACTTGTCCAGAAACAAAGGGGAAACAGTCTAGCATTTTAAGCTGCTTCTAGACACAATACCGAATGCGCACAATAGCATATTTTTCTTTAGTTTTCAAATAAATATACATTATTTGCAATTTTTACCAAACTCGCAGTTAAAAGAATAACCATTTTTCAGCAAACTTTTTTTTTTATATAATACACAATCCAATATATATACACGCAAAACAAACTCATACTTTATCTCCCAACCATTCCTCAAGTTTAGCTTCTCTATCTGCTCTAAATTCATCGAAATTCTTCACAAGCGGAAGCAATTGATCATCAACCAGCCTGTCTTCTTCAACCGAACCAAAGTGAGTAATTACCTTTTCGTCATTGGGTTGTAATCCACCATTAGGCTCAAGCCACTTGAAACCAGTTGCTGTTTCTTTTGCCGATTTAAAAACCGACGAAAAATAGTTACCACTTATTTCGTTATCTTCTCGAGAATAATTACTAGGACTCCAGGAACTCAGTTTTCCCATTCCAAACCCTGAGCTTGAACTGTTAATCAACCCTCTTTTAGGTTGTTTCGATGACATGATAGATAGGCTTTTTTTTATATCACTCATCATATCGTTGACAATAGGAAACCCTCCCTCTTTCATTGACCTCACCATTGAGATCGAGTCTTCCATATCTTCTGTGTTGAAAGTTAAATCGCGAGATTTGTTTTCGACGTTGTTTTTTAGGGTAATGAGGTTAGGAACAGCGTTTTGAGTATGTTGTTGGACATAAAAAAGACCAACAGAGGGTTCGTTAGCTAAAGCTTTTATCATCTCAGCAGTTGATTCGCTTATCTCGACAAACCCATCAACAGTGGAGAAATTTTGCATTTTCTCGAAGGTGAACGGAAATTCATTACTGCTTTCATAAAGGTCATTCAGTTAAAAAATTAGAGAAAAGAAAAACAAAACAAATAAAGGAGATGGGGAAAAACATAATTCAAGTCGAGAACAATATGGCATAAACTCAAAATTAAATACAGACCGCTAGAATCTATATTTTTAATAGCTCATTGTCCTTTTGTTATGCAAATAGTTCTATTGCAACAAAATCGGATGCATATGCATTCTTTCTTTATATGCTTCTGTTGAATAACCACTCTCATTTTCAAAATGCATTCTTTCTTTATATGCTTCTGTTGAATAACCACACTCTCATTTTCAAAATGCTAAAGCATGATAGGCTAGTAATATAACAGTAATAGAGGTAAAGCATAACACATCATTTTTTGCATTTATATCTCAACCAGATCATAATTATACAGCCAAGTCATTCTAGTATGACATATTCTGGTCTGGTCTGTTTCAATTGTTTTAATTTTTAGGGGTATTGCACTGAACATTCCACTTATTTCCTACTTATATACAGCTTCTCCTTACAAAACAATCTAGCTAAACAAGCATTCTGTGGTATTAGAAGGAACAATTTAAGCCTCAAATGAGTAGTCGTGTATAGTGACATCAAATTGCTTATTATTTGACAGAGCTCGGAATTATTTTTGTATTCAAGACTTCAAAAAGTGACAGAGATGATCTTACTCGAACATAGATCATGCATCCAATTACTGGCGAGAAAGGCTATGATAAGAGCTACCGACTTGCCTACAGATAAGAAGAAAGCAAGGATGGTAGTAAGCAAAAATAGATCTCAAAATACTAAAAAATGAATATTAAATTAAACTTTTATCAGGGGGGATAACTGCAAGACAATATTTTGATCTAACGGGTCGTCTAAGTTACATTGGATCTAAGAGAATAAGCCTACGCAAATACTAAATATTCCTTCAAAATTATTTCGACAACCTCTTCGCATTATACTGACTGAAAAAGAAAATTTGATTACTCCATTTCTCTTCATAAAGGATTCCTCAAGAAAACCTTTTAAAAAAAAGGAGTCAGTTTTGTTTCCTACGAAAACACTAGCTTTACGAGATTCAATCAGGTAGGATTATTGAGAAAATAATAATATTTCACCTTCAAGATATGGATTTGATGTTTTACTAGCTCATTATGTTTCTAAAATGAAATCCCTAAACAGAATGTACCCAGCTTGTCTAATTGCGACTAATAAGCTCAGTCTATAAGGTTTGCTTATAAGCTCAACTGCTTCCTTTTAAACAGATTAAAAGGTTCAAACTAACCGTTTTTAATATTTAGTCTGAAACCCCAGAAATTTCAAAGCTTGTTCGGTCGCAAGGTGAGTTTTTCCTGTGGGCTGTGAATAGCTGGTGTATTAATCTGTATCGGTTCACGTTCTTTATCAGTCTCAAATAAGCCAGCAGTATTGATTTTAACAAACGAAGCCTCTCAATGAACCCATTCCACTCGTACCATCATATAAGCTACCTTATTAGTTATTACTTAAAATTTCCGATTCTGAGGAAATGACTTTGAAAGAGAACCCAACCATGTTAAATTAAGAAAATATCAGTTCACACTCAATAAATGACTTATCTAATAAAAGTAATCATTTCTTTTACGCTATCGAATTCCACAGATTAGTGCAATAACCTATAAAATCAAATCGATGATATACCTCATAGACTCATATTAAGAACTACTATCAAGCTGGACTATTAAGCAAAAATATACGCTCAAGATACGATTTTGAAAACCTTTTCGCGTTTGAACACGCATTTTCTTTTCCTAATAAATCTCCAAACAAAATATACTATGGAATCCCATAGTTATGTACCATAACCTATAAAATCAACTCGATTATATATCTCATAGACTCGTACTAAGAACTACTATCAAGTTGGACTGTAACGAAAAAATATACGCTCAAGATGCGATTTTGAAAACCTCTTAAGCCAGCTAGTTATGGCATTTTGGCTCAGTTTTTTTTTTCCATTTTCGTTTCCTAATATTAGGCCAGCTAGTTATCGCATTTAAGCTCAGATTTATTTTTTCTTGTTTCCTTATAAGTTCAACTCCATTTTATTTAACACCTTAGAAAATAAAAAAACTGATCTTTTTTTTCTCTTTTATCTGAAAAACCCAAAAATGTTTGCTTGTTTGGTAGCAAGCAAAGTTATTTGTAAGCTGAAATAAAATAAATATATTTTGGAAATTAGCAAAATTGCTTTAAAGAAAGGAAAATAAACCCTCTAAATGAACCCATCATTGATTTTTCAATAAAGAAAAAAACCCAATTTACTTAAAATTCCAATTCTCATAAATAAGCAATTTGATTGGGAAAAAAATAACTTATTTAGAAAATAAATCATATTTTTCACTATCTAATCCAAGTATTAATAATAAGAATAAATCATTTAATCATGTCACGGAAATAGAAATAAAATTATGCTATTTAGCAAATTTAATTAACAGTAGAAATGAAGAAACCCAGATAATGAAATTGAATTTAGAGATGGAAAATAAACTTACAAAACAAAAACTCTCTACAAATTCGTCATCTTCCTCTGATTATCTGTATTTTTGATTAAATAATAATAATAATAATAATAATATGAGCTCATTTTATTTTATTTATATATATATATATATATATATATTTATATTAAGAGAAAATTAAATGAATGATCCTCATTGTTTTGACAAATGTTCTTTTTGGTATGTTCAAACTTCAAAGTTGAATTTAAAACACAATCAATGTGTTTTTGAAAATTCTTCAAGTTTTTGAAAATTTCATATATTTGATTACGTGCCTTAAAGGCGTCTCGAACTACAAAATACTAGAATTGTGTAAATTTCGTATTAAAATATACTTACTTCCATACTATATTCTTTAAAATATTATATTTTTTATAATAATTCGATCGATTATTTTTGTAATATTTTATAAAGTCGGTGATATTGTGTTAAGATAAAGTAACGTGATAAGGAAAACAAGATTAACAAGTCTATTTATCTTGCTTTTGATATGAGTTCAATTTATAGTGTTGTAGATACATTATATGCATATGGTATCCAACTCTTTTACACCGGTGAAAAGGCGGTTCGTGAATTTTTTAACTACACTAAAGTTCATCTATTACATACAAGTTGTCTTACGATCTCAATGTCTAAAATTATAACATTCGGGATGAAGTGGCGATTAACCCATGTGTGCGAGTACCTTGCCACTCTTCAAAAGAGCAAGCTCAGCATTGTTTATGGTTCCAAATAACATGGCATAATCAAGTTGTGTTGTTGGTTATACTTCACTTGCGTAATAGTCGTACTGATTGTGGGACTTATAGTATCGGGATAATGAGTACAAACGAGATTGTGTTGGGATTAGAAAATATCCGTACACTTACAATGTCGGGATTATGAATACTATCCCCACATGGCTTTCCAAATACACTCATTTATGTTCTTAACAGGCTAGGAATTCATATATTATCTGATTAGTTCCTATTACTAGTCTTTGATCGAATGAATCCGAAAAACATCATATTAAATAAATAAACTTGGTTAGGAGAGGCGATAAAAGGGAACAGATTTGGTGAAAAAATCGAATAGATGTTGGTGGAGCTTTGGGCAGTTTGGCTTCATATTTATTTAATTCCATGTTAAACATATTCTCAAATATTTGATACTATTTCTAAAATGGTGAAACATAACTATTCAATGAGAAATTAAACATTTGCTTTAATTTATATGCTTCTTGAATAATAGAAGAGTAATGAAAGTTTAACTGTTTAAGAGATGAAAAACTTAAAAAGCATCATCTAGACTTATCGGTGAAGAATTATTTGGACATATATGAGAAGAAAGAAACCCGATATGTTCGAATCCGATGTAATATAAAAGAAAATCCTAGATTACGCAGCAGATGGATCGAACCCTTCCTGGAGAGCACAACAAACAACCGCTTTGTGATGGCCTTGGTACAGCTTGAGTTCTTCCCCAGTTGAAGTTGACCAAAGTTTAGCCGTTCCATCGGAAGATGCTGCACATATATTCAGTAAAATGGTGATTAAATCATTAGTTTCGGGTAAAATGGAAGACATTTTTGTACAGGATTCTAGTACAAGCTCTCACCGTCTAATAGTCATGGATATTTACAACATCAGAAAATGTAATATTTTGTACCTGTAATAAGATAAGCACCCTCTGTCGAGAAAACACAGTCCCAGACCCATCGTGAATGACCTGGAAACACACACCGATACAATCAATGCTGTTTTAATTGCAAACTGAAATTAAGAATTGTTTTGGTTAATGGAATTTTTTGAGTTTGAGAAAAAGGTAGGTTTGTCTAGCTCAGTGTTCTTAAAGGCGCTCCTAGGCGGTAGGCGGAGCCTAGAAGTCTAAGATATTACGTGGGATTAAGCGGATTAGGCGGTGAGTAAGCGAATTAGGCGGTGATTAGGCGGAATTAGGCGCTAGGCGGTCAATTTCCGCCTGAAGTACGCCTTACGCCTTTTAGAACATTGGTCCAGCTATAAGCTTCTCACTTTTGCAGGCCAAAAGAAAACAAAAAAGCCTAGCTTTTACGCTGGTCAAGGAAATGAGATCCAGATTTTAAGGAAAAAGATCAACATTATTGAACTTAAAAGCTGCAACCAAACGAGGCCTTCACAAGCAAACAAATAAGAGCCCAAGTAGTACTATTTATATGAAACCAGTTTCTCAAAAGGCTCTGTGAGGTAGAGGTTAGATGATCTCAGTGTTCCAAAATGTCAAAAAACATATACAATAGAGGGAAAATTCCCAGCACAAAACACTATAATAAATACTTAACCAAGTTTCCTCGATTGTCATAAGATTTGATACATACCTTCTAGGGTTTTTTCCAGCGTAAAACCACTCACATTCCATATCTTCACAGTGCTGTCCGAAGAGGCAGTAGCGAGATACCTAACAATAATAATAATAATAATTACAACTGAAATATGAAATTTAAAAAATCAGCAACAAGAAATGTAATAACATGTCTATTTCTATTCAAAAGAAAGAAAAATATTGACCTGTTGGGCTCGCACATCTCGGGTGAGACTGCACATTTCAAGATGTACCCATCATGAGCCTGTAACTTATGAAGCGGCTCAAAACTGGTCATAGTCTACGATTGAAGCAAAAAAATGAATTGTTAAACCACAAAGAAAAATACCAGTGTACACTAAATGACGCCAACGGGTGTTTTCACATTATAATGAGAACGATAGAGGGTATTTTAACATTTTACCTGTGTCCCTTGTAACAAACGCCAAACATAGCATGTTCCGCGGTTGTTTGCAGCTACCACTAGGCTCCCATCCCACATCACCGACAAAGATCTCACAGCTGTCTCCTCTGGAACCTAAAGAGAGAGTACATTAAAGAAAGCGCGTTAAGCAACAAATCATAAAAACTGATTCGGGGTAACCATCGCACTCCAAAAGTGATGTTATTACTGCCCTTTCTGAGGTATTTTTTTATCACCAAAGTTTTGAAGTAGGCAAGTAGCATTTGATTACCCCAAATCTTTGGTATAGAGGTGTAGTTTGATGATGATGATGCAAGTAGCATTTGATGCATACTTGCTGCATTTTGGTGTTTTCAATGAGGAAACTCATACTTGTAATTTGTATCTAATACTCAGTGTTTGTGAAAAAAAACAATAAAAGAAAATGCACGCTATATAAACTGTTATCAAGATGAAATCAAAGTTACGTGAGAAAATGTGTGATGTTTATCTGAGATTAAAAGAACTATAACATAGAAAGAAATGACCATAAACCTACTAAAAAATATGTCTGACGGAACTGTTTTCGGTTTCCCTAATTTAATCAAACGAAAAATGTTACAGTTGTATTTGAACTAAAAACAACTTTAAGAAAAAGCAAATGAACAATAATAATAAGAGCCTGTTATATAATATTTCATGCCAGATAACCAAATTCGATGTACCCGTTTACCTTTATAACACATGTTTTACTTTTACCAAGACAATGGATAGATTACACTATTAACGTACCAACTCACAGCTACAAGAATTTGCTCTTAGATCCCATACTCTGATATTACCATTTTGATCGCCTGATATCAGCTCAGTCTGCAAAATTGAAAGAACTAAATAAGACAAGAGGGTTAAACATAAAAGACAGTAAGCTAGTTAACTGAATATCCTTTTTACGGAAAATTAGAATAAGCATGTTTATGGTTTGAGAATTAAAGGCAAAAACCTGATTAGGGTGCAAAACAACAGTGTTGACAGCTGCACGACTTTCATATTCCCTCTGACAAGCTGGAGCCCTGATTTAACCGGAGCCATCATTTTTATATACCAATAATAGAAACAATAAGGCCTTGGTTGCATTTCTTACTAAGCTTTTTTGCTTAATGCTTAAGCTGGATAAACCAAACATTTTTTACAACCCCAAAAGCTCCATCTTATTTGTTCAAAGGTTCGGCCAAACAATTCCTTATAGCTTATTTTGGTTGTAGCTTTTGGTTAAATAAACTGGGAATAAAGGTTCAGAAAAATATTAGGTTCATCATGCTTGAAGCTTCTAGAGTTGTCAAGCAAATTAGCAGTAAAAGCTTCGTGTTAACGTGATCAACCAAATGCAGTCCTGTTTTAAGCAACAACAACAACAAAAAACGAGCGTAAAAGCTGCAACCAAACAAGGCCTTAGAGCAAAAATAATTGTCACATTAAACTTTTAAACCACCTTAAGTCCCAAATCTTTACAGTGCCATCTTCAGAACCTGAATACATCCAATTACCATCACACTGAAACCCCACTGCCATAACATTATTAGTATGCGAGTCATAGCTCATCACCTGCAATTAGTTCATTTTGTTCCATTCTTTCACCAAAAAACATAATGCAATAATTATACTAATATATGTGAATTGAATGGTGGTGAAGAATACCGGCAGATTGTGATTAAAATTAACATCAAATAATCGAATGTGAGGATTCCCAGCTGCAGCTATGAACCTCTGGTCTGGAGTTATCTCAAGCCGATTAATTTGCTGTGTATTAAGAGTTTAAGACAACAGATAGTATCAATTTACAAGCATCAAAATAGGCTTTTAGCTTGGGAGAAATTCCCATTAACTGATATACTTTGAACTTATTTCCCTTTAAGTGCTAGTCAGAACTTGTCATTTTCCATTTATTGGTACATACTATTCGGTATATACATAAAGCCACATGAAAAAGTGCTTTTCTAAAGTATGCCATCAACAAGTGAAACCAGTTACTGAACATGATACCTACAAAAAATCAGCTAATTGAAAGGGAATATCCATCAAAAATACTAGTAAACGGGAAACAAGTTTTTCCTTGTGACTAGTTGACATTTAAGTTTATATTTCAGTTATATCGCAGTACTCAACCAAAAAGCAAGAGAAAGATTTGTACAATATAAGGACATTATCCTAAGCTACTGAAATAATCGTAATACAATATTCCCAATCTGATTCAAAATAGTATCATTCAGGTAATAGATAAATCTTAACAATTGATTCACTTACTGATTCAGGGTGCTGAATAGTTCGGTAACAACGGCCACTTTGCGCCTCCCAAAACCTAATTGTGTGGTCATAACTAGCTGTCGCAAGAACCACTGATGCATTGGACATCTTCAAAAATAGAACAGAAATAAAGTGATCCATAAAGTGCTTGCGAAAAAAAGTGATTCATAAACCGAGATGAGCCAACCAACACACACACCCTATGTTTTAACAAGGAAATTGCGAAAGAAAGGTTTTACAAAAGTAGATTTCAAATAGAAAAGCAGATCCACTCTTTCAGAAGTAAAGAAAGTCTTTTTGAGGTAAAGTCCTTGTGTGGGAACATCCATAGATGACGCAGTAGCATATAAACCACAGAAAAAATAAGAAAGGAACACTGATATATTAACATTGTCAATATTAAACAAAAAATTAAATCGAAATAAGCCAACTAACATATATGCGCATTCAAAATCATTAAATGAAGGAAAAACAGATAAGTATATATCAGACTTCAAATAAAAAAGCAGATCCTGTCTCGAGAAAAGTAAAGAGGACATTTTAACAAGATTCCTATTCATAAACAGAAATGATCTGAATCAAGCCTCCCAAGTCACACCGGATACACATTTTAACAAGTAACTTAAGAACTAAACAGAATAAAATTTCATTTCAGAATTTTAAACTAAAGAGCAGATCTCTCAAGATTTGGAAAATTGAAGAAAATATTTCACCTCTGTCCTATTCAGGAACATCAATAGATGACACAACTAGCAAAAAAATAAATAACCATGGCAGGAATTGGCAAAATTGACATCCTCACCACAAATTTCTAATACTATATGTGAAAAATAGTAGTATACAAATAATTCAGGATACAAACACATGAACCATACCAAGTCCGACATTATTGGAACAATTGAGACTCTAACCAAAAACCCGAATCTATTTTATGACGGTGATCTTCCTCTCACTGATAGCAGAAAAATATTACTTTTTAATAACAAAACCCAACATTTAGATGAAAGAGGGGAAGAACAAAGAGAACAAAAAACTGAACTAAGGAGTCCAAATACTGGAATTTAGGATATAGGAGAAAGCAATGGAAAATGGGTTGAAACTTGAAATATCTGTGAGTTTAAAAACTTAAAAAACAAAGATCTTCCTCTTTAATTAAAGTAGCCAAAAGTAAACTTGATAAACAGGAAACAGTAAGATACTCAAATCTTTTCAAATATGTAAAGATATAGAGCTGTTGCAAATCAAATGAACATTCAACATCACAAAAGTATATTCCTGAACCAATAACAATAAAGATCAAGTTAGGTCACGTTGTTTAAGCAGTTTCCATCGTGGAAAGCTTCCTCTACTCACGTTTCCACACTAATTATTCAGTTTCAATTTTAAGATCAAGTTAGGTCACGTTGTTGAAGCAGTTTCCATTTCTTTTAGGTGCTAAAAACGTGAAGCTGCTCGGAAAATCCGTTTTTGTTGTCTTTCGATGTTATTGGACTAAAAGCTTACAAACGATCTTGCAAAAAATAAAAGAAAACATCTTTACATAGCAATTTTTCCCTTTGAAATAAGTATTGCATTTTTTTTAAAAGATTTATAGTGTAGTAAAGTAATTCCTAATGACCAAAAGTAAACCAGTAAAATGATCAAACTAATGTTGCTTGATAATGTATCAAGATGTTGGAAAATAGTTTTAATGAAAGTTTCTAACCAAGAAAAGGAAATGTTAAAAAATTATGAAAGACTTTTCAAAACGGACTTATTAAGCTAAATCAAACAAAAACAGAAAACTGTAATATTCTCAAATGACATTTATAACTTTGCCAAGAAAAAGGAGATGAATATCAGGGATAAAATCAACAAATATGATTAAATTAACAGATTTGAATTATATTTCTCTTAATCCCTACTTTAATTAAGGAAATAGTAACTAGATTTATTACCAATCAATATGTTCAACATTGTACTCAAAAAAAAAAAAAGAGAACAAGAAACATGATTAAAAAAAAAAACAGAATCATTTTCAACATTTAAGATTTATGACTAGAAAATTCGGTGTGCAGAATCACTTCACATTAATAAATAAATAAAGCATCAATATTTTACAAGTTATAACAACATTTACCAATTCAGACTAAATTGATATTCATCATTTTCCCATATGATTTTTTTATTATTTTTAAATTGTACTATTTCAGCTAAAATCTTTCAACTAAAAATAATTTAGCACCTAATACAAGAAAAAATAATCTTTAACCATACATATATGTGTATATATACATATATACATATATATATATATAATCTTTAACCATATAATTTTTTTACCTTTTCAAACTTGTTTTTAATATTTTACTCAATAAAAAATAAACAAGAGACTGATAATAACAGCATTTAAAAAAAGATACAAACATATACCATATATATATATATATAAAAGGGTTTACCACTATATATGATAAGGAATTAGCAAATTCATAATCACTGTAAAACCCAAAACCTTGCTTTACATGTTATATACAAATAACTATATATATATATATATGGAGTATTTAAGTGTATATAGAATATGGTCAGGGTCCGGTTCGGTCCGGTCCGGTCCGGTTTTTGGTAAAACCGAAACCAAAACCGATCATATTTTTCGGTTCGGTTTTTTTCGGTTTCGGTCTTTTTATTTTTTGGACCGAACCGGACCGGTTTTTTCGGTCCAGTTTCGGTTATTTTTCGGTCTTTTTCGTTTTTTTTTTGTTTTTTTCGGTCTTTTTCGTTGTCGGTTTTTTTCGGTTCGGTTTTTCCGGTTTTTCGCCCAACCCTATATACATACTAGTATAAATTTGACTAAAATGCAAATAACCTTTTTTTCAAATAACCCACATAATGTTTTTAGCCTTTGCCTTAAAATGACATGACTTTTGTGATTTTACAAAATTGTTCTCTAGATGTACCCACTTGTTTAATACTCCATTTGTCTCGTATTTTATGTCTATTTTTTTAACATTATGGGGTACACTATTACGAAAGATGACAGCTGTTTTGGGACGTTGACAGAATAATAATTTGTATATAACAAAAAAAAAAGTCATTTATAAAACGTTAGAATACCAGGGAATACGATTTTTTTATGAAGTCATTCAATTTTACAAAACTAACCATCACAAAAATGAAATGTTTATATTTATAAAATATAATTCAAATTTATAAAGATGTTCAATGTCAATCACTATAAATTATTGGTGAATTTTTTTGGAAGGGAAAAAATGTGTTTAGTGTACTCTACTACTATTTAGGTATTATACTACCAATTTAAACAATTGAGTTATCAAACTAGGAAATTTATCATAATTGAGGTACCAAACTACGAAATTTGTCCCAATTGATGAGCTACCGTTAAACAAAATTATGAATTTTCACTCAAATTCTGAGTTTAATTCTATCGGCATTTGTCAAAAATAGATCCTCAAATGTAAGATATATAATTAAAATTGGACCAAATTTCATAGTTTGATACCTTAATTGTTAAAATTCATAATGTAGTATGTAAATCGTTAACCACCGATAACATAACACACTAAACTATTTTTGGTATGATAACTTTTACAAGCTTGGAATTATTTCTATTAATAAAATGTGGCATTTGTCAAAAATAGATCCGAAAAAGACCGAAACCGAAAAACCGAAACTTTTTCGGGTCGGTTTCGGTTTACAACAAAACCGAAAAACCGAAAAAGCCCAAAAAAGATCGAAAAACCAAAAATAAAACCGAAAAATAAGTGAAAAACCCCAAAAAAAACCCCGAAAAACTCCGATCCGATTCGGTCCACAAAATAAAAATATCGAAACCGAAAAATACCGAACCGAAAAATAAGTTGGGTTTCGATTTTTATACATAATATTTTAATATTATTTAAGAAAGGATAAAGAAAGCTAAAAAGAGAAAGGAGAGAGATAAAAAGAGTTGTTTTATTTTTCCTGCCATGGCTTCTCAAATTACTTCCTTTAAAAATATGATATTTGACATTAAACCAAAACCATCATTTCCAAAATACCCTTTTTCACCTTTACATTTTTCAACATTTTCATCTCCAAAATTTAGTAAATTAATTAACATGAAAAACATCCCAAGGTCATCTTCCCAAGGTATGCTCATCTTTATTTTATAATTTAAGATTATGTTTTTGTTGGCTTTTTTACTTATTAATTTTACTTCATTTGATTGTTTAAATTAAAAGATTTGAGCTTTTTGTAATTTCTACTTTTATGGTCTGAAAAAAGCAGCAAGCTTTAAATACTTAATACATAATAATTTCAATTTTATTTTTTTACTGTTTGAGAACTTGTGTAAATGAGAGCTGGAAATAAAAAAAAATTGGGGTTATATTAGATGTTATTGATAAAATGAATAGGTAAGAATTTAAGAGTAATAAACAACCTATTTCTTATACATTTCATCAAGTTTTAAACACACATAATTGTAGTTTTTAATATAAAAAAAGATGGGTTATATGTGGTTGATGTAATGATAATTGTGTTCTTAAGAGTTTTTTTAACAGTATGTACTACGAGAAACCGAGTGTTCAAACCAACGAATCGAAATTATCAAACACACTGCAAACTATAAAAGTGATAACCAAATAATTTGTGCTTAAAAGTACAATCAAACAAGCGCAATTACGCTTTACTTGATGATATTTTGTCCCAAGCTACTAGAGATTGTCTTCAGGTTTATAAGCTTAGCATTCTTTTGTTTCTCCTTCATTTGATTCAATTTTTTGCTAGATATAATTAATATTCATTGAAAATTTAAATTTATACTTGCGTTGTGCTTAGGGGTTCCAAACGATTTGGTTGAGGATTCAAAATTTGTTCCTTTGAATGCCGATGATCCCCAATTTGGTCCACCTGTAAGTTCTGGTTAGTTCATTGACATTTTTTCGCTTATAAATATTCTATCTACGTATAGTCATATACCGACTACCAAATTAATTTTTATTCAAAGAGTTTCAGTTTGGTGTTTTTTTTTCAGGCTTTATTGTTATTGGGCTTCAATGTGGAGGAGGCAGCAAAGGTAAAGAGCATGCAGTCTAAAGTGTTTATATTCTAGAAATGCCGCTTATTCGTTAAGGATTATTTCGACGAACATTTGTATATTTCGTACACAAAATCACGAGTGAAATGACACTACGTAAAAATTGTTGTTTCCGTCCCTCTTGTTCTAAACTCTAATTATGTTTGTCATAGTGTTAGCATTGGTATCCTAGAAATTTCATTTAATTGTATATTGTAATCACTCATACAAAGTTCTCCCATGAAAAACGAGGGAATGGCCAGTGAATGCTGTAACTCGAAAGCTTGCAGTTTTTGTTCGTTATTTTTTCAACTTGAGTTGTATTTGTTGCTAGCTCATAAGCTACTTTTTGTGTTGAGATTTCACTATAAGGAAATGGTCATTTTATTGTCTGCTAGCTTTCCGTTTTTAACCACGTATTGGTTATAAGTGACTTTGTTTGGTTAGTTGCTTAAAACTGCTATAAATTCTAGCTTTTGATACTGCAAAAAATCAATCTTTCAGTAGTTTTTTTTACATTGCAGATCATCACAGGGAATAATCACCTAGATTGAGAGTAAATTGCTCGAGTTTTCTTACTTATCGTGTATACTTTCTTGCAGATACAACGGTTTCTAAATGATATGGATGGCGAATTTCTAGAGGTATTTTCATGCTTTCCCTTTTCATTTTCATAATATGCTTTAAGCAATCTTACATTTTCAACAAATTCGTTCCTTCACAGAATGATGCTTACTGTTTTTTTTCTGAAATGGTATAAATACTTATTATACTTAGCATTCCTTCATGGTTTTAGGCTATTTTAAACGTTTCCGTCCAAATTATATGTTTTAGCATTCCTAAGTTTTCAAAAAAAATTCCCTTTCACTATACGTGTCTATAGTGCCAATCCTTTAAAACGAAAAATTTGGATAAAAAATGTTTGCATGGTTGGTTTACACTGCTTTATTTGGGAAAAATACTGTTTTCCCTGTTATTTTCGATATGGTGATATGCGTATGTCTCTATTGCAGGTTATATATTGTACAGAAGACATGATTAGTCGCTCCATTTGGGAGGCAGTTAATACAAAGCAACCAAATCTGGACTCTGCTAAGGAAAGCTCTTTTTTAATTCTATATACACAGATTGATTAGGTGGCACTCTAAATCTCGCAAAGAATTTTAAATGCCAAACAAGTAAAAATAAAGAAACAGCCACCTAGTATAACTCGTTCACCAAGACGGTTATAACTCGTTCACCAAGACGGTTCGGTCTCTTACGCCTCGAAAGTGAGGGTTAATTATAAACAAAAAAAGAAAAGAAAAGGCTACTTCAATTAATCTGTATACAGATCTGTGTAAATATTTACTCAGGATCATTTTAAGGGTAGTGTAAACTCTCTCTCTAACAACGCACCGTGTGTTGTGCAGATTGCTATGTCGGTTCCTCGTATATGTTTCTTCTCTGGTCTCACAGGAGAGGAGATGATGATGTTCATTGATGCCTTTCCAGAAGCTGGTACTTTAAAAGGCTTATTTGGTTGCATCTTTTAAGTTTTTTATTTTGCTTTCTAGCTTTTTAGTTTTACTTCATTTACAAGTCAGTTATAAGCCAGAGTAATTTTGCTTTCTTGGCCTCAATAGTCGGACATTACTGAAAGAAAATATATTTCTCATAACCTTGGATAAGTCAGCTTATTTGCTTCGAAGCTGCATCCTAATTCCTATCATCGGTCTACACAATACTATTTTCGTATAAACTGAATTTTGTGAATATTCAGAATGGCTTTTGTTCTTCTTATGGTTCTTTCAGAAAAGCAGTTTGAATTGTCTTGAAAACATTTTGTTTGTTGTGATTCTCGTATAGGAGTGCATCTTTAAAGCAAATAAGTTGGTTTATTCAAGAGGTTGAGAAGAAAGTTTGGTCCTTTTAACTTAAATCTAAGCCTTTTAGAGTCAAAAGACAGAAAACCTTAGTATAATTTAAGCTGTAAAAATCAAATATGGTCCAGCCTTTAGGCAAAGAAAAAAGAACTGAGCTTAAAAGTTGCCACGAACCAAGTCCATAAACCGGATCGAAATTCACACCTAAATAATTTCCATTTAAGCATCAGATGATATTTGGACAAGCGATACAACTCCTATAAATAATTAAAATCTTTGACTTATGCAGGTCTGGAACCAGCTGTATTTGCAGCTCTTGTCCCCAACAGTGCCAATAAACCAATTTCTGAGTTGATAGAAGAGATTATGGGGGATCATGAAATGATGGTAAGTTCAAGTATTTTTTTTTGGCTTATCAAAAAAAAAAGTGAAAGAGCCCAATTTCATTACGAACCAGTTGCAGATTATAAACGTAAAGGAAAACGGAGTTGAGCTTGAAAAGTTCAACCAACAAGCTCATTACTGTATATTGGCATATTATGGTTTCATCATCTTACACAATTTTTCTATCCTATTTTTGTATGATGAAGTCTTCGAAGAAGTGAAACTCCACTGCAGCAGCTGGATATTGGGTCACTGAAGACTCAAGATTTTAATCGTGATTTTGAACTTGTTTATACATGTAACAACAGAACACATTTCCGAGGATCAACGGTTTCTGTATTGCTTGTTTTTTCTTTTTCTTTCTGAATAGTAAATGTATATGCTGACAATTCACCATCTAGGCAAATTAGAGAAGACTATTTTCTAAGCCATGCATGAAAGGATGTAACTGTAATTCACGGGCAAAAATAAAGTATGTATTGCATCTCAGTTACTCGGAGAAAAAGTCGCTTTCACTAATTCACAAACGCCTCGTCCTCGATAATTATTCGTATTCATTGGTTGTCCAAGAACCATAGAAATCAATTACAGTTAAACCTCGATAAAATAATAACCTCGCTAATATAATAATTTCTTCCGGTCCCGAGTTGGGCCAATGGAGTAAAGTAATATTCTTGCTAAATGCATTAAGTAATAAAAATTTTTGAATACTTAAGGGCCAATAAAAATATAAAGTAATAATTATTAAATTTTATAAAGAAATATATATAATGTAGACCGAAATTTTCAATCAATTAACAATACCATCACAATAATTATTTAAAAAAAAATGTATCTATAGGTGATTTTTTTTTTCCAGCTAAACCAAAATGAAGCTCATCCTTGACATTTTGTAAAACTTGTATAATTTCCGAAATATTTTGCTCATGTTGGAGCAAATAGTTGCTTAAGCTGACTATTGCTTGAAATGCTTCATTTGACGACACATTTGGGATAACGCTACTATCATCTGGTTCCGAATCATTTTCATCATCATTGTTCGTTACCGATTGAATAATTTTTTCGTATGTAGATGATTCCATAACTGCATTATTCTCGTTAAGATAGTTCAAAATATGTTCAACATTCATCACATTTCTATATCGTAAATTATAAATGACATTGTATAATCCTTACATATCTTCATCTAAAATAATAAATATTCATTATCGATAAATGAATAATTTATTAATTTATCGATAAATTAATAAACTGACTAAATGAATAATTTTTTCGGGTCGTAAGTGTATTACTTAACATGTCTATTGTTTTTAGCAACAATACAAAATCTTCAATACAATTTTTAAGAACTAAAACATCAACTACAGAGGGGCAGAAGGGTTTAATAATTATACGTTTTTAAACAAAATGTAGCCTAGATTTTACTGATATACCGCAGTTTTTAGCCATTTAATCTTAAATTCTTTTAATCCAAAGAACTAATGTCATACATCGGAAAAAATACATTTAGTGTACTGTAATATCTGCTTTTTAACGATTTAGGTACCAGACTACCAAATTTAACAATTGACGTACTGAACTATCATAGTATTCACAATTCAGGTACTGCCGTTAATTTAGTTAGATGAAATTTGTTTCACTTTTAATTTTGGTCATATTATTTGTAATTTGTATAAATTTAATACTGTATTTTCGAAACATTACAATTTACATTTTTTCTACTAAAATACATACATAATAAGAATGTCAGTTAAAAAACATAATATTTGACTAGATTTTCTTTGATTTTTTTTTCTAAAATAAAAAAATTATAATTTTTTTTACACTTTCTCTAAAATGAAAATAAAGTAAGGTTTAGATTTATGACATTCGAGCAAAAATTATTTGAGGCCACATCATTATTTGAATACTTTCTTGAAAAAACGGAAAGAAAATTGTTGTTTTTTTAAAAAATTATTCATTTTTTGTAAATAGAATATATTTTATTAAGTATTTATAATTTTTTTTTATGCACAAACATCATCTAGAATTTACATTATTTGCAATAATATGTATACATGCATTATATTACATATATTTTTATACATACATTAATATAACATATATATATGTGTGTGTGTTTGTGTATTACATACATACATATATATATATATATATAATATAATTATATATTTTGGAATTTATACTAAAATGAGATATTTTAAAAAAATTAAGGGTTAGATTTATACAAATTACAAAAAATATGACCAAAATGAAAATTAAAACTAACTTACATCAAACTAATTTAACAGTGGTATTTGAATTGTGAACATTATGATAATTCAGTACGTCAATTGTTAATTTTGGTAGTATGGTACCTAAATCGTTAAAAACAGTTAGTACAGTACACTAAATGTATTTTTTCAGTACATCTAACATCTCTCATCCCTTTAGATCAATTATTAAACAACTGGATTAAATCATATGTCAGATCAATTATATTGTTTTTTTTCTTCTATAGTAGCACTTTTACAGTGGCTGAAGAATGAAAATTACTCATATTTTTATGATAACATCTTTGATGGCGGGAGATGTGTTGAGCTATTTTGGGGTTATAATAGTGATATAATGTTTATTTCCTCAGATTCGTTGCAGGTTGTCTGAAGATGATGTGAATTTCATCTTTTTGCTTATTTGGAGTTCTCAAGCAAGTGGGAGAGAATACAGTATGTTTTCATGTGTCAAGCTATATAAGTGTTTCAATTAGTTTATCCGGTAGTTTATAAGCCTAACTTGTGGTTTTTTGTTGTTAGTTTTAAAATTCGCTCTCTCCTTGTTTTTCTGAGCTTTTTGTTGTCATAAAACATCAGTTTTTGATTATCTTGATCTGTTTGGGGAGACATAAGGTTAGGGGGTATAAGGAGAAAAAGTGGTGTTTTTTGAGCTCAAATTACTTTTTAAAATGAGGATGTGAAAAGTGATTTTGAAATAACTTATTTTCCTACAAGTTTTTGGTTTTAGGTTTATTGTAACCGTCAAGTTATATTAGTGCGTTTTCTCTTATCGGATTCGATCTCAATTATTGTTAGCATGGGGGCACTTGTCCCATGTAAAAATAACGTTCATCTCATTAATAAAAAAAAATTATTAAAAAAAAAAAAATACCTCACCCCAAACCAACATTCCGTATAGTGTAGCGATATCCATCTAATGCTATATCGACCCGCGAAAACTTACCAAAAGTTTGACGTGGGTGATCGATCTTACCAAAAGTTTGACGTGGGTGATCGATCTATACATGTATTAAGTGCACATATAGGTTTTAAGAATTAGGGAGAATCATTGATTAGTAGTAATGATCGTTACAAATGCAACAACATATTACTAAGTACGGTCTTTGATGAAAACTAGTAAAAAACATTTTCCATAATTAAGGGATCCCTCTTTATACAAAACAAGTTAAACTTTGTGAGGCAGTTTTTGACGTCGAACAACTTCTACACTAGAAGTCTTTCCGATAATATTCGTGAGGGAAATAAGACTTGAAACAAATTCAACAACTTCAAATTCTTTTTTAGGCCTACATCTAGTTGTCACTGCACCGGAATACTGCCCAATAACATCGATGGTCGAAAGTTTTTGTTTTTGAGGACCGTAATAGACTGGACCATCATGATCAATATATCTTACCAACATACCCATGTTGTTCAGTAACTTACTGGAAAGCAATAACGGACCATCGAGATGGAGAGGAATATGATAATTATGATTAGTTTTTAAAAATCCATACCGGAAACTCATGTCAAGAGATCTCTTTTACTCCATGACGATTCCACACTGTAACACTTCATCACATAGACCTCGAATCGAGCCATATCAAGTAAATAACTGATGCAAAATAACCCACCGAGCAACCCAACCTGCAGAAAAGGCATTCTCATGTGTGTATCGATTGTAAGAAAATGGTCTGGTGGAGATAAATAAACGCATTGTTCGGTTTCACAGTTGAAAGAACAAATAATTCGAGACATGTTACGAGATTCAGTAAGTCAAGGAATATTTCCATCTAGAGAAGAAGAGTCGATACAATTAAAAGCTCGAGGATACGGGGCATTGCAAATTTTTCTCCAGCAGTTTGTGCCAAGTGTATGTATCTCACAATTTGAACCGGACCTGAATCGAAGAACCTTGTATTGTTTAGATTTGATGCAATAACCAAATGCTGAAAACTATGCAGCTGACCAAAGTTGGGGTAGGATCATAAATTCACCAAGGACTAGGTTGCAAACACAGTACATAAGGCGACCTTTTGGTCTTAGTATATAGTTTAGAGTTTAGACAAACCAAACCGTTACATGAACCAACAAGATGGGTCATCATAACATTGGGTTTCGATAGATGAGTTGGCATGTCCCATGTTTTCCACGGACTAGAATGGCGAACGCCAAGATCACTAAGTTTTTCTAAATCAATCATGTTGATGAAGATTATATTAGAAGAGTTTAACTTGTCTTGAAGAATTAAACAACGATCATCTTCTCGTGCGTTAGCAAAGTGGACTTGGGCAAAATATGGGTGTATGGATTTTTGAAAATGTTTTGCATACGCATATGCAACTGAATACGGACTCGGCTTGTAACCTAGAAAGTATCTTGTAAATCAGGGATATATGCAGCTCCAATAGATGACCACTCTCTCTTTTGGCTGCATAATTTCGTTGATGAGTATCTACAATATCGTACATTGTATTATCGTTAATGGTCATGTATTCCTTACTCATTTTGTACCTTTCGGAACTCATCCTCTACCTGCATGTACTCTTAAGTTACGGTTTTGCACCGGAATAAGATTGCACTCTACAAAAACGCTCCTTAACTGAAATTTAAGAATTATAATCATACAGTGGTAGCAAAGAGTTTGAAAAATCAAAGCTGATAAGTTATAACTACAATTAATTAATCCCTTAAGCTATGTAATCCCAGAGATAAGCTATTATAATAGCCAATAACTTTTTTTTTGTAACTTGTTAACCAGTAGACTACCTAGAAAGTACAAAAAAGATTTTGGGAAACGAATACTAGCTCAAACCCTAGCAAGTAAATTGAGTTTATACTATATTCTAGTAACAAAATATTTCAAAATATAATAAAAGCTGACAAAAAGTGAAGCCAAATATAAGAGGAGTTGAATATATATACACGTACCTACTACATTAAAGATTATATAATGACATATAGAAGAAAGATAGATAGAGAGAGAATAATTTTATCAAAATATCCACTAACCTAAATAGCAATAGTACAGCATCACAATATTTACTATTTTATTTTAGGATCAATTAATAAAAACATACCATATCCCTATTATATTACCAAAAATATACCCTCAAAAGTTAAATTACCAAAAACATACCTATATATACTTATTATTTTTCTAATTCTAATCAAACCATAATCTAACCTCTCTCTCACCGCAACTCTCTCTCTCTAATCGCACCTCTCTCTTTAACACACGATAATCGCAGCTCTTTCTAACACATTCTAATCTCCCATCTCTCTCTAAAAATGACTAAAAACTCATAAAATATTCATATGCTAATTATAAAATGTCATACCCTAATTTCAAAACTTCATACCCTAATTTCAAAACTTAATACCCTAATTTTAAAACTTCATACCCTAATTTCAAAACTTCATACCCTAATTTCAAAACTTCATACCCTACATTTCAAAAATATATATGCAAAACTTCATACCCTAAACTTCATACCCCTGCCCCGCCGCCACCACATTCTTCACCAAAAACACATCAAATTCATGTAATTCCACCAAATTATCGAAAAACCTAGCTTTCGAGAACCTCTTGACAATAACATCTCGGTCCAAATCCCTAAGTTTATCAGCTAGGGTTTTCGAGCGGGAGAGCTTGGAAGTGAGAGACTTGAGCCGATCGAGGTCGGGGTGGAGGTTAGAGGGAGGGTGAGAGAGGTGGGAGGGGGCGGTGGAGACACGGGGCGGGGAGGGGCGAGAGGAGAGGGAGAGAGAAAGGAACAGGTCGGGGTTTGAGGAGGAAGGAGAGAAAGAGGGGGCGAGGGAGAGCGGGAGAGAGGAGAGTGGGGGAGGAGAGAGAGAGTGGGGGTTTTGAGGTCGTCATTGTTGAGCAGAGAGAGTGTGTGTGGGGGATAATAAATAAAAGAGAGAGAAAGTGAACTGTATATGCGCTAATAGAAGAGAGAGAAAGTGAACTGTATAATGACAAAAAATAGAATGAATCACCCCTTATATACTCATGTTACAAATAGTATGACGTCATCAATGTATGTTCTTGATAACTAAAAAGTTTGGGGTATGTTTTTGGTAATTTAGTTACAAAAGTGATATGTTTTGTTAATTTATCATTTATGTTATTAATTATGGCGCATGATATATGGAAGCAGAGTAACATGACTCTGAGTCAGGTTACTCTGCTTCCCACAGCCATTTGATCTGCTACGGTATTAATAAAATAACAGATCCAATGGCTGTGGGAAGCAGAGTAACCCTGACTCAGAGTCAAGTACTCTGCTTCCATGATATGTAGTGCTAGTAACTTTATATGACTATCGTTTAGAGTAAAAAAAAAAACTATTTTAGCAAAGCTACGTGACTCTATCGTTTAGAGCATCTACAAGTCTGTTGTTATCTCTATTATTAACTAAAACAGTTAACTAACAATTCATTTTTTTTTATCTCCGAGCATCCGCAATGGTTTAACTAACTTTTTCTTGTTAAACAGTGTCATATATATGTATGTTAAATAACATGTATGTATGTTAACCATATTCAACATTTATTGTGTTAAACTTAACAGAGTTATTTAATATTTTGTCACAAATTATGGATTTAGTAAACAGAGTATTATAATTATAAATAGAAATGAAAGATATGGTAGTCAATTTACCTTTAGTGTAGGATAAAGTCAAATTAAAAAGGCCATGTCATCCGACTTGTTTGTTAAATACTACAAAATAATGTTTGATTTAGTGAGAGTCAAAAGCTGTCACAAGTCTGTCACTAATTTAAAAAGCTGTCACAAATCTGTCGTAAATTGACTAAACTGTCACAAAACCGTCGCTAATAAGCTCGTAACAAAAAATACCGTCACTAATCCCATCGCTATTTGGATATTTTTTTGTAGTGAAATATAACTAGAAAGTTAACAATATTAAACTTAGGGGGTGTTTGGCGAACAGGCCAGAAGTGCTTCCTAGCCCAAGAAGCCCATTTAAGATATTTTTGTGTGTTTGGTAACATAAAATTACCCACTTCCCGAAAAGCAGGGGGTAATGGAAGCCCATTATAATTTTTTTGATTTTTTGTTATTTTTATAATTTTTTTTCATTTTTTTTTTATTTTTTGTGATTTTTTTTTATAATTTTTCATTTTTTTGTTATTTTTTATATTTTTTGTGATTTTTATAATTTTTTTTATTTTGTTGTAATTTAAAACTATTTTTTTGGGTTTGTAGAAAGATAAAATATGTATATTATATTATATTCGTACTTTATCAATTATTGTGGTATTAAGTCATTTCGAACTTATACATATCAAACGCAGAAAAAACTTATAAAAATCAAAATCACTTTTCCAGCAGACGCTAATTTTTTCTAAAGTATTTTTTATATAAGTCACTTTTCAACAGCACTTTTCCAGACAGCACTTTTTAGGCCAGCACTTGGTTACCAAACAACCCCCCTTAATGTATAACAATACCATTGTGGAGTAAAAAGTGTTAATCAACTAACAATGTTATTTAACATGTGAGATAATGACACTATTGTGAATGCTCTAAGTTATGCTAAATCATTTATTATCTTTTGTAAATGTTAATTTTTTTTTAAAGATAATAATGTTTTTAATTGATTACATGACAAATAAGAGTTCAAATATTCTACATATATTCTCTATCTTATTCCTCATTTCTCATTCCGTCCCCCCTTACTTATTTTATCAAAAAATTTATTTTAAAAAATTATATAATTACTATAAGACATGTATCAATACATTCCAATAATTATTATAATGTACTTTAAACCCCTTTCCGATAGATTGTGTTAGAAATTTTAAATATGAGGGGCCAATATTCTATATAAATTTGTTTATACCTTTGGCCAAAAAAATTGTTTATACCATATGATTTTTTTTTTCTGTAAAAGGGACGCGTTTGTGATCAAAAATACATATTATCTCCATCTTGTTCCTCCCTTGTTCAATATATTTACGTCGTCTACCTTTTTTTTGGTGTTATCTATCGTGATCGATCTTCACAAGGAAAAGTAGAAAAAAATCACAAACACGCAAATATATTGGTTCGATCTACTGTGTATATATACTGGTTTAAACTTTAAATATTTAGGCGGAAAATAATAACAAAAAATATGTGGTGAAAATATAATTATTGGATATGTAATTAAGAGTAGGACCGGCAAATTACAAACGAGTACTATGTTTGCATATAATAAGGTTACTAATGTGAAATACCCATATTTTCGGAGTACACATGTTCAATAATGTGAAATACCATGATTCAAAACTTAGCCATTGAGGCTCCTTTTTCGAAAAGGAGTAATTTTTGCGATATTCAGAAAGAATGAGCGGTGCAGCTTGTTGCTCGCTTGAGTGTAATCATTTTATAATGATTCTATTAAATCATATGTACGCAAGTATATGATCATTTAACAAACTGTTCCAGCGGGTAAGTTTGTTTCGTATTTTTGAGTGGGCAACGCTTATATATGAACCGATGAACCAACCATGACTTTAGGAATGTGTCGACTAAGATGCGTTTGGGCGAGGGTTGCATTCTTGCATTCCATGTGGTACGTTTTCCTTATTATAAGATGACCAGAATAATGTAAATGAAAAAAATTGGTTAAAAATACAGGATGAAAATTCGGACTTATGCTCATCAATATGTATGTGTACTGAATCAGTTATCAGTTATCACTCCATTTGATATAAATAGTATATATAGTCGCCTTAATCAGGGTTCAGATTTTATCAATTTCGAATGGTCAGATTTTCAGTTTTTTTACATGTAATCTTAATTTTTCCCCTATAAATCAAGGTACTATTTAAATTTGGAAAGGAACAACTGGAGGAAAGTGTTATTACAGATTAATTCACAGGGTGTCATCGTATAGTTAGGGCTGGATCCGGTTCGGTCCGGTTTTTCGCAAAAACAAAACCGAAATCGAGCATATTTTTCGGTTCGGTTTTTTTCGGTTTCGGTCTTTTTTTTTTTGGACCGAACTGGACCGGGTTTTTTCGGTCCAGTTTCGGTTTTTCAATTATTTTTCGGTCTTTTTCGGTTCGGTTTTATTGAAAACCGAAACCGACCTGATTTTTTTTTCCGGTTTTTCAGTTTCGGTCTTTTTCGGTTCGGTTATCGGCTGTTTCGGTTTTTCCGGTTTTTCGCATGCCCTAGTATAGGTTATCTGCCTACAATAGTTTTTGTTATTAAAAGAGAAACACAGATACTAACCTTCTTCAAGTAGATGTAAATAAAAAATTATACTAATTTAAATAAGCCCAAAATGGTTTTGATTAATTAAGGTTTTGGTCCCTAGTAACAGGCTGTTTTTATAGGTAGTTTAAGGTTGCTAATTTATTTATTTTATCCCCTAGTGCATGTGCCTATATTCCCAACATTACTAGGTGCTAATACTCCATATTTAAGCAATATAGGTTACAGTGGTATTTGTTTTGGTGAAAGCGGTTTTAAGGAATTTAAACATAAGAATGGATCACTGCACAATAATGTTTGATTTATTGAGAGTCAAAATATGTCACGAGCCTGTCATTAATTTAAAAAACTGTCACAAATTGACTAAATTGTCATAAACCGTCACAAAAACTGTCGTTAATAAGCTCTTAACAAAAAATACCGTCACTAATCACGTCGCTATTTGAGTATTTTTTTATAGTGAACGTAGGATTGATGATTAATTACACCTATCTGATACTTATTTTATTATTAAAATAGTGACAACTTTATAATAAATTTTAGATAAAATGATGAAAACGTAAGTATCAATGATACTTATTTATCAAAAAACCGGTCTCTAAATCCATTTTAAACTTTGATAGATAACTATTTTTTTCTATTCCTATTATACTCTTATAATTAATGCACCTCATTATTTCTCTCTCGTCTCCTCCCTTTTATCCTATATGTTAGGGCTGGTTTCCATCCGGTTCGGTTTTTGGTAAAATCGAAACCGAAATCGAGCATATTTTTCGGTTCTTTTTTTTTTTCGGTTTCGGTCTTTTTTTTTTTTGGACCAAAGCGGACCGGTTTCGGTTTTTTTTGTTTTTTTGGGTTTTTCGGTTCGGTTTTATTTAAAACCGAAACCGACCCGATTTTTTTTCGGTCTTTTTCGGTTCGGTTCGGTTTTTTCGGGTTTTTCGCCCAACCCTACTAGATGTGTTAAACTTACCATCTATTAATTAATAAAACTTAAGATAATTTAAAACATATCATGATAATTTAAAAAATTCTAACTTTTGAAATTATGAGTGGTACCGTCGTTTCCGATAGTCTGTACTTATGTTCCACTCGGCTTCCCTTCTCGACACCTCACTGAGCACCCATGAGTTATTTTAGCATTTCCCTAACATTTTATTGTGTATATATAAACATACCATCGTAAACCATTCTTCTCACATATTCATCACATCTCATTCCCTCTCTAATTGTTTCATCTAAAATATATATGCATACACCAATAATGATTATGGTTCAAATAAAATGTGTTATTGTTTGTAGGTGCATCATCATCAAGATTCACATCCAAACACACAAGACCACATTTGTACATTTGTATATATATATGTACATACAATTTGTATATTTTGTGAACTTAGTTCTTAATTTGGAAGGTGAGAATCTTGATGATGCTGCATCAACAATCATCAACTTTATGGAGATTTTCGCACCCTTTTTTCTGGCCTAAATCGACAAGTCGTGAGTTTCTAATTATAAGATGTTCGTATTTTACTAGATATTCCGTTTTATTTGAAATTATAGTAGTGTTGTAGACATTGTTATTAGATCGATATATATATATATGGAGGCACTCTTTCCAGAAATGTTTATGTAGTCTTAAGGTAAATGATTATTGCATAAAATGTTGGTTACCACGTTAATTAAGTTTATCAGTAGAATAGCAACAAAATAATGATTCTAATAATATATATGTTACTAAATTTATCGACACTCACTTTAATTTACGTTTACCATCAATATGACTAGCTTTAATTTATTTTGGTAGACTCTGAAAGTCTCATACGTACTGAACCTGCATATATAGCTAGAAGTAATTTTTCTGGGACATTATATCAACCTATTATTTATAAGCTTCAAGTTTAAATTACATAACCTCTTTTTCAAAGAATCCAATAACTAGTATATTTAATTGGTTTATACGCAATTAATTACGTTTTGTTCAAAAATATATTAAAAAAATTATTCTGACCCCTACAAATATATACTTTTACACCGTTTGAGCTAGCCGGAAGTGATGTTATCAGCCTTTAGACCTAGCTTTCGCCGGGTGGACATTCGTGGGGCGGGATGCCAAGTACACAGAAGGGAGATAATGCGATATGAACGTATTTGATTAATTAGTGATCATGTATTAATTTAGACTAAGATGCAGCAAAAAAAATTCCATCTATTTCGTCTACTTTATAGTTAATTCATGCAAATTGTACAAAATCTTAAGCTAGTCATTTCGTCGTGATAATATGTTCTCCCGCTCTAGTTTTCTGTAGATGTCGTTATGAAATATCTATATACTGTCCCACGCGTTGCGTGTGCGGCGCGTAATGCAATAAAAATATAGAAAATAAGTATATTTATGATATAAATATATGGATAATGCAAAAAAAAAAAATAGTTTAACATTTAAAAGAATCTTTGACTGTTAATAAAGGATAAATAGTTTTATTAGTTTTTAATTTTTATATTTTTATATTTTTATATGGGTATGATATTATTGTAATTAATATAAAAGTATATGAGTATTTTTAAAAAAAAAATACCTAAATTGAATAGACTCATTTAACTTGATTTGATTTATTACAATAGCATGATATACAACTGTATAAAGAATAGTATGACTAATTTGGTTAACGTGTATATGGCTCAACGAAATAGTATTACTACTTGATCTTAAAACTAGCTAGCTTGGTAAAACAAACAAAAAATACCCAATAATAATGAATTAGCACTTACATAACTTCTCATATCCAATAAAACTAGGTAGAAATACTCACCTAATCAAGTACCTTATGAATGATCCACCTCTTTTACTTTATCTTTATAAGTTTATCAACCTAAGTACTATAGAGTAGTCTAGTTAATAACCATCTACTTGACATGTCAAAAAGAATATATTGTCGTATTGTTATGTTTGAACTTACGAAGCAATCGACATAATCGATGAGGAATCCGAATTATACCCCTCATTCGTACTCCCTTCTATTACCCCTTGTCTATATGTTATACTAAAAATTAAATCCCTTGCATTTATAGATCTTGGTTCCGTCACTGTACGTATTTTGGATAAAAAGTCACAAGGTCATAGAAATGGTGCAAATGAGGGGGTGGAAGGTCCGGACTTGTCGACAAAGGGAAATAATGTATGTTATACAACGTATATATGCTAGGGTTTGATGAAATTGATCGTTACGAAATATTGTGTTCTCTTGTGTGTTGATTTCTTTTCTATTCCTTTTATCTGTGAATGTAAGATCGTGTAATTGTTTCCTTAATTAATTCCATCAATACCTTCATTATTTATATCCTATGTTTCATAAATTGTCATGCCATTTTCAATGAAAATCCATTTTAATTTCTTTGAATTCTTTTGATATTGAACACGTTAATTCGAAGTTGGCTGGACTTGAGAATATTGAGAGCTGTGTAATTTAGACTTTAGATCACATTCCCCATAACAAAAATGCATGAAAACCAAAATGTAAATATTTAACCTACGAGACCAAATGCATGTTTTAGGACAAACATGCTATAGCATATAACCTGAAAAACTAGACGAAAACAGAGGGTATATATATATTTAGACACAAAAAATAATATTTTAGACATAAAAAATTGTCTCCAAATACAATTACATACGAACATAAAAAGACAGTTCAAATTTGTCTCCAAATACTTTTTGAAACGAAATTAAATTGCATCCTTATGTCCGTATAAGATTGCTTTTGGAGACAATTTTTTTTCAATATTTGTCCCTAAAAGTTAGATTTGTGGATAAAAAAATTATTTTAGTGTCTAAAATTTTATTTTTATCCATAAAAAATAATATTTAAAGACAAATTTTGATTGTTTCTAAAGAAATGGCACCTGATGTTCAAGTTTGTTGTAGTTTATGTTGCATAAATTATATTATCATACCAATTTAAATGAAACCCCGTTTTCATTCACTACAAAAAAATACTCAAATAGCGACGGGTTTAGTAACGGTATTTTTTGTTACGAGGTTATTAACGACGGTTTTGTGACAGTTTAGTCAATTTGTGAGATTTGTGACAACTTTTTAAATTACTGACAGACTTGTGACAGCTTTTGACTCTCACTAAATCAAACATTATTTTGTTTGCTTTCGATATTGAACACGTTCGAAGTTGGCTAAACTTGAAAAAAAAATTAGAGCTATGTTTATATCACATTCCTCATAACAAAAATGAAAACCAAAACGTAAATATTTAACTTACGAGACCAAATGAATGTGCTATTGCATATATTCAGAAAAACTAAACGAAAATATATAGGATAAGTGAATGTCATGAGTTTCTCATATAATATTAAGCAATAATAATAATTAAATTTAGGATGTTGGTGGAGGAATATTTGAACATTTAACGTTACAAGTACAAGTGTGACGATTTCCTGTTAAAACGTTACACCTACAATTCATTGCCATTCCAGAAGCACCAACTAATGCATCTATTGCTTCAAAACATTTCATACCACCATTTGGACCACATTGACCTGCCTCTGTTAAGCTATATGGGCACATTTTGAATCCTAAAAAAACACAAAAAAACACAACAAATTTCAGTTTATAACACATGCAAAAAATACTCTCACTATAAAAAAAAAATGTACAAATAGCTATGGGATTTGTCGGTTTTGTATGTGACGAGCCTATTAGCTACGGGTTTTATGACGAGTTTGTGACAGAAAAGTGAATTTGTGACAGGTTTGTGGCAGAAAAATCATTTTGTGACTGGTTTGTAACATGATTTGACTCTCACCAAATCAACATTATTTTGTAGTGCTCATTGTTTAAAATAACATAATAAGTTTGGTAGGACTTATGTAATCTTGGTCAGTTGCCGAATTATATTAATAAAGTTTGTGTGTTTGTTTAAAAAAAGCCTATAGAACTTAACACAACTGGTTAATTGGGTTTTCGTTCACTCTATTGTTACGTTTTTCTCCTTAATTACCCTCTATTCTCGATTTTTCAATTTTATATATACCTTGTATTTGTTGGTTTTTTTTTAGTGTATTTTGAACTTTCGATCCAATTATATGGTTGGAAACCTAGCGTAATTGGATGTAAAAAGAAAGCATAACACATGTTTTTCATCTATAATTAATTTGATGAAGAAGTTCATTTAAAAAAAATAAACAAGTGAGATGGAAAACCATCATAATTGGACGGTCCTCGATTAACCTATAAAAACATCCATAATAGTTGTGTTAATTTTAATAATATTAACTTTGACACATAATCATTTAATTGCATGTTAAATAACACATATGTAACTTAAATTTAACCTTCAAGTTAGTGTATTAACTTAACAAAGTTATCTAATTTTAATTAAAATTAATTATTAATTAAAATTAATTATTAATTAAAATCTCATTAATTAGTCATTTTGTAAACCCCAACTAATATATGAACTAAAATAGTTGTATTTGAAATATAGTTTATCCATTAACAACACTATTTTAGATGTTCTAAGTTATTTAGTTAGCCTCGATAGGCCTTTTAATTTTTACTTGAAGATTGGACATACCTTGAGCTAGAGCAAATGAACACAAGCTTAGAAGAATAGAAGCACAAATCACAAACTTATTCATAATGTGATGTTGTTTTGGACTTTATTTAATATATCTCCTGAATTCTTTTTGTTGGTGAAATTGGTGGTGAAATACTGATCAAATAATGGGTCTATTTATATAGGACTAAAAGGAAGATAGATAGAGACTAAAAGTAATTATTTAATTGACTTTTGATTTTATTTTATGAATGTGTGCAGATTCATTAAAATTGAAATTAAGTGCCAAATGCTTTATTGTTATGTACATGTATGATACGAACAAAAACAAGAAACTATATTAGCAGAATAAAGAAATGGTACTTTATTGCGGTCATATGGTTAAATGAATCTGTTAGTTAATTATATTGAAATAAATGGAAGAAAAAGAGTCCAAGATGTAATTAATTAATTGGCCTTTATTGTGTTTTGAATGAATAAATTAAATCATGAAGAAAAAAGGCAAATAGTTATGACAATTAAACTGAAATAACCAATTAGAATGATTGTATATACTAATTAGCAAACAAACAAAATGGAAGTTGAATTAATGTTTAGTATGTAATACATGTTTCTTACATGAATCGATTTAAATTTAAGAAATGTAAAGAAAGATGCACATTTGATTGCAAGCTATGTATAAAGTAAGCACCAATTATAAGGTACATTGAATTATTATTTTTTAGTTAAAGTAACAATGAACCATTAATATCACACAAAATGGAAATTCTAATTACTAATGCACTACAAAAAAATAGTCATATAGCAACGGTTTAATTATAATTTGTCTGATACTACATGGTTTGTTGCTAAAATTTAGTAACAGTATAGCAATAATTTCTGTTACTAGGTGCTGATAACTGTTACTATACTGTTGCTGAATTTTCTGCAACAATGCATATAATAAGAAACCAATTGTTGCTATAAGCTTATTTTCTTGTAGTGATAGCTATAAAGTGTACGTGTTTACTTTAAAGTGATTTTTCTAAGTTTCTAATTAATCAACATGAGTCTTTGAATTTGTGCCAGATAAATGCCACCACTAAACAAGTTTTGTAATGTATGGAATTAAGTATAAACTTAGAAATAGATTTATCCAGGGGAATTGGAGACTAAGTCCCGAATTTATCGTTAACTAGTCTCGGTTTTTTTTCATGCCGACTGGTCTTTTTCTTCACGGACTGGTCTTAACGAAGTTTGCATCCAAAAAATTAAACTAAACTTTTAGTTTGTACCCCTTAAGAAGATTAATTTAAGCAACCTCTCAGCCTATAATATTTACTCTCTTTTTTTTTTCTATATTCGGTTTATAAGAGAAATAAAAGTTTTCAAGAATTTCGGCTATAGAGCTACTATCAATTGCCTCAAGGCGTAGATTCGTCGTCTCCGAGTAAAAAAATGGCACCTTTTTTTTTTTAATAATCACGGTCCAATTTTTATTCATAATTTGAAATGTATTACAAACGTTAATATAACAAAAATTACAACCATCTAACCAGAAACGATGAAAGACAAAGATGGGAAAAATGATTTTAACTGAAACTTTGTTTTGAAAGACCTTTTTAATGCAACATTCAGCTCTTATCATACTCACAAACAAAGCGAATGGTGATAAACAAAATTCTCAAGATTTTAGACTTGCCAAAGCAGAGATGTCTTGTGACACTTTATAAATCACCAACAAATGTTGCTTTGCACATTTACCAAACAGAGGAAACACAATGGGATTATTACAGTAAATTCAAAAATAAGATTACTTAAAAACACAAAAACACAACAATGTAATGTATACAACAGCAGGGCTTCTCATTGCAAAATGAAATGCAAGTAAACTTTCAAAAAAAATCTAATTTCTTCTTCTCTTTAACTGCTATAATTATCATATATTTTGCTGCTAATTGCACCAAGTAACACCAATTACCTATATTGAATTTGAGATTTTTTAATTAGTACATGAAACTAGCAAATTGTAATTATAAATAGGTTCAGTAAAATCTTCTCATTAGCTAATTATAAAACGTTATACCATAATTTTAAAACTTCATACCCTAATTTCGAAATTTCATACTCTAATTTTAAAATTTCATATCTGTTGTAAGATATTATTGGACTATTGGGCCTTACTCATAGTGGGCCTAAGTTGGGCTTTCTATCTTGTATAACCCTAACCTCTAGTATATAAAGAAGGTTAGGGTCCCCTTGTATTGATACATTCTGATTAATAAAGACCATGTTGTTGTCTCTCTCATACTTCTCTCTATATCTATACATATCTATAACGAGCTAATATGTCACATAACACGTTATCAGCACTTTGCTCGCGGAGACTAGAGTATTCGCTTGGAGATTGGACTAAAATCTATGAATCTGGTATATACAATATAAAACTTGAGGTTTATCTGGGTTTAATTGGGTTATTGTTATATCGACCTTCACCAAAATAACAGAAGTACGGTACAGTTAATTACTCACGCATAGAATTGTATGTTTAATTATTCTGGAACTTGATCATAAACCGGTAATTCAGTACTTGCATGATATTTGCGAAACAGTTGCTAGTATATTAAATAATTACGACACTGTTTGTATGAGTGCATGAGTTACACTTAAATAGTAGGCTTGGTATAGATTAAAACCTAATGCTACATGTTAACAAAACTTGGTTTAATACAGTATGTTCACGTGTACTTGTAAAGCAAAACGTCCACCTTATAACTTTAAGTTTCTGGTAACTGTATTCATCACGTATGTAATAATCTATATGCTACTGTTGCTAAATACTACTAGCTTGATACTACCAACATATACATGAACAAGACGTCACTGTTTATAAACATATGTCCACTAATTGCATATTACTAGGTGTAACTTGTGTCTAATATTGCTAGTAATATAAACATGTATAACCAAATCTGTTAATTTGAAAACAGTATGGACAAAACTGAAACGCACTGATATTTGTGTACTGCATGTGTAAAACTATATATAGTTTAATTAAACTACAGTAGTGATCCCTATAGTGTATACCTACATATAAAACAGTACATTTGTTTGAATTCACGTAGAATCTGGTCAATACATGCAAACTTGGAACTTGATTATGTAATTAGACAAATTACCATGAGTTAATATTTGATTCCTTTCATGATATAATGAATCTTGTGAATTACCATGTATGTAACTTGCATGTATATTGTAAATTGGTAAATAAAATATATTACGTACATGAATGATTTAGTTACCATGTATAGAACTTACACATATAGCAATAGAATAATTAAATATTGAGTAATATCTTGCTTAGTGTAAATTGGTAAATTTAGATTGTGCTAATATGTACTACCATGCTACTGCTATATTATTTAATCATGCAAGCAAGTACGATCTATGTATTTATTTACTACCATGTACACAAGTGTAAAATACGGTAATTTGCGAAATCATATATTTTCACATTTAAGTTGGAAAAATTATGAACCTTCCTTAAATAGGCTCACCTATTTGGATACGACGTCTAGGAAAGATATAGGCGGAAGTCGATATCCTAATGAGGTCGGATTTTAAGTGGCATTCATGCCCTCCACCCTCACCGTCTTTCCTGGTCGTTTTTCAAGTAGAGCTACCGAAAGGGGTTGACTAAATAATAATTTTCCCGAGTGTGTTTATATAGTGATGTATGTTTCGCCGAATTGGTGTCTCTGTATCGACCTGTCGTTCGATCAATGAGAACCTATTCATATTAAAAGCAAAATTATTTTTCGAACCTGTCGTTTCGAAATAAAGTTTATGCTTGTGCAAACCATAAACATATAAACCAGTCGTTTTATATGATAAATAATCCAGAACTCCCAACACATGTTGGATATGATGAGAAAATTCGTAAAACATACTTGCGAAATGACTGTTTAAACGTTAATTTTAATCTGTCACCACATGTTAGTCACCCTGATGTGTGAAAATGTGATGCCCAAATTTTTTTTTGGATGCCATCTTTGATGAGTAAAACACGAGTTTGTTGTTACCCTCATGATGAATGCTAAGGCGTTGAATTTATTCCGCCGCCAAATTTGAGACGTGATGACGTCTATGGTGAACAAATGTCTGAAATTGACATATTGGAGCAATCCTTCACCAAAATACTAGCTTGGAAATTGTAGTCCATAAGCAGTATCGTGAATTTATATTCACCATGTTCCTTTATCACCCATCTGCTATTGGATAAGAAAATTACCCCGGTGAGTAGTTTAATCCTATTGGGTCAATGGCGATTTTTTTGCCTGATTTTAATGCTCTTCGTGTACATTTTTTTTCCACGAATCGAGAACCGAGACAAGTGTTATTTGTCTTGAACTGTTGCAATCCCGATGAATTGCTTAACCAAGCGAGATTTTAGACAATCATCAAAATCGAAAACCTGTGGCTTCAACACAGTAATTGAAATGAACAATATGGCCCGTTGTCACACAGTAAGAGATAATGCTCAAGGAGCCAACTCTATGCTATAAAGACAAAGGTCATGCACGGTTATTCCTTAAATAGTTCAAAACTATTATAAAGGTGAAAAAAACCGATGCTAATGTGGTTAAAAATAATTGAAAGGAAACTCTTGAGACCCCGATTTTGTGGCTCAAATAAGTTTGATACCTTTCTTTATTGATTTTGATAAATCATTGAGCCATTTTTTCGCTCATCTGGATTATGTTTTTCCTTTTGGATTATGATTTTTCCATTTGGACATACTTTTGGGCAAATTTCTTTGACAAATGTGACCAAACTTTAAATTATGAAATTTTAGGCAATACTTGTGGGGTAGTTGATGTTTTTTTGGAAATAGTGGGTAACAGTGTACCACATAATTTCACCAACTATTTGCCTAAAAGAGTACTCAGTGACAACGATTCTGGACCTGTCGTTCCAAATCAAAATCTTTGGTTAAACCAAATTGATTTGTCAAATATGAGGTCTTATACTCATGTAGGTCCTGCCGTACCTTGTTGAGTTATAAAATATTCGAGAAAACCAGTGTTATCTGGTAATAGCTCATGAAAGAATTAAAATTTCTTTACATAGCCTCCGTTCAATACGATCAAAAGTGTATTTTAGAGGAGTTGAAATATTTTTCAAGTGGTTGCTACCACATTCTTTAAAAGCATTTAAAGTTACCTTATCATTTCGCATGTCGTCGAAATGATAAATGATTTAGATGCTAAGACATGATTGTCTATACTATCATTCGCCTGTCGTCGATTGATAAGAGCATTTTAATATTGTGGCATTGACCGGATGAGATATTCACAGGTCAAAAGACGATGCTTGATTTATAATCGCATCGCATTTGGATTCTCTCTGAGAATATATTTCGCGATTAATCCGAAATTCATGCCATTAATGCTCACTTTGAAAGACTAGTATGTGTAAAGATCACGAAATTAACTCGTAGAATTCTTGTAAAGAATTGAAGGAGTTATTGTGGACTTATCCAACCATAAGACGGACCATAAATATAAATGGTTATGGTTGATGCATCGACAATATGGTCACATTTTAATGTTGTCCACATAAATGCAGCACTTTCCAAACTTTTAGCCCTATCATTAAGTTGATGGCTCATGATCCGGATTATCCTGAAAAGTCTAGTCGACTTGATAATGCCGAAGAGTAATAATCGAAATTTCGATTTGAATTACTTGAGTTTGGAAATTGAAATTGAACATCCTGTCGATTATGTTCAGACCCAAATGGACTCACGGAAAGTTTGATGATGCGACTGCAAATGATTACACACATTTCTTTGTCTTGCGCACCAAGATTTATATTTCCGTGTGGGGTTATACTATTTTGCTGCATTGGTCCGTTATGAGGCCCATAGACACTCAAACACCATATGCGTACCAACTGGTTACTGGTTATGAGCCAGAAGTCTCATATTAATGCGTGTTTAGAGTGATTAATTAATATTTTGATTGAGCCGCTCTAGCGTTCAAAATATTGGCCTCTGAAGGGGAGATAAGTCGATTATGAATCTCCTGCATATCATTTGATAGAGTAACCTTGGCAAGCGATCTCTTTACCGCATGATATGCGAAAGTGACATCGCTAAGACTGTTCTCCCCGTCGTTAGGGAGAGATTTGCACGTTACCGTTGATAAGGAACGACGTGAAATAACGTGGCATAACCCACTCAGTCTTAGCTTGATCCCCAAAACTGCACTTAGTGATAAGTAAGTGCATAGACTCCTTCAAGTCTAACTAAATGTCAGACGCATTTAATGACTTTATGAGATGTCACGAGATCATTTATACCTGCTGCAAAATGCTTGCAAGGATAGACGTCCTTGTCGGACGCCGTGTTCCTGTCGTAACACGTTGCTTTGGCCGAACCCGCCCCTTCCCAAGATATGAGGAAGTTGACCGGTTCTTAATTCGTTCAGCCCCAGAGGTGGTGAACTGAAACTCGTTCGTCGCACGAGATTATAAAAGATCAAGGAGATGTGTGATTTCCTCCTCATCCTAAGAATCTCAAAATATCTGTCGATCATGATATCTTAGACGATATTGAAGCGAAACGAGACTGTCATTGATTACTTGTTCATATATTCAGTGACGACTGATAATATGAGCAAATTATGACAGAGAACCATGTACCGTTGCCTGAAGTCAACGTAGAATAGACTGGACTAATGGAAACTTGAAATCCAAGTAGACTCCTTATCGAAAGTGTGTTCGGACCTGTAGATCCAACACCACCAATGTTAAACGAGTTCGTTTATTTGGTTATTCGCAATGAAGGATGAGAATAATGAGATTGTAGAATGCTCGCCTAGTAGCGCAAGGCTTCTTTCACACCTTGGAATTGATTACGAGATGGTTTATTTCCTCGTAATAGACGTTATAACGGTCCTCTACTTTATGAGTTTAGTAGTTTTCCAAAAACTGATTATGCAGCATGTGATTGGGGTCACGGTTTTATCTCTATGGGAATTTAGACAAAGAGATATAGATGAAGGTCCCTGTGTGGCTTCATACGCTTTAATCAAGTAGTTCCTGACCACAGAACACGATCTCAATTAAATAAGACGTTCACTATATGGATTAATATAATCTGAGCGGATGTGGTATACCGCCTAAGTGAGTACTTGATTAGCTTGTGATACTTGAAAAAGTATTATGCCCTTGCGTGTTTTATTACGCGATCCATTTTTTTGAATTTGCCTTCGAGATGAAGGATCTTGGGAAGACACGGTAGTGACTCGACACTGGGTTTTCCGGCCCTAAGGTTTTTATGTGTTTAGCACTGCGAATGAACTCGACTCATATCGATTGCATGAAGACGAAGAATTCAAGACGTCCAAAGGGGGAGTGTTGTAAGATATTATTGGACTATTGGGCCTTACTCATAGTGGACCTAAGTTGGGATTTCTATCTTGTATAACCCTAACCTCTAGTATATAAAGAAGGTTAGGGTCCCCTTGTATTGATACATTCTGATTAATAAAGACCCTGTTGTTGTATCTCTCATACTTCTATCTATATCTATACATATATCTATATATATCTATAACGAGCTAATATGTCACACAACAATATCCTAATTTTAAAACTACATATGGATTTCTCTCAATACTGTATAAATGGATTCTTTTATTTCAACTTGAAACCTACAAGTTTTACAATAGTCTCAAAACTCAATAAATAGAAAACAATCTCAACAATTTCATATATTTTTCATATATTACGGGGTATCAACTAGCGTAATATTTGTGTATTACGTATGTATATATCTGTATTTATATGTATATTGATGTATATATAATCTAGACGGTGTTCGGTAGTCATTGACGGGTTTTCGTGGTGGAGGAAGTGAGAGAGATAGAGTGGCATATGAAAGAAATATACAGAGAAAAATGGAGGAGAGAGAAAGAGTAATATCCGATCTTCCTAGGGATTCATCACTGGCTAGGGCTTTCGAATCAAAGCATGGGCACCGACGGGAATCATTCCCCCCATAACTACATTCTCTTTTAAGCCTTTTAACCAATCGATACGACCCCGGAGAGCCGCTTTTCTGAATAGGGAGCCGCCAAAGAGATACAGAGAAAAATCGATGAGAAAGAAGAATGAAGAGATACAGAGAAGAATTGATGAGAGACAAGAATGAGAGAGATAAAGAATAGAATAAACATAATTAAATTTAAATTTATTTGGTATGTTTTTGATAATGAAAAGTTTTCGGATATATTTTTGTTAATTAAAAGTAGTATGTTTTGTTAATTTATCGGTTAAAAAATAAAATAATGTTATATATATATATATGTAATAAATTAAAATTTTAGATAATAAATTAAAATAAAATAAAGAGTAGTACTAATTTTATTAAATTCATTCCAAATTCCATTATATAACAGTGCTCACTCTCTCTCTCTCTCTCTCTCTATATATATATATATCTATATAAATATAAAGATATAAAAATAAAAAAATTAATAAAAATGGCGTCGAAGAAGGGTAAGGAAATAGCTAGCGGTAAAGGAAAACGCGTAGCGACGGAGACAGATAATAATAATAATAATAAGAAAAAAAGAAGTATTAGTAATGGTGCTGTTCGTTTTTTTGAGGATTCTGCTCACGAGGTACACCATGATGATGATGATGACGTCAGCACTGGGTTCAGTGATTTCGGAGACGATTGGGGTATTTTTTTATTTTATTTTATTTGGTAATTTTGAAACTAGGGTTTTTTGTTTTTGGTTTGAAAATGGGGTTTCTGTTGTTTTTGTCATTTACACTTAATTAGGGTTTGTTCTTTTATTTTTTGTTAGTTTTGTTTTAATTTGTTGATTTTGAAATTAGGGTTTTTTGTTTTAATTCTGAACAAGAACATTATTTCTAAATGGGTTTTTTTTTGTCATTTACACTCAATTCGGGTTTTTGTTTATTTGAAAATTAGGGTTTTTGTATTATTTTTGGGCCTTTTGTTTGTTTTGTTATTTCGAAAATTTGAAATTAGGGTTTTTTGTTTTTGGTTTTGATTTGGGGTTTTTGATTATATGATTTGTTTTTTTTAATTATATCTGTTGTTTTTGTTATTCACTCAGTTAGGTTTTTTGTTTTATTTGGGAATTTTTATTATAACAACAACATTTCCTAAATAGGCTTTTTTTTTTGTTTCTGTTTTATTTTGTATTCTATGTCATTTTTATGTTGAAATGTCAATGCTTTTTCATTAAGATTTATCTTTTATCTGTGAGGTGACATTAAGGTTTGGTTATTTCTTTTACTAACTCACTGATGATTGAATTTGTGAATTTTTTTTTAATGAAAATGTGAATTTAGGTTTTTTTTTTTGTTTTTCTTTGTTATTTAACACTCATTTTTCTGATTTATCATTTGGATTTGTGAATGTTTTTATGTGAAAATGTGAATTTAGTTTTTTGTTTTTGTTTTATTGGGGTTTTTGATTGTATAGCGTATTTTCAGTAAGAACATTGTTACAAGATGGGGCTTTCTTTGTTTTTGTTTTATTTCCTTATATAGCACTTCATTCATATCTGTTAATTTTTGTCATTTACACTCAAATACTGATGTATTTATTTGGACATGATTTTTTTTTTTAATTAAGGTTTTCTTTTGGGGCAGAACAATAGGATTTTGTTTGCATGGACTGTTTCAATACAAACATTCCTTTTTTAGGGTTTTGTGTTTGGTTTCGGAATGAAGCTACACAATGGGTTTAGGAATGAAAATTTTCAAAAATTGATCATATAGTTCAAATGTTAAATTTTATGATTAGATTTAAAAAAAATTCATTTTGACAATTTTGATACAAGTTATAAGCCGGTCAAAATTGCACGTAGTTTCGTAGTGGACAATTAAATGGGAACGGAGGGAGTAAGAACTTATACAAAATGGTGGCGAGATAGGGTTTGTTTACATGGGCTGATTTGGGGGTGAGATAGGGTTTGTTTTCACGGGCTGATTTTATACGGATTACGGCCTTGTTTTGTTTCTTTTTTCGTGTAGCACTTTTACATCTTTTGTTTTTGTGAAATCAGTGATTTTGTGAACAGATTTTGGGGTTTTGGGTATGAGTTAGGACAAAGTAAGGTTTTCTTTGGATTTTGTGGTTTGCATGTAAGGTTTGTGCTTTGAGGTCGATGATGACAATGGTATCAGCGACGTGAGTGATTCTCGAGAAGATTAGGTTTTGTAGAAATGTGAATGTTTTGTTTTTGGTAGTATGGTCTGTTTGTTTTGTGGATGAATGAAGCTTTTGTTATCTTCCAGAAAAAAGGTTTTTATTAGGCTTTTGTTTGATTTGGGAGTGAAGTTAGGATTTTGATTAGATGGGCTAATTTAATACAGTAGAAACATTTTCAAATTGGGGTTTCTTTGTTTTAGGAGTGTAATTGGTATTTTGGTTGGGTGGGTTAGTGTTAAGAGTACTTGTGTTTCAGTATTTGTGATTTATCTAGTATTGTGAATATAAATTGTGTGTGCTTTTACTGCAATATCTGTTATTTTAGCCATATGCTGTGATATTTACAGTGATTCTGCGAATTTTACTAGTGTTTTTGAGTCTAGTTTGGAAAAAATATGGGGTTGTTTGCATTTTGTGGCTTGCATGCATGTAAGGTTATGCTTTTGCCAAGAAAAGTTGTGTTTATCATTTTCTGATAAATATGTTTTAAGCAAGGCATGTAATTTTGAGACTAGTGTATAACTTAATTTGCACATCTATGGTTTGATATCTATTTTTTATTGGGTATAAATTTTCGTGTTGAGAAGGAAAATGGGTTTGTTGTGGACCCTAGGTGGTGTTAGAGGAAAATGGTTGGTGTCTATGAGTGGATGTCCTTAACATGCTTGAATTCTCTTATTGGGTCTATCTTTCCTGGTCTGATTTCCTGGTCTATGAGGGAAATGGTTGAGTTGTACCAGTTATTTTCTCTAGGTTTGCTTTCTTTTCTTTTTCCCTCACTGTGTTGCAAATTTTCATTATGCATTATGGAATTTTCTGATTGATATTCTATAATATTTTTTTGTGGCATCTGATTGTCTCGATTTCATTTGAAAACAATCCTTATTCTGGAATGGAGCTTTTTAAGAATATGGTTGTGGAATAATTCTCCTTCTGTAATTTTAGAATGAGTTCAAGTTTTGATAATGTGCTAATACCTGTTTCAATCTTAAACAGACTTTGAAGATGATTTTGAAGCTCAACCAAGTAAAGTAAACAATGATGGTGGAAAATCTCATAATGTTCCAGTTTTTCCCAAAGAGGAAGAGCTTAGTGAGAGCGAATTGGAAAAAATGGTGGAAGAGCGTTATAGAACAGGCTCGAGTTACGTAACTTATGCAGATGATAGACTTAGAAATAGAAGAACTGCTGTTGATGGAAATGAAGGACTCCCTTCCTATAAAGAACCAACCGTCTGGAAAGTCAAATGCATGGTATTATTTTATTTAATATTTGTATTGCATAAAAGCTGAACTGCATTCGTTAACCAGCCTGAATGCAGAACCTGATCCTTTGCCCCCTGGAACCTAAAAGGTCTCAGGGCTTGTTTGGCATCAGCGTTTTTGGTGCGTATAATGGCATCATAATTTAGTGAGACAAATAATTCACTTGAAATGAATTGATAAATTCTAGGAAAGCATCAAACTTCAGAATTCTTTTTTTTAGTGTTTCTACCAAGAAGCTCGCTTGTTACTCCAAATGACCAAGAAAAATTGTTTCTGGAAATCACCAGTTGTTTTATAAAATAAAAAGCTATAAGAGCTAAGAAAAATAGCTGATGCCAAACAAGCCCTAAAAGCTATGTATAAACCTAGTTTTCTTTCTGAATATTAAACAATTTTGTACGGTTGCTTAAAAGCTGCAACCAAACAGTGTTCTGACCGTCGGATGTATATATCAAAAGCAGTTGCAAGTTCCTCTGCCTTTCATATTTTTTTGAAACATCTTATTTGCAGATTGGACGCGAGAAGCAGTCAGTATTTTGCCTAATGCAGAAATTTGTGGAGTTGAACTCTCTAGGGAATAAGCTGAGTATAATATCTGCAATATTTATTGAGCATATAAAGGGGTACATTTATGTCGAAGCTGAAAGGCAGTCAGATATTAACGAGGTACTCTTTTCCTGTGTTTCCAGGTCTGCTTATATATATTAACATTGATGCGTGGCCTTTGTGCTTGCTTATTCTAAGTTGGTATATACATAACAATTTGTTTTTAAAATAGGCATGTAAAGGTGTAAGTACTATATACTCGAGTCGACTTGCAGTTGTTCCAAAAAATGAAGTGTCCAGTTCACTTTCGGTACAAAACAAATGCAATGAAGTATCTATAGGCTCGTGGGCTCGTGTGAAAAATGGGAAATATAGGGGGGACCTAGCACAGGTATTACTAGGCAAAGTTGTTTCACCTTATACCTGATGGTTTTGGAGTTCTTTTCTCTTGATTCTGTGATTTTTTGTAGGTTATTGCCGTTAATGACTCCCGGAAAAAAGCTACAGTAAAGTTGATTCCGAGGATTGATCTACAAGTGCTTGCTGAAAAATATGTAAGAGAAAAATTCAGATTATTCTTTTAACATGTTATATTTGTTTATGGTTCTTTATTTCTTTAGGTGATGCCATTGCTTGTTTCGTTTTTGTTTACGGTTTCAAAATTGTAATCCCCGTATATGTGCAAAAATGTGGGCCTGCTCTTACAAATTAGGAGTTGAGTTCCTTATAAAGTGTTATCTCTCCGAGAATTTTTAATATTTGATTGTGAGGACTTGGTGTTTGCAGTGGGAAACATAAGATCTGTTTTTCCTCAGTTGGAATTGTAACGTGTATTTTTTACATGTTAACAGGGCGGAGGAGTTTCCTCGAAGAAGGCAACTATTCCAGCACCAAAATTGGTCACCTCCACTGAGCTAGAGTAACTCACATCCCCTCTCCTTTTCTTTTCCTTTTTAAATCTTGGATGGGTGAATTACAACAATTATCCCATACGCAGGGATAGATTTTGGATTTTCCCTACGTAGTTTAACTTTTGGCTCCCTAATGTTTGAATGCTTTATGACAACTATAGGCATAGTTACAATTACAACCGTACTGATCCCATAGTTTATTTTTAAAACGTGGCCGCTTTCTATTGGGACCACTTACGTGACATTTAATACGTGAGGACTGTTTTCTATTAATCCCCCATTTGACTGTCTGATAATGAACAAGGAATATCCGTCTTTCTCCTAAGCGAATGTATTTAACTCATAATTCATTAGATACTCTTTATGATGTCAAATTGCTCCCGGTTCTTCAGTCATTTGATAACCAGAGTCATATTTTGATAATTGATCACTATAAGTCAGGCTAAATGGAATTTGATTAATCCTTTTTATTCACCCATCTCTTTGTTATTCTATGAGATAATTTGGTAGAGGGACTAGAAATCAAACTGTGTAGACCAATAGTGTTTTAACTGAAATGATAGGGATGAAATTGGATTTTCACCTTAAGGGACTGTTGATGTTTAATTGAAATTTGGGGGATTTTCGATTCTGATATGAAGTATGAGGAATATTACTTCACCCATCTTTGATTGTAGTGTGATTTCAGCCAGGTAAGTCTCACATTTTTGTAATAAAATTTATGTAGGGAGTTTCGGCCTCTCATTCAGCACAGACGCGACCGAGAATCTGGTCTTGCTTTCGATGTTCTTGATGGGATGATGCTAAAAGATGGATATTTATACAAAAAAGTTTTGATGGATTCTTTGAACTTATATGGTGTCATACCTTCTCAAGAGGAGCTTCTCAAGTTCGAGTCTTCAAAAAATGAAGTACCAGATTGCCACGAGTGGCTTACGGAATTATATGGTGAAAAGAAGAAAAGGCCGAAAGTTGTTAAGAATGACAAAGGAGGTGGTGGAAAAGGAGATGGTGGAAAAGGAGAGGGTTCATCTAGCTCAAGCGCCGAAAATTCTTTTGATGTCAGTGATCTTGTTCTGTTTAAGTAAGTCAACATCGATAAGTCATAGTTTTATACATATCATCACATGATGGGCACTGAATTTCATAAGAAAACCCACCATAGCAACAAAGACATCTTTTTCTGTTAATTGTAAGTTGCATTGCATTTAGGTGGCCACTTATATATGTTTTTTTTTTGCCTTTGCTATGTTTTAAAATACAATAAAAATTAATCTATTTGAATGATATTTTTTCCTCAAGTGTGAAAAAGACATTTTCTAAAATGAGAAATTTCTGTAGAAGTATGATTCTAAGTTTAAGATTAAATGATCATAATATTATCTACAAATTGACAGGTTTTTGTTTTTTTTCTAATGTAAAAGTCATGACTGTAAGTTTAAGATTATTGATCATAATTTTATCTATGGTTTCCACCGTGCAGTAAGAAGGATTTTGGGGTTATTGTAGGCTTGGAAAAAGAAGAGTATTACAAGGTATGTTACTTTGTTTTGCATCTTTAAGTGGGTTTTTTACTGTTCTATACCACCTAATTCATTTTCTTGATTCTGTACACTAACTTGACACGTTTCTAAATTTATAGAGTAAGCTATTAGTTCTTAGTTTAATGACTGGTTTGTATGCTTCTGTCTAAATTAACGGAAAATGACCATTTTACCCCTGAAGTTGGACGGAAATAGGTGAATGACATGACACCATCATTTTCCATTAACCTTGATAGAAGTGAACAAAGAAGTCATTAAATGACCAATAGCTCTTTAGGGTTGGTGTACACAACAGTAATAATCTCATTGTTATTATCATTTTTTTACATTATGGTATGTACCAGGTTTTGAAAGAGGGCTCAGAAGGAGCGGTAGTGATGACTGTCGATGTCCGCCAGTTAAAGAAAGCTTCATTTGAAAATAGGTTCACAGCTTTAGATAAGCACAAAAAGATTATATCGATTAATGATAATGTGCGAGTTTTGGAAGGGCCATTAGAGGTATTAATCTTTTGCTTAGACTATAATTCTTAGCCCATTTTTAATATTTCACCAAATATTATGAGGTTAAATTAATCGGTTTTGCATTGTAGGGTCGACAAGGAAATGTTAAACACGTCTATCGAGGCATAATCTTCTCGCATGATGAAATCGAGCAGGAAAATAATGGTTATTTTTGCTGCAAGTCTCATATCTGTGAGAAAGTCAAATCCTCAAATGATGCATCTAAAGGGAAGGTCTGTACCACCTCAGTTCAATATTATCTCTCCTTTTATTTCAATTGTAGTTATATAATATTCTTTAAGTTTTTCTATAACCGTTGTTTTCTTCTCTTTTCAGGATGGCGAATCTTCGTTTCCGTCATTTGATGACCCACCATCATCCCCTGTGGCAACTGAAAAACCTTGGGAAACCAGAAGGAACAGTAGCTGTATGTTTTAAATTGTTTAGTTTCCTGAACATCTAACCATTTAATCTGAATATGTCTTATTTAAAGTAACTTTTATGTATTTATCTATATATGCAGTCAACAGTGAGGATCAAGAAGGCTTCACTGTTGGTCAATCATTGAGAATTAGAGTTGGACCTCTTAAGGGATACCTCTGCCGTGTTTTAGCAGTACGGCGTACAGGGGTCACTGTGAAACTTGATTCCCAACACAAAATTCTTACAGGTTTGGCGACAGTTTGTTACTTTTTTGTACTTTTTGTTGAGCTTATAATTTGTTTTTATTTTCTAAATGTGTTGTTTTCACAGTTAAAACCGAGCATCTTGCTGAGGTTCGTGGAAGGAGTTCTGCCATTCCCATGAGGTATAATCCTGTATAGTTTCTTCTTGATTAATTATCAAACACACCCAGATATTTTAGTTTTTATCAAAAACACCCCCTCAGGTTTAAATTTTTATCATGTTCTCCCCAAGAATTGGCTTTTTTATTAGTTTTGTAGTTAAAGGACCTCTTAGCCGTGCATCCATATTATATCTTTCGTAATTTGTTTCATCTTATCACATATTGTTTTAGAAAGACATAAGTAGGAAACTTATTCTGCCACATGTTTTACATTTTTTTTTGTTAATCATATTTCAATTTTTTATCGTCGACTTCGGGAAAAAATATTGTTCATCATTTACGAGTATGGTCAAAGTTATGAAGTATCAAAAACATATATAACTTGACAAAGAAATTTATAACGAAACAAGAAAAGGAAGGTTAAGTTGGTCTTTTACCACAAAAATAATAGAAAAACCTGCTCGAGGGATATGTTCATGATGGTATCTCAAACCTGTGGGGTTGTTTTTGGTTAAAACTGAAACTTGGTGTGTTAGATTTTCCGTCAAACCTGAAGGAATATTATAATTAAAAACTTGTGGGTAGAGTCTGATTCCCCCCCCCCCCCCCAAAAAAAACCGGAGGGTCTTTTTGATGATTACTCTTTACTTTTATGGTGAAGTTATAATCCAGTATAGTAACTCTATAAAAACTTTATATTTGTAGCATGACATCAGTTATTTTAGTATGAGTTTCTTGTTTGCATAGTAATTCTTTTCAAGTACCTTATTTTTATCTGAAGTTAGACCTCATCGTTTTTTTTCTCATTTTGGTTTTTGCTTGTTTTGAAGTGATGACAAGGATGCGAAATCGTTTGATCTGCTGGGAAATTCTGGTGGTTCTTCAGGTAAGCACCTACACCGACCTTGGTATTTTTCTTAGAGATAAGCATGTTTGCCTATCTCCATATTGTTTCTTGTCAGTTTATGCAAGCCCCTGCAGAAATTTAAAAATCCAGAATCTAACATTGTGTGAAAGATCCTCTTATTAGAGAAGAAAGATGTGACTTGTCAGAAAAAGAACTCAACATTTTTAATTCCAAATTAATTACTGGGAATTTTGATTCGGCAATAATCTTTCGAGAACCCAAGTACCTAGAAATCCAATAGCTAGATTTTGTGGAAATGTCGCTGCTGTGCAAAAGGGTAGGAATGTTTAGATCAATTTCTTTTTCCGACATTGGCCCAATATGATGCTTATAGATTTGTTACTTTTGTAGATTGGATGACGGGGGCAGGAACATCTACAGACGGAGGGTTAGTTTATGATTTTTCCATATAACTCGTTCATTTTTAGATTTCCCTAGTCTTAAGTCAATATTAATGGCTACTTTTTATTAACGCATCTACCCTTTTGATTAAAAAGAGATATCTCACTTTTCAGCCGTGGACTTACTAAGTGGGTTTGTCCAGTTAAATCATTTTAACTTTGATTTAGTTGTGATGCTGCTCTTTTTCTTAAGATGCAGATTGTTATTCTTTCTATTATTATTGCAATTCTTTTGCTCCAGTGGACCATGTTAGTGTCTACTTAGACTTGCCTCTGTTTCTGCTGGACTGCGTATCTCAATATCTTGTAATACTTTATCTAAGTGACTAACACTATGCATTGATTATTGCATTGAAGAGTGAAGAATGAAAATGTATATATACTGCTATTATAGCCGTTTCAGTTTTTGGACTGCTTGTATATCATTAAGCGAAAATAAGAAGCCTTGGTTACTGTTATTGCTTGTGTATTTCCCAAACGACATAAGCTAGATTGTATGCTATTTCGCAAGTTGAGAATCTCGTGATAAAGTACATTCGTATCTGATCTTATCTTCTGGATATCCTTGAACTTCAAACGTTTTGTTCTCCATCTTAAGTTTGTGCTCACCCTTTGTATCTGAGACGTATTAGTGTATTACTATCATATGAAACTCTCTCTTATCATTGTTTGCAATGGTCCCCACTGTATCATTTTTGGTTAGTATATGTCAACTGCACTGAAACTGTTGCAATCATTATGCAGAAGCTCTTGGCCTGCTTTCCCATCTTCAGGTCCTTCTGCCATGGAGATTGATGAGAAAGGTACTTTTTCGTTTTGTACTTTTCAATATGAATTTGCAAGATCTCGCTGTTCATTGTCTCTTATCACTCAATGACTTTATTTTTGTGCTGATTTTATTTTTGTTTTGAAGATGAAGGAGGTGGTGGCTGGGGTAGTAAACCGGCGTCAAAACCAAGTGCAGGTTGGGGAAACACGTCAACTGATGAAAAACCTGTCGCAGATAGTGCACAACCTGGAGGTTGGGGTAAACCGCCGAAAACGCCCTCAGAAGATCAGGCTGGTTCTTCTCAAGGTGCTGGGGATTGGGGAACTGGTGGAGGCAGTTGGGGTCAACCACCAAAAACGCCTTCAGAAGACCAGGCTAGTTCCTTGCAAGGTGCTGGAAGTTGGGGAAATAAACCAAAAAATCCCACCGACGATCACGGTGGTTCTTCTGAAGGCACTGGTGGAAGTTGGGGTTCAAAGCCCATCACCGCCCCTATAAATGATGCTAATTCAACATGGGGATCGAAGCCTAACACTGTGTCTTCAAATGATGCTAGTTCGACATGGGGAAAGATAGATGATAATGCATGTAACGAGAATAGTGCTGCTAGTGGGGGATCTAGCTGGGGCAAAAGTATTAATCCAGCGGAGAAAGTGTCCGAAGAAAGTATTGGAGGTTGGGGTAATAATGTTGTTAAACCGACGATTCAGACCGCGACTTGGGGTAAGCCTCCAAATACCGATGGTGGACAAATTGAAAACAGAAGGAATGATACTTCGCCTGATTGGGGTAAGACTTCAAATGTTGATGAAGGTCAAGGTGGAAGCTGGGGTAAAAATGAAAAGAAAGATGGTGGTGCACCTGCTTGGGGTAAGAAAGTCGAATCCTCTGATGGAAGTCAAGGTGGAAGCTGGGGTAAAAATGAAAAAAAAGATGATGGTGGTGCACCAGCTTGGGGTAAAAAAGTGGAATCCTCTGCTGCAAATCAAGGTGGAAGCTGGGGTAAAAATGAAAAGAAAGATGATGGCGGTGCACCAGCTTGGGGTAAAAAAATTGAATCCTCTAATGCTGGTCAAGGTGGAAGCTGGGGTAAAACTGAAAAGAAAGATGATGGCGGTGTACCAGCTTGGGCTAAAAAAGTTGAATCCTCTGATGCTGGTCAAGGTGAAATCTGGGGTAAAAGTGACAGTAAAAAAGCTGACAGTGTACCAGCCTGGGGCAGCGCAGTTGAATCTTCGGGGGGTGGTGAAAGTGGAAGCTGGGGTGAACACACTGCTAAAAAAAATGAGAGTTCATCAGCTTGGGGCAAAATTGTTGAATCCTCGGATGGTGGTGAAAGTGGAAGCTGGGGTAAAAGCATTGCGAAAAATAGCAGTGCACCAGCTTGGGGTAAAAATGTCGAATCTTCTGACAAGGGATCGGAAAACAATTCTTGGGGTAAACCGCCACCTCCAAAATCATGGGGAAATAAAGAAGATGATACTGGTGAGAAAAAAGCAGCATGGGGCAGTGGTGGTGGAGGATCTTCTTGGGGTAACAAGCAAAATGACGGTGGAAATAGCGAAGGTGGTTATGGGGGTGGTGGTGATTTTGGTGGGAGAAGGGGGGGAAGAGGCGGATGGAGAGGTGGTAGAGGAGGAAGATCTTTTGGTGATAATGATCAAGGAGAGAGAGGAGGCAGCGGCGGTGGCGGCCGATGGTCAGATCAAGGAGGAGAAAGAGGAGAGAGGGGTGGTTATCGAGGTAGAGGGAGGTCAAATTATGGAAGTGATGGCGGGTTTGGAGGAGGGAGAGGACGTGGGAGGAGAGACGATAACAGTGATGGAGGTGGACAAAGTTGGAGTTCTCCTGGCGGTGGTGGAGGTAGTGGCTGGGGTTCAAATGGTAGTGGTGGAGGCTCTGGTTGGGGAGCTTCAAAAGAATCAAATGAAGGGCAACCTTCTATTTTGGGTAAACCAAAAGAGGCTGATATCGGAGATGGGGCACAATCATCTGGTTGGGGAGCATCCAACGACAAGGGAGGGTCGAATGGTCAGTGGGGAAAGCCGCCAGGTGGAAGTTCCTCATGGGGTAAAGGCGACAGCGATGGTGGAAACAAAGGAGGGTGGTAAAGCGTAAATTCTGGAGGATTGTTTTATTTTGTTGGATCCGTGAATCCTTAATCGGCATGTATATATAACTTAAGAACTTGTCTTTTGGGAGTGCTTTTAAAAAAGCAACCAGGATCTTGTAGACTTTGGAAATATTTTGCTTTTGATGTCTTTTGATGCTTAAATGTTGGGAGATTGCTCGCTCCAATGGGCAGTTCTCTCATCTCTAGCCGTGAAATGTGTTTAATCTTATGTATGCATGTATTGTTTAACTAATGATGCTTTTAGAAATTGCCGGCAATTAGTTCAAGAGAGATTTAATCTATTTTGTATCTAAGCCAGTAATGTATACTTGGCATCATATTTTCTTGCTAGAGCAGGGAGAATGGGTGCATAAAGAAACACCTACTGGAATTCTTTTGGTTAACCGAAATAAACTACTTTGTTCTTTCTTGTTCCTGTATGGAGTATTTGGAGCAAAATAGTGGTTATAGTAAACACGAGGCTGCGTTAGATGCCCATGTTTGTGATTATTGTATACTAATAGTGCTTGTTTAACAAATGAATTCTTTTTTGTGACTATTTCACGAGTACGGTAAGCTGGACGGGCTTGTTTGCATTTTAGTCTCAAGAGTAATGACTGAAACAATATCAGGTCAGTTATCCGGTAAGGATTTGTAGTGTAACAAGTTAAAAGGCCAAAGTTAGCCACTGTAATATGCTTCATAAATTTCCCTACTAAAACGGTTTTTTTACATGCATTTACAGTTAGCCACTTTCATTTCCCGACTACATAACCTGGCACGGATTTTCATCACAAACCTCTTTTGGGAATAATACAAAAATATAGCATTTAATGTAGCTCCGGTCACAAGTAAATGTGCAGGTTCCGTGAATAACATACCTTGAAAAGATTCATTCTCGACATTTTTGATATCTTATGGTTCAATTAACTTCGAAACGGGGAGAACTAAACCGGTTAAAGCAATGACGGCTGCAATGTATTTCAAGTTCTATAATCTTAAATGTAAATAGTATGAAAAAGAGCTGGGAAAGTTGATATGTTTAGTACGTACCATCTTGACTTAATAATTAAAATCCAGCACTTTATCTTTGGCTTAACAATTGGTACTAAATACGATGAGTAAAACATTTGTACATGATCTTAAAAAGAGTTTAATCTTGCGATTTTTTTGATAATTAAGTCTCAAACTTTATAACAAAATCATCATTTTTCGAAAAAGAAAATGTCTGTAGTCTCGACTCTTGTGGATCCTCGGTTTTTCCTTTTGTTGCCAAATTGCGCTGTTATGAATATGATTAGTTTCTAATTTTTGTAGCATGTGCACGGGTGGAACTAGGATCAAATATTTGAGGTTGTAAAAATAGAAACACATAATACTTTTTAAATGGTAGAGAGCGGAAATGAGGGGTTTTATACTTTTTTTTTTACTAATTTTTCTTTTTTGCACCCGGTTTCTAAAACTATTTCCCTTTTTGGTGAATTTTAACATTTTTTTCAAATTCTCAAAAAAAAAGTCACAACAATAAACTCACGTTCAATCGCGTGCCGAAAGTTTCAGTATTTGAAAATTGATCAAATATAAAATAAAAATTAGAAACCAAGGTAAAATAAATAAAAATTAAGAAATCGAGCTATTAAAAAGAAAAATATATGAACAAACAAAGGTATAAATATATTAAAAATCCGGAAAAGTCAAACTTATTTTATTAAATACTCAAGTTTACATATACTTACTTTGCATAGATATAAACAAACAATTAACCAAATATATTTTACACAATTTCATTATAGTTACTTTGCTTACAAACTACCAAAAATTATTTTAAATTTTATTTGCAACCACCACTATATGTTATTATAATTATTATTATAGTTTAATTTTTTATATGTATCTCGTATCAACATGAGATATAAGTTAGTGTCATAGTGTATTTAATTGTTTCTTACTTCATTTTTAATTAATACAATTAGCGGCACATAAAAAAATTATAGTATGCTAAATATATAATTTTGAAATTGCTTGTCAAAAAAAATATTTAAGTGGTTATCAGAATACATTATATATAAATTATTTCGAATAACATTATTGAAAAAAAATAGTTTCTAAAAATCATGTGGTTACGATGACAAATCTTGTGTGGTGACGGACGACCTTAAGCATGTGACTATTTGTTACTCTAATACTCACTAAAATTTAATCTTGCGTGTATTTAATAACGTGTATCTATTATAATAAGTCAAGCCAATTTAAATAAGACTGTCCAATTTAGTTATTTTTTTTCAAAAATAGCCCTATATTTTTTTACTAATTATTCAAATACCTTAATGTAATTTAAATAAATAAATATTCATTTTTTCCTCACATATCAATTATTTCTCAAACAAATCATTAGATATGCATTTTTATATTACTATAGCAATAAAACATAATGTTTTTAGTATATTGATTTCATTATTTTTGCAAAACTTTTAAAAATATTAAATTTATTTATATCGGATCCTATTTATACGATACGTGTCATAAACGTGAGGTGGGCTATGGTTAGTGGTGTATCATGAGGAAACAGTGACACATATACATGGTTCGTAATATAATAATAAAATACACTGTGAATTATGTGAAATAATTTGTGCACTAACTTGAGGCAAAAGATATTGGGCATGTGATAAATATGACAAATGTGTCATTTCACTTTTAATTAAATTGTAGTTTGTTGCACTTTCCACGACAAAAGCAAAGTCAAATATGGATATGGACATTCAACAGTACAAGCTTTGGACTTACATCATATATTATTTATTATATTTTATTCTATGCATTTTTAAATGTTTTATAATTAATTGTTCAGTACGAAACTGTGTGTAATTTTAATCGAAAAATAAATTGTATTAAAATTGTTAAAATAAAATTTAATCATATAATTTAAACATTAAATTATATAATTTAGTTTTAAATTTTTTTATTTCGACAATTTTGTAAACCGGTTAAAATTATAGTTTAAATATTAAATTATAAAACGGTTAAAATTATACGTAATTTTATAAAAAATAATTAATTGGAAACCAAGAAAATATACTATTTAACTCCATATCTTTTTTACTAGTATATAAACGGTGAACCCACATAAAAAGTAGCTTACTTGAACACATATTATTTTAAAAATACATTTTTCTTTTCACATTGTCCCAAATGTGAATGTATTAAAATGTTGCTATATCCTTACTGAAATATTCAGTTCATCATCACAAAGATTTTTAAATTTCTTTTAAGATTAAACCGACCAATATATTAACAACAGTTGCAAACGATAAATTAACATATAAACTATAACGAACTACGAATGTACAACGACCAGTCACCCATAAAGTTCAAGACGCGGCGTAACAACATGAAAAGTTCTTGATTATATATAAATAAAAGAGTGAAAATACTGAAATGTATATAAACAAAGTATTGCTTCAAATTTGATCTCTTAAATAATCTAAATCTACTCAAATTTTCATATATATATATTTTTTAAAATAAGTGGGTATTCGTGTAGGTGGTCAAATTAACCATATTTATTTCGTGATTTTGAAGCAACTTGAGCAAATGTGTAATATATAGAACATTAACCATATTTTATTTAAAATGAATGTGAATGTCTTATAATAGTATTATTGCATTTGGAATAGCATGTGAATGATTTGAGACAATTACTAATTTATATATAGAACATTAACCATATTTTATTTAAAATGAATGTGAATGTCTTATAATAGTATTATTGCATTTGGAATAGCATGTGAATGATTTGAGACAATTACTAATTTATATATAGAACATTAACCATATTTTATTTAAAATGAATGTGAATGTCTTATAATAGTATTATTGCATTTGGAATAGCATGTGAATGATTTGAGACAATTACTAATTTATATATAGAACATTAACCATATTTTATTTAAAATGAATGTGAATGTCTTATAATAGTATTATTGCATTTGGGATAGCATGTGAATGTTACTAATTTATTCTTTATCTTAAAAGTTGGCTCTTCAACAAAGGGAACTTGAGAAAGGGAACTTGTCGTTACTATCAAAGGGTTTCTTCAAAATGCAACTAAAAAAAAGTATCACCCCATTTTCAACTACTTTTCACCACACAATTTATTGAATATATATTTATATGTTGGACTAATAAGTGTTATTCCAGAAGTACCAGGACTGAAATGAATGAAGCTGTAGATTAGTAAAACTGTGTAATTGAAAGTTTGTTATTATTTGTTATTAAAGGATCAATTGTGTTAAAACACAAAGTTATAATGTGTCACTTTCTGTAATTGAAGGACCAATTCTGTAAAGTATGAAAGTTGTAATTTGCAGTATATAAGGACTGCCTATACTCATTTGTAAATACACAGAACATTTTATTAATAAAAGTTTACAGTTTATTTCTCTCTCTCTCTCTCTATTGGCGAATGTATACACATATATATACATATATATATCTGTCAATATACCTATTATATTGACTGTAAAAACCACCAGATCGTGGATTTTCACATGGTATCAGAGCGAATTGCTCATCTCCGCTGTTAATTTCGCCTTCAATCAAAGCTGGTTTGATATTCTTTAAACTCTAATTTTTAGGGTTTGAGTTTTTTTTAGGGTTTCTTTCTTAAAAGATAATAGATTTATTATCTTATATGTTGGTTTCTTTTGATCAACACACAGAAGTAAAACTTACCCCAATTCTTTAAAAAGAATTAGGGGTTTTCTGTTTTTTGTGTATATATTGTTGAGTTTATTACAAATCAAGGTTAATTTGTTTTTTTTTGGTTATTGATATTTCTTTTTGTTGTTATTCCTGAATATTTTAAGACAGAAGTAAAATTTACCCCAATTCTTTAAAAAAAGAAATTAGGGGTTTTCTGTGATAGATCTTTGTATTGATATAGCTTACTGCAATTAAGACTAATTTGTTGCTTAAAGTTTTTTTTGTTGATTAATTTCAAAACAGAAGTAAAATTTTCCCCAATTCTTTAAAAGGAATTAGGGGTTTTCTGTTAAAAAGATTGTTTTGTGTTCTTTCTTGGAACATTAGGGTTTAGTCTTACTTCTTTGTTTTTTTTAGGTTTTTTTTTATGGAGAATATAGCTGCACCCGTGATTACTACTATGAATCTTTACTTCATAGGAACTAATGAGAATACTAGTTCTAGTTTGGTTTCTCCTGTTCTATCTGGGTCTAATTTCCATTCTTGAAAAAGGGCTATGGAGATTTCTATTGGGACTAAGTCAAATTAGGGTTTGTTAATGGTGCTTTATCTTGCCCAGTTGAGGGGGATCAAATGTTTGGGGCTTGGCATCAGTGTAATTTGATAGTAATGTCTTGGATAATAAAATCAGTTAGTGAGGATATTGCCCAGTCTATTCTTTATGTAGACACAGCTGCTAGAATGTGGATGGAATTAAATGAAAGATTTTCTCAGGGCAATGAGGCTAGGATTTATGAACTTCATCAGGATATTAATTCAACTACACAAGGAAATATGTATGTATCCACCTATTTTACCAAGTTAGAAACTTCTTGGAATGCTTTGTCTATTATTAATCCTATTCCTAGGTGTACTTGTGGTACAATTGCTGGATGTACTTGTAGTGTGATGTCTGGTATTGTTGCTAGAAAGAATAGAATGTTCAAAATGACTTTCTTGATGGGTTTGAATGAAAGGTTTTCTATGGTAAGAGGTCAGATTTTGCTTATGAAGCCCATGCCTAGTATGAATAATATTTACTCAATGATTAGTCATGATGAGAAGCAGAACAATGTTCATAATAATCATGTGGTACAGTCTCAGAATTTAGCTTTAAGTGTTCAGTCTCAGAATGTTCAGGGTAATCAAATGGCTGTTAGGTATAATCAGGGTAGTTATAGGCCTAGTTTTGGAAGAGGCAGCAATAGTATGAAGTGTTCTCATTGTGGATCTAATAGACACACTAGGGACAAGTGTTATAAAGTTCATGGGTATCCACCTGGTTGGAGACCCAGACCTAGGCTATCTTCTTTTCAATCTTCTTTTCAATCTAGACCACAAGCTTATTTAGCTTCTACTTCTCAACCTTCTGGAGTTTTTCAGCAGAATCTTCAGTCTCCTCATTTCTTGCCTTATCAGAATCAGATTTCTTATCAAGATTCTTATCAGAATCAAGTTCCTCAGGCTCAAATAGATCAGACTCAGTTATCCACTGTTCATTCTTCTCAAATTAGTGATGTTAGTTCTTCACAGCAAGCTGCTGTTATTGACACACCCATATCCAATCTCACCTTTACTAACATGACAGGTACACCTGCAGTTTATAATTGTTCTACCTATGATTCTTTAGAGTTTGGTAATTATAAAAATACTTGGATATTAGATAGTGGAGCTAGTGAACACATGATTAATGATTTTTCTAAATTTTTATCATACAAAACTAGTAGTATTCCTTATGTAAATTTACCTAATGGTCATAAAGCTGAAGTAAATTGGATTGGAACAGTAAAATTTAAGTCTGGATTAGTATTATACAATGTGTTATGTGTTCCCTCTTTTAGTTTTAATCTAATCTCAGTTAGTAAGTTAACTAGGGATGTCTCTTGTGTTGTCAAATTTGAGAAGAGTTTTTGTTATATTTAGGACCAGGGCTCTATGAGGATGATTGGTAGTGCTGCAGAGAAAAATGGCCTGTATTTCTTTCAGAATCCTGTTATTTTTAGTACAGTTAGTGAAAAGCTTCCTATTTGTAATTCTTCTTCTCAGAATAAGCCATCTATTTGGCATTATAGGTTAGGTCATCCTAGTAGTTCAGTTTTAAGACTTGCTATTAATGATGTAAATAGTGATTCTGGTGTTGTTTGTGATTCCTGTCATCTTGCTAAACATAATAGATCTCCTTTTCCTTTAAGAACTTCTTCTACTACTCTTACTTTTGAGTTAATACATTGTGATCTATGGGGACCATATGCAGTAGAAACACATGATGGTCATCAATTTTTCTTAACCATTGTAGATGATTACACTAGATGTACTTGGGTTTTTCTTCTTAAAAATAAGTTTGATACTGCTGCTGTTCTTACGTATTTTGTTAAAATGGTTAGTACTCAATTTGGTTTGTCTATTAAAGTGTTAAGGTCAGATAATGGATCTGAGTTTTTTCTAAACAATTTTTACTTGAATAATGGTATTCTACATCAGACTAGCTGTGTAGCTGTGTAGAAACACCTCAACAAAATGGTATAGTTGAAAGAAAACATCAGCATCTCCTTAATGTAGCAAGGGCTTTAAGATTTCATTCATGTTTGCCATTAAATTTCTGGGGTGATTGTATACTTACTGCTGTTTATTTAATTAATAGAATGCCTACTCCTTTATTAAAAAACAAGTCTCCATATGAAATGTTATATAACAAAAAGGTTTCTTACAGTCATCTTAGAGTATTTGGTTGTCTATGTTTTGCTAGTACACTATCCAGAAATAGGACTAAGTTTGATCCAAGAGGAAGAAAATGTGTCTTAATAGGTTATGACACTAGTACAAAAGGTTACAAATTATATGATTGTGAAACACAAGAGTTTTTTCTTTCTAGGGATGTAACCTTTTATGAACATATAATGTTTTTTAATGATAGTAGTTTTGATAATTCTGATCTATCAGCTAAGAAACAACTGAGTTGTTTACTGATACATTCAACCCTAAGGTTATTAACACTTCTGATGTTATTCATTCTGTAGATAGTATTAGTAATAGACCAAAAAGGACACATAATGCTCCTGCATATCTTCAAGACTATCATATTGATTCTAATAAAGTATCTTATTTAGCTACTTCTTTATATCCTTTGTCTTCTTATGTTAACTATGAGAATACTTCTCATAAGTATAAATCTTTTTGCTTAGCCATTTCTGCTAAAACTGAACTTAGAAATTATAAAGAAGCACACAGTAATCCTTTATGGCAAGAAGCAATGCAAAAAGAAATTAAGGCCTTAGAAGAAAACAGCACTTGGGTTTTAACTACATTACCTATAGGAAAACAACCAATTGGTTGTAAATGGGTGTATAGAATTAAGTATAAAGCTGATGGTAGTATAGAAAGATATAAAGCTAGGCTAGTAGCCAAATGTTATACACAGCTAGAGGGTATTGATTATGAAGCTACTTTTTCACCAGTAGCAAAGATGACTACTGTTAGAGTTTTTTTAGCTATAGCTGCTTCCAAAAACTGGATTTTATCTCAAATAGATGTTAATAATGCTTTCTTACATGGGGATTTAGATGAAGAAGTTTATATGCTTGTACCACCTGGTTTTCATCAAGAAAATATCAATATGGTTTGTAAATTGCAGAAGTCTTTATATGGTTTGAAACAAGCTTCAAGGCAATGGTTTTCTAAACTTAGTAATGCTTTAATTGATTTTGGTTTTGTTCAGTCTATTGCTGATTATTCTTTATTTACTTATAATAAGAATGGTGTTTTTCTTGCTTTGTTAGTCTATGTAGATGACATATTGATTGGGAGTTCATCACCCACTTTAATTAATCAAGTTAAAATTTTCTTAGATAAAAGGTTCAAACTAAAAGATTTAGGTGAACTTAAATATTTCCTGGGTCTTGAAATAGCTAGAAATAAGGATGGTATTCATGTTTGTCAAAGGAAATATGCTTTAGAATTATTGGCTGAGACTGGCCAGTTAGCAGTTAAACCTATAGATTTTCCAATGGATACAAAAACAAAGTACACTATACAGAATACAGATTTACATGATGACATAACTGAATATAGAAGGTTGATTGGTAGGCTTTTATATTTAACTATCACCAGACCTGACATTAGTTTTTCAGTTCATACACTTAGTCAGTTTCTGGCATCTCCCAGTAAGCAACATTTTACAGCAGCTATGAGAATTTTAAAGTATGTCAAGAAAAATCCAGCTCAAGGTATATTCTTTTCTTCTTCTAGTAATTTCAGTTTAAAGGCTTTTAGTGATTCTGATTGGGCATCATGTATAGATACTAGGAAATCTATTACAGGTTTTTGCATATTTTTAGGTGAATCTTTGATCTCATGGAAAAGTAAAAAACAACATACCATATCTAGAAGTTCAGCAGAGACTGAATATAGGGCTTTAGCAGCAACTTCATGTGAAATAATTTGGCTTCTACAGTTAATAAAAGATTTTGATTTAGAACATAAACAAGCTGCAATACTTTATACAGACAGTAAGTCTGCCTTAGCTTTAGCCCATAATCCAGTTCATCATGAAAGAACGAAGCATATAGAAGTAGATTGTCATTTTATAAGAGACCAAATACAGAAGAAAATTATTCATCTTTTACATGTTTATACTGCCAATAATTTGGCTGATATGTTTACAAAAGCTTTGGGTGCACCAATTTTTACAAATTTATTGTCCAAGTTGGGTGTTTTATCATTACACAGCCCAACTTGAGGGGGGTATATTGAATATATATTTATATGTTGGACTAATAAGTGTTATTGCAGAAGTACCAGGACTGAAATGAATGAAGCTGTAGATTAGTAAAACTGTGTAATTGAAAGTTTGTTATTATTTGTTATTAAAGGATCAATTGTGTTAAAACAGAAAGTTATAATGTGTTACTTTCTGTAATTGAAGGACCAATTCTGTAAAGTATGAAAGTTGTAATTTGCACTATATAAGGACTGCCTATACTCATTTGTAAATACACATAACATTTTATTAATAAAAGTTTACAGTTTATTTCTCTCTCTCTCTCTCTATAGGCGAATGTATACACATATATATACATATATATATATGTCAATATACCTATTATATTGACTGTAAAAACCATCAGATCGTGGATTTTCACACAATTGCATCACCAATCACCCCAAACATAAAACATTATTATAATTTTTTTTAAACTAAGTTATTGTATAGTAGTCTATCTGTTTCTATTTAATTGTCCACTACGAACACTATAAAATAATGTTTGATTTATTGAGAGTCAAAAGCTGTCACAAGCCTGTCACTAATTTAAAAAGTTGTCACAAATCTGTCGCAAATTGACTAAACTGTCACAAATCGTCACAAAAACTGTCGCTAATAAACTCGTAACAAAAAATACCGTCACTAATCCCGTCGCTATTTGAGTTTTTTTTTTTGTAGTTGGAACTATGTGCAATTTTGACCGGCCAAAAACTTGTATCAAAATTATCGGAATGAAAATTTTTAAAAGTTGATCATACAGTTAAAATGTTAAATTTTATGATTAGATTTTTAAAAAAATCATTTCGACAATTTTGATATAAGTTATAAGCCTATCAAAATTGTACGTAGTTTCGTAATGAACAATTAAATGGGAACGGAGGGAGTAATAAACACCAAAATTGATGAGATACATCATATGAAAAATTTGATGGTCAAAATTGTACGGATGTAGTACCAAGTTTACAATATGTGTAACAAAAGTTTTCGTAAGGGACATTTGTTTATTTTAAACAAAAGTTCGATTTCCCATGAACTTCCTTCCTATTTCTTTTGCAATCATTAAAATTGAAATGAAATATTTGCTCATTCCATGAATAAAATAGTTATGATTTTAACTTGTATGAGTATTTTATTTTGAAATGACCTTTTTTTTTTTTTTTTTTTAAATGAGACTTGTATGAGTATGATGAAGTGGAAAGTTTCAAAAATTTAAACAAAAAGTTTAAGTATTCAATCATTACGATGAAATTTCCAAAAAAAAAGTTCGCCATATTTAAAATGGTAAAAGTTGCATGTAAATTTATACTATATCCTTATTAATTTAATGGCCGATGAGGTATAATAACTAAGCACAAAGTTTATACTATAGCAAGAGTTGATTATGGAATAATTTATGGTGTTAACAAATTTTAACTCACCCATATATTTTCAATTATGATAATCAGATAATGTGGCTTTCAAGTCCTGAAAAGGTGGCAAACTTTAAGTTAACTATGGAAAAATTTATAAAAAGACAAAATTTGAAAAGTAACTGATGGAATATACATGTGACACTTGGTGAATCCATAATGAATTTATAAGAAAAGAAAAATACATGTTATAAAGAGAAAAGCATGTAAATAATTATATACTAAACGAATATCATGCTGAAATTGTATTCTGTTGAAATTTTGATAATTATAGACTTTCAACACTTTTCGCTTCAAGTAATACTGAACCAACTCCTCAATGGGTGAAATCGAAACCCCCGATGCTAATGATGTCACCACCGGTTTCGAAACCGACACAATTGCCATACTACCACTAACCCCAAATTCATAACTTTCCATTTATGCAAAAGATTAAGCCTTTTTGTCCCGAAGGACCCTTTTGATTAAAATGCAGAAATAGTAAGCGGGTGTGATTTGGATTTTAGCAACTTTTTACTTATTTGTTTTTTTTCCGGTTCCAAACTTCCTTTTTGATCAAAAAAGAAAAGAAAAAGATAAGTTGGTCAAATTTGGATTTATCCATTTATAACTTTTTTTTTTTAAAAAAACCCATCAATTATTTAATACATGTATAATAATAATAATATCTCAATCTTTTAGATGATTTCATAGTTACATGCACACAAAAATAGAAGTTAAATTAATTACACTTATATATAAGTATTTATTTAACTTATAAAGAAAGTAAATTAATTAGTTATATAAAGTATTTATTTAACTTATAAAGAAAGTAAATTAATATTATTTCCGTGATAAGCAAGGTTCTTACACTCATTTCCATTTCTATCTTTCTCTCTCTAAAAAAACAAACAAAAACAAAATAAAACCCAAAACCAAAACTATCAGTTACAAACTTTTCTCCATAAAAATACAAAAATTTGTTGCATTAAAAATCAAACCCATTTATTATTTCTTCATTTAGTCAAAAATGGTCTTTTGAAAAAAAAATCTAAAAAGGCAATTAATTTAATTTTCCAGAAAAAAACAAATTTTGTTAGTACAATTCATATCCAGCCCATTTAATTTTTTCTACATTTTACTAAAAGGGTTAAATTTTAAAAAAAAAACAAAAAAAAAAATAAAACCCAAAACCAAAACTATCAGTTACAAACTTTTCTCCATAAAAATACAAAAATTTGTTGCATTAAAAATCAAACCCATTTATTATTTCTTCATTTAGTCAAACTTTTCTCCATAAAAATACAAAAATTTGTTGCATTAAAAATCAAACCCATTTATTATTTCTTCATTTAGTCAAAAATGGTCTTTTGAAATTTTTTTCTAAAAAGGCAATTAATTTAATTTTCCAGAAAAAAACAAATTTTGTTAGTACAATTCATATCCAGCCCATTTAATTTTTTCTACATTTTACTAAAAGGGTCAAATTTTTTTTAAAAAAACAAAAATTGTTGCTATCTGAATTTAACCAAATGGGTTGTTTGAAAATGGGAAAAAACAATAATTTTTACCAAAAAAGTTACAATTTTTTACAATCCAAATTCGGCCCACTTGATATTTCAGAAAAAAGAGTTTTTTGAAAAAAAGTTATAAACTGATATAAATTTGTTACTATCCAAATGAACCTACTTAATATATCTAGATTTTATCCAAACAAGTTATAAATTGGTGAAACTCCAAATCTGAAACACTTTCCTTTTTTGTTTTTGTTGTTTTGATCAAGAAACAGAGTTTTGAAACCAGAGAGGAAAAAACAGCAGTTTTTCTTTTATTTTTCTTTTCCAGAAAGTAAATTTTAATCAAAAGAGTTTTTTGCAAATTTTTTAGCAGAAATGGGGAGTTTTGAAATTGGGGGTAGTAGTAGTAGTATGGCGATCATACCTGTTACGGAACCGGTGGTGACGTCATTGGCACCGGGCTTTCGGTTTCATCCGACCGACGAAGAGTTGGTCCAGTATTACTTGAAGCGGAAGGTGTGCGGTCGGCCTTTTCGAGTCGAAGCGATTGCAGAGATTGATGTTTATAAATCCGAGCCTTGGGAACTCGCAGGTTCTCTCTCTATATAGATATAAGTGTGTGTGTGTTTGGGAGTTTTAGTCATTTTGATGAAAATTGATGACTAGTATTTTGGTTTAAATCCGAGCCTTGGGACCTCGCAGGTTCTCTCTCTATATAGATATAAGTGTGTGTGTGTGTGTGTGTGTGTGTTGTGTGTTGTGTGTGTGTTTGGGGGTTATATTTATTTTGATGAAAATTAATGAAGAAGTAATTAATTTTTATGTATTTTGGTTTGAATCTGTAAAGGTTAGCGTTTCAGCACCTCGTTGACTATGTGATGAAATTGATATTGAAATATCCGCCCTTGTCGTTTTCGAGTTAGTTCATAATCTTGTGTATTTATTGGCCAACGCCTAACGCTATGCATGCGCGTATCTCTTAAGGCAAAAAGCCGTAGCCATCCCGCAATTTACGGTAATATATTATTTTTCTAGAAGAAAGTATTAAATGAATTTAGAAATGATGCGTTTCACAACCCCGCAAATTAACTTTTTCATACATGCAACCCCAAAAATAGTAATGTTGGCTCCGCCGTTGACCATACAGATGTTGGATTTTCAATTTATGGAAGTAGAAATGATAGATTGGCTTAATTGGACAAATTAGGCTGAGTTTGCGAGCAACTTTATTATGCATTTTTTTTATCAAGAGATTAACTGCATTTGCAATTTTGTGCTTTTGGCTGATTAAATTAAGAATTAAGATTTTGATAAATGTGTGTGTGTGAATGTGTGTCTGTGTGTGCTTGGGAGTTATAGTAATTTTGATGAAAATCAATGAACAAGTAGTTAATTTTTATGTATTTTGCTTTAAATCTATAAAGATTAGCGTTTGACTACCTCGTTGACTATGTGATGAGATTAATATTGAATATCCGCCCTTGTCGTTTTCGAGTTTTCTAGTTCATAATCTTGTGTATTTATTGGATAATGATCCTGCAATTTAACGAAATATGTAACTTTTCTAGAAGAAAGTATTAATTGAATTTAGAAATGATGCGTTTCACAGCCCCGCAATTTAACTTTTTCATACATGCAACCTCCAAAATAGTAATGTTGGCTCTGCCATTGACCGTACCGATGTGAAATTTCTAATTATGGAAGTATAAATGATAGATTGACTCAATCGGAGAAATAAGGCTGTGTTTGTTAGCAACTTTAAGGTTTATTTTTTTGTAGGAGCGTGGCTGCATTTGGTTCATTAGATTAAGATTATGAGCTTTTTGGTTTTCCGGAAAAAAAGATAGTAGCTTTAAGCTGGATGAACACATCTCTTTTATCGACATTAAAGAATCCAGCTCATTTGCTTTAAGCTGTAAAATTATCAGAGGTAATCTTATGATAGATTGTGGTTATCATCCTCTCTATTTTTGTATCCTTGTCTGCATTTGGGGATTCATTACAAAAATTTGATCTTTATGTAGGTAGACGCCTTGATTGCATGTCTGTACGTTTTGTACATTTGATAGACTTGTTACGTTTTGTTAAATCTAATGATGAACTGCGGTGCTACTTATTAAAACAAGTGTGTTGTTTTTTGTAATACATTGGATAATCATGTTTTTTTCTTCTCTTTTCAAGTTTCTATTTTTACTTCTCCAATCCTATGATAGGAAAGTGAGAATTCTGTCCTGTAAATGTCATTTTGTTAGGAATTTTGTCGCTTTTGATCATTAACTTAGATAGTACAGCCATGATGGTCTTGGGGGCGGCAGTAAAATCTATGTATACCAAAACCAGTCGGAAACAATTATGAAAAGAAAAAAGGTTTTTAGACAAAATCATAACTGGAGTGAAGCACATATAAAATCCATGGTAGTTGAAAATGGATGTGCTTTTTCTTATCTCAAGTATACATGTATGATCATTTTTAGTCTATAGCCCTTCCAAGTGTTCTTTATACTTTTCACTTTGTTCATGTGATCCTTACATAAGGGTTTTCAAAAAAAGGTCAGTGTGTGACAGTTTCGGTTAGATTCTTTCGTAAATCTGAGAGAACTATGCAGAGATAATTTTATGATTTTTTGTGGTTCTCATCCTCTCTATTACAATGGTTTTTCTGAAAGATTACTTTTGGTTTTGTACATTTGATAGACTTGTTATGCCTTTTCATTTCTGATGATGATCGGTGGTGCTAAATATCATAATTAGTGTGTTTTTTTGAAGGATTACTTTTTTTTCTTCATAATCTTCACTGCTTCATGGCAAAAGCCAAAAGGTATACTTGTTTCAGCTTTTACCAAATGTATCTGTAATTCTTGCAAGTATAGGCAAAGAGTTAATTACCCACCTCTATTAAAAAAGTATACGTTGATAGAAGAAAAGAGCTCAAACACTTGTTAATTTTTGTGTCCTCTACTACTAGTAAGTTACACTAGCAACTATTTTCGCCAATATGGTTTCATAATCAATATCCTGTTTAACACATGCTATTCGTACCGAAACCACTGTTGCATCTATGTGAGGAATTTGCTATAGTAATTACGAGGCTTTGGCTAGCTGGTCTCTATCATGACAGTAAATACGATTACATGAGTGGAAAATTGTCTGCACTTTATATCCCTTTTTCCCAATTTTAAAAATTGTTATCTGATGTGTGGTCTTTTTTAGGTCATTCAATGATCAAGAGCCGAGACCTCGAGTGGTATTTTTTCAGCCCTATAGATAGAAAATATGGTAATGGATCTCGTTTAAATCGTGCGACGGGTGAAGGGTATTGGAAGGCCACCGGAAAGGATAGAAATGTACGCCACAGTGGTCAGATCATAGGTATTAAAATAGAAATATATTATCGTGGTTGATTTTATTAGATTTGATAAGAATTTAAACTTATGTTTCTCTTCTCTAATAGGGATGAAGAAAACGCTTGTTTTCCATAGCGGGCGAGCGCCACATGGCCAAAGGACTAATTGGGTCATGCATGAATATAGGCTCATTGACGATGACTTTGACAAAACTGGAGTATCTCAGGTAAAGGTTGTGTATTTATTGTCCTGATAAGTTCTTTGAGCAAATGGTGTTAATTGCTTTTGTTTCCTCTAAGAAGTTGGACTGTGTTCGGCTAATTAAGCCTGATGAATCTAGTTTTTTCAGCGACTTCTAAAATCAGCTTATTTGCTAAAAATCTGCAAGCAAGCAAGTCCTTGGATCTTGTTTGGTTGCAGCTATTAAGCTCTTTTTTAAAAATTTTTTTGATTAAAAGCTAGATTGTATTAGGCTGGCCAGGTTAAAAGATAAACTCAAAAAAAAATTGCCTGAAAAAGTTAGAAGCGATAAGCTAGGATTTCTTAACTTCAGAAAGCCTAGCTTATCTGCTTGAAAGCTGATGTTACACATGCCCAGTTTCTTTCTTTTGGATAACGAATGATGGCATGGATCGAACTCTGATCACGAGTGGGGTATACGAATACCGTAACCAGTTCGTCAACCCATCTTCCAACCTTAAGATTGCTTTTCTCTTGTTTTGCGTACTTAATAAACTAAGGGTAAGTTTTACGAGTTTCAAAAGATGAGCTCAAGAGAGGTGTTCTATAAGAACTTCTAGGAATGAGTTTGTTGAGGTTGGAGAAATTTATGTAGTTTCACTGGTGGATTTAGAGATTGTTCACATAAATACAGAAATTCAGAGTTCAAATAGTTTTTTAAAACTAATTATATTGCAAATATATAATGGTAAATGATCTCTCTTAGAATTGTGGCGCCGATTGGCAGTTTGGCCCCCCTATTGTGACTACTACATGTCAGCTTCGCTGATTAGTTTAGGAGTGAGAGTAATACCGACTCACCGGTCATTTCTTTAACAACATATACTTGAAAGAATATTTGAGGAAACTGTTTAAAAGATTGTCCAAGAAGAATTACCTTTTCCCAGTCCAGATGGGATGTATATCCAATTACATTAAATATGACTTCTGTTTCTTTTTTTTCCAACAGAAGGATGCATTTGTACTCTGCAGAATAGTCGAAAAAAGTGGTTTAGGACCACCTAACATGAATCGATATGCTTCCTTTCTTGAGGAGGAGTGGGATGATGACGTGGCGTTGGTGGTTCCTGATGATGATGTGGCGCATAACGATTTTGCTCAGGTCGATGGAATCGAACATGAGCAGGTTTTTAATTACTTATCTCTTCTATATTAATTCAATAAAAACTTAGAGGAAGAATCAATCGAAGCTGACACAACAGTTTTTTTTATTGTTGATGACATTTTTATCGATGTTTGAGATCACATTCTAAAAGTTTCAAGCTTCCCCAATCGTGGTCTTTGATTTAAGTACTATTAACGGTTGAGATCTCGTGTACCAATTTAACTGTTAAAAAATGCGTCGCTTGGCCATTTCCAAAATTTGTTTGTTCATTTATGGTCTTTGTCTTCGTTTCTTTTTATGTATTTTGTTGACAGTGTTTAGTTTGGTTTTTCATTAGTTGCGCCTGGAAAAAGGGTTATTGCAATTTGCATGTTCAGTTGGTATATTTGCAACTGTCTTACAGCCTATGGAAGATCAGATCAGATCAGTTGGGAATAGTTTTGTAACCTCCTACAGAATCTCACGCTTTTTTTGTGCTTTAGAGTACTTTTTTTGTTTTTCTTGCGCTCTATACGGAAACACAGATTATTTTTGGCGCTCTAAACTTCAAAGTTGAAAGTGCATTTTAACAAGCGCTTTAACGCATGTTCTTGAGTGCATTGCGAGATCGTAAACATCGCATCCTTTTTCAATACTGATAACTTAGGGCACACGCGGTACATTTGAACACGTTTACCAGATTTGAACATGTTACCGGAAAGGAAACTAATGTTTGTAATAGTAGTCATGGATTGGATGGAGCTCAACAGGTGCTAAAGGTTGCCATCACAACCCCGCAAGAGTAGTTTTCCCAAAAAGAAAAAGTAATTTAGAAGTGTCAACTTCACTCTAATATTAATTGCAAAGTAATTATTCTAGATGGTTTATTTTCGCAGTTAATTCTTTTATTTACAGTTAAATACATAAAAAAACTTTCCCTAGTTGACTAGTATATAAGATTCTTGGTGTTTACTTCTCAGGACGATCTCCCGATCAGCATGGCGCCACCTGGTCTAACCGAGCTTGCAATTATTCGCGAAAATGTTCAATATACATGCAAAAGGGAGAAGTCTGATGATTCTCTATTAACCGATACAGAGCCTTTCTTCTCCCCGTGCAAAAAATTGAAGCTGAGCGATCCTAGCACCAGCAATGCTAATGTTTCGGAAGAATCAATTACAACAATGCACGATCTTAGCATCTCAAACAACGGTAAAGGTGTCGCTACGCTTCTGGAATTTTCTTTGTTGGACCCTCTCGAGAAAAAACAAAACAGTCCTAAGTATCTCTCAACGTTCGACGCCGATGATCTGGAGAAATCGGTCCCTCCTGGGTATTTGAACTTAATTGAAAATTTAGAAACTGAGATGTTAAATATCTCGACGGAGAAAGAGACGTTGAAGACCGAGTCTATGCAGGCACAAGCAATGATCAACGCTCTTCAAGCTCATATTGATCTGCTCGAGGAAGAAAATGGCGATCTAAGGAAGCATGTTAGCGATAAGTAGTCGTCGGCGGAGTTAAATCTTGTCAAGTATTTCGTAGCTCAGACCCCTTTTTTATTTTATTTTTAAATTCCTAAAAGAGAAGATCAAGTTTTCTTGTAATATTTTCATCATGTATTTTAGTACAGTAGATTTCTAGAATTTGGTTGGAACCAACCTTAAGTAAATAGAGAGACTTTTGAGACTAAATAAGTTTTTTTTTTATCCCTCATTTGGAGGTAAAACCTGCGAAGCTTCGCATGCGACATGATTCGAACCCTGACGGTGAGCGTGCTAAAATGAATGACTACAACTTTTCTTGGTATTATGCAAACAAAAAACGATACCCTTGACTACAGGCATTTTCATTAATTGTATTTTCTTGGTTATGGCTACTTTCGTAATTAGAGAAAAAAGGACATTTTCTTATGAACGGATATCCTTTTCTTTTATTTCAAAATAAAAATATATCCTTTTCTTGTTTTACTGTTAATAAGTCTGCCTTGGTAACAATTAGGAATGTCTTTTTAGAAAATAATCAGGCAAGTAATCTTTAAGATTACAAAAAAAAGGCAAGTAATCGCTACAAAAAAAAAAAGGTTCAATGAAGGACGGATTTATTTCCCAATGTCCTTACCGTAGACGAATTTGCAACGGATTTTAATTTTATTGACGGATTTTGTTATTTCACGACAGATTTGGCCGTCACTGATTGAACTTTTTTTTGCAGTGAATCTAAAAAAAAAAAAAAAAGGCCTCAAGTGAGCTTTCCATACAAACATATTGTACTAGTGTATTTTTTTAACAAATGGGTTGCTCGATTAATGATAAAAAGGATGGAGTGATTTTCTAGAATTTGGTTTTTGTGTTACTATCTTTTGGTGATTATTTTACTCAATCTTAGCATGACAGATAATATTTTATAATATTGAATAGGGTCTTTTACTCTTTACCCAATTGATAGGAAATAATTTTATAATTGGTTTCTGAAATGATTTAGAAACTAAAATAAAACATTTAAAAATCTTAACAATTACTTTTTAGTAACTCTAATGATATGATATGAAAAATAAACTTCTTTACAATTTAAAGAAATTTTAGGATATATATGAAATTAAATATTTGTTCACATTGTTATTGTGTAATTCATACATTTATGAAAGTTTTACAAAAGTTTCTGTCATTTCATGCATTTCTCTACGTATATAGTAAAACAATACACCGTGTAGATTTGCATTAATGAAATATTAATTTGGAGCGTTTTTGTATAAAAGTGTTCATTTTGATGTTTTTTACGGTGTTCATGTATACTCCCCTCCTATATATATATATATGAAATTAATGGGTTTTAATAATGAAGACATTTCCAGAGAACTTTATTTTCTCTTTGAGGTCTCTCTTTCTTTTTCCTTTTTTATTTTATTTTATTATGTTTTTAATGTTTTTTTTAAGCTAAAAAGGGTGTTTAGAGGAGTGTTTTAATCAATACCCAAATCTTAACTAAAGTGTTTTTGCGCACAATAGCTATGCTAAAAGCGTAAAAAGCTTAAATTTTTAACGGACTGGAAAGCGGAAGAACGAACTTTTAAGTTTTTTTAAAGCTTTGAGTCGAGTTTTTTTTTTTTTACTAAAAAGCGCACTTTTTTAAAACAGTGGTTTAGAGTTTGACTTTGAATGATAGGTCTGTATTTATTACTGTATTTTTGTTATCTTTAGTTTTTGTTCTTTACAAAGCTTTCCCTGGAAAAGAGTGATTTTCTTTTTGTGCTAATAATTTCCAAAAGTTTAATTTAGAATTTAGACCTTTAGTTTTTAATCTTTACAAAGTTTTTCCTGAAAAAGAGTTAAAGAGTCTTTTTTTTTTGGGTATTAAATGATCTTGTTTTTTTTCAATCTTTAGTTTTTGCTCTTTACAAAGTTTCCCCAGAGAAAGTGCCTTTTTTTGTGTTAAATGATCTTGTTTTTTTATTTTGTTTTACTATTTCTAGTGTTTGCTCTTTATAAAGCTTTCCTGAAAAAAGTGCTTTTTTTGTGTGTAAATGATTTTCAAAAAGTTATGTTTTTTTGTTTCTTTAGTTTTTGCTCTCCATAAAGCTTCCCCTGAAAAAGACTGATTTTAGTTTAAAAATTTAAAAATTCATTTTAAAAATTTGTAAATACTTTTAAATCTCAAAAATTCACTGTGATGAGTGTGAACCAAATATACCAAAGAGTATGATTACTATTATAATTTTTAAAAATATGAAAAATGTGAATTTACAAAGAATTACGCATCTACCGTATGCCAAATTGGGATAAATTGGTCATTTATCACCCTCAGAATTGCTGGGATAAATTGATTAAAAGAACAATTAGTAAAAATAAAATAAAATGAGCAAGGCAGCACCATTGAATTTCTTAGCTGATGTTTTAATATCTAGGAAAGAAAGAAAAGAATACTTATTTCTAAGAAAGGTACTTATTTTTCATGATAGTTTTGTTTGTGTTTTTGACATTTGTATAGAAAAAGTTATATTTTTCTGAAGTTACTGTTTGCTTGTTTCATTCAACCAGAAGAGTGCATTTCTTATGAATCAGCATTATACTAAAATTTGTTTTTTTTCTTTCAATAGGGGATAGACTATAGAGTTATTTTCTTACAAGTTTTTCCTTCCAAGTAGAGTACTTGTAAGTTAAATCTCATAGATCATTCTTTGATACAAGCATATTGAAAGAGTGAACACTTTTTTAGAACACTGGAATTTTCTTTTCTAATTCTTAACAGGCTTTTTCCATCTTGTTTTCTTTGTTTACAACCGTAAGAAACCGGATTTTCGTAGGAAAATGCCGGTGTAAAGAGAAAGTATTGTCCGACATCGGCTAGATATGTGAGTAAATATATGATATATAAGTTAAGGAAATACTCCTTACTATCACCAAGGCCTTTTAAAGCCGTGCGGCTCGAGAAGCGAGGACGAAATCGGGCCAAAACGGACAGCATTGGTGATAGTAAGCAGATGGTGACGGTCTGGTCGGAGGACCGGGTCGTTACAACAACAGTAACACATGTGCTGTTTTGTAGTTATATGGAGAAGATGGATGGTTGTTTATTGAAAGTGAAGCTTATAAGGTTCTCATTGATGCCCTTTTGGATGCACAAGAGAAACGTGAACAGCCAGAAAACAATGGAAATGGAAATTTACTGGTAATTAAGGCCTTTTACAAGTATTACTTACTGATAAATTGTCGACTCTAATAATCTAATCCATGTACATTATGTCCCTTTTTTAAATATCACAAGTAACGGATGTGCTTTCCCTTTATCGTTTTCACTTCAAATTACTCTAAAAATAGGAAAACAGGAAATACTCCTACAACTAAAGTTGGCTACTGTATTTCATATCTAGTGGTAGCCTTGTCATCGTAAAAACACAAGTTATATGCTCACTGACAATAGTTAAACCTCAGAGAAGCTTTCTAAGAAATTGGTCATATAAAATTTAACGTCCGACTTTGGATTAGAAACTAGAAAGTTTGTTCACAACAAAACCCCTACAGCTTGAAGCTGCCTTTACGAATTAAGGACTGGATATCCTTAATTAATGTAACCTGCAAATAAAAAAATCTTTTGTCTTGATATTTGATTGATCATTTCAGTTAGAACTTAGAAGTACTGTATGCATCTATTGGTTGATCTTTTAGTATTTCAGAAGGAATATTTTTTTCCTGTAGGACCTTACACATCCTCATTGGTACCTACATGAAAACTGTTCGATTCCAATCCTGGTATCTATTATAAACCAGAAAAACAATGATAAGGCATACAAAAGTATAATTTGAAAAAAGAGAGATATTTTAAGTCTTGCTCCCCGTATTTCAATAGGGGACAATGGTATTCGTTCTCAAGTCTGTACAACACTTTGATTCTTCAGTTTTCCCCCTTTCTATCGTCTTCTTGTGCGTGCATTTTGCATTTGTGATACTGTTGTACTTGAATATTTTGAATTCGAATAGATCTACTTCAAAGCTAGAATTTGCCCTTCTAAGAATAAGCAAGGATTATCAGAGCTAAGCTCAGAGCAAGGATTATCAAAGAATGAGCGAACAAAACAATAAGAATTCTTAATTTATACTATTGTCTACTCATGTGCAACTGTCATTAGGTGAATCCTGCTATAAGCAACTTGATTTAGCAATCCGTGAATATCTATTTTGAACTGGTGACTAAACTTGGTTTTGTGTAATTAAAAACTGAATTGTTGACAGGGAAGAGTTTCACTGTGTGCTCGGTCATTATTTTTCTTAATATTAGTTATTCACATATATTTCATGGCTAACACTAGTAACTACTAATTATACATGATTAAGATTGTCTGAATTTTTCAATTTCGTCAGTGAGTGTGAATGTGAAGGGGAATATGTTAGGTAAGTTTTACATTTTTATAAACTTGACACTTTGAAGTTTCAGCTTTGAATATGCCACAATAAAAGCGACACTCATATCATGTAAGCAAAGTTCTAAGGCATATATACGCGTTATTCTGTATTTAGGAAATGGAACCAGCAGATACAAATGTTACAATAGCTCTTCCACAAGCAAATGATCCAGCGCCATCTCACCCACATCGTGAAGAAGCAGGTTAAACTCCCCTAAAAATTCTTGTCATCAATATCATTGACATAACAGTAGGAAAAATAATTAGAGTTACAATGTGCCGGAAATGTAAGGTGTTTATAGTTATTGTTTCAGAAATTGTTTGCTGGTTCTCGTCCAAAGTTCTATTGTAGTATAAAGCATTGGTTGAATTGATAACACTCTTTTAGTATACTTATTTATCTTTCTTAACAAAATTCCTTAAATAATAGTTAAGAAATTAATATAGGCTAGTTGTAAAGGTTCCATTGTTCTCTTCCGGAAATTATTAAAAATGAAAAGAAGGATAGACTTAACTCGAGCTTGTCTGGTTGCGGCTTAAACAAATAAAGTCGCTTTTTTGAGGTCTAGGAAAAAACAAGGTTTATCCAACTTAAAGCTCTAGATTTTTCAGAACGAAATTCCGGAGACACTGAGCTTGTAAGCTGATCAACCAAGTACAGTCCAACTTTTAAGCAAAAAAAGGCTAAGCTTAAAAGATGCAATCAAACAAGTACTTATATAAATTCTAACAAAATTTTGTCAAAAGCAAGTGGTAGATAATAGATATCACTAGGAAGTTCTTTCTGTGCCAAATTCCCATTTCGTACTTACACTTACGAATTTAAAGTTTAAACTAGGCCACTGTAAAAAGTTTTATTGTTCTCTTCCTGTGAAAATGAAAGGACCGATAGAACTTAGCAGATTTTTTCTCTAACATATTTGCAAAATAAAGCTTCATAGCTTTCAAATTTTCAAAATGTTGTTCCTTGTTTCCATATTGGTTTGGTTATTAAAAGATGACGGAACACAAAGTAAAGAGTACATTGTTTTTTATTTATTTTTCCTCAAGGTAGATAAACGCAATACATATCATCCAAGTACAAATTTTAATGACTTAAAATCTTTTAGCTATAACTTCAATAGAAGTAACAGTTTGTAGTTCTTTCTTTTCTACTTTTTTTGTGGTAGAAAATATCCGGCGTAAGCCATGTTATGGGTGGATCTCATATGAACCTGATGAGGAGATTGAGATCATTGAGTTATCTCCAATTCGAGACGCTTTTCAAAGAATATCGGATAGTAGCCATGACGAGATGGAACCTAAGCGCAAAACGAGGCGGGATTTGGCGCCCAATGCAATATAACTTGCAATATAACTGTTGCGGTTCCATTGGCGGGTTTTGACAAATTCTAAATAGGCTCTATCCATGAAGAATTGGTTACTAAATATTTATGTCTTTGCAGTAAAAAGAAGTGTAGTATGGGATCATGAAATCGGCCTATTTTTTGTGTTTCTTTACATTACCTTTAGTACGTTAATTTCAGACCTCTAATTAGTTTCGCTATTAGTTTCGGTCCTCATTTCAGACTCTTTTCGTATTAGTGTGATACATATCAACAAATCATTGGAAATCTTACAATTATGCAGTGAGTTGCATTTCCTTTTTTCAGTGTGTTGGAATAGTCTGACATCGTTGAAGCAATGATAAATCAAAAGATTAATATATATACCCATCATTTTCCTTAATAATAAGCTTTTAGTAGGGAATTGACCGACTTCTACATGTTATCAGAGCCAAACGCTAGCCTGTTTGTATGATGGGTCACCTTCACCCGATTTATTTGATGCACTTGTTGGACTTATTGAAAATTGACCAACCGACAATTGAGAGAGAGTGTTGGAATAGTATCACATCATTGAGACATTGATAAACCCAATGATTAATATATACCCCCTTAATAATAAATCTTTTAGTAAGGAATGGACGAAATTATACACAATGCAAACTTCTAGTTTCTGTATAATAATTTAGCTCCAGAATATATCTATTTTATGGTTTCTAATTGGAGTAAGGTAAAAAAAACATGAGTTTATGCTTTATTGATAGATAATCGCCACCCATAGAAAATATGATGAAAAATTCGGGAAAACTAAAGTGCAAGTTTATGTTTGGAAGCACTTGTGTGTGTGTGTGAATGACATTAGAGCATACACATCTGATATTTCAAAACATATTTTTACCTAAAATTTGATGATTATGGTATAAAAAGTGGTATGTATCAGAAAACTTATAAATTATCTAAATTTCAGGAAACACAAAATTTTCCTTATATATGAGTAATGCATATGATTTTCTAGATAAATATAATAGTAATAAACTATAATGAGGTACACATTTTTGTGTTTTAAATATTGTTATGATTATTAAATGGTAATAAACAAATAAAAAAGAAATAATGTAGGGTTATTATAAAAAAAGTAATAAAGAAGCTGAAATTTTGTATAAATGTAAACGGTTTCTTAAACGATATAAATGTATTAGATTTGATAAAATAGTTAACGTTGCTGATTGGGTTGCTTTCGATGCGAAAAGTAATGTTACATGGTGGTTGTTCCACAGCTGATGTTTGTAGTTAAATATACATTGAGAATTTGGCATTATTTGCAACTTAAAAAGCTGCATGAACACATTATGTAGCTTGTTATCTAGTCTAGCCCCATAACAGCATTAGCTTGACGGCTACTCACATTTGGCTAGCTTTCTACATAAAAGTCGAGCCTGAAACTAATGTTGACATGGCGCTAGACAAGGTGACGGGCTTAATTACGAGGGTGATACGGTAGGGATGACGACGACGCTCATGGATAATATAGACTATTTAATGATGGTCTTGACGGACACGGAGTAGCTAAGATGGAAATCGTGTTTTTTTTTCCTGGTAAAATTATATTCTTAGCATAGAAAAAATCAAGGAAAAATAGGTCTTCCTGAAAACACTGGATCCAAAATCAAAATTTTATTTACCAAATACATCTTTTCCACCAAGCTCTTTTGCACCAAAACGTAGCCTTCGAGATACCAAACTAAGGAAAGTTCAGTCGTGTATGCAGTTCCTCAGCGAAAGTGGACATTAATCCCTTCCTACGTGCAAGCTTATCGAAATCCAGCTGAAGGAAATATAACGGCCTTCACATCATTGCGCCTCGCTGCTTTGACCTTTTCCTTAATCCTACAAATTGGGAGGATTTTATCAGTTCAAATGACTTCTCGCATCATCGCCAGATCTTTTCCGACGGGATTTATGGTCGCTATAATCATTTGTCTGAAATTCAGGAACAAGTCTAGCACTAAAAATTTCGCATATTGTCTACTAAGATCAAGTGGTCTCCATAATATGAATAATTTTTATCATATAATAAATTGTCCTTAAGATGATCAACTTTGACTGTAAATGGTTCTACATTGACCTACTCTGTTGGGAAAACAATAAAACTTATTTAAAAAAAACTCTTTTTTTTTTTAACTTAACTACCTTTTACAAAAAACTACATATTTTATGAACTTATTTACAAATAGGTACATATGTCATTACAAAATCCAAAAAAATATTTAAAAATTTAAAACCAAAATTAAAAAAACAAAAATTTTAAAAATACATTTTTTATAGAAAAAATATGTGTGATCCTTTTTGATTATGTTTAATCTATGTACGTCTAATCCTGTTTGATCTTGTCTAATCCTGTCCAATATTGTATGTCTAATCTTGTTTAATCCTATCTAATCATGTCTAATCCTGCTTGATACTATGCACAAATTTTTTGATTTTTAATTTTTTTTTTTTTCAATTTTTAAAATTTTTTTTGTATATTTTGTTATTTTTTATGACATATGTGTCTAATTTTAAATATATATATGTATTTAATTGTAAACAAGTACACATATGTGAGTTTTTTGTATGTGAGTTTTTTGTAATTACGTTGATTGGTATGTATTTATTTATAAGTCTCCATTAATCCATTTTCGGATGAAACAAAAGCACCAACAAAGGGTTAAATTAAAGGCCGGCCTTCAAAGGCTCATAAAAAGCCCCCGCTTTCTCAATCCAATCTCGTCTTTGAATCGATATACTCAAAAGATTGCTATGCTGCTTTCTATTGTTTCAAGTTAGGGACACGGGGAGGCATCGCTCTTCCCTTATCTAATAAGATTCACTGGACAAATTATCTTAAAGTGAATAATCGTAGATTGATCACCTGAACCTCCCACTGATGCCGGTTGAACTGTCAAAAATGTTGAAACACACTCATGCTCGGCCTGCAGCAAAGTGAAGCAGGTTAACTTGGCAATCTTCGAAACTTGGTCTTCTATGACCAACAAGGACTACTTTATCTCCGGATTAAACTATCATCAGAATAATAATGCTACTTCGTTTTAGTCAAACCGTATGCGAGTCTTGGTGTGACTTTTCTTTCTTCAAATAAATTTCTTATATTCTTAGGGAATAGGGACCAATCATTCAGGACCATAAGTGTCATAACTAGGAACAAAGAAACCAGGTTGATATAAATTATCTGAAAAAAATTTGTTTAGTACCACACACTATTAAATTGTATCATTTTGGTAGTAAACCTATAATTTTTGACAATTTAGGTCTTTGCCGATGATTCAATTGGGCAAATGGTGTTAAAGAAAATGACGTAATTGCACGTACTTTCACATACCACATATATGACTGCAAATGAGACGAGTCAATCCTTGCTTTGTTCAAACTCGGCTCGTTTACTAAACGAGCCCAAAATTCATGTTCAAATTCAGTTAGTTTAAAGACGAGCTCCAGCCGAGTCTGTTTTGAACACATTTTCAGACACATTTATCATGGTTTTTAGACACATTTTCAGACACGTCTATTACTAATATATTGTAACATGCAAGTAATAGTCATATCTCATTAAGCACGGCGAGGAAGATCAATGTCAAAATGTATAGCGTTAAACTACTTTATGATTTGCACTGTTCGAGTTCTAGATAGGGTCTTGAATCATATACGTCCTGATAAGATAAGTCACCACTTAGTTCATCTCTCGTCTCTGTGGAGGTCGGATCAAAGCTCTTTAATCCATAACTACCCAAGTTTCCGAAAAATAGGATGCCAATTGTGTGCCTGAATATTTCTTGTGTACATTACAGGTCAGTATGCTATGTTCTCACTATTAGATGGTGATTAAAAATTCAATATTTTTTCTTGAAATTTGTCAGAATTTTGATTTGCACATGAAAGGAATCAAGTTCTTTGCAAAATGATCTGTTTGAAGACAAACTTCCAAAAAACAGTAACTAGTAAATTTTAACTTTGTCGAGTCATTGAATAATTTTACCTAAGAAAGCCAAGCAGTGAAAAAAGTGCAGTGATTTTGTCTTCTCATCAACTAATACACATTTGTTTAACTAATTAGCATCTATCTGCGGCACGAAACTGGTTATTTTAATAGATATTGCATGATTTTGTGTAACAATGATCTGCAATTACTGACGAAGGTATCCTTGATCTGTGTGTGTATATATTTTTTCACATGACCGAAAACTTCCAAATGAAATGTCTGTTGAGGATTTGGACATGACAGAAAGCGGAGATTCTACCATCCATAGGAAAATACTAAGGATCGCCATGCATGACAATTCCACATTCTTTTGAGTTTTGAATGAGTTTCCTAACCGAAAATAAACGGAAGAAATGATCTACGTACACCAACAAGGAGAACTGCATTGTACTTTTTCTAGTATTTATTTATATTGATTCAGATTGGCTTTGTTATTTCATGTTTTGCTAAATGGTTTTTGCAATATATATATAGTGGATTATAGTGTGCAGCGAAACCTAGGGGTAAGATACGCTCTCTTCGCGACAAGGCAAACTTGAGAATTTTTACTATTAATAAAATGATAACTAACTAAAAAGAGTGAAAGATTCTTAAACTGTTCTTAATGAAATAAAATAACGGAAAGCAAATAATATAACAAAATTAAGAGGGCTCGGATTTTTGGTGGTGAGTCACCCAAAGAGAACCTGTCTCTATCGGAATAATTAAAGGGAAAGAGATGTAATCCGAACAAAATTCCACATAAATCCATTTTCAACATTGTACTGACAAAATAATAGCTAGAGATCCACCATTTTGATTCGCAATCCAGAACGAAATCAACTTCTCAATTTGTTCGTAATCTCGTTGAAGTGCAAGTGTTTCCCTAACTTCTTTTTGTGTATTTCCGAACCTGTTTATCTTCAGGATAGTTTTGTTGTGTTGCAATCATGGTTAGAGTCCAACGCAGGGGGAAGCTAAGTGGGGACGATCGGGTGACACGGCACCCCCCATAATTTTAGAAATCCCAAGTGACGCAATTTTTTTTTAGTACAATTTCTTTTTAGGTGTAGATTTGGCACCCCATAAAAATATGTTACTTGTACATATATTTATAGCTAATGTTTGAACCCAAAACACAATAATTAAATTTGGGCCGAAAGACCCAATTATATTTTTCTTTGATATTGGACTCTTTAAGATTTAATTAAAAAAAAAATAACATCAACAACACTTCTCTTCGTGCGTGTCAGCGTGTGTATCAAAATAAAAAACAAAGTTGAAAAAAGAAAAACTCCACTCCTCTGTGCTGCTATGCACCGCATTGATTGGGGTTAGATTTAATTAAAAAAACATCAACAATTCTATCCTTCTGGCTCGGCAAGGTATACTCTTCTATTTATTTTTTCTTTTAATATGCTTCTTTTTATTATATGTATTGATGTTATGTTGCACCATAGGTGTTTGATTAAAGTACTCAAAGGAAAAAAAAAATAGGCTATTAACTCTTAGAGTTTTAATCTGCAGATCTGGCATCGCTAATATTTTTATCGAGTATAAAATGGGAAAGACACCTAAAATAAATTCGTTCTTTAAGAGAGCTAATGTTTCTCCGACGGAAGAGAATGTTAGTAGTAGTGTTGATCACGTGACAATCGATACGCCTAGTCCTCCAACAAAAATTCAAAGAATCGACACAGTAGAATTTGATATTAATTCGCTAGAGCGTGATCCTGGATTACGTAGAAAAATTTGGGAGTATCCTGTTAATAGGCGTGACGAAGTTCGTAGGGCGTACATAACTCTACATGGTCCAAATCGTCCCGATTTAGGAAAAAAATATCCGTATACTCTTGCATCCGCCGAGGCTCGTCCTCGAAAATTTCAAGCTCCGTGGTTTGCTTTATTTTCGTGGTTGGAATATTCAGTGGCCAAGAACAAGGCTTTCTGTTTTCCTTGTTTCCTTTTTGCGCCTCCGGATGGGTCTAGTTTTGCAGGACATAGTGCATTTGTTGTTGAAGGTTTTGATGGTTGGAGGAAGGTCAATAGCGGGAAAACTTGTTCTTTTCGTTTGCATGAAGGTGTTAATTCCGATTCTTGTCATCGAACCGCTGAACATAAATGGAAGGAAATACAAAACCCAACTCAAAATATTGAAAGGGTGATTGTAAAATTTTCTGCCGAACAAGTTTTTAACAATCGCATTCGCTTAAAAATTTCTATTGACTTGGTTCGAAGATTGGTCTTTCAAGCTATGCCTTTCAGAGGGCATGATGAGAAATCAACATCAAACAACCGTGGTAATTTCCTTGAGTTTTATGATTTATTAGCATCATATAATGAAGAAGCCACCAAAGCATTGATAAATGTTCCAAAGAATGCCACTTACAAGTCGTCTGATATTCAAAAAGAAATTTTACATATCTTTTCTATAAAAGTGAAAGAGGCGATTCGAGAAGAAATTGGACATGCTAAATTCTGCATTATAGTGGACGAAGCTCGAGATGCGTCAAAAAAGGAGCAGATGGCAGTAGTTATAAGATTTGTTGATAAAAATGGTGTTTTACGGGAGCGTTTTTTTGGTATTGTTCATGTTCCCAACACTATGGCAGTGACACTAAAAGATAGCATATGCTCAGTTCTCAATCACCACAATCTCGATATTCGGAATATTCGGGGACAAGGATTTGACGGTGCAAGTAACATGCGGGTTGAGTTTCATGGACTACAAGCTTTGATATTAAGTGATTGCCCATATGCTTATTATGTTCACTGCTTCGCACATCGATTACAATTAGCATTAGTGGCATCAGCAAAAGAAGTGCTTCCAGTCGACCGATTTTTTGCTAAATTGCTTCGGATCGTGAATATTGTTAGTGCATCATGCAAGAGAAATGATGAGTTGAAAGCTGCCCATGCCGATGATATTGCTTTCTTAATTTCCATTGAAGAGCTTGAGACTGGAAGAGGATTAAATCAAATTGGTAATCTGCAACGACCTGGTGATACTCGCTGGAGTTCTCACCTAAAGTCTGTTTCTAGCTTGATAAAAATGTATAGTGCTGCTTGCATGGTTTTACTTAATATTTATGAAGATGGACCTACTTCTCTAAAGGGAGAAGCTCGTTCAACACATAAGGCATTAACTTCCTTTGAATTTGTCTTTATACTTCATCTTATGAAGTCAATGTTAGGAATCACGAATTCTCTTTGTCTAGCTTTGCAATCTAAAACTCAAGACATTCTTAAGGCTACTTCAATGGTTTTATCTACTAAAAGCCTTCTTCAAAATCTTAGAGATGATGAATTCGATGATTTGGTTGCTACCGTCAAACTCTTTTGTGAATCACGCAACATTGATATCCCAAACTTGAATGCAAAATATTCTTCGAGGTATGATCCCACTCGTGATAACTTTTCAGTACTTGACCGCTATAGAGTTGATATTTTCTATCGTGCTATAGATTCTCAAATTCAAGAACTAAATCGTCGCTTTGATGAGCAAGTAATGGAATTGTTAGTTTTTAGTTCTACTTTGAATCCTAATTGTCACTCTTCAATATTCAAAATTGATGATATTTGTCTACTTGTTGACAAATTTTATCCGGAGGACTTTACGGAGTTTGAGAAAAGTAACTTGAAATTGGAACTTCGACATTACGAGAATTGTGTTATTTCTCTTCCTGAATACAAGAATTTATCATCGATTTCCGAGCTTTGTCAATGGTTGGTAGAAACAAAATGGTCTACAACATATCAGCTTGTTTATAGAATTGTGGTTCTCGTGCTTACCCTTCCCGTTTCTACCGCCACCGTAAAAAGATCATTTTCAGCTATGAATATCATCAAAACTAGTATTCGTAATAAAATGGAAGCCGATTATCTTGAAGATTGTATGATGATGTATATTGAGAAAGATATTGCTTCAAAATTTAGCACGGAAACTATCATTGATGCATTTGCGAATGCGAGCAGCCGTCGGGTTCATTTCTTTTGATTTTATCAGGTATCATGTTAGTTATTTGCAATAATTTTTGTGTTTATGCTTTGGTATTTGTTCAACAACACTTAAATGGGGTATATAGATTATGGGTGAGTATGAAAAATTATTATTTTAAGTTGCTTTTTTTTTTTGGTATATTTTGGCACCCCCATTTACACATGCTGGCTTCGCCGCTGAGTCCAAGTACCAGGTTTTCATCCGCTTTTGTTCTTTGGAGATTATATTGTTGTTGAAATTATTTCACTATTATGATGAAAGGCCTTAAGTCGTATGGATTGGTAGCAATCTATTCACCGTTTCTTTTCGTTAAAAATAAAAAAATAATAAAAAATGCAAGTGATAGTCCTAAATAAACCTCTAGGAGGGTGTTGAACTCACGTTGTTGGATCTTTTAATTTTTTTTTTTACTTTATTTTGTTTCATTGCAAGAATATCAACAGTGAACTCCAGTCATCAGAGTCGTAATTTCTTTACACAAAATATCAGTCTTTCGGGTCTTTATAAAGCAGAAAATCATTATCAAATTATACAGACTTAAAACTACTGCATGATTTGCATTGTTAAACAAAAAGGTTTTCAGTCTTTCGGGTCTTTATAAACTGATACTTCATATGACACTCATAGCTTAAAACTTTAGAAAGCACAGATGCGAATTCAAACTATGACATTGATATCTGGAGGGTGGCGTCTTTATACAGTCAGCATAATCTGAATACAGTCTGAGACTCGTAGTTCTGAAGTACGAGTCGAAGTTCTGAAATACGAGTCGTAGTTCTGAAGTACGAGGCTTGAATTTTTTTTTTAAACGGTTGACTTTTCTAAATCAATCTCGTACTTGAGAAGTACGAGTCGTAGTTCTGAAATCAATCTCGTACTTCAGAACTACGACTCGTAATTCAGAAGTACGAGTATCAGACTGAATTCAGATTATCATGATTGTATAAAGACACTACCTATCTGGAGACTTAAAAAAGTAGTTTTTATTTAAATTATCATGACGAAACGAGAAGGTTACATGGAAAATTAGGTGAGAAAACAGAGATCGACTCACACAAAATAGGCAAAATCAACCGAAAAAGATAAGAAAATAGAAGAAGCTAGCACTCAACTATTTCCTCAAAACACAATACCATAAACTTCATGCAGTAGTAAAGGCGAGGATTTGTGGGTATTAATAATACACACAAAAAAAGGTTTGGTTCTTAAACTTAAAAAAAAAAAAAGGTCGTGACCCTACATATGTCGTGTTCATAATATCACTCGAATTGTGGAGATGGGGTTGCCATAAGAGGAACCTTTTGGTGGATTGTGATGCCTGGGCATTCGGTCATATCAAGATCTTCCCCTTTTGCTCCATTGGGCAGTTTCCAATTAAACCTGTGCACAACATTCGCTAGTGCAAGCTCATTAAGTGACATGCCAAATGAAATTCCTGGGCAACTCCTTCTACCCGATCCGAAAGGAAGAAATTGAAAGTCCTGGCCATTTAAATCTCTAGGACAGTTTAGAAACCTCTCGGGCTTAAACTTCTCCGGATCATCCCATAGTAAAGGGTCTCTTGCTAGTGCATGCGCATTAACTATAACTATCGACCCTGCAGGGATGTCGTAACCCATCACTTTTACATCTTTGGTTGATTTCCGCGGAGCAAGAGTTGGCAGTGGAAGGTGATGACGTAAAGTTTCTCTCAATACCGCCTTCAAGTAAGGCATTTTCTCTAAATCATCCTCATTTACATCAACTTTTCCTTTTGCAACGCTTCTAACTTCATCTTGCAATTTCTTCATAACGCTTGTGTGTCTCAAGCATTCGGTCATTGCCCATTCTAAATGGGTGGCGGCGGTATCGGTTCCACCAGCAAACATATCCTATAAGAGATTTAAACAATATAATAGAATAAAAAGCAAAGTTATGTTGTATAGCAGAAAAAACACCAAATTTATTAATTAATGTAGCGAAGCTATGAAAGAAGAACCAACTTGAAGTGTTAGTTAATAAGGCTATAGTATATGAGGATTACGAAAACTTGGTGTTCTTCTCTATGTAATACTCGTATAACTAAGTTTACTCATTAAAATATTAAATCAAACTAGCATATATTCTATCTTTAGGATGTCATGGTAAAACCGTTTCGATTATTATCATATGAATAATGAATTTAAGTAGAATAATTTACCAAGGTAATAGCCTTGATACTGTCTTTTCCTAGCAACTCAGGAGCCTCTTGTTGCTTGTAAATCCGAATCAAATTATCAATAAAAGCCTCTCCAGTTTCCTCCATATAGCTTTCTCGATTGTTCTTTGTTTTCTCGTATCTAGCTAACCGCTCTTCCACCACTCCATCCAAGAAATCATCAAGCTCTTTCCAGACCATTCGTGTAAAAGAATTTTTTCCATTTATTCGATTTATCCAAGCAAGCCTAGGAAGAAAATCCTCTACACTCGCCATCCCCATCAAGGAAAAAAAATCGAGCCAAAGTTGCCTAAATCTTCTCCCATTCTCCCCATCTTCGTACTTTCTACCTAACGTGGCCCTACAAACCACGTTTTTACTTAGCAAAGAAAACATTTGGCTCAAGTTAACTGCCTTAGAGAAACCACATGACTGATCTTTCATCATCTCCATTATCAAAATGGTTTCTTCTTCTCTTACGGATCGAAATGACCAAACTCGTTTATTACTCAACAACTGTAGTTTAGCAATGCCTTTCACTTGTCGCCAGTACTCTCCGTAGGGGGCTGTGGTTATACTTTTCATGTTATAAAGGAGTTTCTTGAAAATCTCAAAATCAGGCCTGTTTGCGAAAACTAAGTCGTGTGTTTGCATTACTTCACGTGCTCCATCAGGGCACGAGATGACATAGGTCGGTGTACTGCCTAGTTTGAGAAACATGATGGGTCCATAGCGTTGAGATAGTTTTTGCAATGAGAGGTGAGGGAATGTGCCTAGTTGGTGTAGATTGCCTATTAGTGGAAGCTTTGGTGGTGATGGTGGGAGTTTTTTTTCGATTTTTCGGGTTGTTGTAGGATTTCCATTTCATGAAGATTGAAGTTAAAAACAAGAGGACGATAATTGAAATATAGGAGGGTTTTGCCAAGGTCTGTGCTAGCTCTGGGAGTAGAAGGAAAATTGGCATCTCCATTTTCATTTTCTTTTTCTTTCAAGTGTGGTGAGTTGGTGACAATGGATGTGCATTCAATATATATAGGAGTAGCTCATAATGACCAGTATTTTAAAAAAGGGGTATCATTAACCTAATTAATGTTTTTTCGATAGATACGCTAAAACCAATAATAACATAGTATTAAAGCACTTTGTCGATGTGAAAAAAATTACCTAAAAATATACTAATTTACTCTTATATATATTTTAACTATTTATGTTAATTATATAATTACCTAAAAATATCCCATGCTTCTTTGGCAGTTTCACAGTGAGAGATATACCTGAACACACTGAGAGTTACACCAGCAAAGATCAAGTTTATGGCTATTGAGTTGGCACTTGATTTTATGTCTTCATCAGCAGACCATTTGTCTTCAGGTATATAAACCAGTTCACCTTCACCATCACTGGCAGTTGGAGCCTCCCATCCATACATCACAGCTTTCCATGCATGTTCATTTTGCTGTTTAATGAAGGACCTCATTCTGATTTTCCATACTCCATAGTTTACTCCTCCTTCAAGCAATGGAGGTTTGTTGAAAGCGTTTCCTTCCCTCATTAAGTCCATATTCACTAGAAATATTATATTAATTAATGATTCATCAATGGCTTTGATCATTGTTTGTTAAATTAAGGCATGATTTACCAATCAATTTTGATCATTTTTTCTATAACTAATTGCATTTTACAAACCTTGAGATAGCAACTAAGAGAAATATTAGGTGTATATTTGAAATTCATATCCGCTGTTCTAGATGCATTTTTGCAGTAAGGTTCCAAGTGAGGTTGCAACCACAGTTGGAACCAAGTGTATTAATGGACAGAACTGTGTAAAGTTAAATGTACTTGAAATAATTCACACGCACATTTAACAACGGAGTTCACCTAACTAGGCTACGTCTCCGGACCACTTACCCAGATTATGATATTATAAAAAGCTTACAATATAGGATTCAAGTCTTAATGAAAAACTCTTAGACTCGCTCTAGGTTTTTCTGCATATCTCTATATTGCTCCTACTTTCATAACTATCAATTATAAATCAATGGCATCCCACCATTGTTTTCTTTTGAAAGCTCTTAGTGTATTCTCTCTAGAATGAGTTCTTTATAATTTAGAACACACACCTTTTACAAGCTAAGTTATCAACTATATATACAAGTAAAATAATCTTCTTTCTTTAAGATCTTGAAGATTGCTTTTGACTTGTTTTGATTGGCTTCAATCTTTCCAAACATTACGTGATTCTCCAGCGTGGATTGACTCCAATCATCATTGGTTAATACCTGTTTAATAACAAGCTTGAAAGTAGGAGTTAGTCTTTTCCTTTAACTAGGAAACATATAAAGATAATATCTTTTAGAGATAATATCTTTCCATATATATATGAAACACTTAACTCCATATTACATTCAATCTTTAAACGAATCATACTGAATATAGATAAGGAACAAAGATTGAAACATGTGATAAGGACAAGCATAAGAATAGAGATATATATATTAAAAGGAAACATAACCTTATAAACTAATCTCTTTATATCTTTTAGAAAACATCTTTCCTTAACACTTAGATATTCTCAATAAACACATATTAAACCTTTAAGAACATATGAGAATATATTCTGCATACTTTAAAACAAATGATTAACAATTAAAGAGTAGTAATGCAGAATTACAGAACTTGACAGAATTCTGCTTAACAGCAGGTTGGAACTGTGGTTGCAACTGAGGTTGCAACTGGTACTTGAAACCACCAACGCTGTCTAAGCAGGTTGTAACTGAGGTTGCAACTGTTACTTGAAACCTAACACTACTGTCTTAGTAGGTTGTAACTGAGGTTGCAACTGGTACTTGAAACATGTCAATACTGTCTAAGTTCTTAACAAACAGTTATGATTATTTAGTAAAAACCAATAGACAACAAATAATATTTAGACCAGAAATATGGTCCTAACAATCTCCCCCTTTGTCATTGGTTTTGACAAATCATCTAAGTTTATAGATCATCCAATCACCTGCAAATTTAATTTTAGCACAGTCTTATACTGTATATCTGTTTAAGCTCCACCTGTAAGTTAGAATTGCAAGCATCAAATAGGCACAAACTATATCCATTCACAGATTCAATTCTAAAGACAAGCATACGTCAAAATGGAAATTGCAGAACTTTAAGGCCAAACCATGGCACAACATTGTCTTAGTACAGCAATTGTTATTGAAATTAAAGCTAGCAACATAAAGTCTTGGAATTAATACTGAGCAATAAACAGAACAGAACATAAACATAAACTAAACATAAACTAAACATAAACTTCACTTCACTCCCCCTATTTGTCAGAACCTTGACAAACTAGTCACTTGGTATGTCTGTAAATGGTGCTTTTTCTCTGAGAGGATTGTCTCTGACTACTTCTTCATCTTCTTCCATGTCTTCATCACTGCTTATGGAAAAACCATCATTGCTGTGCGTAGCATCACTATCCCCATCATCATCCTCACTCTCTATTAGATTTACAAGCAGCTTCTTGATCTGATAATCATCAACATCCAGTTCAGCTCTCCTTTCCTGATTATAAGCCAGCTTTTGTGTCAAGTACCATCTTATACCTTTCTTCTTTTCTGAAGGAGCACTAGAGGTCTCCTTTGCACTACAGGTCTCCTTCTCCTTTCCTTTGTCTCCAGAAATATCATTGACATGCCCTTCTTTTAGCAGTTTTGCAGAAATATACAGGGCAGAGGGACAATTTGTGATTGGTTCATTAGAGAGATTGATAGGGGAATTGACAGTCATAGAAGAGACTTGGCTTAGAATAAGACTAGTGATTAGGCAGGGGAATGGAAATAGAATGGATGGAGAATTTGAATCACTGAAATCTCTTATTAGATTGAAGACATGATGGCCAAAGTTAATGGGTAGTGAAGACATGATTTTGTACAGAAAGATGGCCATATCTTTGTTAACTTTGGAAGGTTGTTTGGTAGGAGTCCAGTTAAACCTAGCAATTTTGTGCAATACAGCAGCACATAATGTGAGAGAGGATGTTTTGATGGAATTGCCATCAAATCTGTTGTTCTTTCCAGTTAAAACCAGACCTATGACTTCCATGTCATAATCAATATTTTCAGCAGAAGGATTGGGGGCATTCAGGAATTCATTAATAAGCTTTGGGGTAAAATCTAAAGTAACGCCGCTCAAATATACTCTCCCATAAGCATGGTTTTCCTCATCAAACACAATGCTACTTAGATTAGCATAAAATTCTTTAACAACAGCAGGGAAATAAGAATCAGCATATGTAACAGTTTTTTCTAAGCCAACAGTAGATAACAACTTTTCAACATACACCTGTATGTGAGGATAACTAACCAAATTAAGCCTTCTTTCACAATGAATTTCTCTACTAGCAAAAGCTCTAAACCTCCTATACATTCTCCTACTCCAGAATCTAGGATCAACTGTATTAAACTTAGGAGTATAATCAAACTTAGCAATAATAGGATCATTATCATAATTTCTCCTAGCACGTTTTTTTGACCTCTGTTTCTTAGAGGAGGAAGTCTCACTTACCTTAGCTTTTGAACCTGGACTGGTTGGAGATTTATTCATGAAATCTCTTAGGGTGCAGTCATCATCAATGTTCAGGTTGGGGTTTTTAGAAGGGTTAGAAGACATGGTTTCAACTGATGGTTGGAACTGGACTTGGAACTACGCTGTTTTGGGTTTTCAGAAACTTAGGGTTTTAAAGAGAGAGAGATAGATTCTGATAATTGTGATTAATTTGGGATAGTAAAATAAAAGTTTGTATAAATAGCAATAAAGTCCATATCTTTTTGTAATTGGAAAGAGATACATGCAAATCAATTATGAAACAGATTTTGCTAAAATCATGGAAACTTCTTAGCAACAGTTTTTAAAACCTTAATGCACAAAAACATCACGAAGGAAAGAGTTTAGTGTTAGATAAATCCAACAATTAATACAGATAAACATTTCTTTTGAAAACAGATTGATCCAAAATTTGAAAATTCAAGAGTTGAAGCTTTTAAGGAAATTTGACTTGATTCAAGATAAAGATAGCAATTTAAAAGATATTTAAGCTTTTGGAAAACAACATCTAGAAATTTACTCAAGAAAATATGTTTATCATTGAATAACTCTAATAAGAATTAGATTTTAGGAGCTTATATTGAGCAAATCCGCTTTTATTTCTACACAAAAACTAGTTTGATGACCTCAGCAAGGAAAGAGTATAAGTGATGTCAAAAATAACAAGACTTTGTCTTGGCTGTTACATTACAGACTGAGGTTTCAACTGATATTGCAACTGTACTTGCAACCAGCTACTTTGAGCATGAGGTTTCAACTGATGTTGCAACTGTACTTGCAACATGCTTCTTTGAGCATGAGGTTTCAACTGATGTTGCAACTGAACTTGCAACCAGCATATAGAAAATTTGCACTTTGTGCTTGCAACTCTATTACCAGAGAGGTTTTAAAGACAAATTACCTCACATCTGTTTTTGAGACACCAAAAAGCGGCTTTTTCAAAACAAAAACATCATAGCTCAATCAAGACTTAACCTTAGAAATAAAAATTATTGAAGGTACTCAGCACAGACATATTTAGCAAGAATATTCAACTAGATTGATAATGACATACCCCTATGTCACTTATTAATGATTCAAACTTGTTTGTATCAAGGGGCTTTGTGAAAATATCTGCTAATTGTCTTTCAGTTGAAACATGTTCTAAAATTAAGCTCTTTTCTTCAACCAGTTCTCTAATAAAATGATGCCTTAGATCAATATGTTTAGTTTTGGAATGTTGAACTGGATTTTTAGCTAAATCTATAGCACTTTTGTTATCACAAAACAAAGTTAATATTTCTTGTTTAACATTATAATCAGTTAACATCTGTTTCATCCAAATTAGTTGAGTGCATCCACTTTCAGCTGCAACATATTCTGCCTCAGCAGTAGATAAAGAGATGCAATTTTGCTTTTTACTAAACCAAGAAACAAGGTTGTTTCCAAAATAAAAACAACCACCAGAAGTACTCTTTCTATCATCTATGTTTCCTGCCCAATCTGCATCACAGTAGCCACTTAGAAAATGGTTTGTATCTTTAGAATACCATAGGCCTAGGTGAAGTGTTCCTTTTACATACCTTAGAATTCTTTTAACAGCTAGAAGATGAGGTTCTAAAGGATTTGCCTGATATCTGGCACAAACTCCTACACTTAAGCAAAGGTCTGGTCTACTAGCAGTTAGATACAGCAGACTTCCAATCATGGATCTATAAAGACTGGGACAGACACTTTTACCTTTATCATTTTTAGACAGTTTAAGAGTGGTACTCATAGGGGTTCTCTTCTCTTTACTCTCACTCAGACCAAACTTTTTAACAAGATTGTCTGCATACTTACTCTGACATAGAAAAATGTCTTTTTCATTCTGTTTAACTTGCAATCCTAGAAAGTAAGTTAGTTCACCTCCACCACTCATTTCAAATTCATTCTTCATATCAGAAATGAATTCTTCTATCCTTTTATTAGAAGTAGAGCCAAAAACAATGTCATCGACATAGATTTGAGCAATTATTATGTCCTTTGTGGTTTTCTTAGTAAACAGAGTTTTATCAACTCCCCCTCTGTTAAAACCTTTTTCAATCAAGTACTTGGTTAATCTATCATACCAAGCTCTAGGAGCTTCTTTTAGACCATACAAGGCCTTTTTCAACAAATAGACATTTTCAGGAAAGTTAGGATCTTCAAATTCCTTAGGTTGATAGACATAAACTTCTTCATTAATCACACCATTCATAAAAGCACTCTTTATGTCAAGTTGAAACAGTTTAAAATCATACAGACATGCAAGAGAAAGTAGCATTCTAATGGATTCAATTCTAGCTACTGGAGCAAAGGTTTCATCAAAATCAATTCCCTCAATCTGTGTATAACCCTGAGCTACCAACCTAGCTTTATTTCTGATAATAACTCCATCTTCATTACTTTTATTTCTAAAGATCCATTTAGTCCCTATAATATTTTTATTAGAAGGTCTGGGTACTAAAGTCCATACATCATTCCTTTCAAATTGGGACAATTCATCTTGCATAGCTAAGATCCATTCACTATCTTCTAAAGCCTCTTTTATGTTCTTAGGTTCTAACTGAGAAAGATAACAAGCAAAATGAACAACATTATTTCTCTTACCTCTGGTTTTCATACCTGAGGTAACTTCTCCTATGACATTGTCAAGACAGTGGTTTTTCTGAGTCCTTACATAGCGTGGCTTGCTTGTAGTTGGGATAGTAGATCCTCCATCTTCTTCTTCAGATTCTGTTGAATTCTAGGTTTCAACTTCAGTTTCAACCTCAATTCCAACCTCAGTTGTAACTTCAGTTGCAACTGGACTTCCAACCACTATGGGACTTCCTGTTTGTTGAGTTTCTTCTTTCTCTTTTTCTGCAATCTCAGGCTGTTCATCATCACCTGTAATCTCATCAACATTTTTTAGGTCATCAAATATCACATTATATGACTCCATGACACAATTTGTTCTTTGATTAAAGACTCTAAAAGCTCTACATTCTGAGCATAGCCAAGAAAGATCCATTTATCACTTTTAGAATCAAATTTACCAAGATGCTCTCTATCTCTGAGAATGTAACAGACACACCCAAAGACTTGAAAGTACTTAACATTGGGTTTTCTACCTTTCCATATTTCATAAGATGTCATGGAAGTGCCTTTAGTAATGTAAACTCTATTAACTATATGACAGGCAGTATTAACAGTTTCAGCCCAAAATCTGTATTCTCTCTAGAATGAGTTCTTTATAATTTAGAACACACCTTTTACAAGCTAAGTTATCAACTATATATACAAGTAAAATAATCTTCTTTCTTTAAGATCTTGAAGATTGTTTTTGACTTGTTTTGATTGGCTTCAATCTTTCCAAACATTACGTGATTCTCCAGCGTGGATTGACTCCAATCATCATTGGTTAATACCTGTTTAATAACAAGCTTGAAAGTAGGAGTTAGTCTTTTCCTTTAACTAGGAAACATATAAAGATAATATCTTTTAGAGATAATATCTTTCCATATATATATGAAACACTTAACTCCATATTACATTCAATCTTTAAACGAATCATACTGAATATAGATAAGGAACAAAGATTGAAACATGTGATAAGGACAAGCATAAGAATAGAGATATATATTAAAAGGAAACATAACCTTATAAACTAATCTCTTTATATCTTTTAGAAAACATCTTTCCTTAACACTTAGATATTCTCAATAAACACATATTAAACCTTTAAGAACATATGAGAATATATCCTGCATACTTTAAAACAAATGATTAACAATTAAAGAGTAGTAATGCAGAATTACAGAACTTGACAGAATTCTGCTTAACAGCAGGTTGGAACTGTGGTTGCAACTGAGGTTGCAACTGGTACTTGAAACCACCAACGCTGTCTAAGCAGTTTGTAACTGAGGTTGCAACTGGTACTTGAAACCTAACACTACTGTCTTAGTAGGTTGTAACTGAGGTTGCAACTGGTACTTGAAACCTGTCAATACTGTCTAAGTTCTTAACAAACAGTTATGATTATTTAGTAAAAACCAATAGACAGCAAATAATATTTAGACCAGAAATATGGTTCTAACAATATTTTTAAACAAAGTTTTAGATGGACATTAATAAATCGATACCGACGAATCGACCCCGTCCATTGGACGGGGCTTCTATGCTAGTGATATTAAAAGGACCAGTCCGTCACATCGGTCAAATTGTCCCAAATTGTTGAAACCATGATTTAACGTGAGTAAAAAAACATGCGCATAACTTTAAATTTAGTATAAGAACTAGGGAGAATAATTGATTATTACATAAAAACGTATTTAATTTTTAAAATTTCGAATTTTCAAGTATTTTTTAATATTTAATACATATAATATTGTAGCATCATCAATTATTAAAGTTAGAAAATAAAGAGTAAAAAAGAAGTAGAATCATGTAGTATATGTACTAATCTTTAAAAGTGTTTTAAGGTCCGAGTTTTTGATAATTAAATACCACTTGTATGTACATTTTCATCCTTTTGTAATTAAATCTTATCTTGTGAGGCTGTGAGTATTGAGAAAGACATGAGTCAAAACAAAAACAAATAAGCTAAGTGGTCATATAAATTAAGATTTGTTGTCCATAATGTCGGGAATATTTGGTGAATTGGTCCTATATATAATGATAAACAAGCACTATTTATAATTTCAAAAGGCAGATGGTTATTAAAGGTGTTAATAATATACAATGATCGAATCTCTTACACAGGTGGTTTTTGCCAACTAAAAAATGAATGAAATATTGTTTGATCACAATCTGTAATATAGATAAAATATTAACTCTTATTAGGAATATGTAAGAGATCGAATCGAGCCCTAAGATGGGCAGAAGATGCTTTTATGAATTCCTAATCACATGTCGTTTAAGGATTAGTATTTCGTTAAAAAGTTACGTTTTAGGTTGTTAAGATTGATTTTTTTAACAAATTGTACAAATGGAACACAATTATGTAAATGGTTGGTGTTGGTAATGTACCGTACCACTATCCTAACTATAAACATGCCATACTTGTTGTATACCTGAGATTTGGTCCGATAATGATATGAAATTTAGCATAGGCTCATAGCGTGTATGCCTGGTAGTCTTTTGGGAAGGTGATAAATTGCAGCTGCTAAAATTTGTTATGGTGCTTGTGAGATATCAATCCGATATATATAGCTTGAATTCAACCTAAATAAAGTTACATTTTGAGTTTTCTGAAGATTGCAATCCAAATCTAACCCTTAACCTATGCCTCGGTTAGCATTCGCCATTTTTAAGAAGTAATCTTATGTTATCGTTTAGGTAGGCATTGTTTAGATAACACTTCAGTTCTATAGATATTGCATTAACTCAACTTCGAAAATATTATAATTCATCGCCTGATGATATTCATGACTAATTAAAATGTTGTAGAGAAAGATTCATTAACAGAGTAGTTATTCAAACTTAAGTTTTATTTGAAAAATGAAATGATTACCTTGAAATGGAAGACGAACGAGCACCAAGCTGCACCGTTATCCCTTTCTGAATCGCAAAACTAATTCTTTTAAAAACAAATAGAACAAGAGAAAGTGACAAAGGTATTGAAAGAGCTCTCTCTCTAACTCTTTTGATGTCCGAAAAGGACTGAAATTGTTCAATTTAACATAATCTTAACCATCATAGCAAAAATCGACTCTAATCCTCAGAGATTTTAACAATCGCTTTCCCAATATTTTTGCCTTGGAATAGTCCCATAAAAGCACTGAGAATATTGTCGAACCCACATATAGGATATCCTCAAGCACCTTAATTTGTCCGCTTCTGAGGTAATCAGCCATCAATGTTATAAATTTTCCGTATTCACTAAGATAATCAACATCTAAGAACCCTTGAATGTTAATCCTCTTGTATACAATTTTAACCATATCGGGTGCAGCTCTTTTTATAGCATTAGTATATTCAGATATAATACCACAAATTGCAATTCTACCGAAATGATTCATGTTGGTATATTGGCCTACAATACTTCCTACAGAACCAGAAGCTGCAGATACAAATACTTTTTCTCCTTTTCTCGGCTTACAAACGTCGAAAAATCCCCCATATGCTGCAATATTTTCACTGATGGTGAAAATCTCTTAATTAGTATATTTCCTCACCATCAAACATTAGTATATCAATGATTCAGTCACTTTCATGTTTAATGCCAGAGTCACTACAACAAATTGTCAGGATCGATACCATCATGATATGCTCAGGGGCGGCCCGAAGTTCTATGAGGCCCGTGCAAATGTTCAAAAAAGGCCTCATTTTTATTACTTGTGTTAAAATATTTATAATTTACATACAATAAAAAACAAAATTTGAAAAATGTTACTTTCTTGAAACACTAAAAGTCTAAAATATGTGTTAAAATATGTTAAATGTTAAAAGTCGTAATTTTTTACAAAGCGTTTTCCCCCCTTCTTTTATTTGATTATTGTTTTCTACCTGTTTGTAATCTCCATTTTAAACTATTTCTTTTTATTTATCCAGAATGGAGAAAATTAAAGGGTGTGAAATGTTGAGGTATATGGAAAAATTCAGTTGGTTTTGGAAGGGATTTATAGGTGCCTTGACTATATATTACTGTATCTTGTAAGGAACATGACTGGACAACTTTTTAGCGTTACTAAATAGCAATATATTAAAAACCTGATCTCAAAAGATGCTGATACTCGGAAAACTCAAAAACTCAAAAAGACATTGTTCAACTTTAACGTAAAGTTCGAAAATGTCAAAAAACAGAGTTTTCACGCGTCAATGCTCCCAAAATACGCGTTAGAGCTCAAAAAGATTAAGATTTAGTTAAGAAAAAAAAATATTCTCACAAAAATATATGTAGTCTCACAAATTGGTACAAACACAAGATCAAATCGATCGCTCGTTGTTATATTAAACATACCACATGATTTAACTATGATAATATAAGTTATTCATAACGTTTTCGACCAATTATTTTCATATATTCTATACTTATTGAGCATAAATATGTGTTTACGTTTTTTTAGTAAATATTACGCTTTTGACGTCAGAATTTACGATTCGATAAATCTCTCCTAAAAACGCTTCAACGACGATTTGATATTTTAAAACATTGCTAAATACTAATAATTAAATTAACTGCCTCTTCATTTAGGAGATTAGTTAGTGGGTCTTTTATAACATATTTTGGGTGAACAAGCTAAAATTTTGAGTATGACAAATTTTGTCTAATTTTTTTTTATAAATAATGCCAAATAGGTATCACTTTTGAACTTATATTACTCTTATTTACCTTCATAAGTTCATATTCCATATATGTATCACTTTTTAATATTTACTTTATTTACCAAAACGTCATACACATATTTCACAAAAAATGGAAAAAAAAAACACATAAAATTATATAAATCGCAAAAAATCTCAAAATAAATGAAAAAAAATAACAAAAAATTGGAAAAATTTTAAAAATGTATTTTTATAAAATAAATAACAAAAATTATAAAAATGAAAGAAATCAAACAAAAAAATGATTTTTTTAAAAAAATCACAAAAAATGAAAAAAAATCACTAAGAAAAAAAAATCACAAAAAAATTATAAAAAATGAAAAAATCACAAAAAATCACAAATTTTTTTAAATTTTTTTAAAAAATCACAAAAAATGAAAAAAATGAAAAAAATCACAAAATATTATAAAAAATGAAAAAAATCACATAAAATTATAAAAAATGAAAAAAATCACAAAAAATTAAAAAAAATTAAAAAAATCACCAAAAATTATAAAAATCACAATTTTTTTTATTAAATATCATAAAAAATGTCAATATACCATTTTTTACACCGAAAAAGCGTTTTTTCATAAAAAATCACTTTTTCATAAAAAATCACTTTTTCATAAAAAAAACACTTTTTCCATAAAAAAAACACTTTTTCATCAAAAAGTGAATTTTATGTATTTAACTCTCGTTTGACTCATTTCAATACTTGTTAAAGTTTGAATTGCGTTTTTAGAAACTAATTTTAGTGACTAATTTTAGATCCGTAAGCTCAAATTGGTAAGAATGCTTGCACCCAACACCAATGATCAAAATGTTGGTGGTTCGAATCCACCAAGTTTTTTTTTAACTTTAAAGTAAAATATATGCATTTTTTGTACTGTACTATATGCTCTTTTATTGAACTGTATGCACTTTCGACTGTACTGGATGCACTTTCGACTGAATTAGATGCACTTTCAGCTGAACTATATGCACTTTCTGCTGAACCAGATGCATTTTTAGCTGAACCAGATGCAACTTTTACAAAACTATATGCATTTTTATTGAACTATATGTACTTTTGGCTGAACCACATGCACTTTCAGCTAAACCATATGCACTTATAGCTAAAGCAGATGCACTTTTAGATAAATGAGATGCATTTTTGACAGGCACAGTTTCCATCACTTCTCAATTTCAAATTCATGATCTAAATATAACATCATGGTTGACTTAAGAGTGGTTTTGGCTTTTAATTTATTTGGTCATTGTTTTGATTGTTTTGCAGCTAGTGAAGGACTACGAAGCATGGGACTCCGGGGATACATCAAGGCAGCCACTCGGAACCGGTGAACTATAGAATTTGAAAAAAAATGATATTCCCTTCAACTCACCTATCCCTTTTCTCTAGTTACGTTCTTGTAACCTGAACAAAGAAGATAAGTTTATTGCTACAAACTAGATTCCTTTAATAGAGGATAGTGAAGAAATGAATTTACCCTATGATGTTTTGCCCAAGTTATTGCACTTTGGAGAATTTGCCTTGAATTTCAGTATAGAAAACCCAAATACGTTGGAGATAGAAGGTAGTTCTAAAGCAAATAGAGAAAAGGAAACCAATGAGCTATTAGGGACACCTCTATTACTCGAAACTGCAACGCAGACAATCATAAATGATGGCGACCTAGTTGTAGACCTTTACTCATCCAAGTAACCAAAAGTGGATGAAGAAGAAGAGAAAAAGAGAAAACAAGCCAAAAAATGAAATGATTTAAAATACAGAGTGAAGATAGAAAAATTAAAGCGCATCGGTATAATGCCAAAAACATGTAAAAATCAATTAACGATTACTATGATCCATATGATTATAGGGATCATGTCAGCTGCTAATAATTTATATTCGTATTGAAAAAAAGTTATTTTCTAACCTATAAGATTTTGAATAAAAGGGTCTATAGAATGGATAAATTATTGTCATGGCTGAATCACAAATATATCTATTGGTGGTCGGATTCAAGATCAACAATAGCTTCTTTTTTTTTCGAGAAAATGAAGGGCTCTATTTCTCTTTTATATGGAGTTTGATCGTAAGGACAGATGGAATAAAAGAAACAGTCGAGATTTGTAAGTTTGATCAATTAGTAAAGAGGGCTTGATCTTTATTGTTTATTTCTTTTGGCCACCAAGTTCTAATTTTCTCTGTTTTTACTTTTTATATATTGATTTCCTACGTAATAAGTCCAATTAAACTTCAACCCTTTATTAAAAAAAAAAACCAGCTTCCTTTAAAACTTTTGTAATTCGAAAAGCAAATTTCAGCATTGTTGTCATCCTCTGTAGGACTGTATTTGCTTGCTTGTATTCCATGTTATAATATGTTAATCATGGTCACTGAAACTTTTAATAAATTTACCCGATTTTGTGCCATAAAAGTAAAAAGTACACTTTGATTTTAATTGTTCTGACTATTTGTAACTATGGCTTGTTTGTTAGAAATTTTTAAACTCACATTTTTGTTTTTGGCTTAGCAGCCAAGCTAAGCCAAAAATGTAAAATCCCGTATTATTTTATATATTGTTCTTAATAGTTTTACACATTGCTAGTAATTTTTAACTTTAAGAGTAACCTTATAATTCATGTTCAAAATACAATATGACAACCATGCTATAATAACAATTAATGTGTAGGAACTGTCTAACGTTTTGTTTTCTAAATTTAGTGTAATACTCATTACTACATTAAATTAAAATGCATTAGGTCACATATGATCTATACTACGTATTAATTCTAGATGTTACATATTCATTAATTAGCCACATTCACTCATAGAGAGTTACATACATATGGTATTAGAATGAAAATGTTACGTGTGATACTATAGAGTTTTGTAATAGGAAGAGTATTAGTAACATAAATTTTAATGATGCATTAACTATTGTATTAAACTCGTCTGTTCACTTTTCCGTAACCGTTTAAATGGCTGTATATAATACAAAACCTTTTACATATTCATATGTCTACACTATATATTGTACATTAAACATACATATATAAGTGTCATATGGAAATTTACACCATATCACTTATGAGTAGTTCATTTGTTTGCTATATATATATATATATATATACACACACTGTAGATAGAGTAGAAATATAAAAGGGATTTTTTCTTTTTACAACACAAAGAGAGGAGGCACGGGTATATTAGAGAAATAATTTTGGTCCTGGTACTATACATGGTGGTTAAGAAATATTTCGATTCTTCCGGTTTCGTATATACGTGAGTGGTTTTTCTTACTTACTATTATAAAATCCCATTGCATTTTTAATAAATATTTGCATGTTGAAATTATATTTTAAAGGTATCAAAATTATATATGTATATATATATATCATTGCAAAGTTACAAGTTCAAAAGAGCAATGTTATTTGTGTACGTTGATAAACGTAAAGAAGTGAAATGTTTATATACGTTGATGAACGTATAAGATTTTGAAAGAAAGCTGTTTATTTTATTTTTGTGATCACTATGGTATTATATTTAAGATCTAAGTTGAGAAAAAGAAATGATATAAACATATTTGAGAAGTACCGGTACAATTAAAGAGACCTATAGAGTCCACGTAGGATTGGGAAGTCCAATCATAGAAAAGATATTCGGGAAGTGTGAATACAATGAATAAAAGAGACCTATAGAGTCTACCTAGGATTGAGAAGTCCAATCTAGATAAATATCTAATTTATATTATCGTATTGATCACACCACTAAAATGTTTAAGAAGATTATTTAAATTCTACTACAATTTTATTTATATTCATGTTTTGGGAATTTTGTTGAAAATAAAAATATTGTTTTTTTTGAAGAAAACGACAATATGGAAAACCTATTTCCGACCCTATATATTATATTGCAAGGTTTATCACTCACTAAGCTCGTTTAGCTTACCCCTCGATTTTATAACCTTTTCAGGTACTTAGAGTCGAAACCAAGTTAGTCGGGACCAGACAGACTTCATAAAAGTTTAAGTTAGTTTTCTGCTGTAATGTAATTTTGGTCTAGCTTGTAAGAGATTAAGTTTATTTGTAAGGAATATAATTTTTGATGTTACAATTAATGTAGTTTTTGATAGAAATTTGAGTTGATAAATGAGCTATTTATGTATTGTTTTATAATTATTCTTTTAGGCTTTGTTTAGCACGTACCGCCACACGTGTTATTCATCCGTGTGACACCCATCGGGTCTGGAATGTTACAAAAAAACTACCCATAATTTTTTCTCAGACTCGGATAAATTAAACCGGTTTAATGTGCTTTTATATCAATAATTCACATGTTCCCTACCGGTGATGAATGACCCAAATCAACTCAATTTCAAATTGTAGAAAAAACAAAATAAAATAAGCATTAAGTTGACTCATGAATTATCAATGAATTATATTATTTGAATTTTTCTTTCAACATCAATTAGGTGAACCAATATGATGTTCTAGACATATTTAGGTGCTTATACAGTTCATTTCACCTGAAAAGTTAGTCCAAGTATTTGTACTTAATTTTGTTGTTAGAACAAACTACGATAGAATCTCTATAAAATAATACTCGATAAATTAATAAATTTTCTAAAATAATATTTTTTCGGTCCCGATCGACTTGCATTAATGTAAAAAATCATCAATTTCGATAAATTAATAAGATAATAAATTTTTGAAAGATTCTTATATAAATATTTGGTTCAAATAAAATCATAATTTAATAAATCTTCAAAATGACAAACATATACTAAAACGAGTTATTGAAATATAACTCTATAGTCATTTGATTTTTTTTAAAATTTAAATCTAATTGGATCTATCTCTAACTTTTCTTATTGCGTCAAAAAACTCTTGTGTTGTGTTGTGTTGGACTGCATAAAAAATTTATGAAGTTCCTATACGCAATTTGTTGGCCCGTAAGCGGCTAAATTTTAAAGTGGGAGTGAATAAGTTTTACGTATAATTTTCTCGGAATTAAAATCTAAAGCAAATAACAATCCAACTAGAGTCAAATTAAGAGTAAATGCAAATAAAGATAGGAATAATCGACTAAATTACTTTACTCTAACAATAATAAGTAATGAAAGCAAATATGTAAAATAAAGAGTAGGGAAAGAAATTGATACACGATTTATAGAGATTCGGCAAACCCGTCTACGTCCTCTCCCCGGAATTAACTTTACCGGGTATTATCACTGTAATTTTCTTTTTCAGATTACAAACTAACGAGTTAATTCGCGAATTAAACTTGCCCTCACTCTATAAGTAACGCAAATGAAAAAAGCTAAAACTTTTAAGTCAGCACTTGCTTACAAAACCTCTACTTGGCCACTCGCTCACAAATAAGTTTTGGTGTTTATATGATTATATTACACTCAAAAATTTATATGATTACAAGTGAGAATTGTGTATTATAAATTATTTTCTTGCTTTGATCTTGTATGAATTGCTATAGAGATTGAGTGTGTGATTGGTGAGTTTTGGTGAAGAATTTGGGGTGTTTTGTAGACCCAAAATACCAATTGGTCTATAAGTTACCATTTTAAGTTGTTGGCTGTTTTATCTATTGGGTAATGGACATAATTAAATAAAGAAAAAATGGCTTAATTCAAAACAGCAAATTTTTGATCGGTCGAACTCCATTTTTGACATGTCGGAAAATCTGGAGAGTTTATTGCCCAACTTTTACACTTTTCGATTGGTACTTCGACATGTTGGATATTTTTCGACATATCTAAAAATCTGGCAATTTGATTTTTTGAAACTGTTGTATCTTATTCATTCAGACTCCAAAATAAGTTCCGTTTGAGCCGTTAACTTCGACTTTGAATGATCTATCATTTTAAAGCCTGAATTATACATATTCTATTTTTAGAAAATATCAAGCATTATATCATCGAATTGTAAAATAATGAAATTATAATCACACTTATAATCAAAATCAATTATTGAACACATGGTTAAACACGATTAAACACTGAGTTGTACTACTTGATTCAATGATGCTCAATATACATAAATTGATCAGACGTATTTAATATATCTAATATCTATATTTATTTTTCCATATGATTTAATTAAAATGTAACAAAATTATACTTATATTAGTAATTGAAATAGTGTATTTGCCTTTACTAACGAGTTTAATGAGCATTTTTACTACTTTATAATGAGTTAATTTATGTTATAAACGATTATATTTATTGAATAGATAAAAACTATCTAAAATAATTATTATTAATTTATCGATTAATTAATAACTATCTAAATTAATAAAATTTCATTCTGCCAACGTTATTAATTACTGTACTGTTTGGTCATGGATACCTTTGCCTGAGCTTTGAAGCTATTTTTTCTTGGAAGCCTTAGTTACTTGTTTTTGATTTTATCTACATCCACTATCGAATCGAGCTTTTTGGTTACGATGCAACATGAGTTTCTTCGTTGTTGTTTATGAGTTCTTTTCGTGATCTGTCCTGAAGAAACTAGTAAAAATTATAGCTAAAATTAAAGGCTTTCGAAAACCAACTTAAATGCTTCCGAGACATACCAAATTAACAAGCCAATTGTTGGAAAAATTAGCACAAAGAAGATGTACTAATAGACCTTGGCCCGGGTTCTTTTTATTTTTTTTATTTTTTATTTCTTTTCGTACATGTATTGCACAAGTCTCTTCACATTTTCACATTAATTCCAAGTTTATTACTACTATTTGCAAGCATTGTACGCAATCATTCCATTTTATCAATTTGTTTTTTGAAAGAATAAGTTTAGTTTGATTGCTTTGATTATGGAGAATATGATTCCCACTTGATGTATATATTTACGTGAAAAGACATACTCATGAAATAACCACCGGCATTTTACATTATTGTAATTATTAATGTAAGCCCCACAGGAAAAAAAAAAAAGGGGATACGTTTCAAGTCCCAAAATTATCATATGTTTTGTGACACCCCTTATAACTTTCCCATTCAACTTTTCCCCCATATTTTCACTTTTACCTATATCTATGAGTATTTTTTTTTCATAGTTTCATGTCCTTTTGGTAGTAAAGAAGATAGAATACGTGACTTAGACGGTGGATTAGATATATGCTTTCCACTAATTACTACTCCTAGTTAAAGCTTTAAGGAACATCGTATAACACTTGTAACATAAAAGGTTATGGCATTGTTTGGAGGTAGTCTTTTTATTCAGTTCTTTTTCTTATGAAATTTATATTTTTACAGTATGTTTTTGGTTAAATGAAGCTGGACTTTATTTTTTTCAGAAAAATGAGATCAAGTTGAAGAAACTAGTTTTCTCGGAAACTCAAAGCAGCCAACTAATCTTATTTATATCTAAACACAATTTTAGTTTATTCAACTGAATTTGTAATATTTGTGTTGATCTCCGGTATATCATTTGGCTTGTATAACAACTGTAATTTCGTCATTTAGTATCGTAATTAAGATATAATGATCACATTAGCGACACTAGAAATTGAAATCGGATATTTGTGTTCTAAATGTATGAGTAAACCTTAAATTGTAAGCAGGTTGAACAGGAAAAAACACTTACTAACACTAACAAAAGTTGCATAAACTGATGATGTGAGCAAATATTGCTGAACATTGGAAGTTGGTCACATTAAAGTATCTGATCGATGTTGTTATCTCATTTTATTTGTTTTCGTTATGTCACATAATAATGTAGAGAGTCTGTGTCATCAACAAAAGGCCATTTCCCTTAGTGGCATAATATTGCATTTCTTGGTTTAAGTCTTCAAGATCAAATGTTTTACCTGTTTCGTGATAAATTAAACAAAAAATAGGGTTTTATATCTTTTTTACCTTAGTATATTCATTTTTTCCCGTTTCGTATGTACCTTGGTTTCTTAATTTTAATTTTTGTACCATGGTTATATTTTTTATTTTTTTGGGTCAAGTTTCAACTGCTAAAACTCGGGTAAAAAATGGAAAAGAAAGTAAAAATCAAGGTAAAAAAAAAAACTAAGAAACAAAAGTATAAAAAGGAAATAAAAGTAGAAAACATAGTAAAAAAAATGAGGTACAAAACGGAAAAAAAAATGAAGAAACAAAGGTGCGAAAATTGAATAAACTCCAAAAAACAGTATATAACAAATCATATCAGGAGTTATATATATATATATATATATATAGGGAAATGTTATATGAACATCATGAAAAACATCCAACTAGACACTTTTTCGTAAAAACGCTCCAAATCAAGATTTGGTTAATGCAAATCTCAATGGTTTCACGACGGGAACACAAATATACGTCTTGTTTTTTTTTTCCGAGATGTATAATGACATGTTTTCGAAATTATGGTAAAATTTAAAAATTCAAAACATGTCATTATACATCTCAGGAAAAAAAAACAAGACGCATATTTGTGTTCCCGTCGTGAAACCATTGAGATTTGCATTAACCAAATCTTGATTTGGAGCGTTTTTACGAAAAAGTGTCTAGTTTGGTGTTTTTCATGATGTTCATATATCCTCCCCATATATATATATATATATATATTCAACAACTTCTGTAGAGATCTTCTATAATAAGTTGGACTAGCTAAAATCCTCTCTTTTTCATTCTCTCTTACTCAAAGTTTGGTCTTTTAAATATTCCATAGAGATTAAGATGCTAAGACTAGCTTATGAATTAAGCTCACTTGTAAAAGGCTTTTATTCTTGTGATTTGAGATACCTTTCACGTTATGTAGTCTTCAAGCTTACACATTAACTATAAACACACACAATTCTCATCAATTAGGAGAAATTTTACAAATATTTATGATCATACTAGCTAGTTGCTAGTATACAGTTTTGGTCTTCTTTTCTTTTTTATAATAATATCGTGTTTATAAGAACAAAAATATATAAAGGTTTTATAGTTTTATATATACCGATTCTTAGCGTAAATAAGAAATTAAAGGGAATCTATTTATGGCATCTTTGCTAAGAAGCTAACTTCACAACAAAACAGAATATATATTTTTATGACTTTAACCTTATTGCCAAGATCACGTGAAAATAGTATGTGATGTTGAGTACATAGTTTACTTGTACCATGTGGACATGTTTTTTTTACTATAAATTGCATCTATAAAGATTAGTGGTGTATGAGATCAATCCAAAACAAATCATGTAAAAAATAAACGGTTTTATTTTGGTGTGCATTGGTGAAATTTCAAACCAAGCCAAACCAATCCATTTTAAGCGGTTTGGTTGCGGGTTGAGTTCGTGTTTTGTTCATTTTGGTCATTAAACTTTAAAAAAAAAAAAAAAAAAATAGAAAAAAAAAACTCGAAAAAATAAAAGTTGAAAACTTCAAAATTAAACATTCACAAACTAAAGGATAGTTGCATAATACATGCACAAGAATAATAGATTGACATAACATTTTTTATTCATGTCCATTACGCCGCTAAAATAAAATCGAAACGAGCAATACAAAATTAAACATGCGACATAAAACTATAAAATAGCCAAACAACTTAAAGTTGTAAATTAAAAGATGGTATAAACCGAAATCTTATATGCTTAATTGATCACAATCTATTGGGGTTAAATGATTTATTATTTATATTTGATTATTCATATGTATATTTAATCATTCATATGGATATTTAACTAATTTATATTTTTTACGGTTGTCGGTTTGGTCCGCGCGGTTTGAAAATTTTAACCCGAACCAACCTGATTATAATAAATGCGGTGTAGTTTGGTTGGGGTTGATATTTTAAAAAGTTCAACCCAAGCTAACCCGTGACGGGTTGGTTTGGGTTGTCGTTTGGGATTGTCCGGGGTTTTTTCCCAACCCTAATAAAGACATAGGAAATTAACCAGTAATTGATGATTCGCAATATAAAGTACGGTTTTCTAATTGCTATTGCTTAAAAAATACTTTTAATTACTTGTAACGAATAAAATTCGGATCAACAAGCTACTCCATTACATTACTAACAGAATAATGTAAGAAATACAAAATTGTGTAAATATAATTAGAGAAAACTATAAAATAGTGAAAAAGTTACCCACAAACATATATTTATATATAATGCATGATGAAGAGGATATATACGACAATAGACCATGTGGGGTTTTGGCTATTGAATGACCAAAAGTCAGAAAAAACAGAGAATTTGACATCATATGGGGATTGCCAAAGATTTAGTGCACATTTACATGTGTAAATGTACTCCTACCAAGGGTAGAAATATAGTAATTAAATTTTATTCAATATAAATGATGTGATGGACCGGATTTTTATACTATATTTCTTTTGAAAAAACGTATAAATCGTATATTTTTTATACGAACCGTACATTTAATCTACGGTTTGGACTGAATTGCAGTTTTTTCGAATTTCAGGGACTGAAATGTAATTTCTGTAAACTTCAGGCAAACCGTACATTTAATCTACGGTTTCGACTGAATTGTAATTTTTACAAAATGCAGGGACTGAAATGTAATTAAATTTTATTCAATATAAATGATGTGAACTATGTATAAATGGTTTTATCACGCATATGCGAAATTGTAAAATATGTTCTTATTTGTAAAACAGCTAGTGTGTAGCATGATTGCACATTGAAATTTAAATAAATAATATGTTCTTTAAAAAAAATAAAAAATTATTCAATATACCTTATTTTAATTTTCTCCTGTCGTCACATTGACATAATCCATGGCGTCCATTTGACATTTTCTTTGGACTTAATTTATGGCAGATATATGTTTTGGTGAGGTAAACTCCAAAAAAATGTAATAAATTTCAAAACTTTTGACATAAATTTGTAGAAAAAATAATTGTATTAGTAAATAATGTTTGTAAGATTTTTAGAATAAGTAAGTGACCCACTAATTCAAAAGGTGTAACAACCTTCCTTCCTACAAAAGCAATAACCAATCTATTCTTTTTCATCACAAGACGCATGCATAAAGTGAAATATAATGGGGGAAAAACATCATTATTCAAATATATATATACTTTTATAATTTATTTATTTTAAAGAATTAAGCTAAAAGGGTAAGTAAAGGCATTACTATATATGCTTATTTTGTAGCACAATATATATATATGCTAGTAAATAGTAGTACATAATGTAGAGGGCATGTTTAAATATCGATTTCATTTAGTCATTTTGTACTATTTGGCTACATTTGGTTAATAAAAATGCATGATCTTAGTTCGTAATTAATATATGAACCTATTATGGTTGAGCTGAATTTTAAATCGAATCTCTAAAAACTTAGTCTGGGAGAAACAAAAACAAAACAAAAAAACTGTAGGAAAATCGCCAAAATTATAACGGATCCAAACCAGACTACTCAAATCAATATCCTTTTCGTATTTCCGCAAGTGCGATTCGATTTCCACAATTCGGTAAGCTAGCAAATCGCAATCAATAACCAAATTTGTAAAGAGGAAACAACTGTATATATATATATATTAACTGTAAACTTGTTACAAATTGAGCTGAATTTCAAATCATTTCTCAGGAAACTCATCCTGGCTAAAAAAGAAAAAAGAAGAACAGTATATAAATCGTCGCAATTATATCAAATCCAAATCCAATGTTATCACCAAGGCCAGATCAATATCCTTTTTCGATCCCTATGTACGCATAGTGGCTATTTGACATTACGCGCTTTCACACACAATCACTGCATTAATGTGTGTGAAAAAATCTCTGTTTAAATCACCATTTTTTTCCTAGAAACTGCATTTGGAACCCAAATTTGTTGATCATACGTACTCATATGTGTGTATGCATGATAATTCATAGGCAAGGACGGCATCTTTTTTTAGCGATGAGTTCAAAACTCGACCTGAAAAAAGAGTCTATCTCTTCTCCGGCAACGACCTCAAAGAACTCTAGCCTCCTCTTGCACCCCGCTGTTGTCATCGGCCTCCTTCGCTTTATTGGCGCCGGAGGACACGTCAGCATCGCCGGAATCCTGTTCTCCGCCTTCTTCGGCGTCTTGCAACCAAAATCTAAATTTTGTTCGGGAGTTTTCTTCTCAGGAGATGAAGTGTCTGTTGAGAGGCGGAGAGAAGGTTGCCGGAGCTCTAGGTCGGTCGACATCTAGAGAGAGGGTAAATGTATATATGTATAAAGGGAAAGAGTAGGTAAGAATGGTGTGCTAGCTATGAGAATGGATATGTTTATTTATGTATATATAGAGAAGCTTAAGCGTGCAATAGAAGGTAACTATTTGAGAGAGTGATTAATGGTATTTTTTGTTTCTTGATAAATAGGAAATAAATAAATAAAATAATATGCTAATAAGTGGTAGTAATGTAGGGTGTTACTTGTAATGTTGGCGGGAAAATATAACCTTTTTTGGAAGCTAAAATAATTGAATATATTTTTAAGCAATAATATTGTGTATTTATATATGCATATTACGAAAGAGAGAGTGTATATACTACAAAATAATGTTTGATTTAGTGATAGTCAAAAGCTGTCACAAGTCTGTCGCTAATTTAAAAAGTTGTCACAAATCTGTCGCAAATTGACTAAACTGTCACAAAACCGTCATAAAAAACGTCGCTAATAAGCTCGTAACAAAAAATACCGTCACTAATCCCGTCGCTATTTGTGTATTTTTTTTGTAGTACGTAACTAGTTTTGATCAGTTGTATTTTTCGAAGAAACTAGTTTTGTATTTTGAATGAAAAGGAAATAAATAAAAAGAGAATTTTAGCTAATTAATGAGTGGTAATAATGCTTTTGTAACTCGTGTTACGTTCGCGCCAAAAATATAAACAATATTAGAAACTAAATTATGCATACATGCTAGCTAATTAATTAAAATCATTTGAGAAATGTTTTTGAGCTGATAATTACGCATATCTTATACGTATTCCTATATATGCATTACACACACAAGGCGCCAAATCGTATTTTGAAAAATGTTTTAAGTTGTTGTTACATTAATTAGCTAATTAGCTAGTGATTAGTGCTATGGATTCTATTTTATTTGGTTTTGTACATAATTTAATTCTCCTTAATGGCTTAATTCCTAATTTAATTTTCCCCCTTCTTCCATATGGCCTCATTTCTTTTGAACTTAACTTGTGGTACTCAGATTCATGTTTTGGTGAGGTTAAACTTCATATTGCGAAGAAATCAACAAATTTCACAACTTTGACATAAATTTGTAGAGAAAATTTTGTATTAGTAGATCATGTTTGTAAGACTTTTATAATAAGTAGTGACCCACCATCAAATTCAAAAAGGTGTAACAACCTTCCTTCCAACTAAAGCAATAATATATAATAAATCTCTTCTTTTTTCTCTTATTCAATGAAATTTCATCACACAAGACGTATGCATAGAGTGGAATATAATGGGGGAAAAACATCATTATTAGAACATATATACACTTGCATAATTTATTGGAACATATATGCACTTGCTTATTCTGTATTATCTGCTAGTAAATAAGGTAGATGGCAAGTTTGAATATAATTAGTTATCTCTTTTTTTTTCCCTTCCTTTTGCTTGTAAACTCATTTTGTATTGTATTTGGCTGCATTGGTTTAAAAATTCATGATATACATGCACTTAATTATGAAAAAATATTCATGATAAAATTAGAAATTACAATATTGTACTCGAACTGTCATTACCAAATTATCGCGTATACCATATACATATATAATTTGGTAAGTTAAGCAACTTTTCTAATGGTTAATAAACTAACATATGACCCCATATCAAGACATGCATAATCTCCTTTGAAAGTAACTTAAACTTGAAGAGATGGTAAAAGCAATATTATAATATGGGGGGATTGTAATTGTTACATTAGCTAGCCAGTGATTAGTGTGCACTCTTGACTCTTAATTAGTGCTATGGATTTTATTTTATTTTATTTTATTTTGTACTAATATGTTCACTTTTCCTGCAAAATTTTTGGTTGTAGCTAGCCTGAAAAGTTGAGTCGAAATTATGAACATTGTTAGAAACAATATAATTAAATTAAATTACTAAATGATTGTTTTATTTCTTATAATTGTATAAACTGACTGGATATAGTACTAGGCTGTATGCAAGGCATATATACATTTAATTTACTATTAATGTTGACCAGTTATGTTACAATTCATTAATTGCTGGTAGGGCTGTAAATGAGACGAGGTATTCGTGAAAAAGTTCGTGTTCGTATCGCCTAATACTCGGTTCATGTTCGTTCATATATAAATGAACTGATAATGAACTAGAATACAGTGTTCGCCTGATAAATGAAGTGAATATGAACACGACTTGTTCATTTCGTTTATGCTCGTGTTCGTTTATACATATATATAATTATTTTATAAATTTTGTTTGCACTCATCAGTATTCTAATTATTATTTTTGTTTAATTTTTTTAATGTGTGTTACGTGTCAAATGAATGTACTGTCAAAAAAATGTTCAAGTTTCATATTAACTCATATATATATATATATATATATATATATGGAGAGGATATATGAACATCATGAAAAACACCCAACTAGACACTTTTTCGTAAAAACGCTTCAAATCAAGATTTGGTTAATGCAAATCTCAATGGTTTCACGACGGGAACACAAATATGCGTCTTGTTTTTTTTTCCGAGATGTATAATGACATGTTTTCGAAATTATGGTAAAATTTAAAAATTCAAAACATGTCATTATACATCTCGAAAAAAAAAAACAAGACGCATATTTGTGTTCCCGTCGTGAAACCATTGAGATTTGCATTAACCAAATCTTGATTTGGAGCGTTTTTACGAAAAAAGTGTCTAGTTGGGTGTTTTTCATATAACATTTTCCTATATTATATATATATAAATAATATATATGTCACTTGCATCGGTAAATGGTAACTTGGTAGAAAAAGAGTGTGCGTGGCACTAACTTATCCACTCAATCTAATCTTACTAGTTGAAAGTAAATATCTGTAAACTCAAAAATTAAAATCAAACAAGAGAGAGAGAGTAAAAGTTCACAAATTCAACCGCTACAGCCTACAAACTACATGCGATCTTCGACTCATATCAAGGTTTTTTTCTCATCTGTTTTTTACTAAAATTAGATTACATTAGATTCTCTTGTATTTTAACTCTACTTGAGTTTTAGTTTAAATATCCGATGATCTATACATGTAGTTATAACTTTTGTTACATCTAGAGATTATAATCACATAAAATTTTATTCTAAGATTATGTTTTGTTGCAACTTTAAAATAGATAAGGATATTGATGTTTAAAAGAGATGCAGCAAAACAAGGTTTAAAAGATGAAACCAAAGAAGATTTTAGGTAAAACATATTGATTTCATTTTCTAAAAATTTAATTTGTTTCTTTTTAAGTTCCTAAAAGGGACATAAAAACGTAGCGATAAAAGAGGTACCGCGGGGGGCAGGGCAGGTCGCAGACATGAGGTACTTTGCAAGCACCGACGGTGCTCCCACTAACAAAAAGCCAAAAGGGAAAAAAGGGCCGTAACTAAATAAGCCTAGAGTTGAGTACATATGAGCTTGTTTGGTTGGATGCTATAGCAAATAATCTTTTTTTTTAGGTTTAAATTTCAGTTATTAGTTTATCGTTGTGTTTTAAATGGCCGAAAATGTTATTGAGACAGATAATATAGACGATTAATGCACGACAGTCCTTCAAGTAATTTCAAAATTTCCTTTTCCAACAAAAATTAAAAACAATCAGCCCATAATGCTTTATCTGGTCCAAAGTCCTCTTTGTCCTGCATTAATTTGCTTAGCTTTGTCTGATTTTAATAGCATAAACAAATTAATGCATGACAGTCCTTCAACCGCATTTTTGTTAAATGGCTTATTTGAATCATCGCGATCTAATTTTACCCTCTCGACATTAACGTGTGTTGCAGTAACTAGTTGGTATTTTCTATTACAAATGGTTGATTTGCATCCTCGTGGAACTACGACAAATGCTACCGAAACTCCGACAATTGTCATTGGAACTACGGAAACTACTAAAACTGGAGACCCCAGTAAAGTTGTTGTTATCGAAGATGAGGATATGAAGGAGGACAGTCATTTTCAGACGAGAAAAAGAAAGAAAACTTCTCCAGCTTGGGAGTCTTTTGAGCAGGTTGGTGTGTAATCCAATAGTTATTAATCTTCTTTAGTATAATTACATGTTTGTTTGACTGTTTAAGTATCTAAAATGAATTCATTGAAGTTAGATTACACTTCATATGATATAAAGTTGTGTTTGTAGTTAGAAAAGTGATTTGTTACACATGTGGCCTCGTTTTGTCGCATCTTAAAAGTATAAAAGTATAATTTTCTTGGTATAACGGAAAAATATACTTTTGATGGTTAATTTTAAGTAAGTAAATGTTGTTTGGTAAAATTTGTAAAAGTACACTTTTAAGAAAAAATATTTGTTAAAATGTTGTGCTTTTTTACTTTTATTTTACTAAAAGGGCTATGTTTTAGATTGTTTTATCTTAGAATGATACTTTACTAATTCAATAAATTCATATCATATTAAAAACAAAATCGTTTTACTGTAAAAAAAAATAACAAAAAGAAACAACACATGGAAAATCTCAGATTTGTTAAACTTAATGAGATAGCTAAGGATTTGACATGTTTAAGAAAATTATTCACTTATTGATGTTTACAAAAAATTAGAGTAAATTAACAAAGTTTGCGGTTTTAAAAATTGATAACCTTGCTGTAATATGTCAGGTTGAAGTACCGGAGGGAACCAAAGCGACGTGTAAACTTTGCAAAGATAAGTTTTTCGTTAAAAAAGGTGGTCCGACAACAGAAATACTTCGACATTATAATAAGAGATGCCCGAAGCGATCCAATACTGATTTGAAGCAAAGTCTTTTAGCTGTGCAGAAAAACTTTGGGAATGTATCTTATATTACAAATTTCAAGTACGACCAGTCAAAAGTTCGACAAGCTGCTGCATACATGATCCTTGCACATGAGTACCCTTTCAATATGATGGAACATGAGTTTTTCAACCAATTTATGTTGACAACTACACCATATTACCAAAAGATTTCAAGAAATATGGCGAGAGATGACGTCATGGTAGTATACAATGTTGAGAAGAAAAAATTGAAGGATGTTTTAACAAGAGTGAGTAAAGTGAGTATTACATCAGATTTCTGGAAATCAAATCAACAAATTGGATATATGTGTGTAACTGCACATTTCATCAATTCTAACTCCGACTGGGCACTTGAAAAGAGAGTTATAAGCTTTTGTTCCGCCACACACAGGTATGGTCATCTCCGATACTATTTTAGCATGTCTAATGAGTTGGGGTATTACGAACAAAGTGTCAACTGTGACATTTGATAATGCGTCGAACAACGATTCTGCAGTAAAGTTTTTAAGAGAAAACTTTGATTTGAATAGTAAAGCTTCCTATGCTGGAAAGATTTTTCATGTGCGTTGTTGCGCACACATTATCAATCTCATGGTGCAAGATGGACTTTCTGAGGTGAAAAGTACCATTGAAAATGTTCGAGAGACTGTCAAATTTATTAATGCATCAGAAGCACGTCTAATAAAGTTTAGTGAGATTGCGAATCAATTGCAATTGACTCATAAAAAGTTAATCTTAGATGTTCCCACTCGTTGGAATTCAACATTTGCAATGTTAGAGTCCGCATTACTATTCAAAGATGTTTTTCTTCGTTATGAAAAACGAGATCCTTCATATATGTGGTTGCCTAGTAAATCTGATTGGGAAAGGGCCAAAGAGGTGTGTCAATTTTTAGAAGTTTTTAAAGAGGTGACAGATTGTATCTCAGGGAGGGAGTATCCAACCTCTAATCTTTTTCTTCCTATTGTTTGGAAGATTAAGGAGGTTTTAGACACTTCAGCATATGAATTAGCTGAAGAGAAAAAGTATATTCGGGCAATGGCAGTGAAAATGAAAACCAAATTTGATAAATATTGGGGAGAATGCAATTTGTTAATGGCTATTGCCGCTGTTTTAGATCCGAGATATAAAATGGTTTTGATTAAATTTTGCTTTCCAAAAATTTATCCTTCATACGAAGTTGATTATAATGTTAAACTTGTTCTTGATGCTTTGAATGAGATGTACGAGGAATACGTTTCTGAATACACTTCGAGTCAATCGAAAAATATGGTTTATGTAAACCACAAAGGTGTTATGCAAAGTGGTGCTAGTACATCAAAGTATAAAAGTAAAGGTCAGTCTGAATTTGACCTTTACGTTAAAGCCACCGAAAATGTTGAACCTCTGGTATCTGATTTGGAGAGATATTTATCTCAAGGAGTTTTCATATGCAATGAAGATGATGGACCATTTGATGTAATTGGTTGGTGGAAAAATAACCGTTTGAACTTTAAGATTTTATCCACCATGGCTGTTGATGTTCTTTCAATACCCATTAGCACGGTAGCGTCTGAAGCTGCGTTTAGTACAGGTGGTCGAGTAATCGATCCATATCGGGCATCTTTGTCCACCAAAACAGTTGAAGCTTTATTATGTGGTGGTGATTGGATACGCTCACTTTATGGGATGAAGGAAGCTTATTGTGTAAGTTAAATATTTTATCTAGCTTAGTTTATTGTGTGTTTGATATTTATGTAACAATATGTTTTGCCTTTTCAGAGAACCAAAACTGAAGACATTCAAGAGATAATCTTACGTTTACCCTAACTTGGTAAAATCTTATTTTGTGGTAAGAGGTACTAAATTTGAACTTTTGTTATATTTTTATGTAAATGAAAATTTCTTATAATATGATGGACGTTTTTGTATGCAGGTAGTTTTTGTTAACATTTTGTATGCAGGTTTAATTACAATTTTGCAAGGAAGACCCGTCTTTAACTTAACTTTTGTAGATTTGAACTTACCGGACATCTTTTGTTGAAAAAAGGTTTTATACTCTTGCTCATCTAAGTATTTGATTGTATGTAGTTGGTCACATTAGCTTGCCAACATTGTATTAGCTTAATAATTTCGCTTATTTGCTTAAAGTTGAACCCAACTATGTTCTTTTCTTGGTTATTCTAGTTTTTATGTTTTTACTTTGTCTGATTGAATATGTTATATAATTGAATACATATTTAATAGTTTATCTTTCGCTTTTTTTAAGGAGATGATGACTGGAACTAAATTTTGTATTGGATTTTGGAGGCTACTCGTTGTATGTTTAACTAACAGGTACGGTCTTTTAGTTATTCTAAAGTTTTTTGTATAAGATGATAAATTTGCAATAATTGATCCTGATAAATTATGTTTTTCCATTGTAGTTGGTCAATATGCGTTCGGTTAAATTGTTGTTGTGCTGAATGTTGAAGACATGAAGGAACGTTGATGGTCATCTTATAATGACAATATAATATTATATTTTAGTTAATGCTTGTATATTATGAACGAATGTTTACTCGTCTTGTAATATTCTTCTTTTATGAGTTTATATGGATATATACGCGTTTAAATTTGTTTGTGTCATGATAAATGTCTTTGTTTGTTTCATATTAAGTAGTCTCGGTGAATTTGTAGTAGCATCTCGTATTTCTTGGTTACTACAAGTCTACATCTACATGTTTACATATTGAATTTTATTTTTATTTTAACGAGCTTAAACGAGCATTTATAAATCACATTCGACTCGTTAAGAGATCACGAAACGAACCAAACACGAACCGAACTTTTTCAATTATTTACGAGCCGAACATGAACATCAATTTAATTGTTCGTCACGAACACGAGACGAAAACGAGCAAGGTTACAAAACTAACGAACCGAACACGAACAAGAGATTTCTCGACTCATCTCGCCTCATTTACAGCCCTAATTGCTGGTAATTACTAGCTATATAGTGTGCTTGTTGATCAGTTATGTTACAATTCATTAATTCCTGGCTTTTCATTTTGTTTGATTATGTAGTGCTATGTATATATATATATATATATAACAATTCACAATTATTAATAGCAAATGGATCTTAGATTTTCATTTTGTTTAACATTTGATCGCTTACCAGCTAGTATATATATTATAACTCATAACAATATTTAAATAAGTATTCTATTTCTCACAAGCTTTGTGAAAAATATGAAGCTAGAATTTTGGTTTTGTTAATTAGTTCACATGACCCCTTCTCGGGCTAATTATATCAAATATAAGAGATCAGTGCTGAACTAAATAAAAATATGATTGTTGTGTCATTTAATATAATTTGAATGAATAACATTTCTGTAAGCGAATTTGGTATTTCTCTATTAATAATGTAACTGTTTGACAACCAAGGCCCGGGTTAAGTGAGGTTTTGGTACATATTTTTTAAAATATTTTTATTTTAAAGGTGACGTGTTTGCTATGTGAGAGTGGTTGATCTACTTTTATTTTCAAGATACTAGCTAGCTAGGTAACCAAACTTACATATTTATATATATTTAAATTTTAGACATTGTAATTCATGATTTTGGCAACTTATCTAATCCAAATTGGACTAGTACTGATTAGTGATATTATAAATAACACGTCACATATTTTTACACAAAACCATGGTGTTGAAGTGTTGAACATGATAATTATCGCAATGTTTTGGTGATTCTGGGTGATTTTGGGTCTCAAAGGCTGAAGATATATGCTTTTAATAAAAAAAAACAGGTTAATGGATGTAATTAAGCTGTGGATGACAATATCAACTCATTAATTACTTACCTTGATTGCTAATTGGTATTTATAAGCTAAAAGAGTAAAGTTAACATTTTTTGAGCTAAATTAAAGAAGTTATTTGTAGCTAAGTCTATATATATATCAACATTTATTAGCTAACATTTTCCATGATACTTGACCAGATTAAGATAATAAGATAATGTTGTAGTAACAAATCTACACTACAAAATAATGTTTCATTTAGTGAGAGTCAAAAACTGTCACAAGCCTGTCGCTAATTTAAAAAGCTGTCACAAATCTGTCGCAAATTGACTAAACTGTCACAAAGCCGTCACAAAAACCGTCGTTAATAAGCTCGTAACAAAAAATACCGTTACTAATCCCGTCGCTTTTGAGTATTTTTTTATAGAATACTTTAATTACCTGGATTCATGAATTTCTGTTTTCTTTTACTTCAGATGAGCTCAAAATCTAGGAATTACATCTTATCTTAATAATAATATATATGGTTAATCTGTGGCTTGTTATCAGCCTTTTATGAAACTCTCCAATGTACAAAAATAAAGGAATAAAAATATGTGTTACGAATATTATATTTTGAGCTTAAGAAGAAATCTGTATAAATGGGAGTAGTTGATATTTCAAATGATTTCTTTCCATACTTTATAACAAGATTTTCTTTTGATAATATGGTGGGAATGAAACGTTAATTTTTGAAGATTTTAATCCAATTTTTTTATAAAATTAAACTTTCCCATTGTCCATGCTATTGAAGCATAGGATGCCAATTAAGATGGAGTCTTGTATACGCCCATCACACAAATATTACTTTGTCTTACATATATTATCACTACAAGAAAAAATATATATAGCAACAGTTCAGTTATAATTTGTCAGATATTATACGACTTGTTGCTGAAATTTAGCAACAATATAGCAACAAAAATTGTTGCAAGTGTTGATAAATATTGATATATTGTTGCTGAAATTTTCTGCAATAAACCGTATAGTAACAGACGGGTTGTTGTTATCCTGTTATTTTCTTGTAGTGTATCAACTTTAAATAAAAATAAAAATAAAAATAACTATTGAATAGTATTAATAGAATTTTTAGGGCAAATGGGAACTTTGAATGAATCATTGCACGTGATATTACTTTTCTCTCAATCAGCTTGGTTTTCAACGCTAAAAGCTATAGAATATCGACGTATTAATTATATATACTATTGTTATTATGGCCTAAAAAATTGTTTTAGGAATTAGAATATACAAAAAACCCCAACTAGCTAGGATTATACACTGGAAATAAAAACTCATTAGCTCGTAATTAATCAGGGAAAAAGCCAAATTATTTTAAATACAATTAAAGTAATTTTTTTGTCTCTTGTTTGAAAAATCGACCAGGTTTTTTTCAAAGACGGTTTTGATGCAATCATCTCAGTAATATTTTGGTACATTAGAGGGTACGACCACAAAATTAATAGCTCGAAAACATTGCTCGTTAATGTGGCAACATATATGTACCAATAATTATTGTCATGTTTTTGAAAAGCGATGTCCACTGAATACATAATTTGTTGGAATTTATAGTTTAAATTAACAATAATTAATTAATTGGTGTGAATAAAGTTGGTCTAAATATGAGCCATTAGAATATTGAGAAAATTGTATCTCATAGTAAACTATTCCATGTTGGTTTTTGTAATTATTGATTTAATTTGCATGCACATTATTATTCCAAATAGTTGCAAAGTTTCTGGTAACTACTTCATATTAGTCCCAACTGTTTTAAGACGTTGTGGGAATTATCTTCATAATTAGTGTTTTAAAACGTACGTTGATGGTTAATTTTATTGTACAAAACACAGCTGGAGATGTGCTTAATCAATGATGACCTTATTAGCTGTGACCGTTTTCACTAATTTTTATGGATGCTGGATGAATTGTTTCAGATGGGTTATTTATAAATCTGATGGGTTAAATGTGTTGCTTTTGTTGTACGTAAAATCAATAATATAAAGTGCAAGGACAAAAATAAAAATAAAAAATTATTTTTATTAAATGGAATGTGACTCTATTACAATATTTCGACGTTTGCAGAATGTAAATGCAATTAATAAAAATTCAGACAGATAAATATAACTTATTAAACTGCTGGATTGGTTTGTAATTAAAAGAAACTGTCAGACAGAATAGTATAAAACTAAACTGCTGGACTGTTTGTTAATTAAAAGAAACTGCCATACAGAATAGTATAATTACTAAACTGGTGGACTGTTTCTGTAAATAAAGGAAATTATAGAACTGAAATGTAAATTACAGAACATAATAGAAATTAACGAAAAGGAAAGTACTGAATAGAAATTACAGAAATGAAAGGTTCTGGAATGAAATTACAGAAAGGAAATATACTGGAATGAAATTACATAAATGAAAAGGATAGAATTGAAAATAAAAGGAAAAACAGAATTGAAAAAAAAAAAAAGACGAGGCTACTGTAAACAGTATGCCCTTAACCGATATTCGTCTGACCACCTTTAATGTTTCTAGTCGTGATGGCTCTTCGATCCCAAGCTACAACGTCTCGGATGACTTGCCGAAAACTGACAAAAAGTCAAAGTCGAGCTGTTGGTGGGTGTCTCTCTCTGACTAAAATGTAATGTTGTTGTTTTTAGTTTAGAGAGATGATATGTTGCTATTTGTATTTCAGAATGATGTGTTTTGTGATGTGGGGGGCTTCCTATTTATAGGTCAAGGTGAGAATCTCAGCATTAAGTTATTACTATCAGTTTTCGAATTTCGAAACTGCAGTACTTTCAGGACCACTCCTGTTATTTATACAAAACTTCTTTTATGTCTTGGGACATTCCCAAAACCCTAAACTTTTCGAATTTCGAAACTGCAGTATTAAGTCTTGGGACATATTCCCCAAACCACAAACCCCATGACCCGAGTTCTGAACGAGCGCACGCGTGGATGGTACAGACTTAATACACACATGTGTTTGTGGACACACAACTTAATATCCACATGAGATAACTTTGTATATATATTGTAAAGATGACTCTTCATTTTCCAATATGGGACAATCCCCAATGAGTTCTCCACATTTAATTTATTTTTCAACATTAAGAGTTTCGCTTTTTCTCAACACCAATCTTTGAAGACAATTTTCATTCACACCCATTCTCCGAATAGGTCATACGACATACCATTACGAAACTTGTCATACCATCTACTCAAGCATCTTGAGTATGGTGTCAAAAGACAATAGATGTCGCTTGAAATCTTAACTCAAAGATGGTCTTGTGACCATTCGAAAATTACCATGTTTTAACATGGTTTTTCGAACAAAATGTATTTGGGACTTTACATAAAGTATTTATTTTGTAATTAACTATTTTGGGTCGTATTTTAGTGTTAGACTTATTTTTATTTAGCTTCGTAAGCTTGCCACGAAACTATTTCCCAAACTACAACTTTTACCAGTTGTTAGGTTCTTGTATCTTAGTGGTAGGTGTCAGGCCATTTGCCTCTCTTTTTCTTTGATTTAGCTGTAGGTCTTTCTATTGCCTAGTTTGGTAGTACCTTGTTTGGTTTGCTCAGCCTATGAGCCTCTTTTGTTTGGTTTGGTTATATGATATCCTTGCTTACCTTTCAAAAAATAATAATTAATGATGACCTTAAGACCAAGGTATATAGTAATTTTGATGTTTTAATCATGGTCATGCTATTGTGTTTCTGTGAGATGTGGATTAACCTGTGTTGATATTTACATTATTAGAAGATTATGTAGTTCCATTAATTCGTTCTCCTTCTCTTTACCTCCAAATGCAGAAGTAAGGTTACTCAATATTTTCTATCTCAAGATTTACAAGGTATTGTTGAACTTCAAATAATGAGTAGATTAACATGATTGTTTTGCATCTTGGTATCAAACTCAGTTCATGTTTAACATCTGTAGATTTTTTTGCTAAACGAGAAGATAGAGAATATTCACAATCAATACTGGACTTTACGTGCCGAGGAGGTAGCTTTTCCTTACTTCCTTTACCAGGCTTCTTCTTCAAGCTTCTTTCCGATGTTCTAAATCTACTTTTTTCCCCTATATAATTTATTGTTGGTTTTGGCACTAGTTCGAATACAATAAAAGAAAGGACAATAAAATAAAGAAGACAGGAACGCAATGGAAATAACAATTTATTTCTCACAATTGGAATATGAATTACAATTCCTGACTCGTACAGAATTAAATTAAACTGCTGGACTGGTTTCGCAAATAACCAAACTGCCGGACTGTTTTGGAAATAAAATAAACTGCCGGACTGTTTTCAACAAATAAGAAACTGCCGGACTGTTTTGTAAATAAAACAAACTGCCGGACTGTTTTAACAAATAAGAAACTGCCGGACTGTTTTAAACAAACTGCCGGACGGTTTTAACAAATAAAAAACTGCCGGACTGGTTTTAAACAAACTTCCGGACTGGTTTTAACAAATAAAAAAACTGCCGGACTGTTTTGTAAATAAAACAAACTGCCGGACTGTTTTTAACAAATAAAAAACTGCCGGACTGGTTTTTAACAAATAAAAAACTGCCGGACTGGTTTTTGTAAATGCTGGAAATTACAGAACTAAAAAGTAAATTACAGAATTGAAAGACTGAAAGTAAACAGTACTGAAAAGTAAATACAGAAAAGAAACAGTACAGAAAAGTAAATTACAGAAAAGAAATGGTACTGAAATGAAATATACAGAATGTAAAGGACTGAAAATTAAATAACAGAAATAAAAATAAGAGGCAACTGCTGAGCAGTTTCCCTTAAACAATATTTCCCGAACCACCTTTAAAGGTTTCTGGTTTCGGGACTTTGTTCCCAAGGTACAACTTATATCTCAGAGTGTCTCGTATGGAAACCGGCACCGAACCACAGGTCGAGCTGTTGGTGGTGCGGTTCTCTCTCACTAAGTGTATGTTTATGCTGTGAGTTGTGTGTATTCTGGTGTGTTGAAATGAGAGGGGGTTGAAAAGAAACAGTACAGAAAAGTAAATTACAGAAAAGAAATGGTACTGAAATGAAATATACAGAATGTAAAGGACTGAAAATTAAATAACAGAAATAAAAATAAGAGGTAACTGCTGAGCAGTTTCCCTTAAACAATATTTCCCGAACCACCTTTAAAGGTTTCTGGTTTCGGAACTTTGTTCCCAAGGTACAACTTATATCTCAGAGTGTCTCGTATGGAAACCGGCACCGAACCACAGGTCGAGCTGTTGGTGGTGGGGTTCTCTCTCACTAAGTGTATGCTTATGCTGTGAGTTGTGTGTATTCTGGTGTGTTGAAATGAGAGGGGGATGACTGCCTTTTATAGGCTCTACTGAAACCGCAACCATAAATGTTGGTCATCAATTCCGGGAGTTACACCCCCAGAATCCGCTCACTTAATTCCTGAAACCGCAGCATTTAAATCATTCATTGCTGACGTTTCTCTTTGCTGGAAACTCTAGGGACTCCTTTTGTATTTTATACAAAACTCACTATTCGGGTTTGGACCCGCGCCTGCGCCTGCGCCCGCGCCCGAGACACGAGCGAGCGCGCGTGTGTGGTACACACTAATACTCTTAGGTGTATGTGAACATGTTAGTTTAATAACTACATGGGTTGGTATGATATATATATTGTAAAATTGACTCTCAATCTTCCAATATGGGATTATACTAAATGGTTTTCCATTACCATTTCGGTTTTCCAGATTTTCCAGATTTGAGCTTGCGAGGTATCAACTTTGAAGCCACTTTGTATTCACACCCATTCTCCAAATAGGTCATGCGATATACCGTTGCGAAGCCCGTCACACGGGCTACTCAACCACGTTGAGTATGGTATAAACAACTTAGCGCTGTCGCATGTAAAAATGACCCGAAGTTGATCCAGCGACCATTCGGAAACACCCATGTTTTTCACATGTTTTTCCAACATTTATTTCCCTTGATTTTGCATTTTCCAAGTTCGTTGAACTAATTACTCCATATTTCTCAACGCAGATTCCAGAAGAGGAGAAAAATCTCGGCCCCAATGACGGTCTCATTCATGTTTATCTTTTCAGGAAAGATACTTTGCCGAAACAGACGATGAAAGACTAGTTAATTTGTGGAACCCTAATCTTAATGGTATACAGTCTTTACTTATTTCTCTTGCTTCCATCTCTGATTTCTATTACGTTTGAAATGGCAGGTTCAAAACTTTGAGATCGTTGATGAGCAGATTATGTAAACTCTCTCTCCTTTCCCCTTACATACTGTCATATTATGTCACAGATTTAGTTGAGATCGTTATAACGAATACCGATCTTCAATATTATTTGCTTACATGTTTGTTTTCTGCTTTTTGTTTCCACGAGATGGTGCATGGGATCATTATTCTTGCGACTATATGCAGCCAGCCAATCAGGGATTTGGAAATCACTCTTTGCCACTTAACACAAATACAAGCTAAACCTAGTTTAAGGTAAATGAAAATTAAAGAATAGGATCCATTGGTGATCCACGCAATACTTACGGTGAAGGGTTTCCATTTTCATTATATGACTCAAACTATTCTTACCTACATCTCTTTGCTTCTTTTTTTTCTTTCTGAAAGAGCTCTCGTATGGTTTTCTATCCCCAATTTCGCCATTTTGTAAGGTAGTTTTGTTTCAATACCCGCTCCAGGAAACTTTGGACTGTATAATGATGTGGCTTATTAATTAAGGTGCATTGATATGTTTGGTTATAACTTAGAGATGGATATAAAAAAATCCTTTCTGGGGCTAGTTGTATATAGTGTATAAATTTCGTGTTTCGATTTTTCTTTTCTTTTCCTCTCGTTCTGGTTTTTCAAAGTGCGTGCATTGATATGTTTGGTTATAACCATGCAACGTTGACATATGTTTGGGCTCGTAATGTTCCCCCAAGATGTAAGTTTATCTTTTGGCTAACTTGTCTAAACCGTCTCTCTACTCTGGATCGTTTACAAAGAATGGGGTTGGTACAAGTGAACTGATGCGAGCTTTGTTACCATCATTCCGAGACAAGAGACCACCTCTTCTTTGAGTGTTCTTTCTCTCGGAATATTTGGCGTATTATCCTATCAAAGTCCGGGTTGGTATCATTATCGCTTCTACGGTCTATTGTATATGACGCGAAAGGAATGCTAGATTGTATCGAGAAATTAAATCCACTTTCGTAAATATTATCAAGGAGATTGGGGTGTTTCTTGCGAGTAGCTTGAATAAATTCAAAAATGTAAAAAATAATTATAGAAATAAGTTTATTTGTAATATTTGGAGGTTATACCCATCATTCATTCGATAAGGCGCTTTCTCTCCTACGACTTCGTTGTAGCCTCCGGACATTGTTCGAGCCTTTGGCTTTATATACACGCTTAATCTCAAAAAAAAAAAAGTTGGCATGTTCATTTATTTTAAAGATTTATCGGATTGTGCAACCGGAATGAATATATACTATATTTCTACAAAAATAAACCTCCTCGCCGAGTTCTCTTTAGTTATATGAGCTTGAAATCTTAAATGAAATTGATGGCTTTGCAAAATTCCCTGTGTATGATGAAATCTTAAACGAAAAAAACCCAAAAACTTTCAAACTGTTGATAAGACGTCAATATGAACCTGTATAAAGAATAGTTCGCTATGGAAACGTGAATAGACATTAGAAACGAAATTGTGAAACTTGTCTACAAAAATAATATGCTTATAGAAACGCAAAGAATGCGGTTCTTGAAACGGAATTTATGTCTAGTTAAGATCAGGAAACATAAATCTTTTTTCCCAATCAATAAAGTTTTTCCTTTTGTTTTATGCGGTTTTATAGGTTTACTAAAATAAACTATATGATTTTAACGATTTTGATACTCACCTTTCAAAATTTTCAATTTGGTTATCACACTATAATAACTTTTCAATTTAGGTACCACCGTCTAAATTAATCACGAAATCATATCACTTGGCATTTGACAAACGTTAATTTGATAGGGTAATTTGACAATTTTGCATAAAAATATGTCATACTAGAAAAACGTTTTCTCCACTTCCACACATAACACAAATTTGAATTATAGTACTGTTAATGATTTGGATACCCAAAAAAATACGCTTAGCATACCAAACTATAGTATTGTTAATATTTTGAATACCCACATTTCAAATTTACCAATTTGAGTATCATACTATAAGAAACTGTCAAATTTAGGCATCACTGTCTAAATTAATCACGAAATCATGTCACATGACAGCACGTGCTTGATAAACTTAAATGTGAGAGTGCAAATTTTGTCATTCTATATCAAAATATATTATACTAGAACAACGTTTTTTTAAATTTGGATTATGTGCTAATTTTTGTTATGTGTGAAATTGGAAAAAAAGTTTGAAATATCGAAATTTGTTATGTGTGAAATTTATTATAGTGTAATATCGAAATTGAAAAATTTGAAAGTTAAATAACCAAATCATTAACAACACTATAATTTGGTGTAATAAGCGTATTTTTTTCGTTTGATTTATTTAAGCCTCCATTTTGGATGTTACCAGCTTGATTTATGAAAGAAAGTGATTATTCATTAGTATATTCCAATTTTTTTTCCGAATATATAAGCAGAAAAGAAGAAAAAGGACTCGCTTCACAAAAAGAAGGGACTTAAAAGTGTCCATAAAATTCTGTAGGGTTTATAATGGGTTTAATACATAGAGACCGGCATATTGCATAAAAGTATCCATAATAATTGTGTTAATTTTAACATAATTAATTTTGTCACATTATCATTTAATTACATATTAAATAACACATGTTTAATTTAAATTTAACCTTCATATTAGTATTTTAAATTAACAAAGTTATCTAATTTAAATTTAAATTAATTATTAATTTAAAGGTCATTAATTAGTGATTTTGTAACCTCCACTAAAATATGAGTAGTTATCGATCACGTGAAACACAACTAATAGATTAACAATTAATTACTTTTTGTGTAGTGGTTGCCGCATCATCAATTACAAACATTACAAACATTGTTATTTTTAACAACTGTTTTAATAACTACAAATATAACACATAGTTTAACATAACTAACGGAGAAAAAAAATGTATTATTAGCTAATAATTTTAGTTAATAAAAGAGATAATACAGTTACGGTAGATGGTCTAAAATATTAAAATATATATCATACTAGTACAGACATAAACCAACATCACCATCATTACAAGCTAAGGATGAAAATTAATTACCTGTAACATATAATACTCGATGTATTGAAAAATAGTTTTAAGAGAGAAGATTTTGAGCCATAATGACTTCATTTTTTCTGGCATAAAAGAGAAATTGCTAATTTTATATTATCTTCAGAACAGCATAGTTTCCGTTTCATATAAGATACGCATGTATTTTTTGATTAATTTTGTATTTTTATTAAACATACGTACCTTGGTATCTATTTTAGAAATAAGTGTACAAGTTTTTTTTTAATAATTAAGTTAATGTTGGTTTTCTACTATATCGAAAAGCAATAATTGAAAAGACAATAATTAAAAGACAGGGACTCAAATGGAAATAACAATTTATTTCTCACAATTGGAATATAAATTACAATTCCTGACTCAACAGAATTAAAATTACACTAATTTAAATTCCAGACAGATTTAATATAAAATATTAAACTGCTGGAATGAAGTGTAATTGTTTGAAACTGTCAGACAGAATAGTATAATTACTAAACTGCTGGACTGTTTAACAATTAAAGAAAACTGTCAGACAGAATAGTATGATTACTAAATGTCTGGACTGTTTCTGTAAACAAAATAAATTACAGAACTGAAATATAAATTACAGAATAGAAAATGACTGGAAAGTAATACAGGAAAGTAAATTACAGAAAGTAAACAGTACTGGAAAGTAATTACAGAAAAAGAAACAGTACAGAAAAGTAATGGACAGAATGTAAAAGGACTAAAAAATAATTAACATAAATTAAAAGAAGAGGCAACTGCTGGGCAGTTTTTTCCTTAAACAATATTTTCCGAACCACCTTTAGAGTTTCTGGTTTCGGGACTTTGTTCCCAAGGTACAACTTCTGTCTGAGAGTGGCTCGTATGAAAACCGGTACCGAACCACAGGTCGAGCTGTTGGTGGTGCGATTCTCTCTCTAATATGTATGCTATATGATGTGATTGTGTGTCTGAAATGAGAGGAGGATGACTGCCTTTTATAGGCTTTCTTGAAACCGCAGCCATTAATGGTCCTTTAATTCTGGGAGTTACACCCCCAGAATCTGCCCAATCAATTTCTGAAACTGCAGCACTTAATCTGCAATTTATTCTCATTGATTGCTGGCGTTTTAATTGCTGGAAACTTTAGGGACTACTTTTGTATTTTATACAAAACTCCATTTTCAAATTTGACTCAAGACCCCAGACCCGAGACATTCCCCAAATCCCAAAGCCCAAGCCCCGAGTCCCAAGCGAGCACGCGTGTGTGGTACACGCTAATACTCTTAGGTGTATGTGGACATGTTAGTTTAACAACTACATGGGTTGGTATTGTATATATATTATAAAATTAACTCTTAATCTTCCAATATGGGATAACTCTCATTGGTTTTCCATTTAATTGTTCCATTTTCCAGCAAAAAGGTTTTTTCCTCTTTCGAGAACCCAACTTTGAAGCCACTTTGTATTCACACCCATTCTACGAATAGGTCATACGATATACCGTTACGAAGCTCGTCACACGGGCTACTCAAACACGTTGAGTACGGTATAAACAACTCAGCGTTGTCACATGTAATATTGGCTCGAAGTTGGTCCTGTGACCATTCGGAAACACCCATGTAAAAACATGTTTTTCCAACAGTTAATGCATATGTATCTTCGTAGAAACTCGTTAAAAAGTAGAATAGTTTGTGGGTGTATATATATTACGGGTATCTATGAATGTTTTAAATAGCGTTATCGCTAGCATAGCGTTATCGCTAGTATAGCGTTTTTTTAAGAGAAACGTTAAAAGTGCAAGTAGCGTAGCAACGTAGTGTTTTGCGATGTAATTTTTTTGCCTAAATATATAACAATATAGGACTATAGTCATACAATTTATATTAATTATGTTAACAAAATTAAAAGTTAAAAGAATTAGTTGTGCTTTTTTTGGATAAGAAAGAAAGAGAGACATGTTTTGTTAAAAAAATCTACGTTTTTTTTTTTAATTATTTGGGGATAAATGTGTTTTTTTATATATTAATTCCTATAGGGAGAATTTGTGACATGTTATTTTCTATAAAAGCGAATATGTGACATGTTATTAACTATATAGGCTAATTGTAACATGTTATAGGCTAATTGTAACATGTTATATACTATAAGGGTCAGTCCAGTATTTATACTATCAGTCCATTGCATTTTGTTTTAAAAACTCACTATCTATGTTACCAGTCCAATAATTTCGTGTTTTTTGCGCTTTTAGTCCCAATAGCGTGAATTTAGCACTTTTCCATCAAAATAGCAGTTTTTAAAACATGAGTATCTATAGGTGAAAAAAGGCGGAACTAAACCAATGGAACCGATTAAAGCAGAGCGAACCAGACCGATGGCTAAAGTTGACAAAATAAACATTTAATATAACTCTTAACTTTTTTAATTTATTTAACTTATAAATAAAGTTCCAACATAATGTTATTGTGGTATTAAAAAAATAAAAATAAAAAGTTTTTTTTTTTTTGAAAATCGGTTTGGGTAGGGACACTCGTCGGGATTCATCCCTATACCCGATCTCTATACCGAAAGTACTCGAGTCGGGACAAATTTCGAATTTTTTAGGACGGGTCGGGATTCAGGAATTTTTTCCCACCCCTAGTTACAAGTAATTATCACCAATTCAATCTTTCAAAGACTTGAATGGCAAATACACATTTATTAGTTCAGCCTTGTAAGTGTGACAAAAAAATTAGAATTCATGAATTAGAAATCTTTATTAATTTCATATGTCAAATATATATGATTGAAGTTAGCATATGGGACTTCTGCACCTATAATTTCAAGCTTCAATAAATAATAATTAATCAAACTTTTTTAATAAATATCCATTTATTAATTCTAGTATTATTGAACTAAAGTTCTAGAACTGCACTCCTGAATATTATTGATATATTTACTTTGCAAATGCTCCATTGTTATACTCATTATATATAAATTAATCCTCCACAAATAATTCACAATTAGAGATAGGTGTAATTAGGGTTGGGTTCAGTCCGGTCCGGTTTCGGTTATTTTCGGTTATTTTTCGGTTTTATTTTTTATTTTTCGGTCTTTTTCGGTTCGGTTTTACTGAAAACCGGTTTTTTTCGGTTCGGTTCGGTTCGGTTTTTTCGGTTTATCGCCCAGCCCTATCTGTAATCTATCAACCTCCCTAGTTATTTCTTTATACTCGAGTGCCCTTGATTTCAAATGAACAAGTATATCTATGAACATTTCATAAATTATGCGCACTAAGAGTTCAAACTCTAAATGAATAGTTAGAGAATTATTTATCTGCTTCTTACTATGTAATGAGTGGATGTCATCTTGTAATATTATAATTTACGACTACTCAATTATTATATTACCAAAGTACAAGAGTTCAGACTTAGTAATATCAAATCCATTCTTGTAAATCAAATAATATAATTTCATGAATAAAAGTGTGCTAATGCCTCGGATTGATGTTATCTTATATATGATCAAGAGTTCAGAATTTATGGAAAACCAAAAATCCTAATAATTAAAGAATAGGAACAAAAAACTACAAACTACACAACCCACACAACCACAAAAAGACTCGAATATTCAACAAAAAGAACAAAAAAACTACAAACTACAAAATCCTAACAATTAAACACATAATTGTAACTTAATCAAAAAGGTATTTGTTTACCGAAATGTATCAACAATGGATGGCCCAAAAGTAAACTATGAGGCTAATTGGGAGGGGTTTTTCAGCCCTACAAGGTTTATCGGCCTTATTTATCATAACAGATGCTTCCGGTGCGACAATAAGAAGTCGGTAATCTCTAACAGCCCATGTGGCTGTGTTCTATGGTGTCCCGACTGCGCCAATTTGGCTGATCGGGTTCTTGCTGATCAAGGCAACCAAGTATGCCCTTTTTGTCGTAGGAAATTCAACGCCACTGGCGTTTGGCTCCGAAACGGATGGCTCAAAGTATATTGCATCAAAGCCTCCAAAAATAAGCAGTCCAAAAAGCATGCTGCAAGAGCAAAAGGGAAACTATGGGAGGAGGAGATGAGAAGGGAGAGACAAGAACTGTTGCCTCAGAGAGCGCCTTCCTAACAACAAACACGAACAATATCTGAAGATCAGCTGTGTGATAAAAAAAAAGTTGTTGTCTTTCAATTTTTGAAACTGTTTTTCGTAGGGTATCGATTAGTCATTAGTTTCGTTTCTTAGGCTAGTTAGTAGAAAATCGATAGAATTCTTTAAAACTGATCAATTTCCATTTCTGTATGTGAATAAGATTGGCTCTTTTCTATGGTTTCTCCATAATAACATTTAAAATTGTAACTTAATCAAGAAATTAACACCAGATTAACCATAAAAATTAAAGTGATTGTGAGCAAGTTTTAAATAGCGTTATCGCTAGCGTAATGTATTGTTTTGGTGAGTTTTGAATTTGTGTCTCTTGAAATATAATGCACTGTCATAACCACCTGAACTACACATACTTTTATGAAAATTACACAACATATATTAATTATTTAGATCCGTTGTTTTTTTTCATAACTCGCTATTTACGTTTTTGGTCCAAAATTTCATACTTTTTGCGTTTTTGGTCCCAAGCACGAATTTAACGTTTTTTCACCCAAATAGCGTTTTAGAGTATGCAATTTTTTTTCGCAGAGCGCTATATTGTGAAATGTTGCGCAATGTAGCACACTTTTTAACACATTGATTGTGAGTGAATAATGATTGGCATAGTTTTTGGCCAAATTATTAATTCATTATATACGCATATTCGGTGCTTTAATAATTAGTGACTAAATAATTTAAATAAAGCACTATTAGTTTCTCTGAATTGGCAAAAAATACCTAAATTGGTAAATATTTTTGGAATAACCATAATTTGGTAAATAAGTCTTCCAATTTTTGGTAAAAAAAAAGTCACCGATACAAGGGTGGTTGATTATAAATAAATAAAAAATTGTTTCAATTAAAAGTTACAATTAATGAATTTAATACACCCTTAGTAATTTACTAAAATGTTTGGGGAAAAATTAAAAAATCAAGAACTAATTACCAGATCATAAGAAGGCTTCAAGCTTAACAATCGTAATCCTTCTTTTCTTGAAAAAAAAAAAAACAATGCCAAATTTAAGAATAAAAAGATTCAATATTTCTACTACAAAAAATCCTAACAATTAAAGAAAATAAACAAAAAACTATAAACTACAAAACCCACACCACCACAAAAAGACTCAAATATTCAACAAAAAACTACAAACTACAAAACCCTAACAATTAAACCCATATAATTCTAAACTAATCAAGAAATCAACACCAAATTAACCATAACAATTAAAACGAAATTTAAAGTCATTGTCAGTGTAGAGAGAGATTGCGAGCATAACCTTTTACAAAACTTGTCGCAGTTAAAAATACAAAAATCTCTTTGGAACACCATTAATGCAATGTACCTATCTTTAAATATACGAAAACGATTTTGCTCACCTATTTTTCTTAAAAATTAAACTGCTGATGTCGCATATACACATGGCAAATCCACTTATCATGAGTTTTAATTGTTAATGTTAAATGGTAATAATTTATGTTAAATGAAAAATGCTTTTGGTCACACATTTTTCCTAGCCAAAAAATCAACCCGCTGATGTGTCACATTACATGGAATATCCACCCCATCAAGGGTTTTGATTGTTATTAATACTAGATTTAATATTATTTTTTATTTTTAATTAATATTTAAATTTATGGTAGGGTTAACTAGGGTTTTAGTATATTTTTATTTGAGTTTTTAGTGGGTTGAGTTTTTATATTAAACAATTTTTTTTATTTTTAATTAATATTTAAATTTAGGGTAGATTGAAATATGGTTCTATTATATTTTTATTTGGATTTTAGTAGATTGGATTTTTATTATGTTTGAATATTTATATTTTGATTTATCAAATTATAGAATTTGATCTATATTTGGACGGATAAATATGTATTTATTAGCCTATACAGTGTGTAAGTTGTGTGTAAGTTAGCGGGTTGAATTTGAAGGTTGATTTTGAATGTGGCAATAGCAACACTCTTTTTTAAAATACAATTATCACTTATTCATTTTTTCTTAATTTGTAGTTGTATTTTTTATTATGAATATTTATATTACATTACTCATATATTTAGACTTACATAGACCCAGAATAGTGTTTGTATGAGTATGACTATGCAAGCCACCTTATCGGATAAAAGTTTTAGGTAGGTTTTTTGTGTTGCAATAGCAACACTCCTAAATATAATTCGTTTCGAATAAGTTGATTGGTTCAAATAGTTTACATCCTAGCGCCGTAAGAACAAATTTAATGTAAAAAGAATTATCGTATTATCATTTAACCATAACATATTAACAATACTCCAAAAAAATTACAATGCTATACAGAATAACAAAAGTCATGAAAAAGCAATTAAGCAAATTATAAATTTCACTGTTTGGGCATAACCACCACCTAAAATTTACTGATACGGCTATATATTCTCAAATTTTGATATTATCAATTGCACTCATCACTCGATCATTTCTTTATTCGCCACCTCTGCTAACCGTAGCCGTTTATTGGACTGTTTTTTCCGATCGAATCACCTACGTCCACCACAAAATTGTTAAACTTGCAGCTTTTAAAGTAAACTAAGTACAAGCTATAATTTTATTCGATATACAACGTTTTGGAATCTATTTGACAAATATGAATACATTGAAACTTGATGCTCTACGACACTATATATATTAGTTGCTTTCCTAGTAAATTTGTTACCCTAATATACTTCTTAGCACCGTCTTCAGTTGTCGGACATGCGCACAACTCTCCGTTTTCAATGTCACAATACAGATGATAAGTAAGGCGTAGAATGTCAAGCTAAAATTTTTATGTTAAATATTTTCTAAATTCCGAAGCGAAGCGAAGCAGTAATCATTTTAATAATAATCATAAACATATTAATAATCATTTTATCATCAACATAAATTATTAAAAAAAGATTAGTAAAAAAACAAAGAATGAGACGCTAAGCCAGTGACTAATTAAGAACATCAACTCTGTTAATAACATGGTAAACACCAAACTGAAAACGGGTATATAAAAATTAGAATAAGCCCTAGCTAGAAATTTACATAAATTTATTATGGTTCCAGATCAATCTAATAACAGAAATCATAATTTCGACAAATTGCAAGAAATTACATTTTTTTAAGATCAAATCACAAGTGCACATATACACAAATACATCGAAGGTCTAATTAATCAAACACAACCAAAACAAAGCAAAAAAAATTGATTTTTTTTATAAGAAAATATTAAAACAAACACAAACATATATATATATATATGGGAGAGGTTATATGAACATCAACTTAGACATCAACTTGGACACTTTTTTCGTAAAAACGCTCCAAATCAATATTTGGTTAATGCAAATCTTCATGGTTTCACGACGGGAACACAAAAAAACAAGACGCATATTTGTGTTCCCGTCGTGAAACCGTGGAGATTTGCATTAATCAAATATTGATTTGGAGCGTTTTTACAAAAAAAAGTGTCCATTTGGATGTTTTTTATGGTGTACATAAAAAAAGGAATATCGATATTAATAAAAGCAGGTACGAATTCACTTAACATAACCCTAGAAAAAATAAAATAAAAATAAGTCTATTTTTCTTAGTTCAATCGATAAAAAAAAACACCTTAAAATATATTCATTAAGCTAAGCAAATTCCCCAAAATCTAGTCAAGTACATTACAACCACTACAATTAAACAAGATAGATCGTTATATATATATATATATAGATATAGATAGATACATATCTAAAGAGAGATAAAAGAGGGGTATTTGCACTTTGAATGCTCAGTGATTAAATGAGGGTAAATTGGAAATTGATCCATTAAACTATGGCTCATTTGCAAATAACCCTCGTAAACTATCAATTCATGCAATTAACTCCCATTAAGTTATCTAACTTTTGCAAATAACCCCCAATGCCATCTTTTAAATGATATAACTTTCTGGTCGATAATATGTTTTTTTTTCATTTATTTTATATTCATGCATGACAAGTTTATTTTATTTTTTTGTAATGGCACAGTTTTTTCAGAAAATTAATATTTTCTTTTTAATAAAGCCTCTTTTGGTGACTTTTTTTAATTAATAAATTGTGATCTTAACTCGTGTCCAATGATAAACTACACATATCAAACCAAACCAAAACCTTTTAGTACGCTATAATAGTATATATTCCCACTATTACGCAACTGAAAATAATAATAATAAACCCTTACTATAGACTATAGTATTATATATATACTACTGAGTGTTACGAGTAACACTACCATAAACCATGTGCGCTATAATTTAAGTTGTGTGATCCACTAAAAACTCAGCACATATTAATGAACTCAAAACTAACTACCCTAAAATTAATTTAAAATTAAAATTAAAAAATTATATTGGTTGGCACACCCTTAATTATAATGCATAGATTCATATTAGTGCTTCTCGAGTGTTACGTAATTAGGTAAAAAAACATAAACCCTTAGTACGTACTTTCGTGGCAAAAGTACGAGGGTGATTGCTTATAAATAAAATTAAAATTATTCGTCTCAACTAAACGTTACAATGAATTTAATAGAATTTTAGGAATATAAAGGGGGATTAATGCAATTAACTCTAATTTTTCAGGATAGAAACTTCGTAGTCCCACTTAAATACCAAACAAAAACCTTTAAATACGCATGAAAACATAACTAGCAAGTAGGAAAAAAAACATAAACCCTTACTTAGTTTTCTTGGTAAAAAAAATATGGAACCACCACCAGGGCCTGCATGGACAAGGGCTGAGGACAAGGCTTTCGAGGCGGCACTTTTGACTTTTCCTGACCAAACACCGGGCAGGTGGCGGAGGATAGCCAGAGCAGTGCCTGGAAAGTCACCGGAAGAGATGGAAAAGCATTTTGACGCTCTTGTTGACGATGTTATCGCTATATCTTCAGGGTTGGTACCTTTGCCTGTGTATAACGACGAACCAAAGCAGGTGAAAACTGAGGTTATGAAGAAAAAAGGGAAGGCTTGGTCTGAGGAAGAGCACCTGTGAGTATTCTTGATAACTTGCTGTTTTCGATTAATTTTCTTGACATGCAATTTATTCTTTTTTTGTATATAGCGCCTTTTTCACGCTATTTTGACGCAAAATGATGGTAATCTATTTTCTTTATCTTGTAGTTTAGTTAAGTTCTCCCTGTTATAGTATTTTCTGTGATTTCTGTTATTTTTTTCTCAATCAAATTTAAATACGCATGAAGTGTGCCTCAATTTAAATGAAAGTTGTGTTTTCTTGAAAATTGGAGTATATGATAGTTGTCCCGTCACCTCTTTTTCTCATCTGCTTGTAGGTTTTGATATCAATTCATATCGATAAAAAATGATTCAACAACATAAAATTTAATTATTATTAATACATGTAAGTTGACAGTATCTTTTTATTGTTTTTAAGGAGAATGGTAGAAAACTGATAAAGATTGTGTAAATGAAAACGGGTATCTAATTAAAATTTAATAAAGATTTTTTTTCAATATAATTTAGATCAAATTCTTGGAACCTGGTGCGGATACTATATAAGTTGATTTTTTATCACTTTCAAGAAATATAGGATATCTGTGAAGGAATTTAAGGTTTTTGGTATAGATGCTCTTAGTTATTGGCGGGGACTCTTGAAAGTATGTGGCAAACCAACCCTGCCTGATAACGCTGTCCGATTTGTAATCCCCTCCTAAATCTTGATTTACAACAGTAATCATGTTCGAATTGAGTGTGTAAGCTGGAAACTTGGTGTCTTCATATTTTGTACTATAAAAAATATCCAATATAGCATTATCAAGATATCTAAGTCTAAACTCATATTGTTGTAGATCTTGTAGATAATTGAGTTTCGATCTCTTTTTTGTTAGTTTATAGTACGTATTATTTATGATTTTACAGATATGCCGAGTTTGTGTATACATGTGACTGTGAATCCTGTCAATATTTATGGCTTTTATTGATTCCTTTTATGAAATTGTGGGTGTGTTTGTTAAACATAAAGGATCTATCATGAATCTTTCTATTTAGGTTGTGAGTTTGTTTGCCACATTCCTATTAGCCCATTACAGAAAATGTAGTATTTTTTTTTAAGTAATAAACCTGCAAATACTTATAAGAACGACCTAAGTGTATATCTATAATGTACTCTTGTAATTACTAAATTCAACAGGCAAGTCATATGCATCTCTTCAATTAGTTATATTTGTTAACAGTAATATATCAGGACCTTGTTAATTTGGTGAAGTTTTAGTCGAATGTGTTACGTGCTTGCATAATCTTGAAAAAAATAAAAGAATTTGTAGCGATTACAAGCTTCTCAGTGTCTTTTCTTTTTCTCTCACTCTCTTCTTAGTAGTATTCCCAAACATTTTACTGGAAGAAAGCGATCAGGAAGATCAAGATTTACAGGACCTATATATAGAGAGCAGTTTATCCTTTTTGATGATTCATTTGTAATAGACACTTTTATGGAATTTAGATTGACTTGTCGTAGATCAAAATTCGGGGAAAACATAATAAATGGCTAAGTTAGCAACTGAAAGATCCTACAATTACTGAAATTGACTACAAGTTTGCGATATTAACTTTGTTGTTTGTCAAACACAATAGGAAGTACTTGCTGCCAACTGCTTTATAATATCCCAGAAAATGCTTAGAAGAATCTGTATATATACTGAACTATTTTAGTTATATGATACAACCAATTGAGTCTCGTGCCTATTTTATAGGCAAACTTTGATTGATTTGCTCAAGTTGTGTGCTAGCATTGCCTTCGGAACCAAACAGAGAATCTAATAGAATTATAATACTTTTGGGCATCTTTTTTCATTTACTTGTTTCCTGTCATTCTCTTCTTACTTTCTTAGGAGACACTTTTTCTGAAAAATATGTACATGAACAAGTAAAGATCGAGAATTTATAGAATATGACAAATTTCTGGAAATAATTTGTTTACTGCTTTTATTTATATACTCTTTTATGGCATTCAACTTTATAGAGTCTCATTGATTGTTGAAAAGCAAGCGAATGCTGAAAAAACAGGTTATGAATTAAGGAATTTAAAGGGCAAATATCTACTGCTCTTGATTACTTTTATGTAAACTGTGATATTCATTTAAGTTTCTGTTTTATTATATTGCAGGTTGTTTCTAGAAGGTTTAAAGCGATACGGGAAGGGAGACTGGCGAGGCATATCGAGAAACATTGTAAAAACAAAAACAGCTACACAAGTAGCCAGTCACGCACAAAAGTACTTTAATCGCCAAAACGTGAAAAACAAGGGCCGTAGAACAAGCATACACGACCTAACCCTCGATGTCCTGAATCCCGTCGATAATTCATCGTTGATGCAAAATTCCTTCCAAGATAATTCAATCGGGTACGATAATATAACTAACATGAATTGTAATCAAGAGGGAATGCTTGTAACGAACAATAATTCTATTTCTCCGCCATCTCAATATAGAGGTTCCTTACAAGGGCATAATAACAGCAACAGTGGCGAGATACACCTCCAGAATCACTTGAGTTTTGGAAAAACCAGGTAGAAACATCATTTCCTGGCTTCTGATTACTAGTTTCGAATATTCACTTCTTTAGTTTTCTTTCAGGTAAATTTTTGAAAAAATAGTGACAATATCATGATATAATTCATTATCATATATGTATGTATAAACTATAAAGCGCCGCTAAAGGGTTTCTGGAAGAGATTTACTAGTATGTTTTATTTTTAAATTGTGAAAAGCATAATCTTTTTTAGCTTTTCATTAAACAAATTTTCCCCTTTACGAGCTTTTTGAGTTTAGAAGTAAGCTTTCGAAAACACAGAATCTGTAGATTTAGCACCCGTGTTTATCTGACGTTATTTCTCCATTTGATTCTCAGCATTCCCGAGCATCTGAGTTCCTCGTCAGCTAGATTTTTCAATCATGGTGGTGTACTGGTGAATGGTCATCCCTCAGATATGTACTATCAAGGCGGCGTACCTAAATACGAAAACTTTACCATGCCAAGGAACAAGCTTTCAGTTTCAACTCCAAATCAGTTTACTATTGACAATAATGGTAACATACTAGATATGAATGGTCATCTGATATCTCCACAATCACTGTATTCTCCAAAAGGCATTCCGATGGGGTATTATGACATTAACATGATCGGTCAATCGACTCCTCCACCACCACATCTTCAGTGTATGAATGGTCATATGGGTCCTCATCTGCCTAGTTCTCAAACAATTCATACGCCACATCGATCGCTTTATATGGGTCATGATGATACAAAGGTTGGTTCACACGGTGGTGCGTCTGATAATCAAATGAAAGGTAACGAGGCCAAGGGTTTCAATTCTCTGCCAGATCAATCTCCTAATGCACCTAAAAAAGCACATCTTCAGCGTATGAATGGTCATATGGGTTCTCATCTGCCTAGTTCTCAAACAATTCATACGCCACATCGATCGCTTTATATGGGTCATGATGATACAAAGGTTGGTTCACACGGTGGTGCGTCTGATAATCAAATGAAAGGTAACGAGGCCGAGGGTTTCAATTCTCTGCCAGATCAATCTCCTAATGCACCTAAAAAAGCACATCTTCAGCGTATGAATGGTCATATGGGTCCTCATCTGCCTAGTTCTCAAACAATTCATACGCCACATCGATCGCTTTATATGGGTCATGATGATACAAAGGTTGGTTCACACGGTGGTGCGTCTGATAATCAAATGAAAGGTAACGAGGCCGAGGGTTTCAATTCTCTGCCAGATCAATCTCCTAATGCACCTAAAAAAGCACATCTTCAGCGTATGAATGGTCATATGGGTCCTCATCTGCCTAGTTCTCAAACAATTCATACTCCACATCGATCGCTTTATATGAGTCATGATGATACAAAGGTTGGTTCACACGGTGGTGCGTCTGATAATCAAATGAAAGGTAACGAGGCCGAGGGTTTCAATTCTCTGCCAGATCAATCTCCTAATGCACCTAAAAAAGCAAAGTTCCGAAGTTGTTCAGATTTTTAGTACTTTGTATCTGATTGCATATTCATATGTACTGTTATGAAGATTAGCAAATAGTTTATAGGCTTAGCCAGTTTGTCATTGAAAACATGTACGGAATAAAATTCAGTTTTAGGCCGAGTGTGAAAAACATATATCATTTTTCAATTTTATGCAATTGGGATTCTGAAAAGATTCATGTCTTGGCTTTGCGTTGTTTTGTATGTTTTTCTTTTTTGTTGGGGATGGGTTAGGATCGGAACCCGACCCATAAACGCTCAATCCGTATCCCGACCCGATTAGTTTTAAAAATGAAAAAAAATCCTGATCCCGACCCGACAAAAGTCGAGACCCGACTTTTTCGGGATACGAATTTTCGGGATCCCATAGGGTCGGGATAGGTTTATCCCGAATTTCCCGATATATTTTTTTATTTTACGACGGTGTCATTTTTTATTAACAATTTTCACTTGAGAAGTCTCTAAACATGCTATTAACACGAAATATAATCCTAGTTTAAAAATAACATTCCTAATAAATGAAAAAATAAATTAACATATAGTAGAAAAAATAGTGTGAAACTATAAATAATGGAATAGATAAAAAATTGATACGTTTTTTATCAGATTGTTTTATTATTTAGTTTTATTCACACAAACAACAATTATCATACTAAATGAGATACATTATCATTATAATTTTTATAATCGGAAAATAATAATCATTTATCTTTCTTGAAAATAACAATATAATTTTTTAATTTAAATATATTTTTTATTTTAATAGTTTCATATGGTAGAGTGGTTACAAACATAATTATATTTATATAATTATAACTAATATATAAACTAAAAAGTATTGTGACTCATATGATAGAGTGCGTACATTGTATGTTAAAGGTATAAATTTTGATTCTCAATACTTGCATTTGATATAAATTAATTTATATTTTTATATAAAATATAAATTAATTAAAAAATCGGATCGGGTCGGGACACCCGACGAAATCAAAATTGTCACCCGATCCCGAAGCTTGTCGGGACTATTCTCGGGTCGGGATTTCGGGATTTTTCCCCAGCCCTAGGCTGTACAATGTGACGAGATTATAATGTTTTTTTTCCTTTTCTGGAGTTCCATGTTATTCCGTTATTCTAGTTGGTTTTATGTCGTATTTTGACTCTTCGCCCTCAATAACTTCTGGCATCTCCTGCTCCATTAGAGATGAATTTGACGAACGATAGAGGATTTGCCATAGGTGTACTACCGTTTTGTTAGATTTATCTAAGGTGAAAATTGGAAAATAACGATCAGCTTTTCATAAAAATGATTTTACCATCTCCATGAAAGCTTACACAATCAGAATACAAGGGCTTACTTATTTATCTATTTGGGTACATCGTCTGAAATGAGTTTAAGTACTTTGTTAGGCTACTATCATACGTTAAAAACATCGGACCATGAGAAACTATCATATGTTCTGAAGATTATTTACACTCCGACAGAAAACAGTTAACTGCAGTGTTCTTATATCGTATAAACAGCGTTTTTCACCTTTTTTTTGTATAGAACTATCATGCATTACAATCTAAAGATAAATCCATCATCGCCTTCTATCAGATCTATCCTCTGCTGAAGTATGACGGGAAGAATTTGTTTTCCTAAAGATTGATTCAACAGTACTATCTCCATACGAGGGCTAAGGCCCATGGGAAAGAATTGGTGTAAATTGGCTTATATGAAAGTGATATAAGTAAAGAACTGGCAGTTGTATAGATTAGCCTTGAACAGAATCTTTATTGCAAATTCTATACTTTTGACAACAAAGGCGAACGGAAAAAACACAGGTGATCACATTACATTAGTAACAAACTAATCAAGTTTTGAAAGTCAAACATGAAATCAGTTCCAACAACTGTTATTAACTAAAATGCAGGTTCTCTAAATTTATTACGAATACTTTAGAAAAAAAGCTTGCTCGATCCCCCGGGATAATCCGTTCAGCCCTTGGTTGCATCCTCAGCTTTCTACAAAAGAGCCAATAAATATTGGTGAAATATGTAACGGAGAAAACTTAACTAAGAAGAACAAGAATTAAAAAGCACAAATCCACATCAATAACTAACATGTACTTTTTTATATAAGAAATGAAATATAAAGACAAGGTTTGACTTCTCATTTTCGTGTCCACAACCAAAAAAGATAAATTTAAATAAGTTCCCTAATAGTATGCTGTTGAGCTCAACTCAAAGAACTAATTAATCCCTAAACCCTGGTCATGTAGGAGTTGTCAGCAGTATTGATGACAACATGATCACCGGTCACAACATGTGCAGGGACCTGAACGTTAAGACCATTATCAAGCAAAACTTTTTTATAATGAGGAGTTGCCGCAATTCCCTTCATAGGATCCTGTGCTTCTACAACTTCGCATGTGACTCTTGGAGGGACCGAAGCAGACATTGGCCTTCCGTCAAAAAGCTGAACACTAACTTGCATGTCATCTTTCAGATATACAGCAGCTTCACCAAACAAATCCTTAGGAACATCTAGTTGATCATAAGTTTTCGGCTCTGAAAGTACTACAACATCATCTTCCATATACAAGAACATATACGGCTTTTCTTCAACGAATACTTTTTCGATAGCCTCATCGGTACGAAATCTCTCGTTTAACTTGTTTCCAGTGTCCACGTCACGTAGCTCCACCTGTATGCACGCACCTCCTCTTCCTTGTACTGTGTGATTGGCTTTCACGACCTGGTAAATTTTGCCTTTTCTTTGGATAACATTTCCTGGTTTAATATCAGAGCCGTGGGATTTGGCGCCACGGAGCTGCGTGGCGGACCACGGCGAGGCAAACACGTGGCGAGATGAGGAATCGGGTGACTTTATCAATGGTTGTGATCGTGCATAAGTGGTGAGAGTTTTGATCAACGGTGGTGATAAATTAGAAGATTGCAGTGGGGAAGCAGTGAGGTTTAGTAGACACCGCCAGAGCCGTTTACTGGCCGCTTGCATTTTTCGGGATTCAGAAACCAACTAAATATGATAGTGGATGTATAAATATAATATTAATATGTGTAGAAAGAAGCTAACTCATGCTAGAATTACCCTTCTGATATAACGAGATGAACTAGCTCTGTCAAGAAATTTTCATTATAATTGCAACTTAGGTCTGATTTTGTAAGGTAATAAATAAGTTTCTCGAGGTTGCAAGAAAAACTGTAAAAACGTTATTGATTGAGTTCTACTTAAAATCTGGTTCCTGGTCAGTTCATACCAATATGAAACCAAACAATGAACTTACAGACAAAACGGTTAATGAAAATCATATTTAGCAAAAAACTCTAGCAGCACATGGAGATTTGTACCGAAAACTTGCTTCTTTCCTTGCTACAAGGAACTCGCAGACATGATTTTTTTTTATCAAAGTATAGGATTGTTCTTATCGCCGGTATCTAAATTTCAAGTAAAAATGTACAATTAAATAACATTTATTCAGTTATTTACAAAACATCACTTCTCGAGTCTTGTCTTTACTTTTTTGTCACGGTGAAGTCTCAGTTTCTCAGTTCAGTACTACACATATTACTATTTGAGAAACAAACAACAACAGTCGAAAAACAAGTACCAGCTGATTCAAATTAAGAAAACCAAAAAGACAAGTATAAATATCCACTCAAGCCACAGAAACTTCAAGAACAACTATAACAGAATCTAAAAGTGAAAATGGTTACCTTGTCGGCCTTCTCTTTCTCAGCCTTCTCTTTCTCTGCCTTCAGCTTGGCCTTCTCCAGCTTCTCCTTCTCCATTTTCTGCATCCAATTCAAAAACATTAATTACAGTGTATCATAAAATACAAACACATATTTATATAATACATCATACACCTCATTAACATAAATACACATTTTTTATTTATAAATATATGTATGTATTGACGCGGATGTAAATCTTCGCAGCATGAATACTTAAAAACATACATATCCAAATATACACCTATACCGAGCACAGAGAACTCAATGTAATGGGTTATTATTAGATTTCAATTTTAAATCCCATACTACAAAGACTTAGCAGTTAGTACACTAACATGATATTTTGCCCTGACTCAGCAACACCCTAGTGTACTAAATAGGAAAAGAAATCATAGGTCGGTACTAATTAAGTTACAAAAACCAAATATTATATAGTATTCCATCAAGTTTTCCATATTCTCTAAACAATTTTATCACATCCTTTTTTTATTGAACTTACCAATTTACGTTTTCCTTTTATATGCAGTGAACAGAACTACGGACAAAAAATGTGACATAGGGGTCCATTTTATGATGGGTTCTGGGTTATCAACAGATTCCGATTTTGAAATCCTTACCACAGAAATTAGCAATTACAGGTAAATAGAAAAAAACCAATAAATTGGGTACTGATTACTAACAAAAACCAAACCTAGTGCACACCATTCTATAAAGTCTATTTTACATCTCCTGGACTTTCGTAGATTGAGATACCCAATTGAATATGTGAAAACTGGTCTATTAGAATGGAATTAACCCTTACGATACGCCTCGTAAACATGAATACATATACATGTAACAAAACACATACACCTCTGCGTCATGAGGCTATTTGTATACTTACATATTTCGACATAAAAATGTGTGTAATTGCCAAAATAATGGGTTATCATCAGAACAAGGCTGTGAACCCTATCATAGAAATTACTACACACATTATGTCTCTCTCTGGTTCCGCATACTTAGTGTACTAAATAGAAAAAACTAACAGGTTGGAACTAATTTGTTATCCAATACACAATTCTGTCATAAATTTTATAATCCTTCACAAATCTATCACTTCTTTTCCTACTTTACTCACCCCAATTTATGTTTTCCTTTCTTATATACTCCAGTTTACAAAAAATAAAAAGATGTTACATTGGGGTACTATTTATGATTTGACAAGGTTGAGATGCAAAAATTAAACATGTAACAGGGTGGCGCATGAATTGCAATTAACCCTTACAAGGCTTGTTTGGTTGAAGCATTAAAGCAATTAAAGTGGTCTTTAAGCTTAAGAAAAGGCTAGTTTCATCCAGCTTAAAGCTTCTGCCTTTTATGAACAGAAAACCCAGAAAAGCTTAACCTTTAAGCTGATACACTAAATAAGAAATTCAAAATGTGGTAGGCTGGTGTTTTTAAAAAAAAACTGATGCGCCTCATAAAGATGAGTACATATATGTAACAAAAGACAAGCCTGATAAATTCATAATCATACACACACGCACACTCGCACACACACGCATATATATATATATATATATAATATGAGTGTGTATATACATATAATATGAGTAATATGACCTTGATGTTAACCATGCATACTAAACAGTCACAAAAATCAAATATTCAATGCCTCGTTATATCATATGATTTTACATTCTTTATCACAATTCTATCAATTTTTAATTGACTTACCAATTAATGTTTTGCTTTCCTATGTGGGGCACACATGCGGAAAATGAACATTTTCCATTGGGAGTTCTTAATCAACTTTTTCTTCGATTGATTGACAAAATTGTAAATGTAATTGACCGGTGTATCAAATTGTAATTAACCCTAACAATACGCCTCATAAACATGAATACATACAACTAAAAAAATGCATATCATGAATTATAACTCCATACACCACCAATTCTAGTTAACACTAATGCTCTATTTTACCCTGACATTCCTAATAATTCTTGATTAGACTGAGATACCCAATTGAAAATGTGATAGGCTGGTATATTGAGCTGTAAGTAACCCTTATAGTGATTACAGATCACATCTGTATATATAAATAAATATGTGAGCGTGTAAATGGCCTCGACGTATTGTTCTCAGCAGTATGTGGCCTTTGCTATGCTTAAGTGGGGCTAATATATTATTTTAAGAAGACTTTTAACAAAATACGTGGTAAAAAGGTAGCAAATTCCTGATTTTTTATTGAAATGTCGGGGCTGTAGCACCCTTCTACGGTTCTACCATACCTAGTTCTTCCCCTGCTTAAAAAAATGAATACACGCAACAAAATACAAAGCTATATAATGTACCTCATGACCAGGAATATATATAGGAGTGTGGATATGTAAATGACCTTGATGTAAGTCTATATTGTACCCCCATGCAAATTCCAAGACGTAATCCAGGGAATTTCAGAAAAAGAAAGTAAATAGTGATATCTCTCTCTGATCTAGCACAATTAGTGACTAAATAAAGAAAAACGATACCTTGAGTAGTAATTAGTCGAAAACCAAATTTTTTATACATTATCCTACCCTGTATTCTATGATTCTCTACACAAGTCAGTCACAGTTTTCTGAAATCTAGGTTAGACTGAGACCCCAATTGAAAATCTGATAGGCTGGTGTACAAACCTACAAAACAATGACACCTATATAATCCATCTAAGAAACATAAAAAACATGTAGGAGTATTTGCGTGTATAATGACCAAAAACAGTAGAATAAAATAATGTGCACTACTCGGTCACAGTTTTCTTTTCCCCTAATTTTTAGTTCAATTGAGATACACAACTGAAAATCTGATAGGCTGGTGTCCAAACCGGAAGTAACCTTTGTAATAGGCATCAGAAACATGAAGACGTATATGTAGATACATGCATAAAACGCCTAATCTTGAATAAATCTGTATATCTGAGTGTATCTGTAAAGGAACGTGTATGTATCGACCTTCATGTACAAATTAAAAATGGAACCATATATTAATTACACTATTCTATCAGGTTTTATTATATTTTATACACAATTACTATATTTCTTCTTTTCGATTTTACTCTATGTAGTGTAAAAAGATTCTGTAAGGTTTGAGATATTAAATTGAAAATGTGATAAGTGGTGTACAAAACTTAAAAAGAAACTACGCAACAATAATACAAATATACAATGTTATACAATACCGCTAAGAAAACATGAATAAATATGTAATAGCCATATCAATCACGTATCTGTTTTCTTTCCTATCGTTTTGTTAGATTGAGTTACCTGATTAAAAAATTCATAAGCTGGTGTGCAACATTAACAAACCTTTATGCAAAAAATATAGAATGCTACATAATAAACCTAAATAAACTTCAATAAATATGAATCAACCTTACCGATCACGTTTGTTTTCTTTGAATTTTTTTTGTTAGATTGAGATACCCAGCTGAAAATGTGTTAGGCTGGTATATTAGTCTGAGTAATCCTTATAATGAATAAATATGTAATTGACCCTAACAATCACTTTTCTTTCCCTTCTAATTTTTTTAACACACAATTAAAAAATGTCATAAATGGTGTATAAAATCGCACTTTCCCTAAAATGAATCATTGAATATATAAATACTAGTAAAAGTTATCCACACGTTGCGTGTGAGACGCGTAATGACATAAATCTCGTAATATATTTTATTTTTAACATAATATTCAGATTTGGTATCATTTATTATAGTTATGGAGGTTAAAACGAATTGTTAATTAATTTATGGTACATCCGTAATTAGGGAAATATAGTGAGGACAAATAATTAATTAATTAGATTATGTATATTGGTAATTATTAAAATAGAGTAAGGGTATTCTTGAAAAAATTGGGCAAAATTGGGCAGCCTCAACTTTTCTTAGGTTTGCTTATATTAATAGTATGATATGTATGTATATTTATGCTTATATAGATAAACCTAAATAAAATACACCTAAATGAACATGAATATATGTAATGAACCCTATCAATCACATATGTTTCCTAGTTTTTACTGTTAGATTGAGAAACCCAATTAAAAATCTGATAGGCTGTGCATCAAACTGTGTTAAACCTTCTAATGAATATATATGTACTTAACCCGATCACTCACCTTTTTTTTTCCAAAATAATGTTCTTAGTTAGACTGAGAAATACAATAGGCTGGTGTATCAAACTGTGAGAAGATGGTGAGTAATATACATATATATGTAAGTATATGTATATTAATAGATAGAAAAGTTAGTGAGTAATTGAGCTTGAATATATAAGTATCACAGTTTAAAAAGACCAGCCTATCACTTTAAAAAATCTCTACATACTGCCTTCTACAGAAGCAAAAAAGAAAAGAGAAAAAAAGTAATTAACCCAATAAATCACTTTTTTTTTCCAAATATGTTGTTAGATTAAGATACCCAATCGAAAACAGTGATAATAGGCTGGTGTACTATGCTTCTAATTACCCTTTTTTAATACCCAATTGAAAATGTCACAGGACGCTGTATAAGTATCAAATCCTAACAGACCCTCATAATGAATACATACATACATACATACATATACTTAAATGTATAAATGACCCTGTCAATCGTGTTTTTATTTTTTAATGTTTTTTATAATGTTACATTGAGAATACCCAAGTTAAAAAGTAATAGCCGTGTACATTAAACTGTGAATAAACCCTTAAATTGAATACACACATGCATATATAAATAAATACACACACACAACTAAGTAAACATGAAATTTGTACTAAACCCTATCAATCACGTTTTTTCAATTATCTAGTTTTTTTTATGTCAGATTAAGCATACCCAAATGAAAAAGCAACAGACTTGTGTATTAAACAGTGTATAACCCCTTATAATTAATACATACATACCTTGATAGATAGATATACCCATATAAACCTGACTAAATATGTAATAAACCCTATCAATCACGTTATTTTATTTCTCTACTATTTTTAATGTTAAAATGAGAATACCCAATTGTAAAAGTAACAGTCCAGTTTACATTAAACAGTGAGTAAACCCTTACAATGAATACATACATGCATATATATAGATATACACACACCTAAATAAACATCTAAGTAAACAATAAACATGAATAAATATGTAATAAACCATGTCAATCATGTTGTTCTATTTCTCTGTTATTTTTTAATGTTAGATTGAGAATACCGATTTTGGAATACCCAGTTGAAAAAGTAACAAGCTTGTGTATCAAACTGTGAATAAACCCTTGTAATGAATATATACCTAATTAAACACCTCACTAAACATGAATACATATCTACACACACAGACACATGTATATACTATAAAGATAGACCTTGATATAGATTGAATAAACCCAATTGAAAAGGTTTTTATTTCACTATGTTTTTTTTAATGTTAGATTGAGAATACCCAAATGAAAAAACAACATGTTCGGTGTATTAAACTGTGAATAAACCCTTACAATGAATACATACATGCATATATATATACACACACACACACACACACACACACACACACACACACATGTATATATATATATACTATATACTATAAAGATAGACCTTGATGTAGATTGAATAAACCCAATTGAAAAGGTTTTTATTTCACTATGTTTTTTTTAATGTTAGATTGAGAATACCCAAATGAAAAAACAACATTTTCGGTGTATTAAACTGTGAATAAACCCTTACAATGAATACATACATGCATATATATATATATACATACACACACACACACACACATGTATATATATATACTATATACTATAAAGATAGACCTTGATGTAGATTGAATAAACCCAATTGAAAAGGTTTTTATTTCACTATGTTTTTTTTAATGTTAGATTGAGAATACCCAAATGAAAAAACAACATGTTCGGTGTATTAAACTGTGAATAAACCCTTACAATGAATACATACATGCATATATATATATATACATACACACACACACACACACACACACACACACACACACATGTATATATATATACTATATACTATATACTATAAAGATAGACCTTGATATAGATTGAATAAACCCAATTGAAAAGGTTTTTATTTCACTATGTTTTTTTTAATGTTAGATTGAGAATACCCAAATGAAAAAACAACATTTTCGGTGTATTAAACTGTGAATAAACCCTTACAATGAATACATACATGCATATATATATATACATACACACACACACACATGTATATATATATACTATATACTATATACTATAAAGATAGACCTTGATGTAGATTGAATAAACCCAATTGAAAAGGTTTTTATTTCACTATGTTTTTTTTAATGTTAGATTGAGAATACCCAAATGAAAAAACAACATTTTCGGTGTATTAAACTGTGAATAAACCCTTACAATGAATACATACATGCATATATATATATACATACACACACACACACATGTATATATATATACTATATACTATATACTATATACTATAAAGATAGACCTTGATGTAGATTGAATAAACCCAATTGAAAAGGTTTTTATTTCACTATGTTTTTTTTAATGTTAGATTGAGAATACCCAAATGAAAAAACAACATTTTCGGTGTATTAAACTGTGAATAAACCCTTACAATGAATACATACATGCATATATATATATACATACACACACACACACACACATGTATATATATATATACTATATACTATAAAGATAGACCTTGATGTAGATTGAATAAACCCAATTGAAAAGGTTTTTATTTCACTATGTTTTTTTTAATGTTAGATTGAGAATACCCAAATGAAAAAACAACATTTTCGGTGTATTAAACTGTGAATAAACACTTACAATGAATACATACATGCATATATATATATATACATACACACACACACACACACACATGTATATATATATACTATATACTATAAAGATAGACCTTGATGTAGATTGAATAAACCCAATTGAAAAGGTTTTTATTTCACTATGTTTTTTTTAATGTTAGATTGAGAATACCCAAATGAAAAAACAACATGTTCGGTGTATTAAACTGTGAATAAACCCTTACAATGAATACATACATGCATATATATATATACATACACACACACACACACATGTATATATATATACTATATACTATAAAGATAGACCTTGATGTAGATTGAATAAACCCAATTGAAAAGGTTTTTATTTCACTATGTTTTTTTTAATGTTAGATTGAGAATACCCAAATGAAAAAACAACATGTTCGGTGTATTAAACTGTGAATAAACCCTTACAATGAATACATACATGCATATATATATATACATACACACACACACACACACACATGTATATATATATACTATATACTATATACTATAAAGATAGACCTTGATGTAGATTGAATAAACCCAATTGAAAAGGTTTTTATTTCACTATGTTTTTTTTAATGTTAGATTGAGAATACCCAAATGAAAAAACAACATGTTCGGTGTATTAAACTGTGAATAAACCCTTACAATGAATACATACATGCATATATATATATACATACACACACACACACACACACACACACACATGTATATATATATACTATATACTATAAAGATAGACCTTGATGTAGATTGAATAAACCCAATTGAAAAGGTTTTTATTTCACTATGTTTTTTTTAATGTTAGATTGAGAATACCCAAATGAAAAAACAACATTTTCGGTGTATTAAACTGTGAATAAACCCTTACAATGAATACATACATGCATATATATATATACATACACACACACACACACACACATGTATATATATATACTATATACTATAAAGATAGACCTTGATGTAGATTGAATAAACCCAATTGAAAAGGTTTTTATTTCACTATGTTTTTTTTAATGTTAGATTGAGAATACCCAAATGAAAAAACAACATTTTCGGTGTATTAAACTGTGAATAAACCCTTACAATGAATACATACATGCATATATATATATACATACACACACACACACATGTATATATATATACTATATACTATAAAGATAGACCTTGATGTAGATTGAATAAACCCAATTGAAAAGGTTTTTATTTCACTATGTTTTTTTTAATGTTAGATTGAGAATACCCAAACGAAAAAGTAACAGTCTAGTGTATTAACAGTGAATAAACCCTTTTAATGAATGCATACATGTATCTAGATACCCTTTTAGTGTATATATATATATACCCATTTAGTGTATATATATATATATATAAACATACTTAAATAAACACCTAACCGAACATAAACAAATATGTGTAAATAACCGTAACAATCACGTTATTATATTTCACTTGTCTTTTTAATGTTAAATGATAGGCTAGTGTTGAATAAACCCTTTTAATAAGTATAAACACACACCTAACTAAACATGAACAAATATGTAAATAAACCCTTTTTTTAAGGTTAGATTAAGAACACCCATTAAATTATATGAAAAAATTCAAAACTAAATGATATAATTTAATGGTTGAACTATATAATTAACTTTTGAAAATTTTCATTACAACAATTTTGAAACAAGTTATTTGCCGGTCAAAACCAACACGTAGTTTCGTACTGAACAATTAATTAGGAACGGAATGAGTATTAAACAATGAATACACACACACACACACACATATAGACAGATAAATATTAGATATATAGAAAATGACCTAAATAAACCCTATCAATCACATGTTTTTTCATTTATCTAATTTTTTTTATTATTATATTAAGAAATACCCAATTGTAAAAGTAATATACTAATATTAGGGTTGTGTATAAACATATAATAATAAACCCTTATAATCAATACACACATACATACATATATTAATATAATACATATATAGATACATAAAGAGATACAGATAGATAGATATAGATATAGATATATAGAGAGAGAGAGAAAAGAACCTTGATGTAGATATTTTCAGCAGCACGTTCTTCTTCACTAAAGATCCTTCCGTCGCTAAAATAACGAAGACTCATCAAACGACGCACCGGTGACCTCAAAACCACAGATCTCATCGCCATTTCTTTATTTTATTATTTTATTATAAATATGTATGTATATGTATATATATAGATATAGATATAGATATATAGATATATATATATATAGAGAGAGAGAGAGAGAGAGATTTGAGTGTGAAGAAGATGATTATACTAAAAGTGAGTGATGAATTAGTCAATAAAATAACCTTCAATTATTGCCCCTTCGGTTTGGTGTTTTCGTTAAAACTGAAATCGAACATATTTTTCGGTTTATTTTTTTATTTTTGAATCGAATCAAACTGATTTGTTTCGGTGTGTTTTCGGTATTTTGGTTTTTTTTTTTGTTTTCCTGAGGGTCTTTTCGGTTTTATTTTCTCTTTTTCGGGCTTTTTTGGTTTTTCGGTTTTTCTCGGTCCGGTTTTATTGTAAACCGAAACCGATCTTAAAAAGTTTTGCTTTTTCGGTTTGGGTATTTTTCAGTTCGGTTATCGGTTTGGTTTTTGTTAAAATCGAAACCGAGAAGATTTTTGGATTCGTTTTTTTTTTTGTCTTTTTCAGTCCGGTTTGCTTCTGTCTTTTTGGACCGAATCGAACCGGTTTGTTTCGGTCCGGTTTCGATCTTTCAGTTTTTTTTTTCTTTTTCTTCGAGTTTTTTTCCTGTTTTTTTTGGTCCGATTTTATTGTAAACCGACCCGAAAAAGTTTTGATTTTTCGGTTTCGGTCTTTTTCGGTTCAGTTGTTTCGGGTTTTCTCCTCTCCTAAACAATCCTATGATATTTTACCAATTTACTACCCAACGTACCATTACCTTTCTATTTTAGTACAAATTTAACGTGTAGTTTATGAGGAGTGACGGGTCAAGTTTATTGGTGTGTTCGGTTTAAGTTTTGAATGTTATTGTAATTATACTAAGCAGCCCAGGTTATTAGTTCAGGGAACCAATATAACAAAAAGTGAGGAAGCAGAACCGAACGGTGAGAAAAGAGGCAACGGAAACAAAAACTATGGAAGGGAATGATTATCATATATCAACTTAAAGAATTACAATACTTCGATGTGCAAAAACTAGAAATACGATAAAGTTGTAACCGAGTGTAACTTAATAAATTATTTATTTATATATATGCGGTGTATTGTTTTAGTCCATACAATAAAATAAAATTACCAAATTTATCTTTTTTATCATTAGTGTAACCATTAGACTTGACGGATCTGGATAAGTGTTCGATCTCATTGTTATCCGACGATTTCGAAACAAAGCCTAAAGATAACAGGATCATAAAAGCACCAATTTGTACAAGTACAAATGCAAGACCAATTAATAATTCAGATTATAATAAGTTTAACTTTAAAAAAAAATAAAAAATGGGTGTATTAAGTAAGAATAGAAATTATGAGGATGTGATTGAAAATATCCCAAAACATTAAAAAGGTGACAAATTAGACCCAAATTTCTCTAATCCTCATACCAAATCCGCTTCAATATCAATTAGAGAGAGAGAGAGAGAGAGAGAGAATATGTATCATCCTACCAGAGGCGGTGTTCGCGGTGGAAGAGATCGTAATCTCTCTCTCTCTCCCTTTTTTATTTTCATTTTCCATTTTTTTTATTCAATTTTTGTATTGATTATGTATATATAATAGTATATGGGTATTGCTAAAGCTAGAGAAGAAGTTATTTTATGTGAAAAAAAGGGTTTTATACAGTTTAGGAGTAATCTCTCACTCACTTATTTTTTTTATGTACTTTTTGAATTGATTATGTATATATAATAGTATATGGGTATTGCTAAAGCTAGTGTTTTGATGATTAATTTCAGAAAGCTTTTACCTTTGGCTGAATTTAAAGAATTCGATAGCTGGGTATCCGTAGATTACTTATTATATGTTTTTTTTTTTCAATTTTGAATTGATTTTGTATATATAATAGTATATGGGTATTGCTAAAGCTAGTGTTTTGATGATTAGATTTCCGAAATTTTTCACCTTTGGCTGAATTCAAAGAATTCGATGGCTGGGTAACGGTAGAAAACTAGTTATATGTTGTTGTAATTTTCATTTTTTGTATTGATTATGTATATATAATATATGGGTATTGCTAAAGCTAGTTTTTTGATGATTAATTTTCAGAAAGTTTTCAAATTTGACTGAATTTAAAGAATTCGATAGCTGGGTAACGGTAGGTTACTAGTTACAAGTTATTTTTTTCCAATTTTTTCAATTTTTGTATTGATTATGTATATATATAATGTATGGATATTGCTAAATCTAGTGTTTTGATGTTTATCTTAAAAAAATTCAGCTTTGGCTGTTTTTAAAGAATTCGATAGCTGAGTATCGGTAGATTACTTGATATATGTTTTCTTTTCAATTTGAATTGATTTTGTATATTTAATTTATGGGTATTGCTAAAGCTAGTCTTTTGATGATTAATTTTCAGATAGTTTTATGCTTTAGCTGAATTTTAAGAATCCGATAGCTGGCTATCGGTAGATTACTAGTTATATGTTGTTGTTTTTCCATTTCTTTCCATTTTTGTATTGATTATGTATATAATATGTGGGTATTGTTAAAGCTAGTGTTTAGATGAATAAATTTCATAAAGTTTTCTGCTTTGGTTGAATTTAAAGAATTCGATAGCTGGGTAGCTGTAGATTAGTAGTTATATGTTGTTTTATAACAATTTGAATCACAAAAATGTGTTAAAAGTTGAAAATTTTGTATTGGTAATAGTGTATTCTTGTTTTGTGATAATGGGTTTGTTTAATAGCATACATAATTTTCTTGTAAGTAAGTTTGGTGACACTCTCGATATATTCATTTAAGGATTTATTTGATGCGATTTTTGAGTGAATAAGTTGTCTATGATTGCATACATTTTTAGGATTAGCTAAATGATTTCTGAACTTGATTTGTGATAATCTGCTGAAAAGAACTTTATTCTTCGTGTAAGTTAGTTTGGCCAACGTTCGCAATGTGGAATTTTGAGCAAGTGAGTTGTTTTATGAGAAACAGAGAAGAAAGAAAGGGTTCCATACAGTTTAGGAGTATTTAAAAATCTTCAGGCTAGATGACCAGAAGTCAGTTTTTCAGATGGCCAATCATATATGTTTTACTTACCTGAAAAAATTCATGTTGTTGCATCTTATAAGCTTAAAAGCAAATTATTTGGGTAGAATAATGAAAGCAAACAAGCCTTACGTAGATATATTAATGGAGTACCTTTTGGGGGGGAAATATGTCTTTTCCCATAGGTTTGTAGTACTAGTACTAATAAGTATTTCTTTTACCACTTATACCAAAAAAACAAGTCTTTTTATTTTATACCAAATGCACGTAGAGTACTTATCGTTACTAGGAAGATGAAGTGTGTTTTGCAGTTCCCCATAATATACTTCCTTTCTTACAAAATGGAACCCGACAATCTAAATCTATCTTCGTTGTCACTTATGTAAACCACCAATTCCTATTATTGAAATAAGTAGGGAGAAGAATAATTTCAGCTACCATATTGTAATGAGTCTGGCCAGGGGACTACGAAAGAAAAGAAGAGCGGTAAATTTGTCAGAAAACATAAAAAAGGTAGGGTTTTAGTTTGATCATTATAGAAATCATGGGAGTCGATGCAACTTTTTGGAAAACTAAGAAGCCTCTTTTGCAAATCAGAGTAGATATCATCGACAACATCAATATAAATAAAACATCTAAGATTGCTATGGATATGGAATGAATGATATATTTCTTGTTCTGTTTTTTTTTTTAGCTTTTTCTCCCCACTCCTTCAATTTCGATTCCCAGTACTTTGTTATCGTACTTTTATTTTCAGATTCGATATACTTTGAAAATTGCTTCAAAAATTGATATGTTCTTAGTTCATTGCTGTAATTCCTTGCATTAGTAAATTTGTTTGATTTCTAGCGGAATCTTTATATGTGTATTCCCATTTTAGTTATTCGTTGTTAGTTACTTTACTTTAGGTAAAACTTTTGATGGTTAACTGGTCGAAGTATCGTTGATTAACGAATTGCCTCTATGCGTGCATTGATGAATTTGTTCTTTCTTTTTTTCTTGCAGAGTTTACATGGGATGAGGTGAAGGTTGATAAACACAGGGAGAACTATCTTGGTCATAGTATTAAGGCTCCTGTTGGAAGATGGCAGAAAGGTAATTTTCTAAATGTACTCCACTTTATCAAAATTACACTTACTAATAGTTTTACACTGATTCATTATGCTCTTTGGACTCGCTATCCTTTCTCTTTTGCATAATATGATTGTTGGCGCCACTATGTGATGTTATCGGGTCCTCAAGGAATTAAAGTAAAAGGCTTTTTACAATTTATTAGCGTCTTGTTCTATCTTGTTTCCGGATGTCATCTGATTATTGAACAACCAATGAGTTTGTTCATGTTACCAATGCTAGTGGGTGCCACATTAACTCCCTTATGGAGAAATTTTTATCCCCTTGTCTTTCTTGGAGGAATGACTAAAATGAGTTAAACTTGATCTCTTATAGGCTTTCATTAGCTCTAATTTGAAATTTGGTTTCTTGTTTAGAATGGAGTTATATTTATCTTTTATTTGAAATAAAGTGCCAATGTGTCACTTTTTATTGCACTAAATTACACTTGTTAGTTTTGAATCTTTTGATATAAACCACTTCATGAGATTTTATTGGTAGGCTACTTATGCTTCTCTAAACTTGGATTGGTGTTTGTGGTTAACCCAATTGCAACGGTAGATACACTATATGTTTTCCACTTAGTCAGAATTACGTTGTAATCTTTGAATCGACACTTCATTAAACTTTCATATCACTTATGCTTTTCTGGACCTGGATCGGCGTTTTTCTGAAGTAGTTGGATTAGTCACTCCAATGGTTGATGGTTTTATATCTGAGACTTATTCACAAATTAATATCACTCTGAGATACCATGTTCTTCTCTTTGTATTATGTTTTCTTTCATTTTCCCCTTTATCCCGATATATGTGTTAACGCCTCTATGATGCTATGTTTTGCCTTCTACCCTCAGGGAATTAAGTGATTAACTACGGACTACATACAGTTTATCAATACTTGTTCTATATTGCTTCTTGGTGTTTTCTGATTTAAGGAATTTTTCATATTATGCTAATTAGAGTGGATGGCCCACTTCGTCCCTTATAATCCAGAATGCTTTTTTATTCTTATTGGAGATATCGAACAGTGCTATGTTTAAAGTCTCAGCTCTTTGAGGCTTCCGTAGTTTCTAATGCAAAACCCAAGTCTTTGTTTACAATTTTTTATATACTGTGTTGTTCCTCTGAATTGAGGTCAGCGTTAAGGACTAAACGTTCCTCACAAATTTAACAGGGAAAGATCTACACTGGTATGCCAGGGATAAGAAATCTCAGAGCGAGGATATGGAAGCTGCAAAAGAAGAAATAAAAAGGATAAAAGAAGAAGAGGAGCAGGCCATGAGAGAGGCACTTGGGTTAGCACCAAAGCGTTCTAATAAGCCTCAAAAAGCTCGTTTGGACAAACACGAGCTTTCTGAACTTACAAAAAGAGGGTCCACAGCTGACGACGTTGGGGCGGGCCATGCAGAAGCTGCTCAAGTTGGCGGTATTGGCTTCGCTAGGTAAGACAAGAGAGATAGGCCTTCTTTGGTTGCAGCTTTTAGGCTTGGGCTTTTCTCCTTTTTTGCTTTTTGGGTCTAGCAAAGCTAGAAGATTTAAGTTGTTTGAACTTGGCTTTTCTATGAACCTTTAAATGGGTTCCCACTTTATTTGCTTAAAAGCTGCAACCAATTCTGATAAAAGAGTTGGTGTCTTTTAGCTTAAAGCTTTTTCAGCCCAGAAATGCAAAAAACCTCAGCTCTAATGGATGAAAGGTCATACAGTTCATCTTTTAAGCAAGTAACATTGAGTTTAGAAGCTACAACCACCCATGAATTAAATGCTTTTTTTCACGGTGACTTCATATTGTTTTTTTATAAATGTGCTTACTTTCACATCTTTTGAGCAAATAAGAGGGATTTTTTAGGTTCAGAAAAAAGTTATGTTTATCCAGCCAGCTTAATGCTTCTAGCTTTCCATGCCAGATATTTAGAAAACCTCAATTATCTAGCTGGTCAAGCAAATACAGTCCATTATTTCAGCAAACTTCCTGAGCTTGAATGTTGCAACCAAGCGAGTCAAGGCCATATGAATCAAAAAAATTGAGCTTAAAAGCTGCGACCAAAAGAGGCCATGGATAAAAAAATTGTTTCACTTTAAGTTTCTATTTTTTTATAGGTGACTTTATTTTAAAATCTTGTAAGCTTGTTTTATCTTGGTACAGAAGAAGAAAAAAAGTTAGGTTCATCTAACTTTAAGCTTCTAACTTGCAACCAGACAAGGCCGTCGGTTTAAACCTTTTGTTTCTTTCTCTTCGACTATCTACTAGCTTTTCAATACCTTTTTTTAATCTAAGTAGAAAGCATTCCTGGAACACTAAAACTAGGATGTGCCTACGATTCACGGAACAGTGTTTAAGATAGTGGTGGGTCTCACATGTGATATGTATGTTCTACTATGTTTTCATTGGCTGGGCACCTAATTTCTCGTGTTCTGGGGTCTAATACCTTCTCCTGTCTCTTTATTATTAGCTGTGGTTGGGTGATATTTATTATTTAGTAGTTTTAGTGTCATAATATGATTAATACTTTGTTACTTCAGCACTGCCTTGTTGTCTTTTTTAGTTTAAGCTAAAACTTTTTCGGCCGTTTGCTTAAAACCTGGGATGCATTTGGTTGATAAGCTGGAAAAATGGGCTTTTCTGGGTTTTTCGCCTGAAAATGCCAGAAGTTTCAAGTTGGCTGGATTTTATTTTATTTTCCTTTTTCCCAATGAAAACTAGCTTATCTACTCAAAAGTTAAAGTCAACAAGGCGAAAAATGATTTTTTTGTTTGTTTCAAATTTCTTTTACTCTTTACTCTTTTGTTGCATGTTTCTTTCATCTAATTGATCTGTATTAGCGTGGCCGGGTTATCTTTGTCAGCACAGTCTTCTACAGAGTACTTTTCTGTCAGAACATGATTTAGGGTTTGTTACTTGGATTTTCCTTTTAGCTTTTAGTGTACTTAAAAGCTGCAGCCAAACGAGGTTATGGATTAAAATCTTTCTCTCACTTTAAATTTAGGCCAGTTTTGAGGCAAAACAGCTGAAGCTTAGAAGCTGCTACCAAACAAGGCTATGTATCAAAAAAAATTCTCACTTTAATTTTTTTTTTTCCTGATGTGTGGCTTTATTTTTCAAATCTTCCAGGAAAGTAAGCTTGTTTATCAAGGTCCAGATAAAAAATTAGGTTCATCCAACTTTAAGCTTTTAGCTTGCACCCCAAAATCCAGAAAACCTCATCTTTATACAGTCTAGCTTTCAAGCAAAAAAAAAAATAACTAAACTTTGCAAGCTGCAACCAAACAAGGTCATAGCTTTAATTCCTTTTGTTTTGCTTCAACTTTCTATTAGCTTTTCAATTCCTGGTTACTTTTCTGAATTCTAAATTTAGCATCTGGAAACTAAAACTTGGGTGTACCTAAACATTCATATTACAGTGTTTAAGATAGTAGTGGGTCCCATATGTGACACATGTTCTACAAATGTTTTTTAATGGTTGGGCACCTGTTGTTCTCGTGTTCTGGGAATGGCTCACACTATCTCCTATCTCATTATTATATGTTTGATCAACCTCATAGAGAACCTCAGAGAACTTTTAGTACTTTAATATCATCTTACAGGAATTTTGTTTGTAGAAATAATTTGTGACAACATTAATAGAACTCACTCCAATACCCAATGGCTGTTGAGGGAAGAAAAGCCAAAGTTTACTGACGCACCAATAGCTTACATTATCGATTTGGAACATTTATTAAGTACTTTTTAAGTATTTTACTCGTCTGGCCTTTGAAATATTGTTGGATTTCCTTGCTGGTGAGCTTGGATTTAGAATTACTTCAATTTTTATTTTCCAACCTTGATACAGTTGTTACTAGTGTCGAGATGTGAAACAAAATAAGTTGAAAAGTTTTTAATGCAGAGCTCCAGCACCTTGGGACGAATCAAGTTCTCAACAATCCACCTTGAAAGATGTATTACCTGAGAAAATGGAGCCAACTCATACAGAAAAAAATACAGATGACTCGGACGATGAAAGGAATCAGAAGAGACAGAGGCGTGAGGAGAAGAAGCGCGAAAAGCACGAGAAGAGAGAGAAGCGACATTCTCGTGATTCGGGGGACAGGAGAGAGAAAAGCCATTCCCGTGATTCGGATAGGAAAGGTAGTAGTAAGAGAGACAAAGGCAAAAGAAGACATGATTCTGACTAAACACTTTTTTTTTCTTTTTTTTTTAAGTGTTGAATCATGTAACAAATGGATTTAATATTATTTGGCTTAGAAAGGCCAAGTATATTTTCATGGAGATAAATTTGAAGAATCGCTTATTTCTTTCTACTATGTCGTATCAATCATTATTTGGTTGAGTATCTTGTGAATTTGGGTGCTAAAATGTTGTACTTAAGTGTCTGTTTGTTACTTGAATCACTACCTAATTCATTTGGGATATTAAACTTCTTTCTACCCTGTTTAACAGTTACCTTTTGCTAATGCTCTAAGCTATACAAAGTTATTATTGGTCTCTTTGTAAGTCTTTCCTTCAGTAGCATAAATGCAACGGTACTGTTTGTTGATTTTCAGGTTTTATTTTGTCGAGAACGAGCGAAGTAGTGGTGTATGGAAGTTTTGTAGAATTCAGCTCAAGTTTTTAGGTTTTATGTTGTAAAGTAGGCACATATTATTTAGAAAGTTCGTCGAAAATAAGCTATTGATAAGTTGGGTTGCAATTTTTTTTTTTTTGTTTCTAACAACCAAATATGATGGCGAATAAAAAAAATACCAAGATGAAAAAATACGCTAATGGTTGCTATCGGTTTAACAAATTACAGTCATGATTTTCATGTCTTGTTTCCTTTGAGGATACCGGGAAGTTAAGTGTGAAAATTTTCGCCTGAGTAAGGTTATGTTTGTAGGGGGTATTGTAAAGCAAACACAAATCATTTTAATAGTTCTTTCAGAATAAACTGCAAATAAGTTTGGTGGCAGTGGCACAACTTCGAGATTTGTCATGCTAATCAGATAAATATACAAAAACTCAAAATAATCCCAATTATATTACTGAAAAGTTTCATACAGCCAGGATGCAATTGAATCCAACACAAATATGAAAGAGAATAAAAGCATCAGCGGAACTACAAATATTCCTATGATAGTCACCCATATACACCACATCCATTCGCGTTTCTCCCCTCGAGTCCATTGACGTGTTTTATCGTATTTATAAGTAAAATCTGTATGAGCGTCCTCTGTAGTCCCACATCCGTAATAGCAGTCAGACGGTTCCATGTGGTGATAATCGTACGACACACGTTTTAATGTGTCACCAAGGATGTTGTAAGCCTCAGAGATTTTCTTGAACTTTGACTCGGCCTCGTGCTTCTTATCAGGGTTTTTATCGGGATGCCACCTCATCGCGAGTCTACGATACGCCGTTTTGATGTCCTTGTCACTTGCTTCTCTTTCCACTTCAAGGGTTTTGTAGTAATTTTCTTCCATCTTTCTTTTGTTTTTACCTCAGAAAAGATTTTAAAAATCTGGAGAAAAGAGAGTTACTCAAAAGACAACTTATTGCAAATACGAACACAGGATTATAACATAGAACTAGTTTTATATGGATTATGAAGTTCCTTTTTCATAAGGTTTAGGAGATCTTTAATCAGTATATCGTTTGAGAAAGTAAATAATTCTTGAAAAGGAAGTATATCATAGATGCAAATTAATAATAGGAGTACTCAAATTTAGCTTTGTATTTTCTTGCCTTATTGAAGAAAAAACTATGGGAAAATGATAATTTAGTACAATTTATAAATTTATTTATAAAAAAATCCGCTTGTTTTGAACTTGATGACTCTTGTACAAAAAAATACATATTTTATGAACTTATTTACAAATAGGTACATATGTCATTAAAAAATTAAAAAAAAATTAAAAACCAAAATTAAAAAAAAATACGTGTAATCATGTTTAATCATGTTGAATCCTCTATGTGTAATGTTGTTTGATCATGTCTAATCATGTACAATCCTGTCAAATCTTGTATGTCTAATCCTGTTTAATCATATCTAATCATGTCTAATCCTGTTTGGTACTATGTATAAGTTTACCCTAGAACTTAGTGATCCAGATGATTCAGTGGTGGCAGAACTGTGGTTGAATAAAATTGAGAAGATTTTTACTATACTCGACTGCTCAAGCGAGCAGAAGTTTATTTGCAGAGTATAAGCTGCAAGGTGTTGCAGAAAATTGGTGGCGTATGATCAAACGACAATTAGAAAGGATTGAGAACGAGCTTACATGGATGAAGTTTCTTGAGTTGTTCAACGATAAGTACTACCCAACAAATATTCAGAGAAAGAAACAGATGAAATTTCATAGCCTGGAGCAAGGAAACATGTCAGTGGTTGATTACGAAACAAAGTTTGTCGAATTGTCCCGTTTTGCGCCAAATAAGGTTGCTAAAGAAGAAGACCGGATGTTTATGTTACAGAGGGTTTACGGCCCGAAATACTCAGCAAGGTGCAAATGTTACAAACCCAAACTTATGGCGAAACTATCAGAAAGGCTACCTTAGCAGAGGACGGATTGGAAATTGAGAAAGTGCGACAACAAGCCACTAAAAGAGATAGAGATAATACTGGTGGAGGATACTCCAATAAGTTTAGGCCTTCGTTTAGGACGTGTCAAGCCACGTGTTATTCGGCCGTGTGACTCCCAAATTCGGTCTGGAATGTTACGCGCTTAATCTTGGAATATTGAGTGGATTAATTTGCGTCAGCTATCTAAATAAAAATTCTTATTTTGTATCATATGTAATGAAGAATTATGGGGTGGAAGAATCTTGGACTAAAGAATTAGGCATTGACATGAGATTAAATACAAAGAGTCCAAAGTTGTTTAAATACATGATCGACATTAAAGCAATTCGAACTCTAAAGTTATTGAACAATGGGGACATGGTGATTGGATATGGCGTTTTTTTCCTACTTTACTACAGCCCACAGAAGGAAACAGTTAGTGACATATTGGATATCTTCGGGGAGTAAATGATGTACATAAACTACGACGTTATTGACCGTGTTCCAACTTTTATTTCCCTAAAAAATGTTGATGGTGAAAGCTTCAAAACTGTCCAAAGATGCAAGTTGTTACATAACTTGTGAACGAAATATATTAATATCATATCTTTTTCATAGCTGTGTTTGACATTTTATTGGATTTTCAAATTTTATTCTCGTGAAGTTCTCCGTGATGTTTTAGCTATATTCACATGTTTTAGGACATGAATGAGAAAGTTGTACTGCCACATGTATATTATATTATTTTATATGTTGTCTCTATTTTCCTTTAAACTATTCTCAATGAAAAATTAAAAAAGATTTCATTTTAAAATAGTACCTTTATTTTTCTATTATTAATAATCCAAACGTAATGTTTTTTAATGGGACAAAGCCCCCATGATGACTATAATAATATTTGATCGACAATGAAATGCATATAACTACATATGAGAGGAAAAAAAGACATGTTAAACATTTATTAACAACACATTTTTTCTTATACCCCCAGTATTTATTAACATGGATATCAATGTGATTAAAAATTTAAAATTGTGTTTTTGAGAATTAAAATCTTAAGTACTCAAAGCCTTGGTAATAATTTACGTTTGAACAAAATAAACCATATTTTTGCAGTTTTAGCGATCTACTATTGCTTCATATAGAATTTAGCTCCAAAAATTATACTAATTTACAAAGTGATTCATCTGTGTTAACAAATAAAGAACAATGTTTCTTTGAAACACATTCTCTGTAAAAAAAAATATGAATAAAAAAATCCACCTTTTTTCTTTTCTTACTTATTACAATTACACCAAATTTGCATGTACATACACATAAAAGTACTATGTACATCATAAAACGATTCTCAATAACATGATCTCACTCTCGTCTTGGGAGAAGAGTAAATAAAGAAAAATAATCATAAAAAATGCTCTGATACTATTATTTTTTTTTTTACAAAAAAATGATCATCAAAAGTTCTTGGGTATTACGCTTTGAGGTTAACGATTCACGAATAACTAAAATAAAAGTCTAATCAATCAGCAAAAACCAGAAACTAAAGCCATTAACAAAAATAAATTTTTAAGTTTAACTCTATCAATATAAACTCTTCCTTTATGAGATTGTAAGAATGAAGTGATAATTTATGCATATAATAGTTTATAATTAACTAGACATGCAGTTTAAAATGATAAGAAAATTATATATCTCTACAAGGCAAAATAAGAATAGAATTATGGTGTGAAAGCATGAGATTAAATACAAAGAGTTCAAATTTGTTTAAATACATGCTCGACATTAAATCGATTCGAAGTGTAAAGTTATTGAGCAATGGGGACAAGGTGATTGGATATGGCGGTTTTTTCCTATTTTACTACAACCCACAGAAGGAAAAAGTTAGCGACATATTGGATCTCTCTTGGGGAGTAAATGATACAGATAGGTGGTATGGAAACTATGACGTTATTGACCTTGTTCCAAGTTTTATTTCCCTAAAAAATGTAGGTGGTGAAAGCTTCGAAGCTGTTCAAAGATGCAAATTGTTACATAACTTCTGAACGAAATATATTAATACCATATCTTTTTCATTGTTGTGTTTGACATTTTATTGGATTTTCAAATTTTATTTTCGTGAAATTCTCCGTGATGTTTTATCTATATTCACATGTTTTGATCTCAAACAAGTGTTGTTATACAAATTACATATAAGATGTATGTATGGTTATTTGATACAAGTTGAAAAAAACATGTGTAAAACATGTGTCTAGCAGAGAAACAAATTAAAACACCGGAGATGGTACATAAGAACGTGATGGAAAAGTACCAATTACAATCATTTGTAATAATAATGGTCCAAATAGTTCCATCATGCATTTTAAACAGACTGCGATATAATAAGAACTAGAAGTTGCTTCATAAGAGACTACAAGTCTGACGACGATGTAGATAGCTAGCGAACAAACACTAAATGAAGACGAAAAACAATATCATTGACCGAACCGGCATTGTTTTACAACAAGGATACTCTTATTAGACCGGGACTTTAGTTGAAGTAATTAGAACAATATTATATCATTATGACTACATGGATACTCTTATTAGACTCGACTCGAGGGACTTAAGATTGACCATACTGTTATTAGACTTGACTCGACGGATTTAGGACTGATAGTACTCTTAGTTAAACTCTGATACTAAATGTAGAGTTCATCTCTCTAGCTACTTCCAGCTAGTACCATCACTTGGTGACATGCATCCAGTTTCCTTAAATCCCGACTCTTCGAATTCCTCATCACGGATTTGGTTCCTGGAAGAAGGGACAACTGGAACTCCAAAGACTACGACTGGATTTTGGGCCGCCGTCCTTTCTCGGTTTACCCATTCGCTACGAACCAGAGAAACATCAGCAAGAGTAACTGTTAATTTCTCGGCCTTCATGGCTTCCAAAAGTTTTTCATCGAGCTCATCCTCCTTGGCTTTCAAGATAATTTCATGATATGAATTGTCAACCAAGTGCTTATACTCTAGGAAAGTCGTACTAAACACTTCATAGTATACTCGGTTTCACGGTACACCATCAACAGAACCAGGGAATGGAACGTCACTCATCTTTATCTTTCGTTTTCAAACTAAATAGCTAGGTGTAGAATACACACATACATTTTCTATAAGGTTTAAGATATATATATATATATATATATATATATATATATATATATATATATAATAAGCCAACCCAAGTAAAATGAGGCTGCCAAATTTAGTCACTTTTTTCCAAAAATACCCCTATATTTTTTTATTAATTACAATAATGCCATACTCACATAAAAAAATAAATAAAAATAAAAATAAAATAACAACTAATAACACTACGTGTCCCTCTTTAACAACCAAACATTCTTTTAAGTCTTATACTATTTTTTTTTGTATTATACACATATTTATATCATAACTACACTTATTTTATATATTTTAATTGCATTGCGTGTCACACACGCAACGCGTGGGGCACGATTACTAGTGTATATATAGGCATAGTGACGGGACATTCATGAGTAAGTTGTACTGCCACATGTATATTATATTATTGTCTCTATTTTCCTTTAAATTGTTCTCAATGAAAAAGAAAAAAAGATATCATTTTAAAATAATAACTTTACTTATTATTATTAATAATCCAAACATAATGTCTTTTAATGGGACAAAACCCCCCACGATGACTATATTAATACTGGATCGACAATGGAATAATTATAACTGTATATAAGGGCAAAAAGAAGACACATGTTAAACATTTTATTAACACCAAATTTTTTCTTAAACCCCCAATATTTATTAACACGAATATCAATGTGATTTAAAATTTAAAATTGTGGTTTTTGACAATAAAAGTATTAAGTCCTCAAAGCCTTGGTATAAGATTTACGTTTAAACAAAATAAACCATATTTTTGCAGTTTTAACGACCTATTATTGCTTCATATAGAATTTAGCTTTAAAAATTATACTGATTTACAAAGTGATTCAGATGTGTTAGCAAATAAAGAACAAACTTTGATTTGAAACACATTTTATGTAAAAAAAAAACAACAAATCCCAATTTGCATACACAAACACACGTAAAAGTACAATGTACATCATAAAAAGATTTCCATTAACATGATCTCACTCTTGTCTTGATAGAAGAGTAAATGCAGAAAAATTATCATAAAAAATGTTCTGATACCAAAAAAAAAAATGCAAAAAAATAATCATTAAAAGTTCTTGGGTATTACTCTTTGAGGTTAACAATTCACGAATAACTGAAATAAAATCTCAATCAATCAACAAAAAACTAGAAAGTAAAGTCATTAACAAAAAAATAAAATCATTTCTAAATTTAACCTCTATCCACATAAACTCTTCTATTACGGGGTTATAAGAATGAAGTGATAATGTTGCATATAACAGTTTATAACTGGGCATGCAGTTTAATATGATACGAAGATTATGTATCTCTAATATACATTTACATGTTATTGATAGTCTGTCATTAATCTTTTGAATGTGTTCTCTATTTTATTTTTTATGTCAATGTTAAGTTGCTTACATCTGCTAGATAGTATAGAATTAAAATTTATTGCATGCTATTAAGAAAAAGCATTCAAAATTAATAGTGTGTGGTAAGAGAAGTACCATACAAATCACGTCACCACCCATGTGACATTATGGGCTGTGTCAACTATTTTTTTTGTACTAGATTTTCTTATAATTTCATGTGACATTATGGGTTGTGTCAATTATTATTTTTGTACTATATTTTCTTATAATTTCATGTGACATTATGGGCTGTGTCAACTATTATTTTTGTACTAGATTTTCTTATAATTTCATGTGACATTATGCGTTGTGTCAATTATTATTTTTGTACTAGATTTTCTTATAATTTCATGTGACATTATGGGTTGTGTCAATTATTATTTTTGTACTAGATTTTCTTATAATTTCATGTGACATTATGGGTTGTGTCAATTATTATTTTTGTACTAGATTTTCTTATAATTTCATGTGACATTATGGGCTGTGTCAATTATTATTTTTGTACTAGGAGTGGATCATGATAATCAGATCCGTTTATTGCATATATATACTTAATTTTAGGACTGGATTTAATGTTAATTGATGTTTAATTTTAGGAGTGGATCATGGTAATCAGATCCGTTTATTATGTTATTTTAGGAGAAAGAAGAAAGCAAGGATATTGATGTTAAAAATGTTGTATTCCCCCCTGCTGGCACATTGATAACAGTTGCATTTACTAATTTGAAAGAGCATCTTGAGGTAGCTATCCTATCATAATCTATAGTTATTTAGCATGTATTTTGCTTTGTATATATATTTTTTATATATATTTTGTGTTTGCTATTTTTTTAGTTCAAAGCTCATGAGAAGATATAAGACATTGCTTTTGCTCAACCTTGGGCTGAACTCTCTCTCATAACCTGTGGAGATACTAAAATAAAGGTGTGGGGCTTAAATGAATGGGTAAATCTCTACACTTTTTTATGGAAATGAAGCTTTCCATGCCATCTTCCCCCAAATCAAACAAGGGGTTAAGGTTCCATTTAATTACATTACTTTTATTGCTTTCATGTTTTTTATATTATCGTATATAACAATAATTTATTTTGTTATAGTTTCTATTTTCAAGCACATCGGTTGGGAGTATGATGTATGATTTGGATGAATATGGTGTTAGCAAGGCACGATTGGTTTATGAAACTAATCTTTGGATTCAAAAGATTGCCATTGGTGGCCAAAACAGGTATAATAAATTCAAATTTTCAAGTTTTGAAATTTACTTTTGATTCTTGAATTTTTTTTATGTATAATATTGTGAAAAATCCAGGTTGTTTGCATGTGCCTTTACCAAATTGCATCAACCGATAGTGGTGGAATGGTTTGAAGAAGGCGAAAAGATTGCTGATGAAAGTGAAGATTTTGATGATATAGTGACTGGTAAAGCTATGGTATTGGGTAAATATTGTGAGAAGAATGTTAGTGAATTGGTCACATTTGACATGTCTGATTCATATGCTGCTCTTGGTTATGGTAAAAACATTAGAATATGGGATTTGCCAACAGGAGCCTCTATCCTAATTGATAACGATCCGAGAGATATTGTTAATAGTATTCAACTTAACCCACTCAGAGATTATTTGGCTGTCTCGACATCTAGGTCCCTCATAATCTATGAAATAAAGGTGAGATAATTGGGATTTTGATACTAGAAAATTCCATACTGTGTATGTTTTGGATACAATATGAGGGACGTATATGTTTATCTTCTTCCTTCTCAGCTCAAAGGGAGTACCTTGGAAATGTTTTCTCAGCTCAAAGGGACACGCTTTCTTTGCAGGTTATCTCTGCCAACTACTCACGAAAAAGAAGACACAGTGAAGTTGATATGCAGAATTAATCTGCAAATGCTGGCTGAAAATATGTAAGAGATGTTATTTAGTTAAACAGTTTATTCATTTAGCATTTACAGTTGTTTTTGGCTCTTTTTTTCCTTTTCAGGTTATAAGTTGCTAGTGTAGTAGCGTGCCTTTTATTTATGGTCTCAAATTCTCAGTTCTCTGTATCTGCGTAAGAACTTTTAGTCTGCTTGTTATCAGGTAACTGCCAGGTTCCTTAAAAATGAGTCATCTTGCAACTATTTTTCTAACATTTCAAATGTGATTTTGAGATTACACTGAGAATTGTTCAAAGTAAAACAACCAATCCGATTTTGCACTAATACTTTAACAATCTATTTGCAAAAGTGTGCCAAACAAACCACTTTCTTTATCACTGAAACACTGGGTTTTTTGTTCATTATTGGATCGGTGAAGTTAATATAATTCAAAATTCTAGTTAGGGTGGAGCAGTTTCCTCGAAGATGAAAATGACAGTTTCAGCTCTGATATTAGTCCCTCCACTGAATTAGAGTATCACATTCTCCTTCTTTTTTCTAACATTAACGGTTTCAATAGTTTCCGTCGCAACACATTTGGTTGCAAGAGCTTGGATGAGTTATAACGGCGGTCCATGTAGTTTTCCGTGATGTTTATTTTCGTGAAGTTCTCCGTGATGTTTTAGCTATATTCACATGTTTCAGGACATGAATGAGAAAGTTGTACTGCCACATGTATATTATATTATTTTATATGTTGTCTCTATTTTCCTTTAAACTATTCTCATGAAAAATAAAAAAAGATTTCATTTTAAAATCGTACCTTTATTTTTTATTATTAATAATCCAAACGTAATGTTTTTTAATGGGACAAAGCCCCCATGATGATTATAATAATATTTGATCGACAATGAAATACATATAACTACATATGAGGGGAAAAAAAAGACATGTTAAACATTTATTAACAACACATTTTTTCTTATACCCCCAGTATTTATTAACATGGATATCAATGTGATTAAAAATTTAAAATTGTGTTTTTGACAATCAAAATCTTAAGTACTCAAAGCCTTGGTAATAATTTACGTTTGAACAAAATAAACCATATTTTTGCAGTTTTAGCGATCTACTATTGCTTCATATAGAATTTAGCTCCAAAAATTATACTGATTTACAAAGTGATTCATCTCTGTTAACAAATAAAGAACAATGTTTGCTTTGAAACACATTCTCTATAAAAAAATATATAAATCCAAAATTCCACCTTTTTTCTTTTCTTACTTATTACAATTACACCAAATTTGCATGTATATACACATAAAAGTACTATGTACATCATAAAACGATTCTCAATAACATGATCTCACTCTCGTCTTGGGAGAAGAGTAAATTAAGAAAAATGATCAAAAAAAATGCTCTGATACCAATTTTTTTTTTACTAGATGTTCTTATAATTTCATGTGACATTGATGTGTCAATTATTATTTTTGTACTTATAATTTTATGTGAGTGTCAATTATTATTTTTATACTTATAATTTCAAAACCACGCAGAGCTCTGTAATAGATTGATAAATTCATGTGAGTGTACTTATATAATTTCATGTGGGTGTCAATTATTATTTTTGTACTTATAATTTCATGTGAGTGTCAATTATTATTTTTGTAATTATAATTTCATGTGAGTGTCAATTATTATTTTTGTCAAGATGGTCATATATTGGTATTTACTTTTCACGAGTAACTCGTTGGAAAAAGTCTTTAGCTACGTTTTCGTTTTAAAACACTGATTAAAATAAGTATTTACTACATGCATATTCTTAAAAAAAACTGGAATGAGACATTCAATTTTTCCAGCTCATTCTTAAAGAAACTGGAATTCTATGAAAATGTATAGTTCTTAACATGTTGCTTTTAAACTTAATATATTTGGTTGTTGTTGATTAATTATCTATTTATATTTTAGAGTTCTTTAGTTTCTTTTGTGTAAAATGTAAAATTCTAATTTTTTCCATAAAACTGAAACCGAAACAAACGGTTTCAGTTCGCTTTGGTTTATGGTTTCAGAAACATGAAAACTGGACCGAAACCGATGTGTTATAAAACAGTTGTTAGTAGCACTCATGTATTGAGAGTACTGAATAGAAGTTCAAAGAATTTGGAATCAATATTCTCACTTGGTAATGAATAAAAATGGGGATATCTTTGAGATAAGGAAACAAATAAAAAAGAAAAAGAAGCCTAGGCCTAAGGTACAATAAAAGACGGTATCAGATTAATCAATGTTCAGTTTCCTTAATTTCGTATCTATTCTAATCTGTTTCCTATTGGATTATTTTCCTAGTTAGGTTGAATTTACTAGTATTATTTATTTGTTTCCTTTGTACAATTAGAAAAAATTTCAAACTGTTATATTATTAGACTATTGGGCCTTATTCATACTGAGACTAAGTTGGGCTTTCTAACTTGTATAACCTTAACGTCTTCTATATAAAGAATGTAGTCCTTATATTCATAAAAAGAATGTTAGAGTCCTTATATTCATAAAGACCTGTTTTTGTCTCTCTCTATATTCTCTCTTTATATCTATATACATATATATATGAGCTAATGTGTCACACAACACGTTATCGGCACTTTGCTCGCGAAGAATAGAAGATTGTGATATTTGTTCAAAGAACAGCTCGAATACTGGGTTTTAAACATACGGCAAAATTTTAAATTTTTTAGTTCAATCGGCCTATAACAGAAGGAAGGTATAATTTTTTTTTATCACTGTGATGGTAGAAAATTGCATGTATAATTAGATTTGGTACAACATAAAATTGAACCACCATGATTTATATATAAAATATGGATATGGTAGTGTTATGGTAGTGTTATTGTATTATCTACATGTTTAATCGTTTACAACTGTATAACATGATCACCTAGAATACATAGATATGTAATCATGTGATTGATATATTAATAGACTATGCAACGTCACATATAATCGATTTGTAAATCGAAAATTATGTAATTGTAAAACATGTATTAATCTATCGGATTAAATCTGCAACAAACTTAAACGTATGTACTGATTTGTAATTCTCTGAAATCTGTAAACTATTCTGTAAATTACTCAAGGACTAAACAGAAACTTGTCTGAAATTCTGGACTGTATATGTAATAATGTTGTAAATAGACATATAGTTTGCTGAAATTACACACATGGTCCTGTAGTATAATACTTATACGAAAACAGTACATATGATTGATAAAATATGATATTCGGTCAATATACACACACATGCATATAATTTTTTTTATTAAAAGGCAAGTGAATAAAAATTGTATGTTAATTGAATAAATTGATATGTTTCCATGTAAATTTAATCTATTTGCATGTTATATAATTTTTTTTTAGCATATATAGAATTTACTAGTATTATTTTCCTAGTTAGGTTGAATTTACTAGTATTATTTATTTGTTTCCTTAGTACAATTAGGAAAATTTTCAACCCAATTTTTTTTATTTAACCTTGATTATGTTCTGCACACATATGACAAATAAAAAACCTTCATAATTAGTCATCTCCCTCTCTTTCAAACTTTTCCTATTCAAAGGTATTACTTACTTTTATTTCAGATTGAAACTCGTCATATTTGCTTAACATATATGCATAGCCGGCACACAAAAAACATAATTTTTGCCTGAAAAATAAAATAAAAAAGAAATACAAGGTAAAAAAAAAAACATAATCGGCAACATTTTTTTTTCAATTGGGGAAGTGATGCACACTCCACGAGGAGTCGTATACTATTCGCACCCTCTTACGGCCGGCTCTGCATATTTGAATTCTTTAGATGTTTGCGAGTTGTGATTGCTTGACTTACATTATTTACTTTTCATGAGTAACACTTTGGAAAAAGTCTTTAGCTAGGTTTTCGTTTTAAAACACTGATTAAGTTGATGCCACTATATATATAGTTGAACAAAATTTTTTGACTTGTGCACAAAAAAATATATTAATTGAGTTGTGTATCCCTCGGTTAACACATACAGTGTTTATACATTACTTTTAATTTAATTAGAAATACACAGGATGACTACGGAAACGGGCAAAGAAGGACGGAATTGTGATAAAAAACAAAAAGGAAACGATGGGTGGATATTGCAGTTGCCTGAACATATAATCATTGACATACTTTCTAGAGTCCGCATAGAGACCATGCTATGTTGTTGCAAATGTGTATGCAAAAAGTTTAACGAACTCCTCAATGACCCTTATTTTGCCGAAGTTCACCTCGCCAAAGCAGCAAATGCCAACCGTTATTTAATTATTCGAAACAAGACAATTGCCTACAGATTTTACCTTGCAGACTTGACTGATCTTGATGAACTTTCCTCTCGTAAAAACAATGACGGGTGTCCTTCAAAACCGTTGTTCTTGAAACTGTCTAACTATGACCAATCAAATATGGGTGACTCTACTATTGTTGGTTCTTGTAATGGGTTGATATGTCTATATTATAAGCCACTGTGTCCTTTTAAAATGGTTTGCGTTTGCAATCCCATTCTTGGTGAGTTTAAGATTCTCCCTGAGCCTTCGGATGATGTAATGTTTTTTGGTTTTGGATTTTGTCCCAAGACAAAGCAATACAAGGTTATTCGATCCAATTCTTCCTCATTCACTGAGATACATACACTCGGCACAAATAACTGGAGAAATATTGGTTATATTCCGCAACCCTTCCCGTTTAGATTGGATTCGTTTGACTGCTCTTCTTTAGATGGAAATTTTCATTGGATCACTGATGCTCATAAGATTTGTTCATTCAGCTTTGAAATTGAACAGTATTCGTATATACCTCCACCCCCGTTTTTTTCTACCGATATTAAAAAAAATCGCTGGCTTAATCTTGGAATATTGGGTGGATTACTTTGCGTCAGCTATCTAAATGAGAATTCTCATTTTGTATCATATGTGATGAAGAATTATGGTGTGAAAGAATCTTGGACTAAAGAATTTAGCATTGACATGAGATTAAATACAAGAAGTCCAAAGTTATTTAAATACACGCTAGACATTGAATCGATCCAAACTCTGAAGTTATTGAACAATGGGGACATGGTGATTGGATATGGTGGTTTTTCCCTACTTTACTACAGCCCACGAAAGGAAACAGTTAGCGACATATTAGATCTCTCTCGGGGAGTAAATGATAGAGATAGGTGGTACGGAAAGTATGACGTTATTGACCTTGTTCCAAGTTTTATTTCCTTAAAAAGTGTAGGCGGTGAAATTGTCGAGGCTGTCCAAAGATGCAAGTTGTTACATAACTTCTGAACGAAGTATGTTTTTTTATTATTGTGTTAGACCAGTGTAAAAAATCACAAATTTTGATAAATTAATAAGATAATAAAATTTTGAAAGATTCTTATATAAATAAATGGTTCCGAAAAAATCATAAATTAATAATTATTTAAAATGAAACACATTATCAGGATAATTTAGTAAAATTAACTCTACATTCATTGTCTTATTATTAAAATTAAAATTTATTTGAAGCTCATCTCTAAATTAATGTATCTAATGTCTATCCTGAATTTTCTATATGTTTAAAGGTGTATCAACATTTATATTTTAATAAGTGGAAGAGTGTATTTGGCAAAATCTTTACTAACAATTAGAGTATCACATTCTCCTTCTTTTTTCTAACATTAACGGTTTCAATGGTTTCCGTCGCAACATATTTGGTTGCAAGAGTTTGGATTAGTTATAACGGCGGTCCGTCGCAACATATTTGGTTGCAAGAGTTTGGATTAGTTATAACAGCGGTCCATGTAGTTTTTTGATTGTATAAGCAATGGTTCCACACTTCCAATAAGTTACATACCTGGTACCTTTCTGTGGTGACCTATACTGTTATATATGGGGGCACTGTATTTATTTCATGTGGGAATTATTTCTGTATCTTTTTTAAATTGTTAGAAACTGTAGCTTGGTAAAATCACAATTTAGTGCACCTCTTTTCCTATTATTTATTAGATTATGCTTTAATTTTCACATAAAGTAGAGTCAGATAAATGAAGGTCATCGCATTCGCAGGTCCTGTATATAGGAGACAATGTATGATCAATTTGAACTCGTTAAACATGTTTATTTGTAATTAATCTTGAGAAATTCTGAATACAGAAATTTATTTACGCAGAAAATGCAGCGACTCTTTTGCATAATTCAATGGACAGTTTTTTAATCTCGTCAAACATTTTTTTGCACAGGAACCTATATCTTCTTGGGGAGCTTAGCAGGTGCTTAGTAGACAGTTTCGGTTTTAGGCGTCGAAGGAAATGCAGCGACTCTTTTGCAAAATTCAAAGCACCGTATATGGAGATTCATTTTCTTATTACTTACAAACAGGAATACATTTACTCGTTGGAAATATATGACACCATTTTCACTATATGGCAAATGATAAATGTGGCTATTGTTCGTAACTTGTTAATTGTACAGCTTCTGGAATATGTCAATGTAATCATGTAATTGTTTAGATTCAGTGTCTTGTGATTAACATATGCCAATTTTGTGCAACAATTCATAAGTGCAGTGATGAATATAGCTGGATGTATTTCGTAACTAGTTAATAGCATATTAGGACTCGTGCTTCCGGTTTATAAAGCTGGCATGGTCTCATGCAATGTTGTCTTCAGTTTGGTGAAATAGATTTACCAATGAATTTAACGATTTTCATGCCTGTGAATTGTGATAGAGTATGTCTGTATGTGTTGCTCGTCTCTTAATTACTTTCCGATCTATCTGGTTTTTAGGGAAACTTATCAGTTATTCGTACTTTTCATTACTACAATATAGATATAACATGATAAATTTCGTCATATAAACAAGTTTTATGTTTATTTCTTCTAGTTACAACTCATAAGGCAGGTCTTAGCAAATATGCGCTTAAACCTGATTAACTGCCAACTAATGTAGATTTCTTTGTTATTTAACAAAATAATAGTCTTAAGTTAGTTAATCAAATTCACTTAAACAAAATATAATCTGTCTAACATATGAAAAGAAAGTTGTCTTTTACTCCATTCCTTCCAAAATATTGGGCCACTATGTAACTAACTACGTGTAACTTTGATCGGAAAATATTTTTTTGCATAAATTGTCAAAATATAAAATTTTAAAATTTGTTCATATAGTTTACATTTGAACTATGTCATTAGCTTTCGAAAAATTCGATTTCGACAACTTATGTATTAGTTATTTGTCGATCAAAGTTGCACGTAAAAAAATAGAGTCCCAATATTTTGGAACGGAACAAGTAATAAAGAAATAAAAAGATAGGGTGAAACGTGTCAAGATGGTCATATATTGGCATTTACTTTTAACGAGTAACTCGTTGGAAAAAGTCTATAGCTAGGTTTTCGTTTTAAAACACTAATTAAAATAAGTATTTACTACATGCATATATTCTTAAAAGAAACAGGAATTCTATGAAAATGTATAGTTCTTAACATGTTGCTTTTAAACTTAATATATTTGGTTGTTGTTGATTAATTATCTATTTATATTTTAGTGTTCTTTAGTTTCTTTTGTGTAAAATGTAAAATTCTAATTTTTTCCATAAAACTGAAACCGAAACAAACGGTTTCAGTTCGCATTGGTTTATGGTTTCAGAAACATGAAAACTGGACCGAAACCGATGTGTTATAAAACAGTTGTTAGTAGCACTCATGTATTGAGAGTACTGAATAGAAGTTCAAAGAATTTGGAATCAATATTCTCACTTGGTAATGAATAAAAATGGGGATATCTTTGAGATAAGGAAACAAATAAAAAAGAAAAAGAACCCTAGGCCTAAGGTACAATAAAAGACGGTATCAGATTAATCAAATATTCAGTTTCCTTAATTTCGTATCTATTCTAATCTGTTTCCTATTGGATTATTTTCCTAGTTAGGTTGAATTTACTAGTACCCAACCGACTAAATTTTGGATTGGTACCTTATCTACAAACTAATTAAGCATTGATCCATGAAACAAAAACTAATTAAAAATTGGTCCATTTCAGCGACAACCATTCAGAGAGCGACACGTGTCAAAAATTACAAAACGGAAAAAAAAACCCGAACCCTTTTGAACCCTTTTTAAAAAGAGTCTGAACCCTTTTGAACCTTTTAAAAAGAGTCTGAACCCTTTTGAACCCTTTTTAAAAAGAGTCTGAACTCTTTTGAACCTTTTAAAAAGAGTCTGAACCCTTTTGAACCTTTTAAAAAGAGTCTGAACCCTTTTGAACCCTTTTTAAAAGAGTTTGAACCCTTTTAAAAAGAGTTTGAGTTTTTTTTTTTTAGAGAAAGAGTGATAAATTAGATAAATAGAATTGAGAGAGATTTTATATTTAATGAGTAATGGACAAATCTTTAATTAGTTTTAGAAATAATGGACCAATTCTTAATTAAATTTTATAGCCGGACCAAAACTTTAATAGTTTTGTTTTTATGGTTCAATCCCTAATTAACTCTAGTTTTAGTTTTTGTTTCCTTAATACAATAGGAAAATTTTCAACCCAATTTTTTTTATTTAACCTTGATTATGTTCTGCACATATGACAAATAAAAAACCTTCATAATTAGTCATCTCCCTCTCTTTCAAACTTTTCCTATTCAAAGGTATTACTTACTTTTATTTCAGATTGAAACTCGTCATATTTGCTTAACATATATGCATAGCCCGCACACAAAAAACATAATTTTTGCCTGAAAAATAAAATAAAAAAGAAATACATTGTGCACATAATTTTTCACCCTTTAGGTCAGGCAAAAGATCAAACAAATCGAAGCTATAATCATAAACAAAAACATATAGAGGTGAAAGGGAACAAAGGTAATCAGCTAATGTCGTCCAGGTCAACATGATAATTTGCTACGATGGTGTGTAGGTCATAATCACAATTAACAAAATAGCAATAACAAAAGGAGATTCGAACTTCCCACAAAAAAAATAGAATAAACCATCAAACATGATACAACATTTCCTAATATAAATGTAGGTCATAATCACACTTGACAAAATAGTTTGCATAAGAACAATAATATCATTTTGAGAAGAAGCCCGATCCATTTCCTACCATACTGTCAAAATTCACGCTAGAGAAAACTTCTTTGTGCTAACATATCATATGTTTAATTTAGACAAAAAGGAAATTCTATAAATGAATAACGAAAATAGAAAACAAAAAAGAAATTACTGGGTATTTATCTATAAATTTTTATACCAAAAAAAGAAAAACTCAGTTCCACGCATCCCCCTCATCCCTCTAGAACAGTCCTATTATACTCGAGTGCAATTAATATTTCTTAAAAATTCCAAAAGTGGCCACAAGTTTGCATCATTGTAGAACTGATAGTTGACAATGAAATTCAAAAATTCCTTTTCAGCTTCACTATACCATCCCTATGTTTGGTCTCCTTGTATGAGCTCTTTACTCTTTCAACCGTTAATACCAAAAACTTTAGTAAGGCGGACATTGAATGTAGTAAAACGCAATTTAGCTAACACGTCAAGGGCTAACAGAACCAGCCTTAAAAACTAAAAAACACAGATCATGTTGCACACAAACCACCTTCGAAGCAGGGCAAGACCCGGCAAGCTAATGAAGGGTAACATGTCATTAAGCAAAAAAAATATCTTTCAAAACGGTAAAAATTAGCAGATACATAACAGATCCGAGGCTAAAACGTTAATGCCACAACACATACACGTAGATATATATGTATATACATTTGTAATTAAGTTACAAGATCTGCAAAAATATTTTAAATTAATTTTAAGAGCTACGACTACATATATGCAGAAAATTATGCTCTAACATGTCTACAACAGATCTGAGGTAAAAACAGACATATAGATACATATTTTCATTTGGAAACAGTGAAAACCAACAGATCTGAAGGGTAAAGGAAAAAACATTATCCATACATACATATAGACATACATACATAAATATATACATCTAACTAATTAAATTACTTAAATACAAAAATAATATATACACTCTCCCTAATAGCTCAAAACTAGTTTCATCTTCAATTTTATTCAAAGGCAAGGCAAAGGAATTTAAAAACTAATTTCCACGATAACAATTTACATGAGCTTATACTCACAAACTCTTGCCCGAAAAGGATAAGAAAATTACAATATACATAAATGATATGCATAAAACAAGTTCATATTTCAATCAAATATGTGATAAAAATTCTCCGATCCAAGTAATCATGGAATAAAATTCAACAAATCTTTGCAAAATTTATTAAATTTGTTTAGACAAAATCACTTAGATCCAAACAGAAAAGTAGAAAAACTACGATCAAAAATAAACTATCGCTGGAAATGAGATTCATTTTAGAGTGAAATCTGAACATGCTACAAAAGCGAGTTAGAGAGAGTTTTACCGAGAAGTTTGCACCAATTTAGTGTGTCGTTAAAATATGCTGGCACAGTGACGACTGCGTTTTTCACTATTGTGCCCAAAAAAGCCTCGGCAATTTCCTTCATCTTAATGAGAATCATCGATGAGATTTTTTTTGCCGTTTCTCTTTGCCTTTGTAGTTAACAACAATCATGGGTTTGTCCCCTGGGCCGGATATGACCTCGAATGGCCAATGTTTCATGTCAGCTTGGACCTGAGGGTCAGAAAAATCTCCTACCGATCAAGCGCTTGGCATCTGTATAAATCACAGGGGTTCGCAATATTGATTAGAAAATTATTCACAAATGAAAGCCCTATAATTTTTAACATATGAAAAAAACACGGGATGAATTTCAACAGCTCTATCATCAACCTTTTCGCAGAAGAAAACAAGTACAGTACCAGATTTAAGTCCAAGACCGGTTAAGTTATACAGGTAGATACTCCTCTACAATGAACCAAAATTCATTCATTCTAACGTCCCAATGAAGTGTTCTTCTAGCAGTCATCTTCGATCTCAAGGATAAAAAATTGTACTACTGATCGAAGTATTTAATATACCTTTTCATACAGCTTAAATGATTCGGATCCAATTTGTCAATCGGCTATAGGCCAGAAAATTATGCAAAAAATGATGGAAACAAAAAATTGTTAAAAAACATGTACTATAAGGCATAAATTTATAAAGAAAGGGACAATGTAAAATCTCCATAAAAGCGTGTGTTATAGGCAACAAAATCATGAAAAAAAGGCAAGAAAACGAAAAAAACGCTAAAAAACGTTTACAAGCTAATTAGTTTGGAAGTTTTCTTTTGAAACAAATCTTTCCAACTGAAACTACTTATGCCTCGACTCTCTTTCTACTTTTACAAATCATTCGACGGGCACTGATTGTGACCATTGGAGTTTTATATAAATAAATAAAGACATCATAAGAAGACTGCAAAGTTTAAAGGTGTCCATTATGTAAAAAAGGATTTGTTACTATAAAAGTGACTTATTTAGAGAAAAGTGATGTCGATTAAAAAAAATGACTTGTTTCCCAGCAAATTAGTTGTTTTGTTAAAGTGCGTTTTTCTTATAAGTGTCTTATTCATATTTTCTTTTAAAAATTGGCTTTATTTTTTAAAAAAATGCATAATTTTCCTTAAAAAAGCTTATTTTCAGAAAATTGACTAAATCACTGACAATTTCCTTTAATTCTTCAGAAAATTACTTAATTTTCACAGCATTACCCTACACATTATTCAAATAATCAATTTGCGTATAAGAACCCTTAAACCCCCATGAAACCCCGATGCCTGAACCCCTAAACACCCAGGAAACCCCGATGCCTGAACCCCTGAACCCTCAGAAACCCCAAGGGATGAACACCTAAACCCTCAGAAACCCCATGGGCTGAACCCCTAAACCCTCAGAAACCCCGAGGGATGAACCCCTGAACCCTCAGAAACCCCAAGGGATGAACCCCTGAACCCACAAAATAATTAAATGCTGCTGGGGTGATTCGAACTCAGGTCTCCAGCATGCAAGTGCAGCGCTCCACAACTTATGAATATATTTTCCTCGATTTTTATTTAACTTCTTCTATTGGCCAAATACTTAATTCCCCAATTACATAAAACAATTATTTGCAACTACGGGGATTCGAACACGGGCCTCCAGCGTGGCAAAGTAACAGAATACCACTGGACCACTAGTTACTTATTTAATATTTACCTTGTGTTGCAACAATGTATAAGTATACCAATATATTAAAAGCTTTAATTTACATTTTAACTTAAAAAATTAGTTCAATTCAATATTTTCAAAATCACAAACAAACTAAATAGCAAGAATGTGATAAACCAACACTAAAAACATTAATACAAATGACTACTGTTTTCATTCATGTATATACATATTCACCATAAATTTCGATACATAGTTAAATAACACTCAAAATTAGACAATAATCCATACTGGGCGCACCAAATTGAACAAAAAGACAATCATTATACAAACAAGTATACGTCCATTCTCACACGTGCAGTTCTAACAAAATATCCTTTTAAGTTTTTTAATATTATTCTCTTCCTGTATAAATTCATAATTACGCATATAAACTTATTCATGTCTTTAAAATGTATACATAGTAAAAATGACAAAAACTTGACAAAAACTTATTCATGGGGTAAATCATACATGTTGGATTAAATACTGTAGTATGTTAAAAACATTTATATCATTGTTGTTCTATCATTGATTAAGATGGTGCATCTTTCTCTAATAGACCCAAATGGATTTTACCCTTCTTAACCAAGAATTAATTTCCTGCAGTGAGTATAGATGAAGGCTATGTATGTGGCCTTGTACAAAAGTAATTATACAGTTTGAAGATCACACAAAAAACTGAGTTAATTCTCACAAGGTAGACTGAGTTTAATGAACCTGAAAGTATAAGTATCACTCTTAACCATATTTTTCAAAGTGAAAAAGGGACCAAAAATCTAGCTATCATCTATCAATATGAACCCTCGCTTAGAGAAACAGCACCGGACTTAAAACATGACAAAAAATCAGTTTAAAAAAAACAAAGATTCTATGTTTTGTAACCCGGTAAACTACGACAAAATAATATCTTTTAAAATGAGACAGAACTTCGGAATCAAAATTATTACCAACAACAATAGTATACGTACAGTCGAGATAATATCCGTCAAGCTGATATGCGAAAAAACACAACAATAGGAACAAACGAAAAACGGTAAAAAGCTGATATGAGATTTTACATTGTTATTTTATTTTTTTATCTATGCCTTATATTACACGATTTTTACCGTTTTTCGTTTGTTCCTTTTTTGCATAATTTTGTGGCTTATATAACACCCGCTTTTATTGAGATTTTATTGTCATTTATTTCTTGGATTTATGTCTTATAGTACATTTATAACACCTGCTTTTTTGCAGGATTTTGTGGCCAACACACGCTTTTATTAAGATTTAAAAGAATGTTTGGTTGTCAAAGAGTGATAAATAGTGTTATTAGTTTTTACTTTTTATATTTTTATTAAAGTATGTTATTATTGTAATTAATATAAAGGTATATGGAGGATGAATTTATTATAATAGAACTATAGATAGATATATAAAATACAGTAGTGAGTTTTCCGCCAATAGTAAGCAAGTAATATACAGTCGTACCACCACGCTCCACTCCTAAACCCTAATAAAGACCCCATTATTCTGAATGATCCGAAGAAGAAGAAGAAGACGGAGAAGAAGAAGAAGATAAGGAGGAGGAGGAGGAGACGGTTGTGACTACTAAGATAGTCAGTCAGTCAGGCGATCCGCACCGGACTGACTGGCTCCCAGCTGGTACATCCTATATTTGAGTGGGTCCGGACCCACATCCTCTTATTAAAGACTCGCTCCTCTAATTACTATTACTACTACTGCTGCTACTACTACTACTACGGGTTGGTATTGCGGATCCTCTTCACCACTTAATTACGTACTAGACCACTTTTATTCATTCATTCCTTTTCTTCTTTCCCCCCCTTCCTTATTTAGTATTACTGTTGTTTTCCTTTTCCTTTTCCTATTATTAACTGCTAGCTTGTACTATTAATTTCACTTTTCTTTCTTCCCCCCCTGCCTTTCCCTTTCATTTATCCATCCCCCACATCTGCTTACTTCTTTTTTATTCTCTCGCTTTCATTTATTTTGTTACCGCTTTATGCATACCACGACGAGGGTTATTTAATTATTTCCATAAATTCAGGCTTTAACTTTTTTTACTGGGAGATCGATCTTCTTTCCCATACACTTAAACAAATACTTATTATTATATACTTACCTTTTCTCACTTGTCACTCGTTATTCTATTTAATTTAATTTAACCCAACACTGCTTTTCCATAATATTTCTTCATTCTCATTCACTATTTAGTTGTGGTTTTGTTTATTTTGGAATAATTAGTTAATATCTACTTTGTGTTTTTCAAAGAGGAGGAGAGTGAGTAGATTTGTGTCTAATTGATTCTACAACTTATTGTTGTCCTAGTTTTAATTTCAGTAAATTTGCCTTATTTGCTTGCTTAATTTTTCCTTTACCGCACTGTTTTATAGTCTAATTGGATTTCTTTATGTTTATCAATTCGCCTCATTTGTTGCCGAATGTATATATATATATATATATATATATATATATATATATATATATATATATATATATATATTACCTTTATTTACGGGCAAAGTTTTTATAAATTAAATTATTGTAGATGTTCCTTTAGTCTAACTTCAATAATAAAATTAATATGCAGCTTTATCATGTTTACCACACCCAACAATCCACACAACTGTTGAATTTGAAAATATTTTCGTTCTCAAGGAAAACATCCCTAAACAACAATTAAGATGGAATATAAGCCGTCTCACAGGGCTTTAATTGGTTGCACTTTCCAAGATATAAGCTGGACTTTGAACATTGTGAAAATAATTGGGTTCATCCAGCTTTAATCTCTAAGCTGTTTCTACCCCCAAAACTGAAATTGTCAACTTTAAGTCGATGAACCCAATGGATTCCAGGTTTTTAAACAAAAAAACTAAGCTTGAAGAATTCAACCAATCAAGGCCAACTATAACTAAGTATGAAAAGGTGATCAAAATAATTAAGTTACTTTAAAGCAAATAATCAAATTTGGTCCAGTGTGGCTGCAACTATTAATAATTTAGTGCTTGTTTTAGATACATTCAGCACAACACGCAAATCTTAATCTAAGTGTAAGCAATAAAGCTTATAAAGTTCTTATTCTTTCTCATGAAAGGTGCGCTTAAAAAATACAGTGTGTTCCCTTATTTGCATTCTGTAAACTACTAAAATCAACTGCAAAACCAGCTTATGTGCTTATTTGCTCCATATAAACTAAAACCAGAAGAAGGCCTTTTACATATGTATTTGTACACTTTAGTCGCAACTTATTTAAAAAGTTGCAGCTCTTAAGGTGTATCCAAGCAAACAGAGGATTGTGTGGCTGCACCTTTAAAGCAAAGAAGGCGTAAACCCCATAGTAAGGGCTTATGGCGAAATAAGCTATACATCCAAATGGATTGTAGCCTTCCAAGCCAAAACATTTTTTACTTATCAAAGAAGCAACAAACTGTACATGTGTGATCAAGAATGAATCAAGAAACACGTGAAGAAACAAGAAATACCACTAACTTAAGATTAAACAATAGTCAGAGAACGAGAACAAACAAAGCAAACTACAATCAAATTGCTTTTTTAACCTTCATTGAATGTAATTTAAATACAACAGCTTGACTAAGCATACATAGCATTCATCAATCACAAACAGAGGAACACAGATTATATACAATCAGCCATAACTTGACGATCAAACCTATCTTCTCACATTGATCGGACAAATCAATTAATGAATTAGGAGTATTATTTCCAGATCTAGTTAAGATGCACACAAAAAAAGAGTTGTCAAAACATTAAATTTTCCCTAGGGCATACAAAATTCTTTCACATACATATACATATAAAATACTGAATAAACAAAGACTTTAAAGCCTTTTGCAACACAATTATCCACTACAGGCAATATTCAACAAAAAGGTGAAAGTAACTTTGTAATAAATACATCCGAACAATTAAATTATCATCTTGTACCAATTACAAATAGGTTGTGTCAAAGATCAAGAATATAATTTCAAAAAATTAGAGTTAAAACGCCAAATAGTTTATATTAACCTGGTCTACATAGTTACATCTAACTGACTGAAAGATAAAAATAAAATACACATCGTCCCTAATAGCTTAAAACTACTTTCGTCTTCATTTTTTATTCAAGGAAAGGAAAAACAAAGGAATTTAAAATTTAATTTTCAAAATAAATCCCCCAAGTTAAGATGGAAAGAACATGTAGAATTTGGTATAGTTTTGATGAAAAGAGGTCCGTAGAAAATCATTTTATATTCAAAATTCCAAGATTTTTGGTGTTTGTTTGGCTGCAGTATTGAAGCAAATTAGGAGGGTTATCTTTTAGAAAGGGATACATAACTGGTTCATTATGTTTACAACTTGCTTGATTTACAGAACAGAAGTAAATATTACCCTTTATCTGCTCCAGCGAGAACTTTACAAGTTACTAGAAACCAAAACTTCTGAGCTTAAACTACACGCACTAATTTGATTCTTATGAACCTTTCAATTCATTTTGGAAGGCCGAGGTGTTGTACATCGGGTATTTAGGATTTTGTAAATACGAGCTTTTGCAGTTTCAGTTTTTAGTATTTGCAGAAACCCAGACCTTAACAAAAACATGTAATATCTAGGGGAAAAAATTCACTCTTTGTCAGAGATCGGGACATCACCCCCTCTCCATTTGACTAGAATGAAAAAATCTCCCATAATTACAAAAAACATATAGTAATTGATATTTGTACATACATAATAATAATAATAATGCGTATTATTTAACTAAGACATTAAAAAATATTAGGAGTCGACCTTATTATTTGAATTTGGTTGGGTAGATCTTCTGTATGAATCAATGTCTCTCTATGTATATATATATATTAGGAGTATGTTTTTAGAGAGGGAGAGAATGTAATTTCCGATCTGTTCACAGTCACATATAACACGGACATACCTTATTGTAGCACGTCTGACAGTAAGAGTCTTTCCCCTCATTTTCAATCCATTAAGAGCAGCACAAGCAATGTTTGTAATCGCAGGATCCTGATAAAATTAACTTCAGATTATTATGTAAAATAAAAAGTTGTATAATTTTTCCTACCTCATGAAAGGCTAAAAGCCGTATCACCAGCAGTAAACTATTACTATAGATGCCTTCAGTTAGTTTCCTAATGAAATTATGATAGTAAGCTGGTAGATGTGGCTTTATCTTTTCTCATAACTTTAACAACGTGCTATCCTATCCTTCATATATTCCCAACATTTAGAACATAAAACATAATTAAGCTAAAATGAGTAAAAAACCGTATGTTTTTTTGTCATGAAAAGCAATGCTAAGAAGCAACAGACCATGATTAAAGGCTCACTGACATATTTAATCACCTGATACACGCAGAACCCATATCCTTTGAAATTTTTGTGTCTCTATCTTTGACGATATCAAAACCACGCAGAGCTCTGTAATAGATTGATAAATTCATGGTAAGCAACTTGACAACAGATTTATATATTGCAAGATAAAAGACAACAAAAGATACAAAAAAAAAACTAAGTTTTAAAAAGGTGGAGATTTAAAATCAAGAGAAGTGGATATCTGACGTGCATTTCAAAGGATATCTACTTCATGAATACCATTAGGAGTTTAACATTGTTTATTTGAAATGAGTAGTAAAAAGCATCGATTTAAATATCTCACATTGTTTACACAACACAAGCACCTTCATAGTCAATTCTTAAATTTAAAGCCATTTCGATTTCACAAATCACAGAATCATTATACGGAAATTATTGGATAGCAAGAAGAAGTGCATAAGTTTATGCATTTCATACTTTTAGAAAAAGCTTCTCTCAGAGAAGGTTATAAAACAGAAGAAAATAGGGGATTAAGTTGATTATCAATATAGCCAAACGAGTATTATACCCAAACGACTCCAGCAGCTCTCTTATTTGAGTTTCAGTAAAATAGGAAGGCAAACCATCAACAAAAAGACGATCTGGACCCTCTATTCCACCAATTGTGCTGCACATGTATAAAGCCGCAAAATCACAAGAACTGACATATATAAGCAACCCAAACTAGAACTTTCTGAACTAAAGAACCCAGTAGAAAAAGGTCAAAATTTTCTATTACACAATCTTCATTCGCACACCACACAGCTTTCCGATTTTTTTCCAGTTAAGCTTTTACAGCTTGAGATAGGAGCCCCTAAGATCTCGCAAAAAGCAATCAACCACTAAATATTTAAATGGACATGTTTTATCACCATTAGCAATTGCATTCATTATTTGATTTGTTCCTGGTTTTGGATAAACTCGCTTCACCCTGTATCTGGAATTCTAGCAAAAAAACAACTAAGTGTGTCTAACGACTTTTCTTGCAGAATTTCTGTTTATTTAACATCTCTACAGTCAACAGAAAAGTAACTAAAAATTCATTCAAGCCTCTCATTGGCATTAACATTTTACTGCTGATTCATCTCTTTTCTAACTGCCAGTTCTAGCCTCTAGGATCGGTCAATACGTATACAAATAGCTAAACAGGTGACTCCTTCCAAGAGTCTAAAGAATTAAATAAATAAAAAATCATTACTTCTGAATATTGATATGAGCCTGATAACCAAATTGAGGAATTGTTTGGTTGCAGCTTCTAAGCAAATAAGATAAACTTTTCAATGTTGAAAAGAGTTGGGTACATCAAGCTTAAGGATTCTAGCCTTTCCAATCTACGGAACCATAAAACCTCGCTGTTCGACCAATTACGTCCAGCTTTTAAGAAAAAAAATGCAACAAACAAGGTTTAAATAACAAGTTTTACAGGCTTACCCGGCAGGACAAACTCAGTAGGAGTACCGACAATTGACGAATAACTACGTAAAAGAAAGTGAAAATATTGCTCATAAACTTATCTATAACCTAATTATATTATACTCAAAAAGCTATAAAAAAAATATCTGACTAACTACTAATACATAATTATGAACAGATAACACTAATATAAGACGCATTCATGTATAACAGCAAATTCAGGGCAACATGCAATAAATCTATAAACATGTTCCAGGTTTAGTTAAATAATTAAGCCCATTACTACCAAACAAACAGATTTTACTCGATTCAATAAGGTGTAAACACGTCAGAAACTTGATAATCGTATCTAAGTCTCACATTGATAAACCAATAATAATGTGACAAAAAAGTTATTATTTTCAAGATACAAAACATGAAAATCACATATATTCCCAAATAGATCAAAAAAATCAGTGCTGTGCTTGTGTAGCTGTAGATTATATGTTCTCCAAATATGACCAAAAACTAAACAAGTCTATTGCAGCTAAATGCTTATCGACTTTAACAACCAACCATATAATATATCAAGTATAAACTTAACAACCACATAAACTTAACAACCAGCTAATTCAGGCCTCATTCTTTAAGCTTATTCAGGCCTTATCCAGTTGCAACTTCTAGTTTATTCAGGCCTTAGTTGGCTGCTTCTTTTAAGCTCAGTTTTGTACTTTATTGCGCTACTCTTGGTTGGCCACATCAAATGCTTTGTTGTTTTGCTCAAAATCTGGATAACATTTGGTTACAACTTAGTGTTATCCTAATATTTGGACTGCATTTGGTTGTCCAACTAAAAAAGTAAATGATAAAACTACATAACATGCGTCAAACAGTCAGGAAAAAGAATTCAAAGGGTTTCCAAAACCAGCATTGTGAGGGTGACAGTAAGATATTTCACAAGTTTGGGTCGTTCCCGGGTCGGGAACGGGGAAGTGTTTCCAAACTAATCCGTGGGGATTCCTATACATCCATTTGAATGCTAATTTACGCAAATTGTTGAAGAAAGAGAAAAACAACTTGTTCTCAAAAGGGGTATCATCAGCCCAAGAAAGAGGAGAGAATTATAGATTTGACACTTTGCCCTAGCGAAGATTTGAAATCAACTTTGAGTCTTTCGACGAAATCTAACACGTGGCAAATTTTCTTTTAATAAATACAGGCTAAAAATTGGGGCTTGTTTCAGTGCAGATTTTACCAAATAAGCCAGTTTATTCTCTAGCTTTTTAAGGTAGATGTTAAAAAACCCATCTTTTAAGTCAGTCATCTCAATGCAGTGCAACTTATTGAGTTTAAACGTTGCAACCAACAAAACTTATACGCAATTAATAAAATTCGTTATAATAAAATGTAAATAAAAATCCAAATGAACTTTTTGCCCCCTGAAAACACTTCTCATAGAACCTACTTTTTAGAAAATATTTTACTATGAATCAAACAGAGCCTAAAAAGCAAAAATAAAAAAACTCGGTGACACAAGCAGAACAATAAACTTGAAAAGTACGTGCCAGAATACACTATAAAAATATCTCGCTTTAAGAGCAGAATCTTGATAGGAAGAATATGAAGGTTGCAGTTATTAAGTTGCAGTTAATAAAGATAGGAAAACATGTAATATTTGGGACGGAAAAATTCACTCTTTGTCAGAGATTGGGACATCACCTCCCCTCTTCATTTGACTAGAATGAAAAAATCTCCCATAATTACAAAAAAACATATATATAGTAATTGATATTTGTACATATAATAATAATAATAATAATGAGTATTATTTAACCAAGACGAAAAGTAGGATACACTATAAGAATATCTCGCTATAAGAGCAGAATCTTAATAGGAAGAATATGAAGGTTGCAGTTATTAAGTTGCAGTAGGAAAACATGTAATATTTGGGGCGGAAAAATTCACTCTTTGTCAGAGATCGGGACATCACCTCCCCTCTCCATTTGACTAGAATGAAAAAACCTCCCATAATTACAAAAAAACATATAGTAATTGATATTTGTACATATAATAATAATAATAATAATGAGTATTATTTAACCAAGACAAAAAGTAGGATACACTATAAGAATATCTCGCTATAAGAGCAGAATCTTGATAGGAAGAATATGAAGGTTGCAGTTATTGAGTTGCAGTTAATAAAGATAGGAAAACATGTAATATTTGGGGCGGAAAAATTCACTCTTTGTCCTCTCCATTTGACTAGAATGAAAAAATCTCCCATAATTACAAAAAAACATATATATAGTAATTGATATTTGTACATATAATAATAATAATAATAATAATGAGTATTATTTAACCAAGACGAAAAGTAGGATACACTATAAGAATATCTCGCTATAAGAGCAGAATCTTGATAGGAAGAATATGAAGGTTGCAGTTATTAAGTTGCAGTAGGAAAACATGTAATATTTGGGGCGGAAAAATTCACTCTTTGTCAGAGATCGGGACATCACCTCCCCTCTCCATTTGACTAGAATGAAAAAACCTCCCATAATTACAAAAAAACATATAGTAATTGATATTTGTACATATAATAATAATAATAATAATAATAATGAGTATTATTTAACCAAGACGAAAAGTAGGATACACTATAAGAATATCTCGCTATAAGAGCAGAATCTTGATAGGAAGAATATGAAGGTTGCAGTTATTAAGTTGCAGTAGGAAAACATGTAATATTTGGGGCGGAAAAATTCACTCTTTGTCAGAGATCGGGACATCACCTCCCCTCTCCATTTGACTAGAATGAAAAAACCTCCCATAATTACAAAAAAACATATAGTAATTGATATTTGTACATATAATAATAATAATAATAATAATAATGAGTATTATTTAACCAAGACAAAAAGTAGGATACACTATAAGAATATCTCGCTATAAGAGCAGAATCTTGATAGGAAGAATATGAAGGTTGCAGTTATTGAGTTGCAGTTAATAAAGATAGGAAAACATGTAATATTTGGGGCGGAAAAATTCACTCTTTGTCAGAGATCGGAACATCACCTCCCCTCTCCATTTGACTAGAATGAAAAAATCTCCCATAATTACAAAAAACATATAGTAAATGATATTTGTACATATACAAGTGGTGAAATTTTCTTAAATATTTTTCTTTATTTCATAATAATTTATTTAGTTTGTAAGGTTTTACACACAGTAGTATTTTTAGAATTGTAAATTCTAGGAGTTACACCACACATCATTAGATAAGAATAATAATAAGAATAATAATATTGAAGATGATGAGAAAAAGAAAAGAAGAGAGAGAGTATCGAGTTCACCGCCGATGATAACGAAGACGAACCACCACCAACAACAACACCGCCCACCGCTCCTCGCCTCCACATCTCTCTCTTCCTCCTTTTCCTCCGATTTAGGGCTTTTATATCTCTCTCAAATGATTTATTTGCCACTTATTAGTCGTAGTGGGCTACTAAAACCCAAACCACACCGCTTATTATTATTTTTGGACCCAACCACAGACGGGTTTTTTTGTCCGGTTTCGGTTTTTTTTTTTTTTCTTTTTTGATTTCAGTATTTTTTAATTTGGATCTTTTTCGGTTCGGTTTTATTGAAAACCGAAACCGATCCGATTTTTTTTTTGGTTTTTCAGTTTCGGTCTTTTTCGGTTTGATTTTTCCGGTTTTTCGCCGCGGCCTAATTACTACTAAGGCTTGGCGGGTGTTCGTGGTTGGGGTTTTGACAATTTTCAAAATGATTTAAAACAAATCAGACTGATTTTGTAATGACTTAAAACGATTCAAACTATTTTTAAAATGACTCATAATGTTTTTAAAATTACCCACACTATTTTTAAAATTGCTTAAAACGACTCATACTTTTTTAAAATGACTTAAACGACTCAGACTGTTATTGTTATGATTTAAAACGACTCAGACTGTTTTTGTAAATACTTAAACGACTCAGACTGTTTTTTAAAATGACTCAGTTTGTTTTTAAAATTACTTAAAACAACTCAGACTATTTTTAAAATAACTTCAAATGACTCAGAGTATTATTATAATGATTTAAAACGACTCAGAATGTTTTTGTAATGAATTAAAACGACTCGGAATGTTTTTGTAATGAATTAAAACGACTCATAATGTTTTTGTAATGAATTAAAACGACTCATACTGTTTTTTAAAACGACTCAGACTGTTTTTAAAATTACTCAGACTGTTTTTAAAACAACTCAGACTGTTTTTAAAACAACTCAGACTGTTTTTAAAATGACTTACAAACGACTCAAACTGTTTTTAAAGTGATTTAAAACGAATCATACTATTTTTAAAATGACTTAAAACGACTCAGACTATTTTTAAAATGAGTTAAAACGACTTGGACTGTTTTTAAAATGACTTTAAACGACTCAGACTATTTTTAAAATTCATCTGACTGTTTTTAAAATGACTCGGACTGTTTTTAAATGACTTTAAACAGCTCGATCTGTTTTTTGAAATGACTGAGAATGTTTTTGAAATTACTCATGTTGTTTTTAAAATCAGTTAAAGCAATCCAAACTATTTTTAAAATGACTTAAAACGACTCAGATTGTTGTTAAAATGACTCAGAATGTTTTTAAAACGAGTAAGACTGTTTTTAAACGATTTAAAACAATTTAGACTATTTTTTTAAATGACTTAAAACGACTCAGATTGTTTTTAAAATGACTTTAAAAGACTAAGACTTTTTTTTAAAATGACTTAAAACGACTCAAACTGTTTTAGTTTTTTGTACCAATACTTAATTAAGTCATAATTAAATTTATACAATAACATAACTTTACCTTAGGGACTAAATTCGTCAATTTGAATAATTATAATAATTACATCTAGATACACGGCTTGCTAATATTAGAGATTTGACCTTAGATTTAATAACAAAATAGTTCTTACCTAAATGTAACAATTAAGTCAACAAATGTGTGACATTTTAGTCAACTTTTGAATTTTAGAAGACGTGTATGCACTTATTTATGTATGCTCTTTTCGTAATTGTGTATGTATTTTTCTGTGTGCATGCTCTTCATAATTGTTTATGCACTTTTCTTCACCTTCCCTGTCACTCTCAAAGTCATCAGAATCTACACATCCCTCATTCAAAATTGTTTCATCAAATACTATGTTTGGAGTCCATTTAGGCACAATTACTTTTGGTTTAGGTTTAGTTTTAGGGTTACTTGAACTTGTGGGGATACTTGAACTTGAAGGCTCAAAATCTGTTTGGAAATTGACAGTTAGGTCTATAAGACCATCATCTTCATTTCCTTCATCTTCACTACCATCAAACATTGGAATATGACCAATGTCACCATCATCTACAACTTGTTCTTCTTCACTATCATCACTAGTATCACTAGCTCCAAAATCATTTTCACAACCATCAGCATACACTTGAGCAATCCTATCATTGTCAATAAATTTTCCTAGGCTCACAACATCACTATCAAGCTTAATCTCACACACACCAGTTTGAAATTCATCCCCAACCCTTTTAAACCAAAACTTTTTAACCTCTAGCCATCCTACCTGAGAAGCAATAGATTCTAATATCTTTAAAGACATTCTTTTTGGATCACAATAATCAACAAAAATTGCTAACCCATCCACATAATCAGAAACTATCTCTCCTTCATATGTAAATTTACCCCCATGGTTTAACTCAATTGAAAAAAGAGTTGTCTTGGGAGCTGCAAATAAAATGTACATTTTATTTAATTATTTAACAATATTAACAACTCTATCGGTGACAGTTGTATAAGCCCTAATTTTGTTTATATAAACCAATGTACAAGCCCTAATTTTTTATAATTCGCAATGTAATACATATCCTTAGTTAGCAGTACAACGTAACCCTAATCAGCAGTTTAATACCCAATTTAATATACAATTGATTTCAAAAACCCTAATTAGTTGTATAACATAGCCCTAATTAATAACCAATTTGATATACAATTGATTTCAAAACCACTAATTAGCAGTTTAATACCCAATTTAATATACAATTGATTTCAAAACCCCAGTGTAATACCCGATTTAATATACAATTGATTTCAAAATTTATTAAGAAAAATCATTGAACTAACCGTAATGCGGAATGAGTTCATCATTCCGGCGTATAACCCAAACCATCTTATTGCAACTTGATGTTGATAGAGAGTGTAGTTAATAGCAATTTTGGTAGCAATTTATCTGTTATGGGTAAAAGTTTGTAAGAGAGAGAGTCTCGCAGAATTAATACATATATATTTATTTGGTGAAATGTCATAATTGCCCTTTTTCTTAATCGTTTTCGTTAGCACGTGACTAATTCTGGTGACTGGAAACGAAGAAAGTCCCTTGATCGGAGACAAAAGCATTACGCTGGGTACCAAATTAGAAAATCAAATAGATTGGGTAGTAAATTGGTAAAAATTGATACATTGCGGGGTACTAAATAGCATTTTTCCCTCTCTCTCTTTCCAAAACCCTAATTTATATTTTTATACAACTATTCACCACACAAATCTCTCTCTCTCTCTCTCTCTATATATATATACATATATTTATTAATATATTATTTAAATATATCCAATATACTTCTTTTTACTACTTTCCTGCCCATTAATAGATTTTCTGGTTAGATTTTTTCTCTCTCTTTATATATATCTTCATTTCTTATTGGAATTGATTTATGCAATTGGTTATTTAGCATTTTATGACCTAATTAGGGTTTAGTAATTGTGTTCAATTCCTATGAGTATGGGGTTAATTGGGTATTTTTTTATATTTGAGTTATTATTCACCATAAGTATCTCTCTCTATTTAAATATATACATATTTATTTATATATATTTATATGTACTCCTTTTTGCTCAACCCAATTAATAGATTTTATGGTAAGCTTTTTATCTCTCTAATTGGGATTTTATGTGTGTTTAATTCCTATGTGGCTAATTGGGTATTTTAGTTATTTGAGTTATTATTCTCAAGTGTTGTTTCATTTCTAAAAGGAATTGATTTTTGTAATTGGTTGTTTAATTGGGGTTTGTTATGTGTTAAAGTATCTCTTTGGCCAATTGGGTATTTAGGTAATTAGATATTTTAGGAGCTATCTCATTTCTAAATGGAATTGATTTATCGAATTAGTTATTTAGCATACTTTGGTCAAACTTGGGTTTTAAATGTGTTCAACTTCTTTTTTACCAATTGGGTATTTAGATAATTAGATATTTTAAGAGTTATCTGGAATTGATTTATCGAATTGGGTATTAAGCATATTTTGGTCTAACTTGGGTTAAATGTGTTCAACTGCTATTTGACCAGTTGAATATTTAGATTATTAGATTATTTTGAGAGTTGTTTCATTTCTTGTGGGAATTGATTTATGTAATTGGTTATTCATCATATTTTGGTTTAACTTGGGTTTTAAATGTGTTCAACTTCTCTTTGACCAATTTGGTATCTAGATAATTACATATTTCGTAAATTATGTCGTTTCTGGAGGGAATTGATTTGTGTAGTTGGCTATTTATTATATTTTGGCCTAACTTGGGGTTTAAATGTGTTCAACTTCTTTTTTACAAACTGGGTGTCTATGTAATTAGATATTTTATGTGTTATCTCATTTGAGGAGAGAATTGATTTATGTAATTGGCTATTTATCATATTTTGGTCTAACTTGAGGTTTAAATGTGTTCAACCTTTCTTTGACCAATTGGGTATTCAGTTAATTAGATATTTTGTGAGATATTTCATTTGTGAAGCGAATTGATTTATGTAATTGGCTATCTATCGTGTTTTGGTCTAACTTGGTGTTTAAATGTGTTCAACTTCTCTTTGACCAGTTGAGTATTTAGATAATTAGATATTTTAAGAGTTATTTCATTTCTAGAGGCAATTGATTTATGTAGTTGGCTGTTTATCATATTTTGATCTAACTCGGAGTGTAAACGTGTTCAACTACTCTTTGACCAATTTGTTATTTAGACAACGGGTTGTTATTAAAGTTATCTTATAGAATTTTCGGATGCAATAATTTGTTTCTCGTTCTTATTAGGGAAATAACTGATTAGGCAAAAAATCACGTTTATTAGGTTGCAGAATTAATAAGTAGGGACAAAAAATATCGGGTTCGGAACTGGATATCAGAATGCATAACAAATTAAAAGCAAGAGGCTCCCGTGACATAAAAATTAAGCTCTTGAAGTTTAGTATGAATTCTTAGAACTTAGAAGAGGTAAAGAAATGAATTTCATCCTATTGGCTATGGAATATTACGAGTGGGTGATCAAGTTTATGTGTTTCTATTTGTAGAGTTGATAGATGTAATTTTGTGATTCTTGCATTTTGCCAGTAAATTGGAAAATTAACTGACTAACCAGAAAAATTAATGATTAAGAAATGATTCATTAAGTACACCACGAAATGGTGAGACTAGGTGATTATAGCCAAAGGGAGATAAACTTGAACATGTTCTAGTAAATACCCTATAAATTATGAGTTCATCGTATTCAATGCTCATAATACTCTCCGACTGACGGAGTATTGGGGTGTTGAGAAATTCTCAGAGTTTACTCATTATTGGAGTTTTCATCCATTATTATTGGCTCTCGGTTTTGTAGCGAGGCTAAAAGTTAACTTCTTAAGCAGCAATTTACATCTTAAGAAATGATTTTTTTCACTCTTGAATAGAGGAAAATCTATGAACATTTAGGATTTTTTTTTAAAAATTAACTTGTCTCTCTGTGATTTTACATAGATGGTTACATCTTTTATGGTTTTATCATATTCATTTCTCTGACCAACTGAGTAGTGTGAGACTAAGTAATTTTGAGAGTTTTCTTATTTCTCGTGAATATATTGGCAAATTAGTTTTTTAAGCAGCAAAATTAGGCCATGTTTATTGCGGTATAAAAGGTGGTATAGTATTAATAGTCCTGTGGGACCCACATTATATCTTTGTTTGTTTACACAAATTGTGTTTGGTATTATATAGGGTATAGTACTAATTGTACTACAATTTATGCTAATAAGGGGGTATAACTAATACCACCTATATGGTGTTATTATCTATTCCATTAATAGTACCTAGTTACAACACATTCCCTCTTATACAATCCTGTAAACAAACATGGCCTTACTGTATAAGAAAATTTCATTTACTTCCCCCTAAGTGATAAGAATCTGCGAACATTTATACCAATGAAGAACTAACTTAAACTTCGTGTTTGACTAGTTTTTTTTTTTTTTTTTGAAAGGGTGTTTGACTAGTTTGTTAACCCAATTTTTGTATTTTCAGATATTTATTTGTGCGATGGAGTACTGAGCCATTGCGTAATTAGATCTTCTCTTGTTTTCAACTTGTGGAACTCACAGTTCTAATTACAAGGTTCCCGTGTCGTGGTAGTTGATTATCTATTTAAACAAATAGAACTTAGAACATGGACAGAAATAATTTTATTTTTGCATGTCTGTGTGGGTTGTTGTGCCAGTGTGTATATCTTTTATGCAGTTTTCTTCTTGAGTACCACACAACTTTTCTTTGTTACTTTTATGCTTGAGTGTTCAGTGGTATTCATTGATCCTACAGAAGTAGCTAAAATTGTAATCCTGTAAGTTGTAATCCCAGATTAAATAGTAGATACCCCGCTAAAGTTGAAATCATAATATTACCAGAAAAAGTCAATATTAGTATCAGAGCTTAGCTAAATTACAGAAAGAACTGAATGGAAAGAATATAGAGACTTCAGGAAGCTTTTTAAATTATGTTTTGGAGTTATTATTAGGCTTGCTGGTAAATCTTTTTAAGAGTGGAACTATATTGTTCCGGAAGGTTAGCAACAATTGGGGTAACTGTGTCTTTTGGTCGTATGGCCTGGGTAAGCTGTTTACTTTCAACCTTATAAATCTTCATTTGGATTATCTGTTAAAGTTAAAAGCGTGTGAAATGAAATAGTTTGCATATATAGAGAATATTAAGTATAAATACTATGTCTTTAGAGGTTCATCTTACCTTCATCAAACTATACATATATGTTGTCTTTCACTATTCTTCTCTTATGGTGATTGGTGAAGATGCTAGAAAATTTTCTATTACATAATTTGGTTTGCCAAACAGTGGCCAGTTTTTGTGTTTTGTTCTTTTCTACTGCTCCCTCCGTTCCAATTTACTTGTCCACTTTGGAATTACGTGCATTTTGAGATTCAAATAATCCGTACCTACTACCTAAATTGTAAAAGGATAAATTTGGAAAACTTTCATAGAGTGGAAATGTTGACTATATGAAAGTTTATTCAATTTTATCATTTCGGCAATTTAGTCATGAAAATTATGAATCTCAAAATGCAAGTTTTTCAAAAGTGGAAGAGTAATATGGAACGGAGGAAGTACTACATGATGGATCTTTCCATGTTTAGATATCTATAATGAATAGACGGAACATAGTACCTAGTTTTACTTCTTTTTCCTTGGATACATTGCATTAGTCAATGCCACAAAGATGTCTATAATAAATAGACGAGTTACAGTACCTACTTTTATTTCTTTTTCCTTGGAAACATTGTCCATTAGCCAACGCAACGAAGATAACATATCATCATTATTGTACTTGTATTACATCCATTGCATTCTAGTGGTAATATTGAGGATCAATGAATGAATAAGTTCTATAAGTAATTTTAAACTCCAGAGGTTATGTCCTCAGGATTTTTTAGCTCTTTGTGATATAGTTTTTAACTGATACATTAATTGAGCAGGGAAAGGTGCGTACCTGGTGATATCTTCCAAATACATTAGATTGAAGGTAATAAAAGTGTTGTTTCTTTGTTGGGATAACTCGAATTATACCCGTGCATGTGATGTTAGAGGGAAGCATGGCAATTGTCAAACCAGAGGTGCGTTGTGTTTGCTTTTGAGCTCGTACCTACATAATGTGGAGATTCTACTGTTCCCTTCAGTTTTTATGATTGCAGTTGTGTTGGCATTATAATTTTCTGAAATCTTTTTTAAGCTAAAACTGTTGGACATCTCTGTCACTCTGTGATTCATGCTAGAGTTTAGGACATGACCTTGGGCTTTTTTGGTTGTACACATGTATTCTTTTTTGTTGATTACATAAAAGCTTGGTTTCAGAAATATTTAACAGTTTTATTGTGTAATGGTTAAAATGGAAAGAAGAATGTCTTTTATATTGGGAGCAGTGAAAAGTAGTCGGCTTGCTTAAAATAGGCGAAAGTATATTTTTGTGTTATGGTATGGGTTAGTTTATGCTATAAAAGTATAATTGTATTTAAGTTATGGTTGTCAAACAGTTGTTAGGTTTATAACTTTCTGATATCTTTCTTTTATTTAATTATGACATTACACTTATACTGTAATTCAAGCAAGGGCGTTTAGGATAACATGATATTTTTGTGAGAAGATTCTACCTTAGGTTGATTTTATTGAGGTGAACTAACATCTTTATAAACCACCCTATTTTCAACAGTACTTGCATTATAAAAAAACAGAACTGAAGGGAACTGTAAAAAAACAATATTTAATTGTGGCATTATCCTGCTATAACCTACCAGATTTTAGCAATTAGTAAATCATACCAGTACTAGTTAAACTGAGCCTGAAAATACCCAATGTTAAACATAAAGAAAGCTAAAGTCAACTAGTAAACTCAAAAATCACTTCTTTAAACTTATCACATAAGCATTTACACAACAAGTCTATAAAATTGGAAAATCACGTGAACAGCCAAAAACCCTGAGCAAAACCCTCTAATTAAACATTTCTCTAATAAAATCAAGCAGTTATAAATAAAGCAACAGAACAAAATGTCATGCACAAATCATACAATCTAATATTCAACAAGTAGCAAAAAATCTCCAATATATCAACCAAAGTCGAAGCACATGAAGGCTAACAAAAAACCCATTAATTAATCCAAATCTAAAAAATCAGGTAAACCCAAATACATAAGCATTTGCACACCAAAGCTAGAAAATCAGAATATAAAGTGAACCAAAAAAAAAAAACTCTGAGCAAAGCCCAAATTCCTAAAACCAGCTAAAATACTCAAATTGAACATTTCTCTAATATATCAAACAGTTATAATTTATAAATAAAGATACCAAAATGACATGCACAAATCATATCATCTAATATTCAATAAATTCCCCAAATCTCCAAAATTTATAGTATTTTTCAAAGTCAAAGCACATGAAGGTTCACAAAAAACCCCTTGATTAATTCAAATCCAAAAGACAAGATAAAACCCGAATTCCTAAAACCACCTAAAACCCAAATTCCTAAAACTAGCTAAAACCCTATAATCGAACATTTCTCTAATATATCAAACAATTATAATTTATAAATAGAGAGACTAAAATGCCATGCACAAATCATATAATCTACTAATATTTAATACATTTCTCAAGTCTCCAATATATCAACCAAAGCCGAATCACATGAAGGTTAACCAAAAAAACCATGATAAATCCAAATCCAAAAAAAACAGCTAAAACCTTAATTGAACACAAAATCAAGAGCTAATCGAACTGGAGCAGAAAAAAAAGAGCTTAAAATTAAAGTAAAAAGAAAATAGAATAGAAATTAATAATTTACAGTAATGTAAACTGGGTGTGGCTAAATCGGAGATAAAAGCTTGATAATCTGATATAGATGATATGATTTATGCATGTCATTTTAGTCTCTTTATTTATAACAAGCTAAAACCCTATAATTGAACATTTCTCTAATTAAAACAAATAATACCCAAATTCCTAAAACAAGCTAAAACCCTATAATTGAACATTTCTCTAATTAAATTAAACAGCTATAAATATAAACAGGGAGACTAAAATTCCATGCACAAATCATATCATCTAATATTCAATAAATCTCCAAATTATTTAGTATTTACCTAATAAGTCAAAGAGCATGAGGTTAACAGAAAAAATAAACCTTAATTAATTTAAATCCAAAAAAGCAGCTAAATCCCAAATTGAACACATAATCAACAACTACTAGAACTAGGAGCAGTAAATAAAAGGAGCTTAAAATTAAAGTAAAAAGAAAATGGAATAGAAATTAATAACTTACAGTAATATAATCTGGGTGTGGATAAATCGACTGATTAGAGAGAGAAAGTGGAGAGAGAATCAAAAACCCTAAATCGGAGATGAAAGTTTGATAATATGATATAGATACATATAAATATATATAGAGAGATGGGGGGAGAAAATTGAGAAGTAATAAGTGTCACGTGTTACAAATAGTGGAACTAAAACTAAAATAACGTTTGGCTCCTTTTACAAATAACGTTTGGCTCCTTTTACAAATACTTGCATTATAAAAAAACAGAACTGAAGGGTTTTTGATTTACTAATTGCTAAAATCTGGTAGGTTATAGCAGGATAATGTCACAATTAAATATTGTTTTTTTTACCGTTCCCTTCAGTTCTGTTTTTTTATAATGCAATTATAGTGGAACTAAAACTAAAATAACGTTTGGCTCCTTTTACAAATAAATTTGGGCTCCTTTTACAAATAGTGGAACTAAAACTAAGTGTAAAATAACGTTTCGCGTGAAAACGTTATTTTAGTTTTAGTTCCACTGTTTGTAACACGTGACACTTATTACTTCTCAATTCTCTCCCCCCCTCTCTCTCTATATATATTTATATGTATCTATATCAGATTATCAAACTTTTATCTCCGATTTAGGGTTTTTGATTCTTTCTCCACTTTCTCTCTCTAATCAGTCGATTTATCCACACCCAGATTATATTACTGTAAGTTATTAATTTCTATTTCATTTTCTTTTTACTTTAATTTTAAGCTCCTTTTATTTACTGCTCCTAGTTCTAGTAGCTGTTGATTATGTGTTCAATTTGGGATTTAGCTGCTTTTAATTTCTATTCCATGTGTTCGACTTTGGTTGATATATTGGAGATTTTTTGCTACTTGTTGAATATTAGATTGTATAATTTGTGCATGACATTTTGTTCTGTTGCTTTATTTATAACTGCTTGATTTTATTAGAGAAATGTTTAATTAGAGGGTTTTGCTCAGGGTTTTTGGCTGTTCACGTGATTTTCCGATTTTATAGACTTGTTGTGTAAATGCTTATGTGATAAGTTTAAAGAAGTGATTTTTGAGTTTACTAGTTGACTTTAGCTTTCTTTATGTTTAATATTGGGTATTTTCAGGCTGAGTTTATTTGAATTAGGATTTAGATTGAACATTAAATAGTACTCCTTCTGTTCCCATTTAATTGTCCACTACAAAACTACGTGCAATTTTGATCGGCTTATAACTTGTATCAAAATTGTCAAAATGTTTTTTTTTTAAATCAAATCATAAAATTTAACATTTGAACTATATGATCAACTTTTGAAAATTTTCATTCCGACAATTTTGATACAAGTTCTTGGCCGGTCAAAATTGCACGTAGTTTCGTAGTGGATACTTAAATGGGAACGGAGGAAGTAGGATTTTGCGCACGACATTTTTTATGCTTACTCTATGGAAGCAATTAGCCCTATGGTGTAACCAAGATCAATTTTTTTTGTTAATGTCAATAAATAGTTTATTAATCAAAAGTTTAGGTAAAAACATGTTCGGAGATTGGTTCTTGTGTCATCACCCACTTACTCGACTGGAAAAAGGATAAATTTAAAGTTCCTGAAAAAGGGTTCTTTTGATTTGAATCGTAAAATGTCGTAGTTTATGCTTTTAGGTTGAGGTGGTATAAGGGGCGGAGCCAAGATTTTACTAATATGAAGTTCTAAATACAATATGTTATTTATGGGGTTGCAAGACACTGATTTTATACTTACCGGAAAGAAAGACACTGTTTTTATGTTTTCTGAAATTTCCTTGTAGAAAAATTAGCATTTTCTTTAATTGTTGGGTTGCAGCCACACCCCTTTGCACCTCATGGGCCCCGCCCTTGGTGGTATAACTTATCTTGATATACAAAAGAACCTTAGCTTAAAAGCTAAGGTCTTTACACATGGTTGTGATACTTCTTCTTACAAATTGACATGCAGGGTTAAATTTGAGGATTTAGGATTTGATGGGGTCTCAATGGTTGCTAAAACTCTTATTTAATCTATTGCAGCCTGTTTGTTTTCTACTTTCTGCCTGAATAGGTGTTTCATACAATGTCTTGCTCAATATGTAGATATAAGATAATACCTAAAAGATTTTGCTCTGAGACCTTTTCCGTCTCAATAGCTGTTGATTTTGTTTTTTTGGATTTGGGTTTACTAAGGGTTGTTTGTTAACGTTCATGTGCTTTGACTTTGGTAGATATATTGGAGATTTGGGGGATTTATTGAATATTAGAAGATATGATTTGTGCATGGCATATTAGTCTCTTTATTTATAACTGTTTAACTTTATTAGAGAAATATTTAATTATCGGGTTTTAGCTAGTTTTACGAATTTGGGTTTTGCTCAGGGTTTTTGGTGGTTCACTTTAATTTTTTATTTTCTAGCTTTGGTGTGTAAATGTTTATGTGAAGAGCTTAAAGAAGTGATTTATGAGTTTACTAGTTGACTTTGGTTAAGCTTTTTGATGTTTATGATTGGGTATATATAAATGATCTGAGTTTATAAGAATTGGGATTTAGATAGAACATTAAATAGTAGGATTCCGCTCACGACATCTTTGATGCTTGCTCTATCAGTGGAAGCAATTAGCACTGTGGCATAACCAAGATCGATTTTTTTGTTAATATGGCAACAGAATGACTATTATTCAGAAGATTTTAAGTAAAACATGGTAAAAAATTGGTTCTTTTGTCATATTTTTGTAGTGTCCCTTTTGTCATCACCCAGTTACTCCACGGGAAAAAGATAAACATAAGGTACCTGCAATAGGGTTCTACTGATTTGAATCGTAAAATTTCGTAATTTGTGCTTCTAGGTTGAGGTGGTATACAAGGGCAAAGCCAGGATTGCTAGAACTCTTATTTAATCTATTGCAGCCTGTTTGTTTTTTACTTTCTGCCTGAATAGGTGTTTCGTGCAATGTCTCGCTCAATATGTAGATACAAGATAATACTTAAGATTTTGCTGAGACCTTTTCTGTCTTAGGGTTTTGCTTATAGCTTACATTCAGACTGTCTCTAGTTTACCTGGAACAAGCTTTTTATCTGTCCTCTAAAACGCTTGCAGCTTTAAGCCAGATGAAGCCATCTTTTTTCTTTAACTTTTGAAAATTCAGCTTATTTACTTCATAACTTAAGTAGAGGTCATTAAAAAAATGGTTTCCTTCACTTTAACAAACTAAAGGGCATTAGTCATGCATTGCTGGCTGGTGCTAATTTTTATTTACCTATTTCTCTTTCATTTAAGAAACGTAGGACTCTAATTTTTTTTCTGAAGAAATCAAGAACATAAGTTTTCTTATCCAAGACTGAGAAAGAACCATGTCCATTTTTTATTTTATTTTTATCGTTTTTAACAGAGAAAGCTCGAATAGCTATCTTTGAAGCTTGTCGACCAAATGCAGCGCAACTTGTAAGAGAAACGGTAAAACAACCTGAGATTAAAACTGCAACCGAGCAAAGCCTTTGCAATGATAAACTGTCTGTAAGCATTCGTGATACCCTCTTGCCTTTACCAAATGCTTTTAGATCACTGCTCACAGGTCGAAATGTCTAAATAGTTGTATACAATGTGTATTCTCAGGTTGATGATTTCAGGAACTTAGCGTACATATTAAGGACTTTGAGGGGGACATTGAGATGTCTAGATTCCGATCACTGTGGCAGGCTTCTGTAAACGCAACCAAGAAAGGTTTTTGTTCTCTTATTTTCATCGATATAAATCAGTTCAGTGGTCTATCGAGTGTACATTGGTATCTCTTTTAAACATTAATTGGCTGGATTTTATCATCTAGGTAGTGTTTTTTATATAAGTCACAGTGTTCGTGTCATTTTATCGGACCTTTTTCTCATGTCGACCATTAAACTTGTAGCTCTTACATGGAACATTGAAGACTTGGTACCACCTAGTGAGAAATGCATATTCAACTTCAATTCAAAGGAGGAGCTGAAAAGGTGGCATCTATACTCGGATTCTGAATATGGAGGTCGGTTTTACTAAACTGAGATTGCTTTGTTGTATTAGGAAATTGGTCAGTTAGAAATTTATGTGCAGAATTTTTTATTATAAAGTTGCTCTATTGCTCTTTGATTATGTGGGTTTTTTCACCTTATGGCGATTGTTGTGAGCTTCACTACAATTTTTTTTCTCTTAACATTAAACTGGATAATGATGTTCCTACAAGTGGGAGAGTACTTGTGTCTTTATTTTTCACAGTAAATTCTGACTCCTATGATATCTTTTATGTACGAGTTAAGTTTTGGTGTGAACACATAATTTTGGTTAGATATTGTTTAGTAATTTGTGCAATAGAAAAATCAGCATGGAGATACTTATACGTCATTTGCTCTTTGCTATTTGTAGGTATGTCTTCAGCATCTTTGGAGATCAATGATGGTGGAAATGGGTTAAGAGGTATTACATTTATCTGTTTAGAGTTTCTCAACAGCAAGGCCAGAATTAGTAGATTAGATATAAATTTCTTCCTTTAAATCTATTTGTATTTTTCCAGAATGGAAACAAAAACCGACGTATCCATAATTTTTTAAAACTTATGTGATTATACTTAACTTTGTAATCTATTAACTTCCAAATTTTCAATCCTTGTACTTTGTAGGGGTTTTCTCCGGGAAACTCTCTCACGATGTTGCAGAGGGTACTAAATGGAACATCAGTCGGAGTGGATTTTGTGGGATGCGCTCCAAGAAGGTGAAGTGTTTGCCTTTTATGTGGATACTTCAAATCCCAAATTAATATAAGCTTCTATTTTTCTTATTTCCCTATTAAATAATCAACACGAAAAGATGATTTCAGATATTGCATTCTTCACTCCCGGTTACAAACTTACAATGGTGAACAGATGTAGCGGTTTTATATGTTTTTCCTTATATGTTAGCGTGCTCATTTTATTTGTGGTATTTGCAGTTTGATGGCTTCATTGATTTGGATTCTTACGACACAATAGCATTAAAAATAAAAGGAGATGGGAGATGTTATATTTCTACTGTGAGTACATTGTTATCATTGCGATTCGGAGCTATTCTCAGACTTTCAATTTCAAAATTTCTATTCGTTTCTAGATTTCTGTTTGAAATTAACAGAGCAGTGTATCTTGCTGTAGATATATACAGAGAACTGGGTGAATTCACCTGGGCAGCAGGAAGATAACTCATGGCAAGCTTTTGTTTTTGTACCCAGAGACAATTGGTACATCACAAAGGCAAGTTCTTCTGCTCCAGTTTTGTATCTAATAACATTTTCATGGTTCTTTGTGTTCTGATTAAGTGGGTGAGTCCACACATAAACGTGTTGGTCTATCATCACCTGCAAATAAGACCTAACGATTGGAAGATGATTTTATTGAAAATAAGTCATAATTAGAATCTAGTTTCCTATATTTAACATTTGGTTTAATGTTTAAAGTAATAGTGGAACCTTTCTCAAACATGTTTTTTTTTTATTAAATGTGATTTATTATTTTATTTAGATCCCTCTAGCTCGATACCTGCCAACATGGAGAGGGAATGTTATAGACGCAGAAATGGAAATGAATCAGCAACGAATTCTTGGTATGTCTCTGTCTGTGAATGCAGAAGGGGGTGCCCCCGGTGCTCAGTCTGGTCCTGGTGATTTCCATGTTGAAATTGATTGGATCAAAGCTTTGAGGACACAGTGATGAGTAACAGTTTCCCTCTTCCAAAAGCTGATAGATGTTCTCTATAGTAGTAATAAAAGCTATTGATTGGTTACAGTATATTTTTAGGTTTTGATTGGCCATTGCATAAATTTGTAAAATCTTCAGATCCTACATGTTTTCTTCTGTTCTGGGATTCACATACTTGGTTCCTTTAGCAGGTTTAACCATTTTAGGATAAGTGAGAAAAGTATGTAACTACGACGCCCATCGTTTTTTTCTGGCATCATAAAGACAGGAGTAGATCGTGTAACATTGTGATTTTACTCTTCAAGCGTTGGAATCTTGTTAGAAACATGTCACTCAACTAACTGAAAACTGAGGGGTGTCATTTTTTGGTCGTAATGTTACTTTTAAATATCTGAAATGAGTAAAAAATGTATCTTTTTATAATTTGTTTCAAATTCTTTTATATATGGTGATCACTTTTGGACTTCCTTTTTCCCAAATTATAATTTTCATTTTGGGACTTTCATTTGTACGCGTCGGTGTAGTGACAAAATTAATTTTTACAACATTGTTTTTTCTTCCTGATTAAAAAAAAGTTAAGAAACATATGGCGAAGATAAGAGATGTTGCAAATGACTTGTGTGCATTATAGATTGCAATAAAATGATAATTCTTAATACTCTTTTTGGCCATTTATGACCCTTAAAACTGGATATTGTATGATTGAAATTTACATAACATACTTCAATTTTGCATGTCCAGACTAAAATTAGAGCAGAAAAAGGAGTAAAAGGTTAGCAATATGATACCTTTTAATCTAGGACATGCATGGGCCAAGTTCAAGTGATATATTGACTATTGTGTATTTTGATGACCATATTTGTGCATCTAATTTTCATAAGCTCAAATTTACTCATTTATAGTGGTACTGAAATCTCACCATCTTACCTTGACTTATTCCCCATTAAGAAATTTGCTTTGAACTGATTTTACTGGACACATGCTTATATTAAAAGCTTTAGAGCTATATGACCGATTATTACTTATCTGTCATTGTAGAAGGGAGTTTACGGTGCAATTTAGCAACTTGAGTGGGCATTGGAGCCTGCGCTAAACAACCACCACCATCTTTAACAGTATGTATTGAACCTTTATTTACTTCACTTGCAATAAAGAAGAGTTTCAGTTATTGGAATAAGTTTATGCTTTATTCATATTGGTCTATCATGTCCTCTTTTACATGTTTCTTGGCATTAGAAGAACTTGGGAATACTCTTTCTGCTACTAAATCTGTTTTGTTATATTAACCAACCTTTATAGAGATAAAAAGGTTCAATTTTTTTTTACTGATATTGGGCTTACTGATAGAACGTATATAACCTAAAACTGTGAGGTTCAAGATTTTTAATTAAAATACCTATTCTTCTGCAATAGCCTTGGGAGATAAAAGTTTCCAACATTTTGATTGGTTTAGTGTTGGTGTTAGTGTTCAAGGTGGTTATGTAGAGTATTTTTTATTTTTTATTTATGAAAGCTGCATGTGTTTGAGAGGGAGATAGAAAAAAGTAATTTAAAGAGTTCAATCTTTTTCCCTCTAATTGTAAACTTAAATATTTTGTGACCAAATCCAATGGAAATTATTGTAGACAGTATGCCAAGTATGCCATGAAACGACTGACATTCTCTTGTGGTGAATGTTATAGAGTTGCTTAGATAGTAGGTTTTTATATTAAAATTAGAACTTCTCTTAGTTCCCTTCAGAGTTGATTTATGTAGAAACACGTTCATTCTCTACTAAAATGCTTATTAGTAAAGAATGAGAATTTCATATATTAATCATTGACTTTATCAATGCCTAAACGATGTGTTATCTCCCTTAATTATGGGTTGGTTAATTTCCGATAAGTCCAACAAGTGTAATTAATAAATTGGGTGGATGTGGTCCATCATACAAACCGACTTAGTATTGGCTCCGATACCACGTAGAAACTCATTCATTCCCCACTAAAATGCCTATTAGTAAGTAAGGTGAGAGACATATATTAATTATTGGCTTTATCAATGTCTAAAAGATGTGGGACAATTTTAACACTCTCGCTCACTTGTGGGTTGGTCAATTTCCGATAAGTCCAACAAATGTAATCAACAAATTGGTTGGATATGGTCCATCATACAAACCGGCTTGGTCTTTGACTCTGATATCATGTATAAACACGTCCATTCAATACTAATAAAAAAGGAGAGTCGGTAACATGGGAGGCTTTGATCCTAAGCCACAAAGTTTACCTACTTAAACAAGTTTGTTTTGTAGCATCTTTTAAACAGATAAACCACGTTTTTCGTGAGTAAATTAAATATTTATTCTAACCAAAATTTAACCTTTTACCCAAAAAAGACCAGACCTGTATAATATGCTTAAAAGGGAAATCTGTTTGGTACAATAATTATAACAAGTCATGTTTGGTAACAATAGATTATAGACAATAATGATTTAGAAATATTAATAAAATGTCATATCTTTTCCCATACTTTGATAGAATTCATACTAACAAATGTTTTATTATTCTTTCAACTTTCTAACTTTTGAAGATCATGAAAATTAGCAAAATAGTTAAGAGGTTACAAATTGTTAGCATTCAAATCAATTTTTATAAAAACTTGCTGATATGGTTTCGGTTGACCGATATTAGTGTTAATAAATTCATCAAACACGTGAATATTTCCTAAAAAATATATATATATGATAACTAATAACTCTCACATCAAGGCAACCCACACCGATTTTTTATGTTTATAAATGTGAAACCAATACGGATTTGATCAAAATCAAATCAACCCGTTCCAAACGGTACCAACTTAGACTATGGTTTATTTAACACGATTTTACAAAATAAAACTCAACTTTTTTCATTTGAAAATGTAACTACCCAAGTAACCTGTAACGTCTCGGAAATTTTGTACTTTATTATTAATTTTAGTAATACGATATTGATATTTAGTTTTGTGGGTGATTACATATTTGTGTGAAATATACACGTATGATATGAAATTGGGTGTATATAATAGTGGTGGGTGTGATTTGTATTATTTAATAACTAAGTGGACTAATTAGTAAATTAGTTATACTTATCTACATATACATATATACATATATAATCGGCATGACCTGAATTATTTATTTGGTTCTATTGATTGGCATATTATCGAATGGATTTCCGCATGTTTCATTATTTTAAACTTTTCCCTTTTTATTTTAATTTGCATTCACGACCCGGGTTTATCCAAAATCCGGGGCGTGACATAACCAACCGCCATACACATATTTATCTCTGTAGTTTGTAGCCATTCACGTAGTAAAACTGTTGCTCATAATTGATAACTTGAGAATTTGTTGGTGCATATAGAAATTTTTAGGTTAGTTTTTTTAATTAGAAAAATTGTCGGGATTACGCTATCTCGACCCGTCGGATACCCAAACAATCGGGTATCTGAATTGTCGGGACCCGATCTTTTCGGGATCGGGAGTAAATTTTGATTCCCGACTCTAGTCGGGTCGGGATTTGAGTTAGTGGTTTTTCAGATCAGGAACCGACTCGATACCACCCCCTAGTCTATTCTCTCTATCTCTTCCCATCTATGCAAAGTAGAAAAGTATTGATAAATAAAGTAAACATTTTATCATTACTTAGCCTTATGAATCCCCGAGGTACATGTTAACACTTGTTCTTTACATTTTATTATTTTGTTATACATGTCTCTGATCTCATTTATTGTTCAAATTTGTTTAATATAGATGCATGATATAATGATGGGTAAAAGAAAATGAGGGAGAAGTTAGTGCTGAATATACAGAGAATTATTAACTTTTATTATTATCTATAGACTAAATATTTTTTTATTGGTTTTCTTGATCTATTTTTCGAAATATAACACAAATTCACCTGTTACGCGATGCATTGCGTAGTTGGCCTTACTGTAGTATATATATTTTCTTCCTTGGATACGACTTAAATTTTTGACTTTTTTTGTTTTTTTTAGTAAAAGACCTAAAATTTTATTAAAGAAAAAAAAAGCTCAGCACATGAGACATTACCCTCATGGTGGCATTTCAAATAGAAAGCTAATACAAGAAACATCAAATAAATCCAAATACATCAAACAAGCTTAGCTTGAACACTAACTACTCAAAAGTAATAACCTGCATAAGGTTCTTTGTAATCATCGTATCATTATCTTTAAGCCATAATAATTCATCCAAATTCCTTCAGGGAAAACTCATCATTAGTCAAAAGAAATTCCAAAGCTAAATAACTAAAAATCAAATAGATTTCCTCCTAAAACAGTGAGTCTCTTTTTGATCTAATAAGTAGATGGCTTTGATTTTCTTAGGCAACCACTGTATGTCGATAGTAGAGTAATTTATACCTTTAGCACCAAGTTTAGCAAAGACCATCAGTTACCTGATTTTGCTCTCTAAATATATGATCAAATTTAGAGCAAACATAAGTCATCATATAACAAATATCATACCAGATTTTGGCAAATTTAGGACCATGACTTTTCCCCTTTTTCCACCAATTCACTATTAATTCTGAATCTGATTCAATTAATAGTTCATTAAAACCCATAGAATACATAATGAGAAGTCCATTTAATAAAGCAACCATATATGTGATTATTAGTGTCTAGATTAAAAGAAAAGGTAATGATAAAATTACCATTGCTATATCTTAATATCCCAACCATCAATGTTAAGTTTAAGTCTACCACTAGGTGGACATTTCCAATAAACCAACAGAGCTCTTTTGACATTAAAAGTTTTGATATTAATACCAAGGTTTGTAAGAGTAATATTATTAAATGACTTACCAATGGCTTTAGTAGTAATGAGATCATTTAAATCTCGTAACCAATTAATAACTTTATTGATAATTGAATCCACATTCATTTCAATATTCTCATGCTTATTTTTATTCTTACTAATCCAAATTTTCCAACAAATAAGATAGGGGACTAGTGATGCTATTATACCAAAGTGAGATAGATCACATTTAGCAAACCATTTTGTAACATAAGCTCTCAAATTACCCCCTATAAATTTATCAAAACCAAAAGCATTACTAAAAAAATTCCATATTTTAAAACAAATTTCACTATTGCTGAATAAATGATCAGTAGAATCCTCTTTGTGATTACAGCAACATGAGCATTTTGATGTAAGAGAAATGCCAAATTTTTTAACATCATGATCAAGTTTAATAGCTGAGAACCAAAGCTTTCAATTAAAAACATAAATTTTAGTGGGCAAAACTTTATTCCATATGTGATAGAGGCCAAAACATGTAGTCAGTACCAGCTCTTAGACAAACTGAGAGTTGATTAACTCTATTAGCTAAATTCTTACCTCCCATAAGTTCAAACAATTTAGCATCCCAACTACAGCCAACAATTACCTGATTAAGAAGAATATTAGGAAAAACAACATTGAAATCATTGCAAAGCAAACCTGTACCTGACCAATTTTCATACCAAAAACTTACAGACCCTTCATTAAGGCTCCATTCACTTTTTGTAACTAAAGTATTGAAATTGGCACTAAAACACTTCCAAATGTAAGAATGATTTTGTTTAAAAACAGAATTGGACCAATTTACATATTTTGCAAGGTATTTCTGGTACATAAAAACTGACCAAGGAGTTTCAGAATCTAGTAGTTTCCAACTCATTTTAAAATGAAGTGCTTTCATTACTTCAGAAATATCTCTAATACCCAAACCACCCTCAGATATGGGTTTAGCAATTTTAGACCATCTAAGCCAATGGTGTTTGTTTTTGCTATCAAAAGTACCCCATAAAAAATTTGCAAATGCCATATTAATTTTGCCTAGCACTAATTTAGGGGGGTTTAACACAGCAAGGAGGTGCATACGGAAAGAAGAAAGAACATGTTTAATTAAGTTAATTTTAGCCCCATGAGACAACAAACCACTTTTCCAGCTAGCTACCTTAGTGTAGATTTTGTCTAACATAGGATTATACATATTAGAGGTAAGCTTAGCATAATGTAGGGGAATCCCCAAATATTTAGTAGGAAATGTACCCTCACTAAAACCAGTGGCTTGAGCTATAATACTTTTTTCTAATGGAGGTTTGTCTAAAAGTTAAAAACATACTTTTTAGATTTATTGAGAAGTTGACCTGAAGCCTTTTCATAATCATTTATAAAATTCATAAGAATGGTAAGATTATTTTTAATACCATTTGCAAAAATTAAAATATCATCTGCAAATAGAATGTGAGAAATAGGCTTAATATTAGGAGGAATAACATAAGGTATAAGCTTTTCTTTAACATATAAGCTTTCTAACCCTCTACTGAGTACTTCCTCTGCAATAATAAAGAGTAATGGTGAAAGAGGATCACCTTGTTTAACTCCTCTGCTAGATGAAAAATAGCCATGTTGTACCCCATTCACACACACAGAGTATTTGGCTAGGGTGACACATTTCATTACAAGATTGATCCAAATATTATCAAAACCAAAAGCAACAAGGACGTTTTTTAGAAAGTTCCAGTTTATTCTATCAAAGGCCTTGACCATGTCTAATTTAAAAACCACATTGTCACCTCTAGGTTGATTACCTAAATGTACTAGCAGTTCTTGAGATAACAAAATGGCATCAGAAATATTACATAATCGTTTTTTTGGAAAACTAATTTACTACATAGTTTTTAATTCTCCGATAACTACAACCTAAACGCCATAAGTTTTATGATACTTTAGCCGCGATTGTTTCTCCGATGCAGATTGTGATAGTGTGTAGATGCATATTTGTTTTTCTTACTGAGTTTAAAGTTTCACAACCAGAAAAGAGAAATATGCATTATGAACAGGATAGTTGTTTTAAATTTTGTATTTAATTGACTGATCATTGTCCTATTTCAATGTTTGCTTATATTAACCCTGAGTCGTCGACTTCTCTTCAAACCAAATCATTTCCCATATATCGAGTCGATATCATTTTCTAACTAATTTTGGTGTTAATGTACAAACATAACCACAACAATGTTATTATCTCACTTCTTAGATAAAATAGTTAGCCACTATACATTTTTTTCATTCATAATGGTTGTGTTGGTGAACCATTAAAGTTAATGTTGTTAAAACTTTTTTTTAAAGTTAACAATAAAATTAACCACTGATGTGGCATTTTGGTTTAACTTGCTCCTAAATTAAAAGTAAAAGAACCTCTATCTCTATTTTATTTTTAATGTTTTTTTTTCTAAATCAATTATCTATGGGGAAAATTGCTAAAATAGTACCCAACCTAATAACTTTTAGCGATCTGGTATCCAACCTAACACTTTTTCTAATTCGGTACCCAACCTATACGTTTTGCTCTAATTTGGTACCCAACCTAACATTTTTTCTAATTTGTTATCCAATCTATTCGTATTCAGTCCAATAAATGGATTCAATCCAATAAATAGATTCAATCTGTCTTTGATTATCGATTTTTAATGCATACCAAGTCTCATTTACTATTGATTAACCGATATGAAACCTTCAATTGTTATATTAAAGAATTTAAAGTTAAACCACTGTTTAATATGTTTGAGTTAATTAGATTAAAATGATCGGATATGGGTTGAGTTCCTTAATTGGAGCGAAAATAAATAGATTGGGTATCAAATTAGAAAGTGTGTTATTTTGAGTATCAAATTACTAAAAGTCAATAGGCTTGGTACCATTTTAACATTTTTCCCATTATCTATATTTAAGCGTTAGATAACTCTATTAATAAAAAGAAAAAAATTGGAAACTTAATTGGTGGTTAACATCAACTTGCATTAACATTACCAGGTTATATGAGAGGACAATCATAATCTTTACCTACTTAGATCATCCACAATAGTTTTGTTAACTTTTTAATGTTAAATAATGACACATAATCGTTTAAAAAGATGTTAAATGACACATATGCATCTTAAATTTAATAACCACGTTAGTTTCAATTTAACAATGCTATCAATTTTTAATTAACAATTTCTCTTTTATTTTACTGGTCACTATTCTTATGGGGAGAATTTACATGAGATAATAATGTTAATTGTGGGATGTGTTTGCATATCACCAGTTACAAACATTAAAGACATTGTTAACTTTAACAATTTTTTTAACATCTATAAAGATAACACATATTTTAACGTAACTAATGGAGATAAAAAAAGATAACAACGCTATTAATAATCTTTTGCTGTTGGACTTTTTTGAGCTGACAAAGATAACAACGCTATTAATATTTTATGGTTCGATGGACGATGGCTGTTGGACTTGGTTAGATGGACGATGGCTGTTGGACTCGGTTAGATGGTTTACGTACGATTTTCGCGGAATAAAAGATTTGAGCAAATATTAACCCAAATAGCGAAATTAATAACTAAACGAAATGCGACAACAAATATAAAGCTAGTTTAATCTACGTAAGCAATCAAACAAGCAATAATATAAGTGCGGAAAATAAGATACGAGTCATAGGAATAAAGACCATAGTAAGTCATTTTTTTTTATCTTTTAGACTTAAACTTAAATACAAAAGTGAATCATTTTTTTACTAAACGTGCAAATTTTACTAGATTATATCATTATATGAAAACAAAAAATTGTCATTTTGATTTTGAATAAATTTTCTGTTAATAAGGCATACACTTCATACATTCATAAAAAAATGTGTTTGTTTTGTTAAAATTTTGTTAATCTGAATAATTATATGATCAGTAAACCTAATTCTGAAGAGTATACATGCATACAAACTTGTTGAACAAATTTGTTTAAAATTGAGAATGAAACATCCAAGCTAGCCCATGATCATAAGCTAAGTGTAGACCAACACTTCATAATTTAGAAATTATGTTTTTCTAAAATTTCATCATGTATTTTAATCAAAATATGTTTAAAACGATGATTGACATAACTCATTTTTCCATTTCATCTAATTTAGTAGTTTATGTACATTTTTCTGTTTTTCCATTGATGACTTCGCCCCGAGCTGGCTAGTACCTCACTAGTAGGGCTGGGCAAGAAACCGGAAAAACCGAACCGAACCGGACAAAACCGAAAAAGACCGAAACCGAAAAACCGAAAATTTTTTGGGTCGGTTTCGGTTTTCAGTAAAACCTAACCGAAAAAGTCCGAAACCGAAAAAGACCAAAAAAAACCGAAAAATAAAAAATAAAACCGAAAAAAAACCAAAACTGGACCGAAAAAACCGGTCCGGTTCGGTCCAAAAAATAAAATACCGAAACCGAAAAATATGCTCGGTTTCGGTTTCGATTTTGCCAAAAACCGAACCGGATCGGACACAGCCCACTCTAGTATAAATAATATGAGTAGTTAATTAAATTTAAAAATAAGATGAAAGGGTAGAACTATAAATGACATAAAAAAAAGTGATTAAATTTGCAATTATTGTGTACGCGAACCACACGTGCCAACTCGTGCCACACTGCAATTTTACACACACAAAACTCACTCTCTATTTGTGACAATAGCATAAATCGTAATAGTATTTTTATTGAAATGTCCACAACATTAAATATACCCATCCTTTGGTCAAAACCACATTAATATATGTCTCACCAAACCATATGACACGATAGTTTTTTTTATTGATTTGTGTGTATAAAACGAATACACTTGCTTATTTTATTTTTAAAAAAAATCTAAAAAATTTAAATAAAATTGTATAATTACTATAATACATGTATCAATACATTCCAATAATTATTTTTAAAAGAAAATCCACACCAAATTTGTTTTGAAATAAATGTATAAATTAGTGTAAATTAAACATTGAATATTAAAAAAATTGTCTAAAACAATATTATGTTCAAATGTTTTAAAATTTGAATACAATATAATATAAAAGTTTATAAATTTGTGGTATAAGTTGTGAAAATTTAAAATTTGAGTAAAAATAAGCAAGGAGGCACGAAAGAGGGTATTGCACTAGTATAAAACATAGTATAATGTCTATTATATACACTAAAAGACCCCACATTTAGGTTTAGAAAGTCAATGTTTATCTCATGAATTCATCTACAGTTCAAATAGTCACACACTTTAAAATGTTACAAGTTGGATACCCAAAACGAAATTACTAGTTATCTTGTTTCAAATTGATTACTATAAACCATGATCATATAGTAATTAATAAACCCGTTAAGCTTAAGAAATTTTAACATGGTTGATTTTTTTTTTAAAACGAGTTAACTACGAATGGAAAACGTCCTGTCCAAACGGAAAAAATAAAAAATCAGTTTGAAACACGAACACCTGTATTACTTTGAATTTGAAAATAGTATAACCAAATGGAACCTTGGTGAAGTTGTAAAAGAAATACTTCGACAAACACTCGATTCTTCATTTTATCGTAGGTACCAAATTTCTCACATTTCTCTAAAACATAGAGACTCGTGACACTACACTTTCAAAAAATCGAAACCAAATATAACTTGTTAGCGAAGTTGTAAAAAACACACTTTGTTTTAAACAAACACGACAGTCTTCATTTCATCGTTTCACAACGACGTTATCGCAATATCCCAAACTACTCAAAACATTTAGACTCGTGACACTACGCTTGCAAAAAAAAAAAAAACAATAAAAAAAAAAATATAACCTTTTAACAAAGTTGTAAAAAATATTAAACAAACGCGCGAGTCTTCACTTCATCATTTCACGACGTTATCCCAATACCCAAATTACTCACAACATATATACTTGTGATTGTATAAAAAAAAACACTCCGTTTTAAATAAAATTGTCAATCTTGATTTCATGGTTTTACGACGTTATCGCAATGTTTCCAAATAACTCAAAAGACAGAGGTTTCATGATACTAGATTTGAAACTAAAGAAACCAAAAAAGATATTAAACGAAAGTTGTAACAGACTTATATACATGTAATGTTTTTTTCTCTTTCTATATCTAACTATCTATGTTATGCAAGTATATCTTCAATTGTCAATGCTATATATATACATATATTTATCATGATTCATATACACACACAGATATATAATATATATATATACATAAATATTTATAAAAATGGGGTGGAAGAGTAATGTGAAGGAACTAAGAGCATTAATACATCTTTTGTTACCATTATGTGTTCATTGGATTGCTGAAGAAATGACTGTTTCCGTTCTTGTTGATGTTACCACCGGAGCACTTTGTCCCGGTCAATCTACTTGTTCCGAAGCTATTTACCTCACCGGTATTCAACAGACGGTAAAATTTTTACATATTTACCTCTCTCTCTCTTTTTATATGTTCTTTTTTTGTTAATATGTATTTTGATTTAACTTTTCTTTTACTGTTAGTCATAATCACTGTTTATTAATAAGCTCGCAACGTTGTGCGATATAGTGGTTTTTGAAATAAAAACGCAACGCTAAAACGCTATTTGGATGGAAAAACGCTAAATTCGCGCTATAGTAGGAACGCTATTTACGCTATAGCGGACGCTATTTACGCTATAGCGGGTGCAGTCCCAAAATAAAAAATAAATATATTTTTTTTAATGAAATTATTGGAGCTCAAAGAGAATCAAACCCCAAAACTCTTGCAAACAAAGTAAATACTCTGGCATCTCAAGTATAATCATTTTGTGATTATTAGTTACAATTTTTTATATATATTTAGTTAATTTTTATTAGATATTTTGAATTTAATGCTATAATTATATGTATTTAGGCAAAAAAAAAAAATACACCACTTTGCGCTTTTAGCGTTTCTCTCGAAAAAACGCTACGGTAGCGATAACGCTATTTTAAACATTGGTCATAATATATTTACAGTATAAGCTGTTAATTTACCTCACTGGAATTCAACAGACGGTAAAAACATAATATTTACCTTGTTTTTACATGTTTTTCTGTTTTTTGTCCAGTTGAAAAGATAAATAGGTATTTTGATTTAAGAGTCACTTTGCTTTCACTGTTAGTCATAATATATTTACAGTATATCTAATCAGGGACAATATCAGTAACTTTAAACATGTGAGGGACTTATTTTTCAATACGGTTTTTTTAATTCATACTATGTGCATTTTGGCAACAGTTTTTTTTACTTAGCCTTTTAAGCTTTTTGATTAGAAAAATTCATGGGTGTTTTGGTATATCAGCTTTTCTGTAAAAAAAAAGCTTTAAAAAAAGTTTAAAACAGATAAGCTAGGAATTTGCAGGTTTTTTAGTTTTTTTCACGTTAAGTTTTCCAGAAATAAAAACTTTCGAGTAGAATGTGTTTGTATATTTACAACTCACTTATAAGTTAAAATAGGTGACCAATGACTTGTCAATAAAAATAAGTTATAAGTCACTTATTAGTAACAAAATTACGGTGGTGCCAACACTACAATGATTACACCTGTGCCAAATTCGCCATAAGAAATTTAATAGTCACTCCTAGTTTCTGTTAGTTCCGGAGGTACGTACCAAAGAGTTAGATTAGACTTATTGTATGAAATGCAAGTTTTAGTTAATGAACCTGTCAAATTTTGATCTGCCAATATCTTATTTGAATAATGCATTTGTGTTGTTGATTAAGTACTTATCCTCTTGTCTTATTTGGCTATTATTATCTTGAAGTTAAACTTCACCAGTTAAAATATATTTTAAGTTGTCCTTTTGTTCATTATTCATACAGTGTCTATTAGTGGTCCTGATAGATGAGTAATTTGATGGGCAAAGAACAACTAACCTTGAGAATAATTGACATGGACAAGATTATTATTCATCCAAAGCAATCAAGCAAACAAATGAGGAAGAAAAATCAACAGAACACTAGTAATGCATATAGATAAGATTATAGCTAGATGGTCCTACTTAATTTAACTTCCATTCCATATTTCCATTGGATAGAAAATTGAGTATTTCCTATAATCTGTATTTTTCTTCTGTTAGCAGCCACAGTAATATGTATTTTTGGATTTAACTACACAAAATAGCAAAGTAATTGAGTGCCGTTCCTTCATCAAATTAGTTAACTGGACAATCGAAAATGACTTTATGGGTCCAGTGATTAGTGTATTTTTATTTACAAATTTAATTACATGCCGCCTTTGTGAAACCATCAAGAAGAATAGAAACTTGACAAAGGTTCTACAATGGTTGCTTTTCAGCCCACTAACTTGCTAAAACTTACAAAATGGCTTCTCTAATTGTCAAATTGTATTTACTTTCTCTGTTAGGTAATTAAGATTAGCATGAAAAGACTAATTGTATATACTAAAAAATCGTGTTCAGATGCTGATATCTAGGAGTAAGTAAACCATTTATGTCTCTGCGTGTGTACTTGAATGAACTCTTTAGGATCAATAGTTTTCCTATAAAGGATTGGTTTTTGAATATCGCAGGCATATAAGCGTGTTTGATATTTTTTAGTTTTCTGTTCATATAATAATTATAAAATATTTTTAGTACAGATGCCTGAAGTGAATTTCGCGTGTGCAGGTTGTTGGAATTTTCAAGATGGTGGTGCTTCCTCTCCTAGGCCAACTTGCAGATGAGTATGGGCGCAAGCCGCTTCTTCTTATTACTGTATCTACCACTATAGTTCCATTTGGTATGTTTGATATGTATTTACTAATATATTTCTAAATTTACTGTTCTCAAGATTGACTGTGATTCATTCGCCTACTTAACTTATCTATTTTAAGTTCTTCTTCTTCATGTTAGTATTTCTCAAATTTCAAAGTTATCGTTTCAGCTTTGCTCGCTATTGATCAGTCAAGGAGCTCTGTATATGCTTATTACGTGTTACGTACAGTATCATACATTATAAGTCAAGGGAGTATTTTTTGCATCGCCGTTGCTTATGTGGTAAAGTTTTTCGGTATTTCTTATTATACTTGTAGAATTTAAAAACCATCTTGTTAAGGCATCTGATTGTTTTAAATTTCTCTATTAGGCAGATGTAGTTGACGAAAATAAGAGGGCAGCAATGTTTAGTTGGATAACAGGTCTATTTTCAGCCTCTCATGTATTGGGGAATCTCATAGCACGATTTTTACCCATAGCTTACACTTTTGAGGCAAGTCTATATTTAAGTTCAGTATTTGCTTACATAGAAACTCTCAATCACCTCTAGTCCTTCAATGCGCATATTGATACATTTTTTTTCTTCAAATGTTTTTATTAGGTTTCTATTACTCTCTTGATGTTCTGTCCACTATATATGTACTTCTTTCTGGTTGAGACCGTTAAAACTACTAGAAGACATGATGAGCAAACACATTGCTTGAACAAAACATTGAACGTTGTTAAAGAACGATATAACTCAATGAGACATTCTGCAACCATTGTTTTAAGCAGGTTCTTTTTACTTTGAAATTCATTCATTATATTTTATTTTAGTACAATATGTTAAATGGTTTCATTTTTAATATGCAGTCCAACACTTAAGGGCATCTCAATGGTTTCCTTCTTTTATGAACTGGGGATGTCAGCCATTAGCTCGGTCTTACTTGTACGTTCTCAAATTATGTTTTGTGATCATCATTGATAAGGATAGATGTAATTAACACAGATTTTACACCAACTGTTTAGGTGTCAATGATCCCCAATCAAAAATTCATGATTTCTTTACACAAATTTAATTTTTTGTGTGGGACCTACTGACACCATAGCAGATCTATATTTGTGTAAAGATCTGTGGTAATATCTTCATTTTAGTTGATTCTAATGAATCTCCATTTTCGTTTCGGTTATACGTTGGGCTGTGTGTTTTCCATGAATATTTAGAAGGTCTTTTTTAAGTGATTCTAAGAGTGACTTTGCTTACTTTCCAGTACTATCTGAAGTCAGCTTTTGGTTTCAACAAAAACCAACTGTCAGAAATTCTTATGATGGTGGGAATTGGATCAATCGTTTCTCAGGTACTTTTCTTTGTAAAACACTTTGCTAAACATTTCTTAATTGTTACTTATGCACTTTATAGTTTTACATGACTGCCTTAATCTAAAGACGTAAATGCTTTGCATATAGTTACACCGCAAAATAAAACTAAAATGGGAAAGATTTTAAACTAGGAGTAGTTTTTGTTCATCTGTAGCTTAATTAGTTGTCCATGAGATAGTTTTTATTTGAAACATACTTCGTCTTGGATATATCATATGAGTACTGAATATATGTCTCGCTTGTAGATCGTGTTGCTTCCACTTCTCAATCCATTGGTTGGAGAGAAAGTGATACTCTGTATAGCCTTGTCCTCTTCAATAGCTTATGTGAGTCCCTTAATTTCTCATGTTTAATAATTGGCCATCTTCCCTTTCGCTTTTCTTTCCGGCCCTTCTGTCTTTCTTTATAAATTTCTCAAGTTCATTAACATTTTATGGAAACAGAAGTGGCCTGAACTACAAAATAGTTAGAAATATGTATTCTAACATAAGTATAATGAACCTTTATTGTGATGAACAGGCATTGTTTTACGGATTGGCATGGGCTCCTTGGGTATGTCTTCTTCTGTACATTATGTTTGACAGCTTCGAATTGTAAATGAACTACTTGATTTTCCACAACATTAAATCCATTGAAGCTATGTTACCATAGCAGATGCCTAAATTGGAAAGATTGTTGTGATTTAACAGATCTGTCCTTTTATAAAGCTTATTGCATAACATCATCTTAATGATAAAAATAGGTACCATATCTTGCTGCTTCATTTGGAGTTATTTATGTTCTCGTCAAGCCTTCTGTAAGTACTATTTCTCTATGACGATTCGAACTATTCTGTGCTTATTTTGGAGTAATTTTTCACCATTTAGTAGGTTATTCTAATGCTTACCTTCTTGTTTTCTTTTGTATCCATTGCGAGATAGACATATGCTATAATATCCAAAGCATCAAGCTCGGCTGATCAGGTTTGTGGAGATTTAAAAGCATCTTTATAGGCTAAGAAGAAGAAGAAAATTAATTATGTGATTGTATTCAGAACTTTGATTAACTTTAGTATTTTATAGCAAACTAAGGTTGACATTTTCATGATCTTCTTTAACAGGGAAAGGCCCAAGGATTTATAGCTGGGGTGCAATCGATTTCAGATCTATTATCCCCACTCGCTATGAGTCCGTTGACAGGTAAGTTGGTATTTTTGTTTTTGTTTCTTGGCCAATAAATTTACCACAGCTTTAGTCCTTTAAATGATATGAATAATTTTAATGGATTTGCTAATATCATGGCTTCGTCATCGCAGCTTTGTTTTTGTCTGACGATGCACCTTTCGACTGCAAAGGTTTTAGTATCGTTTGCGCCTCAATATGCATGGTCAGCTTTCTCTCCTCTCTCTCTCTCTCTCTTCTCTCTTACTCTGTCTTTTCCTTTCCTAATTTCAGCGTTCGATAAATTTCAGATAGTATCTCTTTGTTGGGCACTTACGCTAAAGCCAGAGAAACCATTAGAAAATCATTCGACAATAGATGAAGAAAATATAGAAGCACCACTTCTTTCATACGATCAGATTACATGAAAACTCAAGCAAGGTGAGCTCACGACTAGCACATATACGAGTATATAAGCGGGTACCGTGCTAAACTAATGTAAGTCATGCATGAGGTTTATGATTCTACAGATATGGAAAATATACTGTGACAATCTTTATGTTGTAAATGTTACTTGTAATGGAAAATTATTTCGGGTTTAGTTCATCGAGACCAAGTTTAGGATTAAATTCAGTTAACCCTTATTTCACGAGTTATGTGGTAACCGTAAACATATGCCAAAAGTGAACCTTGTAAGATGTTACATTACCTGAACTTTTAATGCATAACCAGTCAAGATAAGAAGGTTTACGAGTTACATTATTTGCAAAAGGATGCAAATTTGACTAATACAACTTCCTTATAAAAGTACCAACTAAAAATAGGCAAACAAACAAAGACTCACAAACAAATTGATGAGCAAGGGGTTTAATATATTGGTATTGGTTATAATATATAACCAATTAAATACTTTGATACTTGAATTTGTTTATGAGTTTCTTAAGTTTTGTTTGTTTGACTATTATCAGTTATTGTTTATCATCCCTTTATCAAAGATGTGTGTTTGGTAAAACTAATAACCTTGGGAGAAGATTGGAAACTTGGTAGTTTACCATTGCAGTTGCGACCAAAACAACCTTCGCTCTCTTCTTCGATAGTTTCCAACTTTTTCTCTGAAGTTAACTTCTTTTCTGGCCGCCGCAAACGAGATGCCGCTGCTTCTTTGTCTTGCCATGCTGCACTAACCGACCTCGACATTTTCCCCTCTCCTAGCTGTAGAATTTTCAAGTTTTTGGTGTTTTGTTTTATGGACCCAAACATATAGATAAAAATTTATATGGAAAAAAAGTTAGTATTCTCTTGAAAATGTACTTTACATTATTCCCCACTATTTCTGATAATAGATTCTCACATGTTTTTTTGTTCTATTTTGGTGTAAATTAACATCCATGAAATTCATAGTATGAAAGGAAATTTTATTCGGTCATCATACTTTATTTTATAAAACTTTTACACCACAATGTTTAAATAACTTGCATTCTTTGTCCATGAGTTCAAGTGCGCTAAACTTGTACATAGCCATAGAGGAATGGGATTATCTCTTAAACTATGAAAGCCAAAGAGCACTTCCATTAAACCTTAGAAGTGACAACTTTGAAATTCTAGGTTAAATATAAAATAAAACATTAGTTGCTTTACTCATATTATGAGCAGGGGCGGCCCGCCAATGTAACTTGTTCGAGGCTAAAAAAATTCGATTGTCCCAAATTATGTATTTTTATATAAAATAAAAATAAAAATGGTTGGCAAGTATCATCGAACCTATAAACAATATAGTATCAAACAATATGTATTGTATTATTAAGCAATCCACCATTAACATTTATGATGATTTTATTGAATTACTTTTTAATATTCTAACAATTAGATATTTGGGCTTATGGGGTTACCCTTTGAAAAAAAAATGGGGCTTTCTTGTTCAAGGCTCCAGCCTTACTGGACTGCCCTCTGTGCCGCCCCTTATGAGGGTCAAATAGTCTTTTCCCTCGAACTATTGCGTAAAGTCAAAAATTTCGTTCTCTATCGGAACCATTGCTGTCCCTCAACATAAACGTCTTCTTTTATGATTAAGACAAGGTGTGCTTTCCAAAAAATTGATATTCCATCATCCAACATACAAACCTTCAGTGTAATATCTTCAAGCTATAGGGACCAAAAGTATTAATATTGAAAATAGGATAACCAAATATAGATTTTATGAAACTACAGTGGTCATTGATGTGTTTCATTCTTAATTTTGTAAGCCACAATATCAATGATTCTTGGAATAAAAAAAAATGATTATTGGATACCGTAACCGAATCGAAAAAGACCGAAACCGAAACAAGGTGTGCCGCCCCTTATGAGGGTCAAATAGTCTTTTCCCTCGAACTATTGCGTAAAGTCAAAAATTTCGTTCTCTATCGGAACCATTGCTGTCCCTCAACATAAACGTCTTCTTTTATGATTAAGACAAGGTGTGCTTTCCAAAAAATTGATATTCCATCATCCAACATACAAACCTTCAGTGTAATATCTTCAAGCTATAGGGACCAAAAGTATTAATATTGAAAATAGGATAACCAAATATAGATTTTATGAAACTACAGTGGTCATTGATGTGTTTCATTCTTAATTTTGTAAGCCACAATATCAATGATTCTTGGAATAAAAAAAAATGATTATTGGATACCGTAACCGAATCGAAAAAGACCGAAACCGAAACAAGGTGTGCCGCCCCTTATGAGGGTCAAATAGTCTTTTCCCTCGAACTATTGCGTAAAGTCAAAAATTTCGTTCTCTATCGGAACCATTGCTGTCCCTCAACATAAACGTCTTCTTTTATGATTAAGACAAGGTGTGCTTTCCAAAAAATATGATTAAGACAAGGTGTGCCGCCCCTTATGAGGGTCAAATAGTATTTTCCCTCGAACTATTGCGTAAAGTCAAAAATTTCGTTCTCTATCGGAACCATTGCTGTCCCTCAACATAAACGTCTTCTTTTATGATTAAGACAAGGTGTGCTTTCCAAAAAATTGATATTCCATCATCCAACATACAAACCTTCAGTGTAATATCTTCAAGCTATAGGGACCAAAAGTATTAATATTGAAAATAGGATAACCAAATATAGATTTTATGAAACTACAGTGGTCATTGATGTGTTTCATTCTTAATTTTGTAAGCCACAATATCAATGATTCTTGGAATAAAAAAAAATGATTATTGGATACCGTAACCGAATCGAAAAAGACCGAAACCGAAACACCGAAAAACCGAAAAAATTTCGGTCGGTTTTGGTTTTCATTAAAACCGAACCGAAAAAGACCGAAACTGGGCCGGTTCGGTCCAAAAAATAAAAAGACCGAAACCGAAAAAAACCGAACCGAAAAATATGCTCGGTTTCGGATTTGCCGAAAACCGAACCGGACCGAACCGGCCCGGCCCTAATTGGATTAAACAAAGGATTGGCAATTTGGTAGTCATAATTGAGATGAGCATGGTCAATAGATTCTAAAGCCAATTTGGCCAAAGATGAAAGGTTTAAATATCACTATATCATGAACTGAATCAAGATATATAAGCTGAAATTGGAATCTGATTCAACAGCTGATCATATTTATTCTGAAAATTCTCTTATCATAAGGAACAATTCAAAGATTATATTTGCTTACATTAGAAATAGGAATAAGTTCCTTAACAATTATTTGTCCTTTTTTCTTTCATTATCTAAGTCTATCTACACCCTAACTAGCTATATCCAAAGCTACACCGAGTTCTTACAATTTTATCTAAGTTCTCACAATCATATTGTCCAATCGGTTTTTCATCCGATGACCCGATAGAATCAAGGTTTTACTAAGTTTTTGGACTGAGAGATACGAAACAACGGTAGACATTAATCTATGCAGCGGCTTCATTGGTGTCAATCGTTGCAACAATATTTGAACATTAATTGACAAGTTGTATTTCAAGTCTTTTAATGTAGATACTCGGGGTTTTTTCCATCAAATATTCATGTTACAACTAGTCAAATTAATAAACAAGACATACAAACTTTAAAATATACGTATGTTGCAAAACTGTTAGAATTAAGCACGTATATCTTCGGATAAAAATACATGTTACGAGGAGGAAAAATTCTTTATAATTAACCATAGACTTTATCATTTAATTTCATTATCTATGTTATATATAGTATTGGTTGATTGTGTTAGTTTAAGATAAATAAGAGTACATCTTTATGACTGGTGTTTTGGGTTAACTAGTGTTAGTTAACACATTTTTCCCTCACAAAAAAATTAATTAACTTATCAACTACTCCTATAATACTCCTATATACAAAGGTAAACCATAATAAAAGTAAGTGTTCTGAGTTTATAATATAAACTGGTGTAGTTTAAATATACAAACTTACCATAAGAATGGGGGTCGAAGAGTATTTATCGAAAGCATGTATCGACATGATATATGTTTTAAAAAAGGATATTAAAATAATCGAATAATTAAGGCTGAGTTTGAACACGAGCCATGTAATTATGTTCAAGCTCCATTCATTATAGTAAATGCTAAAATCCACGAATATAAATCGATACTTTAATGAGCTTAACACGGATTTGTTTATGAACCGTTCAATTGATTTACAGCCTCTGAATTATATTCGTTAAACGATGACCTGCGTATGCGCTACCATGATGACCGAGTAAATACCACAAATGGCATAAAAAAAAAGTATATATAAAGAAAATAAATAGGTCCCGTTATTATTAAATCGAAGATTACTAGATATGTTCATTTGAAATGTTCCAAAGTTGACATGAAGAACTTTCCAAAAATCCTAATATGGCTAAAAGATCGTCTAGTAGTTTAAATAATATGGTTTATGAAACAAAAAAATGTTAATATTGAACGAGACAACACAGTTTTGAAACCTTGAACTAGTCAGTTTTCTTTTTCCACGATAGAATAAATTCATACAATATACACCATAAGATATATACCAATTTAATTTTTTGTCAATAATGATATTTTAAATTATATTATATAACCGACATCATCAGAATGTCTTTATAATAAGGGCATTATATTTAAGGTCATGCAAACTAAGAGCGTCTATCTGGTTTCTCAAAACGTATTTTTTCTTAAAATTTGATAATTATGGTATAAAAAATGACATGCATCAGCAACCCTATAAATTACTTAAATTTAAAAAAACACAAAATTCACCTAATTAATATAATAGTAATAAACTATCATGTGGTCTACATTTTTATGCTTGTAATATTGTTATGATTATTAAATAATAATTGACAAATAAAAAGAAATAATATAGGGTTATTATAAGAAAATTAATAAGGAAGCTGGAATTTTGTGTAAATATAAACGGTTTCTTAAAAGATATAAAATGTGTTAGGTTTGAGGAAATAGTTGTGGTAGCGATGTGGATATACAATTCTCTTGTTAGTATAATTATATTACCAATTGATTAATTAACAAGTGACACTGCATGCATGCATGCTAATTAACGCAAATTAATTCAGTTTCTATAAGATAATTTCAAAGAAAATGCATTATTCTAAACAATATTATTCAACAGTTATAGGCATAAAGTTGCAACAAATATTAATGCATTGTTACAAAAAATGTTGACAAATTTTCCACGTCTGTCCAACAAGCTAGTTACACGTGAATATATATATACGTGACATTTTATTCATTTTTAAGTACATAAAACATTAATATAATTGTCACTAATGCCAAAATTTTTACAAGTATCAATCTAAGCCGGCTTTGTTTGCATTTAATTTAATGTTATATCAGAATTTAATTTTTTCATTAGTGTCCAATATATATTAGCCGGATTTCAACCTAGCCTTGTCTTATTAATTTGGGTTTTCTTGTGAAATAAATTTCTTTATTTATATATATATTAGAAGTGAGTATATATATATAAACAAAAACAAGAAAAAACGAAATAATAATAATACTTGTAATTAATTGTTGTACCAAGTAGTTGAAGAGGCACAATTAATTAAAGAAACGATAACTTTTACACATGGAACTTGATGAGAAATTTGTATCATGAGCAGAATATATATATTAATTATATCCACTACAATTAAATGTCATAATATAAAATGTCACAATAGATATGTCTTGTTACTATCATGTTGCTAAATTAACTGATTATTGGTGAGCCTGATGTTCTTTCCAAGCTCGACTTAATCAATTTGCGTCGGCTCCGATCTTTCAAGGTGTCCGAGGTGGTTGATGTCTCCTTCAATGGCGAGGTGTTCTTCTATCCTGCACAAGAAACGAACAGGGGCCCGGGGTTGGTGCCAGGTTTTTCCTCTCCAACGATCAAGTCAGTATCGATATAGACTGAAGGTAGGAATATAGTTAAGGGTGAGGGATCGGTCCGGTTACAAGTCGTGGTCTCAGGTGTCACGATTGGAATTCTAGTGGTCCGGGTTGTTTAAGTTTTATCTCTCCTCTCTGTCTTTTTGTGTCCCCTACTAATTGGTATTAGTGGGGGTATTTATAGTCTGATCAGAGCTGTATTAGCCCTTGGATCATTGCACTGTCTAATGTTGATCCAACGGCCTCAGGTCATTTATGACTCTGACAATGGTACCGTCCTCTCCCGGGGCCCACAGAGGCTGACCTGTGATTGAGTCACATCGATGAAACACATAAATGGTCCCCCAAGGGAACAACAACATTAATTGAGGAAGTGTGCTCGACAAGCTTCTCCGGGCCGGCCTAGACACGGTCCGGCCCCTCAAGATCCGGGGTGACGCGTTACCCATGGTCGACGGGCCCGGATCGCCTACTGTGGAGTTGATACCGGTCCGGACGAGGGGGTGCCGACATCCCCTCGCCAATTATATCGCTTATCTACGTACTTGCAACATAATTTGTTAAGTTTGCTAAATTTAGTCACACTAATTAGTTTGGCAAAATACATTCTAATAATGATGATCATGTAACATTTTTTTTAGTGATCATTAATTAACAAGGTAATTTGCAAAAAAATCTAGTTTTGACAATTTTGTTATTCAAAAACCTACATCTACATGCACGAATCGCAAACTCGAATACCTTCAACAAATCTGTTTCTTATTTAGTTTGGTTGGTTTGGTCAGTTTAAACTTTAATTAATTATAAAATCAGAATATGTTTTAGGTAATTATAATCATATATATATATATATATATATATATTGTGGAGTAACAAAATAACCTGCTAAAAAACATAACGAACGAGTATATAAAACATCACAAATAAAACGCATTCACGTTGGTTCAGTTTTAAAAACACCGAAAATGCAAACCAAACCAATTAAACCAGTGTCTAAATTTTTAAACCAATATAAAATCAGTTTGATTCGGTTTTTCGTAGGCTCCGCTCTCTTATGTTGATTTGACTTGGTTGGTCTTTGTTCGGTCGATTTTTCTCATACATACAAGATCCTAATATTTAATTGGATTCATTAGGGTGAGGGATAATTGCGAGTATTTGCGACGTTTGATGTGATAACCAGTTAATTAAGCCGGCCCAAACACCAAATTTACAAAATGAAATTCATTTTTGGTAATGAATATTTAAATGTAATAAAAGAAGCTTCATCTTGTTTATAACATAATTACCCAAGATTTATTATACTTTAGTATATTTAACTATGGTCAAAATTTTTTTAGTATCATCAACTATGACTTTTTTTTATTTAGTTTACAAGACTATTGAAACGTTAATTTTTTTACCATTCCGTTAATTATTTTTCTAGCAAACGTTAGTTTTATTAAAACTATTGTAATAAATTAACTAAAATACCCCTTATTTTAACGGATTTCATCCAAAAAAAAATAGTTAGAGCTAGACGGAATTGTATTAAACTAAAAGAAATCAAAATTCACAATACTAAAAAAGTTCATACTTTTTCTACTTAATAAAAAAAAACGAACATATTCTAAGTTACCAAAATATAATAAATCCGAATTACCAAACACCAAAGTTAGAAAATTAAATTAAATTTTGTTGGTCAAATAAGTCAAATGTAACAAAACATTAATCTTGTTAAATAATAACAGAAATAAATACCAAATGGCCGTCTTCCCTCCATTAAAGACATAAACTTAAAAACAGAAAAAAAAACATTTAACTTTCCTCAATAAATATAACATTTTACAAACTTCTTATATATGTATGTATGTATATATAATGTATGTATATATAGTGTATTTTTTCTGTAATGTATGTTCTTTTGTGCCTCATTTTAATCTTGCCATTTGTCATTTCAAACCCTTTTTCCTATTTATCCAATTAAAATCCATGTTTGTGTATTCATATTAGTATATAAGCACTTTTTGTCTACTTATACTACACTATCTGAGTTGGTTTCATATGAACCTTGCACACCAAGTATTCCATGTTTTTTTGTCACTCTATTTAGTTTGAAAAAAAAGGAGTTTAATTTTATAGCAAAGTTTTCATTTTTTTAGTAAATTTAGTAGTTGGGTAGTGATTTTTTTTTTTGGAAGGGTAGGAAGAAAGATTGAGTCTTTGTGGCGAAAGGTGATAGAACTTTTCGTAACTTTTTTGGGGGTTTGATAGTTTTTGAAAGATTTTTCAACTATGTGTTTGGTGTGTTGTCATACTGAATCTAGTTGGAAAAATAAACACTGATTTTCCATGTTTTTATTTTTTTATTTTGAGTAGCTGGATGGTGAGGTTATAGGCGGTAGGAAAGGGTTAAAAAAACGGTGTTTGGCTGCTAAAGCGGTTTACTTTTTATCAAATCATATTTTCTGGGGGTTTTAAAGCACTAACCAGTTTTGGAACTAAAGAAAACTCTTTTCGATGGAGGGTAGGAATGAATTTCCGAAAACGATGAGTAGGAAATATACAATGGACGGTATAGACGAACTAGCAAGAACGACGAGTAGGAAAATCCCGAATGAATATACAAAATCAAGTAGTAGGCAGTTTACAATGGAGGGTAAAAACGAACTTGCGAGATCTCTAAGTAGGCAAGTGACTATGGGGTCGGGAAGTAGGAAAGGTTGGAAATCTGCTAGTATACGTGAAGCATGGGGTGCTGTCGACGTTTTCCAAGGGAGTAAGAGAGAGAATGACGAGGACGAGCTCATGTGGGCAGCTATCGAGCGGTTGCCCACATATGACAGGCTTAAAAAAGGAATGTTGAGACAAGTTTTGGAAAATGGGCAGGTCATTCATGAAGAAGTTGATTTTTCTAATCTTGGTGTGCAAGAGAAGACCATTCTTGTGGATGCTGTATTAAAAGCTGTGGAAGATGATAATGAAATGTTTCTTCGGAGGCTCAGAGATAGGACCGATCGGTTAGAATTTCAACTTATTATGAATCTTCTATAGGAGTATTGTCAAACTCTTTTATATATATGAGTTACTTAACATCATGGTATAGAAGGCTTATTCAGCATTAGGTCAGGAAAGTGATATTTCTTTCACATAGTCAGATATAGTCAAGACTCGAGAGAGATAGGAGCAATCAAGAATGTCAAATACTTCAGAACTGCGGAGTTGTGACCCTCCGACTACATTTAGTATCTTTTACAGTTGATATATGTGACTAAACTGATAGATTTAATAGATTTATTGCTAGTTAAGTCTTCTATATTTGCATTTTTTCCTGAAATTTTGACCATTACGTCAATTCCATTATTGAGGATTTTTTTATTGGGTGTCAAAACCAGAGTTGAAATTCATACACCAAAGATAGAAGTGCGGTTTGAGAATCTATCCATAGATGGAGATGCATATGTTGGTTCGAGAGCACTTCCCACAATACTGAATTCCTTTTTGAATGCTATAGAGGTGGGTATTTCTTATTTTCAAGTGCCAGATTATTACTCGATACCTTTGATTTCGATTTCTGTTTACTACCACGAAATAACTTATTTTGCACCTACACCGATTTTGTTTGTTTTCTTTAGTTTAGTTTATCATTAACTTTCATATTTGTACTTGTCACATGCATATAGGAAAATTTAAGGTAAAAGATTTAACCTTTATGGTACTGACTCCTGATGATAACTGTTTTTTACTAAAAATGTTCAATTGAATTACTATTATTATTTATGTACATTTTCGTTTTAGATACTCAACGACAGATTTAAATATTTAAAGAATTATTTTCATGGATGTACTGGTGTTTGTACATAGGAAATGAGTTTTAATTTGTTTAACTATGTAATTATCTAGGGAATGCTTGGATATTGTAAGCTGCTCCCATCGAAAAAGAAAGTCGTCAAAATACTCAATGATGTGAGTGGGATTGTGAAGCCATCGAGGTATGTTCATAATATTTCTTATTCTAACTATTTTTTGTGAAACCGACTCCTCACATATTGAAGTTAGACAGTGTTTTGTTATCTTAAATAAGTAGATTTTTTAGGAAAAAATATTGGAAAAGAGATGGATCAACTTTAGATTACTTTCAAATTTAATAACTATTTTCTCAACTGTACTTGCGCATTGTTTGCTTAAAACTTGAAATCAAATAAGTTCTATACCTACTCTTGGAGGCTAGCCACAAACCGAAAGAAAATCGAGCTTTTAAGCTAAGTGTTTTTGTTTTTAGGCTTAGAAAGTAGACTGCATTTGGGTAATATGTCTCAAAGCTGAGCATTGCTGGGACTTGGCCTAAAAAAGCTAGACACTTTAAGCGGAATGAACCTATTTTTTTTCTCAATATCAAAACTCTAGCTTATTTTCTTAAACCAAAGAAGCTGTCAACCTGCTCTTAGTGGTTAACCTAAAAACTAAATTGTAAAGACCAGTGGACTTAGATGGGTTGTTTGACTATACAGTTTTCGTTTATCTTTTATTGGGTTTACGTAATTTGTAAAAACTTCTCAATGCCATACAGACGGGGGATTATTTGAGTAGAACGATTACAAGTTAGCAAATGACTTTCTTGAGCCGACTAAAACACGCATTATGATTATATGGAACCAGTTCAAGTTATTTTGGCAAGGGAGTTGCTGTGCATAATTATACATCATTCTAAATGCAAAATAAGTTTAAGATTCGAATATTATGCTCTACATATTTTTACATATTTAAATAACTCATATCAATTAAATTGACTGGATCAGACCAGGGAATGGATATAGTTTCTAAGGACGAACTAGAAATGGACACAGACAGACACGATATCCACATTTTTTATACACGTATTTTTTTCATCTGAACTCTCTCCATTTTTTTTCAGGATAACACTACTGCTCGGACCTCCAGGCTCAGGAAAGACCACATTGCTTAAGGCACTTGCTGGAAAGCTGGACAAAGACTTAAGGGTAAATTAACCCCTTCCTCTATTTAAGAGCCATATTATTTTGTGAATATGTTTACCACCATAAATTTTACCTTTAGAAACATTTCCAGACCACCTGTACAGACTGATTTGGCAGGTATGTGAGCCTTGCATTTACATTCGTATAAGAACTAAACCCTTGTTCTGTTGCAGGCTTTTGGTTTGCTAAAAGGCCAAATAATAGTTGGTTGAGCAGAAATATACGAGTTTTTCTGCATTTGCTGTCTGAATAAGCTCAAAGCTTTAAGCTGCCCAGCATCTAACTCAACCTCTAACAATCCAGCTTCTTTGCTTAAAAGCTGCAGCCAGACAATCTTAGCTCGATTCGAGTTACATAGTACACCAACCACTTCTGTTAAAAATTCTTTAATCGGGTCTTATGTTTTATGTTAGGTAAAAGCTGGACTATATTTGGATAATCAGCATAAAAAACTAAGCTTTCTGGTATTTTTGCTTGACTAACCTAGAATCGTTAAGCTAGATGATCACTTTTTCCTCAACCTCTGAAGAACCAGTTTATTTTCATAAAATATGCAACCAAACAAAGTCATATTACAGCCAACCCGGTCCTTCTTAAAAGTTCTAAGAGTTTACATCGTATGTGGTATCCCTGACGATTTTTTGACTGTCATCTTTTTTCACTTTTACAGTGTTGGTGCCTCTCTGGTTGTATATGCATTTGTTTTCTTATATTTAATTTACCAATATAGTTTTGTGTACTAGTTTCCCTCTCAAATACAAACATATATTTTTTTTAAAATAAATATAATTTGTTGACTCATCTTGTTTCACCTTATTTCACCTTATATGCATAAACAGACAAAAGGAAAAGTGACATACTGTGGTCACGAGATGCACGAGTTTGTTCCTCAAAGAACCTCGGCTTACATTAGCCAAAACGATCTTCACCATGCTGAGATGACTGTTAGAGAGTCGTTAGATTTTGCCGGACGTTGTTTGGGGGTAGGAACAAGATACGACCTGATGACTGAATTGACACGTAGAGAGAGGGATGCAGGGATCAAGCCGGACCCCGAAATCGATGCGTTCATGAAAGCCACCGCTTTGTCTGGTCAAAAATGTAGTTTGGTGTCTGATTATGTTCTCAAGGTCAGTTCACTTCTCGAGTTAATGACAGTTTTGTTCACTTAGAACCTGATTTCAATTTTGGTCACTCAAGGCAATTAGTATACTTGTGTTACATTTGTCAGCGATTAAGTTCTTAGTGTACCGATTAGAGTACATATTATAGGTTCGGGTACCAAATGGTTATGTAAAACAAAATAAAATTTATATACAGTACTATCCTATCATGTTTTTATTTCTCAAGGTTACTGTACTTCTCTTGCTGTTTTGTCTTAGCTGTCAACCTGACTTTCAATATTGGAATGTTCAAAAGCCTTCTTTGTTTGCAGTTTTTATGTTCATTTGTTAAAAAATTAGACTGATTTCCATTGATGAACTTGTTTTTTCTCAAGGTAAAACAACAAGCTTATTTGCTTATTTGTTTAAAACCTGCAACCAAATGGGGTTTGATTTAAGCTCATTTTTATTAATATAATAAGAAAACACTAGGTTCATCCAACTTCAAGATTCTAGCTTTGTCATGCTAAGAATCCAGAAAAGCTTGGCTTTTGAGCTGATCAACCAAATGCAATCCAGATCTTAAGCGTAAACCGACAATCCATTTAGGTGTCTGATTATGTCCTTAAGGTTAATTCACTCCACTTGCTAGTATTGCTTTAGCTATCATCCTGTTTTTGTATTGGAATGTTAATTAATAATTGGGTCAAAGTTTCATACTCTCACTATCATGATATCATCAGAATCGATCTTGTACACCAAACTACAAAACTTAGTAACTCGTACTCTCATGTTACATTCCTTGAAAAATTAGTAGTGTAGCTTTGGTACCACATGGAAACCAACTTTGGGCTGGGTACTACGGCTTATAAAAAGAAGTATATCATACACTGTTCTATCAAGTTTTTTCATATATTGTACTTCATTCACATCTCCATCATTTTCTTTCTATTTTGTTCACCAACGTATTGTTTTTTCCCTATGCAGTGTACAATACCAAAAATTGTTAGGTTCTGGTATTAGTTGCTAACTGTATAGGTTGGTGTACAAATTGAATTGAACGATACCTATGTGTACAACTGTAATTAATGCTAAGAATATCATTATCTCCCCAAGCTTTTAGGTGAGATGATTGCACATAACTTAAACACTGTTTCTCTGATTTTGAGGTCTCACAGCTAATTTATTAAATTGCACTTGTTTGGCTAATAATATGCCACAGGTAAAGGGCATCAAATTTAATAATTAAGCTTTTAGTTGAAATGAGCCTTGGCTTAATTAAGCTTTTAGTTGAAATGGAAGTACATCAGTTAATATGGATTGATTGTTTTTTTTGGGTATTCTGGTAGATTCTCGGTTTAGATATTTGTGCTGATATTATGGCGGGTGATGAGATGAGGAGGGGTATTTCTGGTGGGCAAAAGAAGCGACTCACAACAGGTACCAACAATCTCTTCCTGTTTTTAAGAGTAGAACATGCATTTTCAGCTCCAGATTATGTATCCAATCTTGCTTTGGTCCCTCATTAGCAAATTAGCTCGTAACTATCAAGTTTGGTTCTTTCAAGAGGCAGAATTGCATCCAACAAGTGACACATGTCTTGGTTTCGCAAAAAAACTTGACAATTCTGTTCAAGAGACATTTAAAAGCTTAAGCATTAGATTACTGCACCTAAGGGTTTCATTTCCTGCAGCTCAAGCAAAAAAAATGAATTTTTCGAATTTCAAAAAATCATCCCCATCCAGCTTACAGATTCAATCTTTTTAAGCTAAAATGAAACAGATAAGTACATCCTTAAAGCTGGCTGCCTGATCCATATTAAAACTAGTTTTGAACAAATAGGTAACATTTTGGAGCTTAAAAGCTGAAACCAAACAGAACCTAAATGTCAGGGATCAGAGTAGAAAAACAAAAAGTCAAAGTCAGTAGAATGCTTTAATTTGAAAATTCAAGATGATTTGTTATTTTTCTTTCCCATTAGTTGTAAGAACCCTGTTTACAAACCGTACGTTCATGGTATGCATTTAACGTTTTGGCTTTGTCTTGCATATATAGGAGAGATGCTTGTTGGGCCAGCGAACGTCTTCTTCATGGACGAAATCTCTACAGGACTCGACAGTTCAACAACTTACCAAATTGTCAAATGCATGAGACAAATGGTTCACATAATGGAAGTAACTATGATAATCTCTCTCCTCCAACCTGCACCAGAAACTTACGATCTTTTCGATGACATTATATTATTATCCGAAGGACGAATTGTCTACCAAGGTCCACGAGAGAATGTTCTCGAGTTTTTTGAAAGTGTGGGATTTAAATGTCCTGAAAGAAAAGGTGTCGCAGATTTTTTACAAGAGGTTACTTCAGTGAAAGACCAAGAACAATATTGGTTAAAAAAACACGAACCTTATCGCTATGTTTCTGTTTCTGAATTTTGTGAACATTTCAAGTCCTTTCACATCGGCAAGAAGAGCTTTGGCGCCCTTGCCATTCCGTATGAGAGGGAAACCGTTCATCCAGCAGCATTGGTAACCAAAAAGTACGGTATCTCAAACAAGGATCTGTTTAAGGCTTGTTTGTCAAGAGAGGTGCTTTTAATTAAAAGAAATTCGTTTCTCTATATTTTCAAGACCGTCCAGATGACCATTATGGCTATAGTAACTTTCACTGTGTTCATACGATCAAGGATGAAGTCGGGCCAATTTGAAAATGGAGGAAACTTTTTTGGTGTTTTGTTTTTTAGTCTAATTCAAGTTATGTTCAATGGGATGGCTGAGATGGGTATGACTATGATGAGATTACCTGTTTTTTTTAAACAAAGGGATGCTTTGTTTTATCCTGCTTGGGCTTTCTCGTTACCGATATCGGTTATGAGGATCCCTATTTCACTCATCGAATCTGGTTTGTGGATTCTTCTCACTTATTATACTGTCGGATTTGCTCCTGCTATGAGTAGGTATGTTCTTTTACTCCATATTCTTATTAATAAAGTACAAAAACATAAAAAGTTGTTTGGTGACACATTTATAGGTATACTCTTCTGTACTCAGAAGTGTACATTTAAAAGCATAGTACTTTTGAAACAACCAAACATACCTGATGTATATGTAGCATAGAACTTGTAACTGGTAATTGAACATGAGTGGTACTTTGTTCATTGCTGAAAAGATTTGTTGCCAAAAAATATATTAACAGTGAACTTTATGTATTCTCAAATTTTAACCGTTTCTTCAGGTGTATACGCCAATGGATAGCATTTTTCAGTGTGCATCAGATGGCTCTCTCTCTCTTTCGTTTCGTTGCTGCAGTTGGAAGGTCCCAGATAGTTTGCGGCACTCTCGCGACCTTCACTATATTGATAGTTTTTGCCTTTGGTGGATTTATCGTTGGAAAAGGTTAGTTTATATGTCTCTACACAACAATACCTATTTATTGTAGCAAACAGCCATGTGTGTGTGATATCAATCATGTTTCTTTTTACCTCAACCAACCTATCAAGGATTTTTCCCTTCAAATTTGCGCATGGACCTAAATTGTTCTATACTTAGTGTACCATTTTAACTTTAATACTCAATCAGTACATCCCTGTTAATTTTAGCAGCATATAGGTTAGCGTAAAAAAGTGATAATTTAACAGTAGATTAGTGTACAAGTGTGATAAGTCCCTACATTTTTTTAGTACAAAAGCGATTTTAAAATTTAAACCCTGAAAGTTTCCCGTTATTTAGGCGGAGGTACATTGAATAATTTTATTTTATTTTGTGTTAAGTTAGTTAATGATTTTAAAAAGTGATAGGCTAGTGTACAATTTTGAATCTTGTGATTGGTTCGTGTATCCAATAGCAAAAGAATCCATATATTATGTCCTACTTCTAAATGACTAATATCGCGAGAGCACGCAGATGACTTAAAACCATGGATGCGATGGGGGTATTATATTTCTCCCATGATGTATGGACAAAATGCCATAGCATTGAATGAATTTCTGGACAAAAGATGGAGCACGGTATAACTAATGTCCTTTTTCTTTTTGGTAAAATTCACTTACGTATTTATGCTAAAATTATTATTTCTGCAGCCAAATAATGACACAAGATTTCCCGAGCCTACAGTTGGAACTGTTCTTCTTAAGCAGAGAGGAATGTTCACAGATGATTATATGTACTGGCTTTGTATATTGGCGCTTCTTGGGTTCTCTTTGATCTTCAATATTGGGTTTGTTCTAGCACTGACGTACCTAAATCGTGAGATACTTTCTTATAACTTTTTATTTTCTTTTTTTAATTTAATTTTGGAAGATGAAGTTGGCACTTGACATATATTTGAAACTGAAATGCAGCTATAGCAGATTCTAAGTCTATTATTAGCAAGGACAAAGACAACAAACCAAAGAGGCAAACATTATATAGTCAAAAGCCTTATACTGAGAAGGGTTTGGTATCTAACTCCCCATTGTTTACTGGTAAATGCTTTACTTCAAAACTGAAATCCTCCTTCGTTATCTTTTAGCAGCACTACGTTTATTGGCATTGGATAGTTTGGTTTGATACCAAGATGTAACTGGATTTTGATCATAGGTTTTTCTGGCTCCAATAATGAATTTAGCTGGAAATAGATTCGGCAAATTTGCTTAAAAGATAGTTTTCTGTATTTTCTTTTACTTGGGTAAATCTGTCTGTTTAAATAAGATGATGTAAAATATTTAGTTGGGCAAAGATGAACTACAAAATTTGGGAACGTCACTAGCTCCATCGTATTTGTCATCTCCACAAACTAAATTCAACTCTTCTTAGTATTATAAACTGTTTTTACATCATAAACTAACATAATATACATCTCTATGTGTATCAAACTAAGAAACTGGGATGTTCTCTTGTTGATAAAAGCAAGCACCTTCACTTAAGGGATAACGTAGCAAAAAAGACCCACTTTACCATCTCTAAATTGAGAATATTTGGTTAAGTAAAAACTGAAGTTCCATGATAAAAATGAATGGATCTCAGACACTTTAATAACTTGTGCTTGTGAGAAATGAAAACAATTCATGAAAGTTTGTGAACTATTATTCCAAACACTATAAAATGACTTCTGTATAGTGAAATAAATTCCATTTTATTGTGATTACAGGTGTAGATACGAAAATGATGTACACTCCAGATAGAAGGGCTAGCGTAAAAGAATTTACAGGTGGAAAAAGAGGAATGGTGTTGCCTTTTCAACCCCTTTCCCTCTCTTTTGATCATGTGAATTACTACGTTGACATGCCTGCTGTAAGTCGTTTTATCCTTTTTTAAGAAAAAATTAGGTTATGATCAAAATATTCAAATAACATTTGTTTAAATTTCGGTTACATTCTTCTTACGAAATCTCATGGTAATTCAAAACTGTAAGCTGTGTGGCACTTTGCGACAGTGGATTGATATTTTTCCGAAAATAACCAAATGTGTCTGTATCACACATGTTGTTCTTAGTCAGCCTAAAGTTCCATTGATAATATTTAGCATTGTTGTTTAAATCAGTTGATATTCTAGTTGCATGTTTCAAAACAAGATTGAGTTTTTATGTTTGAGTAATCATTAGGATCTTCTTGAAAAGTGATATAAAGGACTGGTTGTTTATTCTATAAGTAGGTAGGTAGCTTTATTTTATGCATGTTGGGCTTTGCTTGCGTTAATCGGACATATATCAAGAGAATCATAGAAGCTTCACTGCTAGTTATGTTTGGGCTACTGTTTGCATAAATTTGTAAAACTTAATAAGTGTGCTTTGATAATCAACTCAAATCATTACACTGGTGCATTCTCTTTAATTCCCTACATCTTAACCGGTACTGAAGCAATTTCAATAGTTATTCACCTTATAATGCTAATCTAAATTGAAACACACCACTTGCATCTCTTTACAGTTTGAGACTCCATAGGCTTAAGTATTCCCATATTTAATAATAGCTTTGCCTGCAAATCAACTCAAAGTCACGACACAAACACATTGTCTTTAAGTCCTTAGTCTAAATTAAGTTTTGAAGCAATTTTAAGACTTCTGTTCATAGCTAATTCGACCATGACACTTGTAAATCAGGAAATGAAGACTCAAGGAATTGAAGAGACTCGTCTTCAGTTATTAAAAGACATAAGTGGGGCTTTTCGGCCAGGTGTCTTAACCGCATTGGTTGGTGTAAGTGGTGCAGGAAAGACAACCTTAATGGATGTCTTAGCAGGAAGAAAAACAGGTGGATATATAGAAGGTGGTATAAGCGTATCGAGTTATCCGAAAAATCAAGAAAGCTTTGCTCGTGTTAGTGGTTATTGTGAACAAAATGATATACATTCTCCACGTCTTACCGTGTATGAGTCGATTTTATATTCTGCATGGTTGCGTTTGGCTCCTGATGTAGATAGCAAAACACGAAAGGTATTATTTTTTTCCCTTTTGGTCCCTATTTTCTTTTTTACTTTCTGGCTTTACATATCATAACCATTCGGTTCTCTTTTCTCTAATGGGTGTCTGTTGAATGTCTTCCGTAGGTATCTGAGGGCTACAAAGAAAAAAAACATTTTATAGTAATTTGGCTGGCCGGTCACGAAATTACATTTATTATGCTGTCTCTTAGTTACTGATATACCATTGTGGCACTAGTCGGGTCAGTTACATTGTAGAACACTATCGTGTAATAAGATTTTGAGTTTCCGACACCAACCTACACATTTCAGCAGTTAATAAACTAACGTAACAATTTCATTGATTTAGTAGACTTAATGTTATGGAAAAAAATGTAAGATGGGGTACTAGTTTGTCAAAAGCCAAATATTTACTCTATCCCATCATGTCTATTTTTTTTTTTTTTGCCAAGTATTTTATAACGTTGTTTTCCTTTTTGGTCACCAATCTAGATTTTTTTCCGATATAATTGGTATACGAAATTTATATACGATGTTCAGTTAGAGTACGAAACTGTTATTAACCTGCCATTATTATGTAGACATTTTTATAGGACATACTTTTGTACGAGAGCAATTATCCAGTTGACATTACTTTGGGACGTGAATATTTGTCTCTCATAAAATGAACTTCTTGTAATTGCTTCTACTTTTGTTCCTCAGATGTATGTCGTGGAAGTGATGGAATTGGTCGAGTTAAACTCGCTACAAGATGCTCTGGTTGGTCTACCAGGAGTAGATGGTCTCTCAACCGAACAGAGAAAACGTCTCACAATAGCCGTTGAATTGGTCGCTAATCCATCTGTTATTTTCATGGATGAGCCAACTTCAGGTCTTGATGCTAGAGCTGCAGCTATAGTCATGCGAGCTGTGAGGAATACGGTAGATACAGGTCGAACGGTCGTATGCACTATCCACCAGCCGAGTATAGACATTTTCGAAGCTTTTGATGAGGTACTTTGATAATAAAATATTACCATAAAGGGACATGTTCTGGCTTTAGTTTCTATTTAGTGGTACTTTTGATGTAAAACACTTCAAAAATTTCTCCTTTTTTATGGACATATTGTTCAATAAACCGATTTCACTTTTGATGGTCATACACTTCAGTAAAATGACTTTCAACATGCATGAATAGTGTGCACTACCACTAAACGGAAATGGACTTCACGGGAAATAAGTAAAAAGAATGCGTCAATTAATGGGAATTTCCCTTTTTAATTACCAGTCAGATGAATTTGATGGGGAATCCTTGATTACCATGAAAAATTGTTATAAAGCAAATTCGTGTATAGTGATCCTTGCAAGTTACTAACCCCATGATAAAAGAAACTATATTGAGTTTCTGGAAGACCACGTCGTCATGCTGACATGGTATTCCACACGAATAGTGTCAAGACATTTGTACATATTTTTCCTAGACAACCTCAAGGTGAGTCGGGCAAATAGTTGGTCACATGCCAAGACACTTGTATGGTAACCACCAACTACCATGCTGTGAGACACTAGTCCTAATGCATTGGTGAAATGCACCACATCACCCATAATTGTGCTAAAAAATGTCTCTCGTAATAATTGTGATCTGAAAATAGGCAATGTAATATCACTGTGCTGATATTTGATTGATGAAGGCCATTTATCATCTTGTGATTTCTAATATATCTCCTCTCTGCTTCTTAACTTCATGATTTCAGCTCCTGTTGTTGAAGAGGGGAGGACAAGTCATATATGGAGGACCTCTTGGCCAAAATTCGCAGTTGTTAGTAGACTATTTCCAGGTTAGTAGCATAAATTCCTCAAAATCGCTTTGTTCTGATCTTCTTGTTCTTAGCTATACTAATTAACAGTGTGTTGTATAACACAGCCACCCAATAAGCACAAAGCGAACTATTCTTTCGCCTTTTACTAAAGAATACTGTGTGCTTGCTGCAAAGAGTGGTATACACCATTTTTGGGAAGAGTTTTTCATGGAACTCTGTTAAAAAAAAAATAGTGTGTTATATTGGTGTGGTATTGTAGTTTATGTTAGCTTGTTAGTTTATCCATGTCCCGAGTTTCGACATGTTCCCAAGTGATTTGAGCAATTTTAACATCACACGTAAGAGTGTACATCTCCAGCTTGTTACAAGGTCTTCATAAAGTTCCATCATTTTGTTGTGTACGATTGTTCTATATGAGAATTATAAGTAATGGAAAAACTCTTGCATATACGTGTCTACGGGAGTACAACTAGTCTAATTAAGTTTAAAGTATTATTTTGTGTGACACTTACGCTGTACCATTTCATAGTGCTAAGAGTGCCAACTCCGGCGTTCCAATCCTTTTTTGGCAACGACCCGTATAAAAGAATAATATTTCACGAGTTTATTTTACCAGGCTGGACCCTATATTGTTGTTATTGACATCGTTATGAATATAGGATTAGTATTAATATATTTTTATTAATACTTTTGTTATTATTGTTACTGTTGTACAGAAAATTGATATCGCATTGTTGAATGACAAGAGTACAACAATAGTACTAGATCGCAGAACTAGTTAGCTTGCTTAAGATAGCACTAAATAACGGTAATTTTAATTAATGAGGAATATTCATGAAAAAATGCAGTCTATTCCCGGGGTACCCAAAATCAAAGAAGGTACAAATCCAGCTACATGGATGCTAGACATAAGTACTCCCACTATTGAGGCACGGCTTGGTGTGGATTTTGCAGATATATACGCCAAATCTGACTTATACCGGTATGTAAATTATTTCTACGATCGAGCTTAATTTTAGTGTACTATCACCCATATGTTTAATACCAAAAGCATCATTTAATGTTTCCCTAGATTGTTTTTTTTGGACAATTTAGACTATTTAGAACAGGTCCATAATTATTTGGATAAAAAAAACTTGATTTAATTTTAAAATGATTGGATTACCAGGTGTTTTCCATTGCCCGAGATGACGTGTTTATGCTAAAGTTCACCAAAAATAGTAGTGTACTATACTTGCGAGACCAAAAATACATTCTGATATTTTGAAAATGACTGAAATTCCTGATGTAACAACCTATTCTAATAGATAAAGAAACAATACATGTTACTAAAATAGATACATGTCGTAGATACAAGGTAATGAACGGTAACAAACCCTCTAACATCCCCAACATTTCACTCCCTTGAGACATTTTCTTCATATTAAAAATGATCTCTCTCCATCTCTCTCTTAATCAGGAGTAATCAAGACTTGATAAAGGAACTGAGCATACCGGTCCCAGGATCACAAGACTTGTTCTTCTCCACCAAATTTTCACAATCATTCACTACACAATGCAAGGCTTGCTTCTGGAAACAACATTGGTCCTATTGGAGAAACCCTGAGCACAATACTATTCGTTTCTTCGTGACGATTGTTATTGGTTTTCTGTTCGGCGGTATGTTCTGGAACAAAGGACAGGACACGTGAGTAATTTTGCCAATCTGTTTTTTGTTTTTTTTATTGCTTACTCTTCTAAAACTAAGCATTATATAGATACCAAAAACTACTGTTCATTGGGATGTTCCCTGAGATACAGCTTACAGATAAACTTATTGCAGAAAGACTCATCTCCACGAGGAAACTTTATACTGTAAATTAACAATCTCTTATGTTTATAAGTTAGGCCAAGAAATACTAGGACCTAACCGATTCTTCTAGAGAAGATCAATCATCAACAGCCCATAATAACAATACCCTTTGATTTCACCTCTCTGAACGCATCAATATGAGAGCTTGTAGATCGTAAGCAGAATAAGATGGACTTGTTGAGGTGGAGAACAAACCTGGGTTCATCCAACTTAAACCTTCTAGATATTTTCAGGCCATAAAACTATAAAGGCTTATTTTTAAGCTAGTCAATGAAATGCAGGACTGGTCCAGCTTCTGTAAGTAAACTAATAAAAAAAAATCTGAGCCTAAAAGCTGAAACCACCAAAGGCCTTTTCTTGCAAATTGATAAGAGGTAGGAGTATCACCTTGCTCTTACGCTCATTTTTCAGTCACAAAATGTATAAGCAGAGAGCATGAACCTCTTACACTATGTTTGGTCAGTACCCCGATAATCTTGTTTTGCTTAAATCTATCCCAAACTCTATACATTACAATCTTCTTTTCCTTTCCTCTTTCACAATCATTGGCGGAACAAGAATTAAGTTTGCTTGTCAATAAGAACTAGGAAGAGGAGGCAAAGTGCTGTAATTGGAATTTGAGATATGGCATCGTGAAAAATTAAACTTTTCCTTGGTGTTACCATCTAGTTCCTCTCATAACGCATTCACCAATCTATTTTTACTCCAAAATAGTAAAGATAATCATGTGATTGAAATTTTAAGTAAAGTACCAGGTTGAAACACTGTTTTTTCTTCTTCTTCTCATTTTAGTTAATCGGAGGTGGAAAGGGAGAGAGCCCCCTTATATCATCACCTAGTTTCTCCCCTATTTGGAATCACCAATTTGTTTTTGTTTACTTCGAAAATGCATTAGAATGAAGATTATTACAATGATTCTTGTTGTTGAATTTTTAACAGGAGTAACCAACAAGACTTGACAACTGTACTAGGTGCGATGTTCATATCAATTATGTTTCTTGGGGGAACAAGTACAGCAGCTATACAGCAGGTTGTGTCCGTTGAAAGAACTGTCTTCTATCGTGAGAGAGCTGCTGGAATGTATTCCGAATTGCCTTATGCATTTTCCCAGGTAAATAGGAAAATCAAGAAAAATGATCAGTTATATTATAATATGCTAGACGTTCGATCATAGTTGATATTCTCGGCACTGAGATTATTATTAATTTCATGTTGACACATGTGTATTGTTTGGTTGGAACTTTTAAGCAAATTAAGTGGACATTTTGAGGCTCGGAAAAGAGCCGGGTTCATCCAACTTAAAGGGTCTAACTTCATTTGGGGGTTCTTTTGGTTGCAGGTTTTAAACTTCGTTTTTTCTTCTTAAATGCTGGAGTGTATTGGTTGTATCAGCTTAAGACTGCTTTTTTGGGGGTTCTTTCCTGAAAATGCTAGAAGATTTAAGAAGGATGAACTCAACTTTATTAAACTAAAAAAATCCGGCTTATTTGTTCAAAAGATGCAACAAACGAGGCGTCACATTATCTCAATATGGCATGTTTACCTTTCTATACGATCATTGCCCTTTAGACTTTATGAATCATCTATTTATAGTTACGCGTCATTTATTGCTCCTGCAGGCGGCGATAGAGATCATATACGTGGCGATCCAAACGTTTGTTTACAGTTTCATCCTCTACTCGATGATTGGATTTCACTGGCGCGTGGACAAATTTCTATGGTTCTATTTCTTTGTACTTATGTGTTTTGCTTACTATGCGCTATATGGTATGATGCTTGTGGCTATCACTCCAAGTTTCCCGATTGCTACTATTTGCATGGCCTTTTTCCTCGGATTTTGGAATCTCTTCTCTGGATTCGTGATTCCCAAAACGGTACATATTTTCAGATTTTACCGCAATTAATCTATTATACGTACATGCATAATTTGGATGCATATTGAGCCTGAAGAGTCTTCAAATTCCCTAACAAATTTAATTTTGTTTTAAAATTAAATACCGGAAGCTTTTCTGGTTACATCTTTATTAATTAGTACTAATAATAATAACTGAAATGAAGTGCTTAATCTGTTGATTTTCCCTTCTTTAATGATCTTCATCAACATGTCATCAGAAGTTCCTGTTCTTGTTTTTTTCTCAAATCATTCAATCATACAGAACTATTGCTTACTAGGATAAAAGTGAACAGAAGTTTCAACCTTTTTCATTGATTTCAAATCTTGTTTCTGAAATTAAACCTAATAAATATAGTTATCTTTACAGAAAATCCCAATATGGTGGAGATGGTATTACTGGGCTTCTCCTCCAGCATGGACCATATATGGACTCGTAACATCCCAATTGGGAGATAAAACGGATCTCGTACAAATACCCGGAATTGACTCTGTATCAGTTAAGGTATATCTTGAAGAGTTTTTGGGCTTTAAGTACGATTTTCTTGGAGCTGTAGCTGCTGCTCATGTCGCGTGGGTGGCCCTATTCTTCTTCGTTTTCGTTTATGGTATCAAGTTTCTCAACTTTCAAAGGCGATAAACTACGGACCTTTTCAAATCAAGATTTTTTGTCGATTTATGTTGCTCCTTTTTCTGCGGTAGAACTTCTATTCTTGAATTTTTTTTGTACGTATATATATCTCCCAAAGACTGTGTATCCGAAAGGGTAGTGTCAAGGACAACTAAGAATAGTAATCCACTTAGTTCACGGTTTAAGGAGGTAAACGTATAACTGCGGAATGTAATTGTTTGATTCATATTTTTTTTGATGGTTTGTGATGAATATTCGTTTTCTTTATACGTTTAATCATGAAAGTAGCATTTCTCCTTTTTTTTGGTAGGTAGAGTTTGTTTAGTTGCAGGCTTGCAGCTAGGTTTGCAAATTGACCGGATCATTCATGAATATTTTGTGTTCGGTTAGTTGTGCGTTCGATTCACGTTTGTTTGTTTTTAAATAAACCAAACATGAAGAAGAATATAAGATAAAAATCGTAAATGAACCGAATATAAACCATTATAAGAAGAAAAAACTGAATTGGATAATTCTTAAATTATGGAGTCTGAGATTTGTATGTTATTAATATTAAATACCATCAATTTCTCGAGTCTTTAGCATACATTTTTAAAAAGGAAAAGCTCTTAATTAGTGAACACTTATTATAGTATAAATTTGCAAATACGCTTCCAAAAACTGCTAGTTCAATGTTCCTTTGCTTGTCGAGAAGTGCTTGTTATTATCTGTAAATTCAGTTAATTATAATTTCCAGTATAAAAAAAACGGTTCAAATTGTCATATTCAGAAAGAGATTACTTGCGGTGGTTTAAAAGTTAACTGCCGGCCGTAAAATATTAAGCAACCTCGACCCAATTTTACAAAATAAGATGAAAAGGCCGTGACGATAAATAAATTGCAGGTTTGAGTGCTTCCAAGAGATTGGACATGTTCATCCCCTCTTGAAAGGTTAGTCTCGGGTCGGGTCTGAACTGTCCGAAAACACTCTTTAGTTTTAGCATGTTGCATAACCTAAAATAGTAAATAAAATACTGAAAATTAATGATGAAATTGATCGGAGATAAAACGGGGATTGATTTTATTTATAGCGATTCGCTTACGATAAGACAATGACATGTTGCAAAGTATATGGAATATACCATATTTTGTTTTCGGCTCAAAATATTAGGTAAGGTATAGTTGTTTTCTTCCTAGAATCCAAAAATTATTAAAGCTATTATAATTTAACTCTATAAACTATATTCAGAGGCCGCAGATTATAGTTTTATTGATTAATTAGTAACGAATTTAGTCATCGAAACGTACAAATCGGAGTGAATGAAACGTTCGCGATGCATGATATCGAAAAGAATCGAGAAGAAAGCATTCCAAATTTGTACTCGAGTCGGCTCTCAACCAATATAATTAAATCCAAACTTTAAAATCGGTATATGCTTTGGCTATAAGTTTATATTTTCTTGCTCTATGTTCCATCTCGTGCCTTCTTTGTTAAATATATGTGAAAATATTATAACAAAAGTGGACAATTGTATTGAAATGAGTATATAACATAATCTAAAATGTTTCATGTAAACACCCATAACATCTCCGAATCCATTTAACGTGTTGAACTAAAAATTAAAATTAAACCAAACATTTCATGGGTGTGGAATCATTCATACAGAATAAATTTCATCTTACATAATTCCAAATAACAAAAACAAAAACAAACAAAAAAAAAAAACTCTCTGTGACCTGTTCTATGACATTTTGTCCCAAATCTTATATTATACTCTTTATATATACACACATATCATAATCCAACCATCAACAAGAGTTAATATTCAATAGTGATACAAGTGATTTAGAGAGCATTAAAATTCATGGACAATACAAGTGAGAAAAAGCTTAATGTATTAATGCTACCTTGGCTAGCCCATGGTCATGCTTCTCCTTTCCTAGAGCTAGCAAAAAAGCTCTTAGATAGAAACTTAAAAGTCTCATTTTGTTCCACACAAATAATCCTCAACTCCATGAAGAAAAAACTAACCGCTAAACACGCCCTTACGATAAACTTCATCGAGCTTCACCTCCCGTACGACCCTGACTTGCCACCTCACTACCACGCCTCCACCGGCCTTCCACCTCACCTCATGCCTACCCTAAGAAAGAATTTCGAAAGCTCGAGTGATAATTTTTGCAAAATACTTGATTTTCTTGAACCTGATTTACTTATTCATGATGTATTTAAACCTGATAGTACAAACTCGATGTTCCATAATATCCCTTGGGTCAAGTTTATGACTGGTAGTTGCATATCATATTCCTATTTTATTCACGCGATGAAGAAGGGCGACGCTGAGTACCCTATCCCCGGGATTAAACTCCAAGATGTGCACGATAAACAATTTCGTGCTTTATTAAAACATGTTCAAATCGAGCAAGCAGGGAAAATGGATCAAAAGGCCGAAAGAACGAGTGATCTAGTTTTATTTAACACTTGTCGAGTAGTTGAAGGTGAGTACAAATATTTCTCTAATATCCTGTTATGTATTCATGTATTTGTGTGTCAACTTTTTTTTCATTTGAACATCGGCAACCCCGTAAACAATTTCGGACTTCATCCCTATATATGTCTTTTAACTAATTCAACATATGTTTTTTGAGATCTTATGTGTCAACTTGAAGGTAAGTACATCGACTACTTGCAAATCTTGAATGAACAAAAGACCCTCCCCATCGGCCCACTAGTTCAAGAATTTATTCGTGAGGATTCAGAAACTATCGATTGGCTGAACAAAAAAGGGAAATCGTCAACCATTTTTGTTTCCTTCGGGAGCGAGTATTTTCTCTTTCACGAAGAGAGAGAGGAGTTGGCTTATGGATTGGAGCTTAGTGGTGTTAATTTCATTTGGGTAGTTCGGTTTTCCAAAGAAGAAAATATTAGCGTAGAAGAAGCACTTCCCAAGGGATTTCTTGAAAGGACTAAAGACGTGGGCTTCGTAGTCGAAGATTGGGCCCCACAGTCCCAAATCCTGGCCCATGAAAATACGTGCGGGTTCGTGAGTCATTGTGGGTGGAACTCGGTATTAGAAAGCACAAAAATTGGAATTCCTATTATAGCGTTACCAAAGCACCTCGACCAACCGATAAATTGCAGCCTTCTGGAAGGTGTTGGTGTGGGTGAGGGGGTAAAGTGCGACGAAAATGGAAAGGCGGATAGAAATGAAATTTCACAAGTGATTAGGAAAGTTGTTAAAGGGGTTGATGGTGAGGGGATTAGGAAAAAGGCAAAAGAGATTAGTGAGAAGATTAAGTCTAGAGGTGAAGAAAACATTGATGGGTTGGTAAAAGAGATGATTAGTTTTTGTCAAGGGATTAAGAGATGATTACCAGTATTCCCTTTTAGGATAAATTAATTTTTTTTCTTCCTAATTTATGAATTAATATATTTCTGGCCTAATAATCAAAAAATCAACTGAATCATCTTTTCAATCTGGCAAAAGCTAAAGCAAATATCATTACAAGTTTATTCTAGAATTCGGAATTGTCACAATCACATATAATTCAAGGTGTTAATTTCTAGAACAATTGCTTTATAATAGGAAAACTTCATTTTTCATCTAGTACTGTATAATCAGAAAGATTATGAAGAAAGGTTTATTGATTATGATATAAGGTCACTCATGAAACATTAAGCTCATATCAATTAATTAAAGCAGTCTTATAAAGATGTCGATGTGACGATGTGACGATGTGCACGGAAGTTGGCATAATGAGGTAGTACCTGGTGATAGAATCTCGTAGGATCGTTAAGGAAAATGTTTTCTACACCGATCCACATATAGAGCTGGACACGGTATTTGTTATCCGACAGTGAACCAAATCGCCTACAATTACTCTCTGAGTCTGAACCTATTTTTTTAAAACTAGGAGGATAATCGGCTTAACATACGTGAAGATGTATATCATAAATCATAATCAAGGAAAGTGATGAAATATAAAATTTTAAATTGAGATCCAATTAAATTTACGTTATTAACCAAAAAAAATCACTGAGATCAAACCAAGACCATGATATCTTATTGGCAGTATAATATATATATATATATAAGTAATAGTTGCCCACGCATTGTTTGCGATACGTAGTGATATAGATATAATCCCGACAAATAAAATTAATATTTTTTTTAAAAATTAAATATCGAATGATTAAATATAATTAATTAACAATCGTATATAAAGAATAATATAATATTTTACTCTTATAAAAAATACACATGACAATTTTGTTTGGAATATAAATATGTGTGAAAAATAATATTTTTTTAAGTTATTTATGCATTTGAATTAAATGATGACATTTAAAAGTAATTACAATATTAGAATAATTGTATTTTTGAAAATTTTGACAGATTCAAAATTTATTGGGTTGGCTTAATAGTATGATATACACTTGGGTTATCTGCATTAACAATGTAAGTAATATATACTATATATATTGTAATTTTGTGTTAGTTTGCTTAATAACAATTAACAAACCCGCTTTGCTAATTAGTTAGTAAGAAACTTCAATTTCAAGTTCAAGTTCTAGAATATAAGTTTCATAATTCGAAGTTTCATTTTACTATTTTAGTCAATTCTACATGTGCCCTACCCTAGAATTATAGTATAAAAGTAACACAACAAATGATATTATTATATGTATTTTGCAGACCTATATACTATATATATATATATATATATTACCCCAGATTTCAGAAATTATAGAAGAATAATTTCGCCGGCCATTCGTGATACCGATAACTAATTTAATTAAGATAATGATTTTCATTTTACAATAATTTTATTGTGCAGGCAAATGATGTATATTTTATTGAATAATTAATCTATTTCTAGGTAGTTCGTGCTAAGCTATATATAACGTAGACTTACAATTACAAACTACCGAAATAATAGTGTTATATATTGCTAAATCATAAATGAAATGGAAGGTTGAAATTAATAATGTATACATCGGGCCAGATTAATTATGTTACAGTTTTTAATTAACGTAGTTCAACCTTTAAATTTATAAAAATACCCTATGGTGTACATGAACCTCATGTGCATTTCTATAACTATAAAGTGAAAAAATCTAAAACGATATTAAATTTGAATTACTAGTGGCACAAAGATGGTCTTTTCTCTTTTTTTCTTTTTTTTAATTCTGAAACAAATTAATTATTCACTATAAATTGGAAATGTAAATAATATATATATAGTGTCAAACTTCTTTATACAAGTGGTAAAAATGTAGTCGTATCTAACAAAATAATACTTTTAGGCATATAGCTACACTTTGTCATTAATAATACTTTTGTTTCTAATGTTTTTAATTGTCAGAATCGTCATTTCATTTTTTTTATTTTTTTTTATCTTCAACGAACTTGCTAATTATTATCATTAATAATAATTTTTGCTAGTAAAATATTCACGCCTTATGCAAGCAACACTAGCCCACATCTTTAAAAGTCTATCTAAATCAATCTGTTCATAGCAAATTATACATAAGAAACCAAATAAAACGTAACTAAAAATAAAACTCATCTCAACGATCTTTTAAAAACAGTGAAATGTTGTTGTAAAGTCGTTTTATAAGGCGATACATCATCATTTCATACTCGCCTTGGAGCTAGTTTTTTGTACTTAAAGGCTTTGGTAGAAATAATTTAGAAATACAGTTTAATACTAATTATATTTGAATACCCCAAATATAATTGTTAAAGCAACAGCCAAACACACATATCTTTTTCATGATTTGGACAATATCTACTATTTTTTTGCAACTTGCAAGAAACCACTCTAATTTTAATGATTAGCATACAATTACAAAATAATGTTTTGATTTAGTGAGAGTCAAAAACGGTTACAAGCCTGTCACTAATTTAAAAAGCTGTCACAAATCTATCGTAAATTGACTAAACTGTCACAAAGTCGTCACAAAAACCGTCGCTAATAAACTCGTAACAAAAAATATCATCACTAATCCTCTCGTTATTTGGATATTTTTTTTATAGTGTACTTGTGTGACTTCGATTAATATTTATGACCTGATAAATCTGTAATGCTGTACTATATATATATGTGTGTGTGTCACTATTAACAAACTAATCAATTAAACAAATGGCACTATCTGTGTTCAACTTCAAAACTGGAAACCAATAGTATTTTGATAGAAATTAACTGGAAGCACGGGAGGAGCTAGGGTTCTGTCAGGGGTACAGTCTCTCGTATTTTCAAAAAACATTTATTTCGAGTGCAAAATTTTTTTAAAAAAATTAACGAAAAATAGCTATTTAGCCTCCATATTGAAAATTTAAAATCCAACCCGCTCCATCTAGCAATTCTGCCCCGGCCACTGACTCGGAGGATTACTATTAATGCAGTCCACCCCAAAATTTGTATTCAAGCATTTTTATTTTAGGATAAGAGTGGACTTGAGGAGGCTGTTGAACATATTGTTTTTTATCAAGCATATACTCTTATATTGTTAAGGTGAAATTGTGATATTATAAACAAGGAAAAGGACAAATTGGAAAAAGAAAGAAATTGAGATCAAATTTAATTCACAATATCATCAATAAACAGTTTAGGTAACTCTTTCCACTTCCTTTGTTAGAAGTGTCAAGAAATTCCTAAATATCATGACATACAATTTGTATCTCCCATAGTTTAAACTTTTATACATTTTTAAAAAAAATTGATAGCAAAGTTTTTAATTATAAATAGGAGGTTGTCCTCTAGTTCAACACCTAGCTCTCTTCCAACCTAGTTATCTCCCCTATCTATGAGAATTAATCACTATGAAGCAAAGTTTAATGATCATCTATCATATTTTATCCTTGTTTCCCATGCCCATTAATTAGTTGTTTAGCATATATATAGCTTGTGAGTTAACAAATGAAAGTGTAAAGAAAAGAAAAAAAAAGGAAAATTATGTTTTTAAAAGAAACAAACTGTATGATGGTGGTGCTAGGATTCGCCGTGAGCACGTTATTAATCTCTTTTGTATGTATACGACTGATTGCTGGTCGTATTCAGAGAAGGGCCTCCCTTATGTCTCCTCGCTCGGATTTTAGCTCAGTGAGTTGCTTTTTCTTATTGTTTTTTGGTCTTTTAAAAAAAAATTGCTATATTAATGCAAAAATATATTAGTTGTTCCTAGGTTGGAAGTTCGATGTTTCTTCCCTCCGTTCTTCGATCACTTAGCTCTTTTTCCTCTATTTTGATTATAGCTGGGCTATTTCTTTGTCGATTAAAGTCTTGAAATCATGAAATTAACACGCTATTTACGTGATAGCTTACATATTTCTTATTTAATTTGCAACAGCTTGAATGTGGTTCTTGTGGCCTTGAACCCCATGTTCTATCTAATTTTCCTACGATAAAGTATATAGTCGACAAAAGTTTTCCCTCTTCAGATGATTCTCAGTAAGTATCAATACTCCATCCTCGTCGTTTTCCTTGCTACTCTAAACAAAATTGATTTCTCATCATAGAAGCATATCCAGTAATTGGAATTTTCCTCTTGAAAGCATATCTATTTTTCAATTCAACGCGTGTTTCGCAATAGGTGTACGCTTCTGTTTGACATCTAATCTCAAAAATGCTGATTTTTCACAATAATTTTCATAAATTTCAGAAGTTTTTTTTATTTCTTCTTATGGGGCGAAGCATATACTTTTTTATTTCACTTCATAAAATGCACATCTCCATATGATTGTGTCAATTAGGGGTGGGCAAAAAATCCGCAAACCCGCCCCGTAACCCAATCCGTGCGAATTGGGGCGGATTGGGGCGGGTTGGGTGTCAAAAAAAGTTAAATCCGCCCCGCCCCAATCCGTAAAAAAATTCGTGGGTTGGGTTAGGGTTGGGGTTTCCAAACCGCGGGTTAATCCACCCCAACCCGTTTCAATCCGCATATATATATATATATATATATATATATATATATATATATAATTTTCTCAAGATCTTTTTTAATAAGAGCTTCTATATTATAATAGTATTGATTTAAGAAAAATTATATATATAGACAAAAAATCTTTGCATTGTCCAAACTTAAGGTTAATGATTGGATTGATATATTGTCTTATAAATTCAATGTATTATCTCGTATTTATAAAAAGAAGGAATTTTTAATCTGGATCTAGCTAGTATGAGTGGTTAATTTATTTTTAAAAACTTTATTTGTAATTGAAGTATAGCCAAATACGAAGTTATATAAAGTTATTACGAAATCTGTATCTATTGAACTTGTGGATTCAATTAGCTATTGAACTTTATTTTGATTACGTTGATGAAGAATAATTTGTTTTGTTTTAGCTTTGTTACTTGTTCCGAACATTCTAAACGTATTTTTGTTGACTTTTAGTTTATATTTCTATTTGAAAGATTTATTTTTTTAAAAATATTTAGGTAAATTATGCGAAATAATAAAAAATTAATGACTAAAATGAAAATTCAAGAAACAACCCGCACCCAATCCGCCCCGCTTGATAATGGGTTGGGTTGGGTTGGGGTTTTAATTATAATGGGTTGGGTTGGGTTGGGTTGGGATTTGAATTTCACTAATCCGCCCCAATCCGTCCCGCTATTTATTTTACGGGGCGGGTTAGGATTGCGACCAATCCGCCCCAATCCGCCCCGTGCCCACCCCTAGTGTCAATCATTCACGCGACTGACTATAGAACTAAACATACTTATCAAAAAAAAAAAAACATAAAGGCTAATGAAACAAGTTTATCACTAAACTAAAACAATTTATCAGCTTATCAATTCATTAGATGACAATCATGTTTGTGTCTACTCAATGACAGTCTTGATTCATCTTACCAGTAATGTTATACTTCAATTTTGTGATATCATCCAGGTGCCCAATTTGTCTTTCTGAATACCGGAAAATGGACACAATAAGAATTTTACCGTATTGTGGTCATTTCTTCCATGTACATTGTATCGACGAATGGCTAAACCAGCACTCAACTTGCCCCGTTTGTAGAATCTCACTACATGAGTTTCCCAGTGAAACTAAATCGACACCAATTGTTAGTTCATCTACATCTCAAGTTTAATTCGTCTCTCGGTTTTGATTCCTATTTCTGCTTACCCCCACAATAGAGAATCGTCCAGTGAATGGTCATGATAATCAAAGGATTGATCCCATTGCAAACGAGTGAGTGAGAGAGAGCTTGTCTATTACGATTAACGGGTCGAGAAACAAACATTGCAAACATCCAATCTAATACATGATATAGAATTATAGACAAACCAAAATGCTTTGATTTTGTAACAAGGGTTAGTTAATTACGCAAAATGTAAAACAAATGGAATTTGTATATCTTTGTAGTTCCCAATGTACATTTATTTCAGCTTAATTTTAATTTTAATTTTAATTTTACCAATTACCGATGTCAGCTTTATTTTTACTGTTTATATACAGTTGGTGAGATATCAGTTACTCTATCCGTTTCCAATTAATTGTTCATTACGAAGTACGTGCAATTTTGACCGGCCAATAACTTGTATCAAAATTGTCGTAATAAAAATTTTCAAAAGTTAATCATATAATTCAAACATTAAATTATATAATTTAAGTTTGAAAATTTTCATTTCGACAATTTTGATACATGATATAACCCAGTTAAAATTGCACGTAATTTCGTAAAGTACCATTAATTGGGAACGGAGGGGGTAGCTTTTTAATTATTGTTTGATTTTATTCTAAATCTAAAAATTAACAAGAGGTATGCTTCAGTTTCAAATAAAATTAGTAACATTCATTTAAAGTTTTTGTTTGCTTGTAAACTAATTACATTTCAAGTGTTACATATGAAACTCATTTTCCTATTTACCAAACTAACCAATAATTCGGGCAATATTTTTTGGTGCATAAAAAGGGAATTAATTACTATTTGTTGCAAGCTAAATTCTATTAGGTGCTACTTTGGTTTCACACAAAAGTCAAAATATATGACACACCTTGTTAAACTTTCAACATTAATTTAACATTTAAATTTTATAATTCATTTTTTAAAATTTCCGTTTCGGTGATATATGAGCTTTTGCTAGTCAAATTTACACGTACATTCAAAAAAAAATTAAATGACGAAAACGGTAACAAATTTTGCTTCCAAACATAAACATATGACGACATATTTTATTTTTACAAACCGATATTACTCGTATCATTTAACAACATATTTTAGCACATTTTCCCCCCAGTACCTGATTTAAAATTTTAATTTTGTAGTGGCATTAGTTTTAGCATGGGCAAGTGTGCAAGTGCTTTTTTTATTTCTTTTTCAATTTCACAATTTGTGTTGCTGCCATTAAATACGATATTTATTACCTCTAATTACCTATGAAAAAGTTTAATGGCATCACCATTTTTTGTTAAATTGGACGGATTGTACCAAAACAGAGAAATTATAAGTTTTGATACTTCAAAAAAACTTAAGTGTAATTTGGGATACAATATCGAAAAAATTGGTCAGTTTGGTATGCAAAACCGTAAAAAACTCGATAAATAAGTACTAGTTTTCGGGAAAATTATACTTTAGTATTCCTATGTTTTGAAAAGAAAAAAACCCGACTTACTGTACTGAGGTTACAAAATTAGTGTATCGAGTCTACCAAATAATCTTTTATTTAGTGTACTCAGATTTCGAATTCTTGATTTAGTGTATCGAGTTTACTAATCAAACTCGATTTAGTATACTCCATTTTAAGATTCAACGCTAATTACTAAACTCACTACACTAAATAATAAACAATTTGAAACCTCGATACACTAAATCAAGTTAATCCGTAAAGTTAGTACAATAAATCAATATTTTGGATAATGGAACACTAAATTAAATTTTGTGTGTAAAAACATATACTAAATTGTAATTTTTCCATAGTTTTATCTAGGGCTGGGAAAAAACCGAAAAAACCGAACCGAACCGATAACCGAATCGAAAAAAACCGAAACCGAAAAATCGAAAAAAATTCGGGTCGGTTTCGGTTTTCAGTAAAACCGAACCGAAAAAAACCGAAACCGAAAAAGACCGAAAAAAACCGGAAAAGACCGTAAAAGACCGAAAAATAAAACCGAAAAATAACCGAAAAAAACCGAAACTGGACCGAAAAAACCGGTCCGGTTCGGTCCAAAAAATAAAAAGACCGAAACCGAAAAAAACCAAACCGAAAAATATTATCGGTTTCGGTTTCGGTTTCGGTTTTACCAAAAACCGAACCGGAACGAACCGAACCCGGCCCTAGTTTTATCCCTCTCATTTTGAGTCCCAATTAAATCATTTTCCCAAAAATTCATAACAAATAAAATGTTACCATTATCTCTCATCTCCCCATTAACACTAACACCAAACAAAACTCTTATTATTAATCTCATTAAATCCCCCAAAATCACATTTAACCCAATAAAAACTAAAACTAAAACAATATTAACAACACGTGCGCAAAAAAACCCAGACGATAATAAAAACACAAAAACAGACGGTTCAGATGAAGTGAATAAAAACGGACGGCCAAGATTGAATCTGAGATGGGTTGATCTGGTTTTGGACCCGGACCCGGATAACGTAATAGCCGTTGGATTAACGGGAGTTTTAGCGTGGGCGAGTGTTCAAATTATTTGGCAGCTTTTTTTCATTTCTTTTTCTATTTGTGTTGCTGCTTTAAAATACTCTTTTATTGCTGCTCTCCTTGTTTTTATTCTCATTACCCTCCTTTGATATATGATTATGTTCACTTTTTGTATTTGTGGGAGTGTTTATGTAATTAAGTTTAATTATGAGGATCCTTTTGTAAAACTTTGAAATTATCTTTTTAAGCCTTATTGTTTCAGTTAAATATTATTACTGTTTAAATAATAATTACAGTAAATGCTCTTTTATTGCTTGCTATATAATGCTTGTTTCTATCCTAATTACTCTTTTTATGATGATGGTCACTCTTTTCGTATTTGTTGGGGTGTTTGTGTAATTTAGTTTAATTATGAGGATCGTTTTGTAAACTTTGGTTCTCTTTATCGAAATATAATCTTTAGTTAAATTATGAGGATCGTTTTTTAGATAATATATTGTTTATTTGTTAAATACTCTTTTATTGCTGCTCTCATTACTCTACGATGATGGTCAGTTGGTCACTTTTCGTGTTTGTCGGGTTGTTTCTGTAATTAGTTTAATCATGAGGATCGTTTTGTAAACTTATAATATTAATTGAGGTGAACTACATGAATGATCCCTATAGTTTGCTAAAGATTGTTATTAGGCCATATTGTGTCAATTAAATATTAATTAAGCAAATATCCATCTTTTACGCTTTTGAGTTTGTGAATTGTAATGTTCGAGTAAAATGTTCCATTTTTATGCTTTTGGGTTTGTGAATTGTGAATTTTTGAGTAAAATGTTCCATTTTTATGCTTGTGGTACTATTTTCCTTTTTCTCGTGGAGTTTTTAGTTACTATTAGTTTAATCTTGAGGATTATTGTCTAAACAGTATTGGTTTTTGAGTTATTAAGTTTTAAGTTTTAGTTCCATTTTTTTTTTAAGTTTTTGGGTTTCTGAATTGGTGTGAAGTAAGCAAAAATTTCCATTTTGTAAGATTTTACGCAAATCTTTTAATATGTTTTTGACATAATCACTTGCCTATTCGGAGTACTTTGACAAGCCAGATTATTCGTCAATATCAGAACCCCCGTGGTTTGATTTATTGTCGTCTTTCATTACTTACTGAGCTATATCTATCGCTCCACAAAATGAATTTAAGACGAAGATGTGATCCGTAATTTTTTCTTAAACGGTGATAGTTTTTTATATCAATAAGAAAATTTTCATAATGATATAAAACAAAAATGTCAGATTTTAATTCTAGAAAGACGTAATCACGGAACAAAACGAGTTTCCAGTTAACTGTCTGGGGATAAGCAACAATTTCACTCTCAAAGAGGAGTTTGCTGAATTTTATTTTATCCAACTTTTTTTCCAGTTTCAAGAAAAATTCAGAGTAAATGAGAACAAATATTATGGAAAAGGCTTTTCAAACCATAATTTCTAACTTTATCTTAAGAGTATTTTATATTGACCATCAAAATTTCGATAAACATTTGACAAAAGACAGTATATGCCCAAAAAGGTAGCCTTGCAAAAAATGTAAGACTGAAACATTATTAAAAGCTTAAACTCAATGACTTTGTTTCTTTGCATAATAATATAACATATAAAAAATTAAAAAAAATAGAATCCAACATTGACGTCTAATGCAAAACTCGCAGGACAATTTAGCTATAGTTATTTATTTATCTCCTGTAAGAGAAAGGAAGAATTTCCAGGAACAGCATTATCATTGTATATGCTTCTTGATCATACGGAAGAATCCCCATAAGAAGTAATCATTGTGAAATCCTGTATAATCGTGCACAACAGAGAGTTGGTCGTCAAATTCAAGACTAGAAATGTTAAAAAAAAACATGGGGAAAACAGAGAAGAACGTCATGTGGAAAGAAAGACAAATCGTAAGTTATAAACTGTAACGCAAGGCAACAGAAGGCGCATATATACATGATCGTTTAATTGCTCAGTTTTGAAAGATCCCTCCTACATTTAAGTGCATTGGATAAAAGCATCATAACAATGAGCGATATGTAATATATTGAGTACAGATTCAGAGGTTATTGATGTCCACCGTTAAAACATGAATAGATTAATGGTGGACGAAACGAATACAAAAGAAAAGAGAAGACTTCAATCATCCAATTGATTTCCTATGACAAATCTTACAACAGTCAAATGTGATAAGGACAGCCAGTACAGATTCAGGCGAAATAGTCTTAAGTATTCGACCAAAAATAGACTAATCAACAATAAAAAAAAAAGGACAAAAAACTAAAAAAGAATCTTGAACGTCATTTCTCTACACTAATCTATATCTTTTTAACATTTATGTACACTGTACTTGAGGTTCATAAATAAGTTGACAATCAACAAATATCAAACAATTACAACACTAAACATACCCAAAATTCACAAATGTTTAATGATTACGTTCCTTGGTGACAATTAGTAAATAAACCTAGCTTTTAAGTTGACTTTTGACCATTGTTGGCCTAATTGTTCGATTTGGTATAAATAGGTGCCTAAATGGTGAACAGTATAATAGCTTGGTGTAACTAATTATCAAAGACCGAGATTTGGTGTACAGTAGTGATATTTCTCCGAATTAAATAGAGACGTTGGAGACTTACTTTGGTAACCAGCAGGCAACAGTTTAGATGTAAACACAACTCGGCTTCACCAATATCACACCTCATGACGAAATCCTGGTCCTCGATGAACTTCACGAGGAAGTCATAATCAGTAGCTCTGACATTAAAGATTAATAACAATTCAGAACACAAGTAGAGGTCATATAAATCAAATATAAGTTCATTTATAGTAGAGACGAACCTCTTGTTTTCACCAGAGTAAAAATAGAGACCAATGTCACCCTCACTAGGACAATCATCTGGGAAAAAAGACCTCCAAATATCTTTCCTAGGAGTTAGTTTAAATTGGAGAAGAGCTGGCATTCTTTGAGAGCACTCAAATACACAGCGAAGTGATCTCGCACGAGGTAATGCCACAACCCCAGAGCTATTATAATTGAAATTCTCACCCTGAATTTCAATTTGTCCCCTAAAATAAAAGAAAGCATTATTAGCCAACCACTGCTTCCGCCTTGATGTCATATTCAGTTTTCAAAATATGCTCTGGGATACTAAATTCAAAAACAAATTTCTACGATACGATAAACTCTTCCTCTATAAGCTATAAACATAAAGGCTTGAGCTCATTTATGCAAAGAAAACTCTCATAATGATCTCAAACAAATACTTTCATGTATATGAAAAGCTGAAAACTGCACAGAGTGGTTGATCAAGTATATTCAATAATTATAGGAATCCAATTTAGCTTGACTTCCTTTTATTTTATTTTCTAGGTTGCTGCTTCATATTAAGGAAAACAACATTTTAGAACTGAAAAGTTCGATGGCACTTCTGTAATCTGAAGCTTCACTATAAGACTAAATATCTACAAATCTATATGTTCGATGGCACTGAAAAGTTTGTAGTGACCAGAACATTTTAGACATTCAGTTTGTAGTGACCAGAACTGAAAAGTTCGATGGTACTTCTGTAATCTGAAGCTTCACTATAAGACTAAATATCTACAAATCTATATGTATGCGAGAATCATTGACATACACCAAAAAGAACTTGGTACTAAGCCCATTACTCCTGTTTAAGCCTATTCAAGCTCTAAGAACATACAAATTATCAAATAAAATTAGATGAATATATCCACTTTGGGGTATGCTTCAAAATCCCTCAATGTCATAACAAACACTGGAATTACCAAAGTTGAAAACATAAAGCAAAACTAGAAACAATTTGCTCGTAACTAAGAATAACAGAGCTTGCAAAAACTAATTAAAGCAAAGAACGCCTTGTAAAGGTAAGCCAGACACCACCACACTAATAAGAATACGCGTTCTATATAGGCAATTGAGTGCATATGCCCACTGGCTTGAAAGTTTTTCCATAGCATTAATGTTAGCAAAAACTATTTTTCTTGAAAAATGCAAGTTGAAAAAAGTACCATTAGTTAAGTTGAAATGTTAAGACCGGTGGTATAGCATTTCATTCTTGTTCAACAAATCTTAGGAAGACTAGTAAATAACTATGGGGTTTAATTGAAAATTTTGACGCTGGTGAACTACCTGTTCTATTTTGCAGATATAAGCCTCTAGATTGTAAAATTTAATAACTTGATACCTGCTGTTACATTTACATATTGCCCAGTTGGAGTACAAAAAGTGATAATTGCCCATAATTGTTTTAGGTACAAGTAGATGAAAGAATATGAACTTACTTCCACGACGAGTGACAAGCAGGAACATGAGTATATCTTTCATCTTTACGTTCAGCATCGGTTGGCTTACATTTCTCAATATCATTAATCAACGGAAATGGACCGCCATTAATTTCATAACCTGCAAAAACAAGACTCTACCATTGTCAGGACTAATCACTTTTTTTAAGAGCTTTACTTTGGCATACTCGCTTTTTCCCTGAGTTACCATATGTTGTTGTATAGCAGGGTTTATGTGCAGCAATAAAAATAATGGAACTTTTGAAAGTCATTTGCTTTATACTTCTATGAGTACTGAATTTGATTAAACCAAGGTTTCCACTAGCGAAAACAATTTTTTACACTTTTCCAATGATAAGATACGAGAAAAATATTTTCTTAACTAAGCGGTTGCAGCTTGTCCAGGTTCAAAATTATACTCCCTCTATCCCGATTTAGCTGGAAGTTTCAAAATATCAACATTTTAAGCATTTAAATTTATTTCGCTTAAATTACAACAACAACAAAAAACTAAACTTTTTTTATGGGAAAAGATGGTCTTATATTCGGTACTCAGATAACTTAAAAAACGAAGGTCGAGAACGTAACTTTGTTCTATTTTATCACTATTTCAGGAAGGTTCCATCTATTGTGATTTGTGGGACATCCCAAAATGAAAATAGTGATCAAGTAAATTGGAATGGCTGAAAAGATTCCATCTATTATGATTTGTGGGACATCCCAAAATGAAAATAGTGATCAAGTAAATTGGAATGGAGGGAGTACCAAATCGGAACCAATTCGACAATTTTTTGCTGAAAAAGACTAATGTACTGGTCTGAAAGAATGAGATTGAAAATAAAAAGCATCTTGCCAGAATTGAAAATGTAAATATATATATATATATATATATATATATATATATATTCATAGATACTAACAAATATTTTTTTTTGTGCGTTAAGAATATAAATAACAACATATGTTGTTTTTTTAATAGAAGTACAAAAAAAAATATAAAATAAAACTGTTTGGTAATATAACTACTGAGTAATTTATAATATGAGGTTTGGGTTAAATGGCCCAATACCACCTCCCCCTGGTATTCTAAATGACCTCGGGTCATCTGCTTCCTATTGCACTTATAGTCCAAAGTTCAAACCTCATTTACCAACCCAAGCATACTATTTATGGGACCCGCTGCATTCAAAGTCCAATCTCACCCCAATCCCATCCCAAGTTTCAACCAAACAAGGTAAGCACCTTCTACAAATAGCCATATAGTAACTTTTAGTTGGATGTAACTTAATTGAGTCTGCCATAGGTCAACTAGTATACAAACATGCCAGACAAGTTCCAATTGCAAAGCTAAATCCAAAGTAACCTTTTAAAAAGGGTAAATGAGGACATCTAATGTCTAGTTTTATGGAGGAGAATATTTACCTATGGAAAGTTTTGCACCGAAGCTTTTTGTTTTCTGCTCATTTCCTGATGGTTGGCCGTACGAATTTTTTTTGATGTACTTCTTTGTTCAAATTCTAATTTGTGCCAATTTCTTAAACTTATATTATATAAATAAATTTAACATATCCATTTCTGTGGTCTTGGTTGGTGTCAACAAATTAAATATAATAAAGCATATTCAAACTTAAACATAAATAACAGAACACACATTTAATTATTAAGAAAAAGGGATGCTTTAGAGTTATTGATGGTGTAATTAGTTTGGGCAATGAGCAAGGCAGTAAAGTTGTTAAAGTTTGAAAGTCAAATTTAAAAAGCTGATGCTACACATGGAGTAAAAACTGCTGAAAGATAACATGTTGATTAAAAAAAGTAATCTACAACAAAATATAGAGCTCATACAATGATGTGGAGGTGATTTGATGTACTGGTTTATCTAAGAGAGATCATGGTGAATTAATATGGATATGAAAGATGAGAAAGGATGTGCCTATTTCGTCTGGGTTTCTAAACTCCAGCTTCCCGTAAAGTGTTTCTGGCTTTTTCTTGGGGTATTTGATTTACCCTGTTTTTCTTAAAATTCAGGAAATCTACCTACCAAGTTCTCCTTCAAACCAAACATCGGGAAAATTTATTTTACACAAAAATATTTCACTTGCCTCATTTTAGGCCAAAACAAATAGAGCCTAAAAGTTATATACAAATTCTCCTACTGCCATATCCCCTCAATTAAATCCGAATCTTTTTGTGTTTCTGAGTACGAATAGAAACAAAATGGATCTACACTACAGCAGAGAACACTCCTCCAGGTCTATCAAGTAATTAATAAACTATCAACAAACCAAAAATTATATGCATAGCACATCAAAATTATAAAACACAAACAGATCACCTTTAGGAACTTGTGATATCCGGCTGTCTTGTCGCTGAACCACATAATTGATCTGCCTTTTGCATGGCAATTTCATTTTTCGGGAACTTGAGGTTGTACACATAGTTTCCGCTATTTTCGTTGAAGATTCATTTTCCAACTTGATGGTTTTCACTGGAACATTAAATCTCTTTGAACACGAAGATAGCATAATCGCCTCGGGGGGAGCAATGGCTTTCACTTTTCCCTTTGTCGCCATTTTGACTCTCATATACTTGTCAGCAAGTAATGAATGTGCAGGCTTGTCATATTTACAGCCTGAAGAACTTGAAGCTAATTCTTTCCCCAATTCTTTGGAAGAACACGTCATTTTTCCATCACATTCGTCACATGACCAATCATCAGTACGATTGGAATGGAATTTTCTGCAATAACTGGAAAAACAGACACCATGAAAACTTCAAATTTAACATGGCCGCACATACAAACATGAAAGGAAAGAGAGAGAGAGAGAGAGGGTCGTCTCTTACCCATGTTCACGACTGGTTTTGCACTTGGGGCAAATTAAAATGGCATTTGCATTACCAACGCCGCCACATATATCACAAACTTCAACCTGAAATTACAAACTATTTTAATTGACCAAACAAGGGTGAATTACTAGGAAAAATAACGCAAATATGACCAAACGAATCATATCCAATAACTCAGCAAAATTATTCCGATCCGCCAGACCGAAACTTATTCATAGAATCTAAATCATCGACCAGATCTGAACCGTTCAAAGTGGATCAAACCGAACGATACTTATGCTAAAGACCGTCTTGGTTTCTGATTTAGCTAAAACAGGACCGTTTATCACCACATTGAAAAACATAAACATCTTGTATCAACAAACTCAATTGAATTTTTTTATTGTATAATCAATTTTTTTTAGAATAATTAAGTATATAGGTAAACAAACACAAGATCTAATGACAAGATACAGCATCCATATATCAGATCAACCAACACCGAGTATTCATCTAACTATTTACTAGCATAATACTAAAATCTAATAATACAGTGGCCAGATCAAATTCATGACACCATTCCATAAAATAAGCAAACTAAAGGCTGTTTGGCGCTTAAATCAAAGTCATGAATGAAAACAACTTTTGGGGGCTGCAGAAGAGAACTCGTTATAAATAAACAACATTTACACCGAAAATGAAAGAGAACAACACATAAACTGAGGGGGGGAAAACTAGGATTTCATAAATTATGGTATTTCATTTTACCATTGCGCAATCTGACTGTGAAGTTGACAGCTGTTGCGAATATTTCTCGTTTTTGGCGTAGCAACAAGAGAGAGAGGGAGTGAGATAGAGAAAAAGAGAAGATCCTACGTTTGAGTTGGGTAATGCCTGAATGTGTTGTCTGCTGGGTAAAATTGAAGAAATGTAGTTCTCAATAGGGGCATATGATAGAAAAAGGCTTGGTTTTGGGGGGTATCTAAAGGGAAAGATAGAATTTTAGTACCGCATTCAAATTGGATTAATCCCGCCTATACAGTTTCTAGCAAAAAAGTAAAGTATAGCTCGTAAAAAGTTACATCTGTAAATGCATGCCCAAACTATCAAGTTTATTGGAAAAAACTATTCAATGAATATTTAATAATTTACTTCTTCAGTGTCGCCTTGGTTCCAGTTTTATTCCCCATTTATAATTGTACCAAAACTGTCATTAGGAGTAAACTAACTTACAAAACTAGTTGCTGCAGACTATACGCAATAAAGCTGAACTATATGAGGATGAAAAAGGCTATGTCCGATCAACTCAACACATCTCATTTTCTTTAGAATAGAGTCGTTAACTATCAACTCAAAAGAGAAAAATCAGTATTTTCAAGGAGTAGCTACAATATATTTTTTAGTCGAAATAGGCTGGTCTTTTTTTGGTAACCAGCGGTGGAGTCAGCACTTATAAATAAGGGTCTGGAAAAACCAAAACAGAATTTTAAAGAAGTACCTAAACTACAGTTTCTAGTTATTTTTTAACTGAAAGGTAAAACACTGTATCCATGTAACTGCTATTAAAGGTGTCCGATAATCACCACGATGAGGTTGGTCCCTCTTTTATTTTTTGGTAGACTGAGCTACCTATGCAAAATAAATAAAAATGACATTTTGGTAAATTGTGGGGATGCGGCTACACATAGCTCTGCCTCTGTTGGCAACAAAATTAATCCAATCTGTTTAAGTTTAAGGTAAACTACAAAACATATGCGTGCACAACTATGGTAAAGTTGTTAACTTGTCATAGTACCAATTAGGTTGGTTGACGTAACCGGCTAAGCAGAGAGAACGGGAAAGTGAAAATTTCTCCGGATTGGATTGCTTTCCCTATAATTCTTTAAGATATCATATGCTACTACTAGTAGTCGAACTCTTGTATTCCTTTTATTATCAATTGCTAACTAGCTTTAATTAGTAAAAAAGATTCTTAATTTAGCCAATTAGAAAATTAAGATTTGTTATAAATTGGTTTTCTTTCCAATGACAAAGTAACCGCTATAGTTTAGAAATTGTCTCTAGCACTGGGTGAAATAACCCGTGGTCATCTTACACCTCGAGCAAGACTAACATAATCTGTCTTAGATTTGTCATAATTAAATTAATAAAACCCAACATTATCCTAAACGGCAATGATTTTCAAACACACAAAATATACAATAAGTCAATAACTATTATTTAAATTGAGATATAACCGCTTCTTCAGCTATGCTCCCTTAATACCATTTTAATTGAATTATTAGAGCTAGGTCCAATCTAGAATGTAATTTTTTTGTACTTAGAAATATCGAAATTTAAATTTCAAAAGCTACAAACATAGTTAAGGTACTTAATTAAGTGAATTACTTTTGAAATTTGTAATTTCAACATTTAAAATATACATATTTTACACTCCAAAAATTGCACGGTTCCCCAAAATTCCTATTAAATTGCCTTTCTACCCTATAAGTATCGTTTTAACTTAGTCAAAGCTAAAAGTAAAATATTATTTGTATATTATAATTAAACTAAACAACCCTAGATAGAAAGCAATTAACTCGATGTAAAAAAAAGCAATGAACAAATAATGTAACAGTAGAAAAAGACGCACCAAAATGTACGGTGGAAAAGGGTGGGACGATAAGCAGAACCCCAGAATAATTAAAGTGCAAGTTAACCCACATTAGAAAGAATTTAAATTCATTTTTATCAAACCCCATGTTTAGCATACCTATCTTTTTAAAAATATGGGAGAAAAACAAGAGTTTTAATAAAAAAAGAATATAAACTTTATAATGTGGGCGGAGTATTGCTATTTCCACCGATTATATTGTATAGTGTATATATAATATATAATGCATATATGCACCGATTGTATGCATACATACCCTATCTTATATTGTCTGAATTATGTTTAAGTAAAGTTGCGTTTTTAATGCTTTGGGTTTGTAAATTGTGAAGTTTGAGTAAAATGTTCCCTTTTTATGCTTTGGTATATTACTTTCCTTATTATTTGGGAGCTTTGCGTAATTACTTTCCTTATTATTTAGAAAATAAATTGTTATAGGAAAGCTTAATGCAAGATAATAGTGTAGTACGAAAAGACACCCTTGATTCTTGGCATGACTGTAGATCTTTTACGTAAGTTTGAAAGAGTTCTCTACAATGAGGTTCATCGACTATAAGTTTTTTCAAGTGTGGAATAATGTAAAACTTCAAATGGGTATACTAAGCTAAAATGCAAACCCCAATTAACAAACCCTGGGAAAAAAACTGTGCTAATAAAGATTACACAAACGTGGGTAATATAGATACAGATTTGAAAGTAAAAAACTATGCATAAGAAAAATACAATCATGTGATAAAAAGAACAATACGAAGAACAATCACGTGATAAAAAAGGCAGCAATACAAAAATAACCGATGGAGTAAACAGTACCAAATTCAATTTGAATAACTAAATGAGTCTAGGGAAATCAAGGCAAGAAGGCTTAAACATTGTGAAAATGAGAGAAATCAATGATCGAATAACACTACTTAAGTAACAATCATGTGATAAAATTCTACAATAATGAGATATATCATATACTCCTAGTAGACTAGGTAAGGAATTGTTACCAATGTAAGAAGGTCTGGCGACAACGAAGTAAATCCACATCAGCAAACTGAGACCCTCAAATTGATTTAATTACACTCAACTTCTTGCAATGTCACCCAATTATCTGTCAAACTGATTTCATCTGTCTTTAACAAGGCTATAATTCTCGTAAAGTCTCCCTCGGTTTCCGAAAGATTTAAAAAATTTACGCAAATATTTTGATATTTTCTTGACATATTACTTGCCTATCTGGAGTATTTCAACAGGTTATATTATACGTCAATATCAGAGAGGTTGAGGCAATTATTGACTACTAGGCTTGTATACATGATCTTTAGTACCATGTGGTATGCAAATCTGAGTTAGAAACATTCTATCCATAAAATTGCTGCTAACTTATCTTCAGTAAGCTCCTGTTCAATTACTTATCGATGAAATCATCAATAAACTCAGAAAATATCGATTCATAGACCAGATCTCAGATTGGAGAAACCCCCTACAGACTAGTAACCTGTAGAATCCAGTTCTCTGTTCAGCCTGACAAAAAAAATCTCTCTGCAGTCTTAACTATATTTCTCTCATGTCGTCTCGTTTCATATATATCCACCCAATTCGTGCTAGAGCGTCAGATTCTTACATAACTTCAGGGAATTGTAAACATAAAAGTCATGAAATAATCTTTGCAACGTGCGTTATAAAAGTCCTACTTTCCTCATCCATCGCCACAATTCTAGTTAGTTCTCTTTCATTTTTTGCATTTTCTCCAATAATCTCAAATATTCCCGACGCTTTTACTGCTTCCCTTCTCAAATTCAAACTAACAATAAGAAAAGGGCCTTCTCAAATTTAACTGAACAATGTATCAACTTAAACCCTTTAACAAAATATCTTCACATTTTCTTTAAAGCCTGCATAAATTTCCCGGAAATAGTCTCTCTCAACTTCCGGAGAAAACCACCCTCACAATCCCTAGAATAAACTTTAATAGGGTTCCTACTACCAATAAGAACAAAATTCTCCTCATTTTCAACATCTATCTCGTACACCTCATCAAAAACCTTTCTAAATTCATCGACCAATTTCTTGTACGACAATTTATTCATAGGAATCACATTCACAACAACAATACCATTCTCAGAAAGAACCGCACGCATGGAGAAAAGAACAGGCTCCTCGAGAAACTCCATTGGCGGAGCCATGGAACCAGTCCCAACCTCACTCGAATCCAAATCCACCATAACAACATCAAACTCACAATTTCCCATATCACAACCATGTTTTGCGCTAACAAGTTTCTTCATATACTCTATTCCATCGCCTATACATACATGTATGTACTTATCATCCTGCAACCCAAAATGCCGCTTAGCGAGGGCTAAAACAGCCTCGTCCTCCTCCACACCAACCACTTCAAACCCTAATCGGGTATTCAAGAACGAGACCAAAGCCCCTCCACCAACCCCTAAACACAAAGCTTTAGGCCTGAAATTGCTTAAAAATTTCTCTTCTAGATACTTAGCCACCAATGATATACTCGCCACCATCGGGACCAGATACGGTTGAACCAAAACCGCAGTATTTAAAATGTACGATAAAGACTCGTTCTTGCAAGGTTTCGGATTAGGAAAAATGGGGATTTGGGTTTGGATCAAATTTGGAGTACGTTTAAACCTCAATCTCCGCCTAGATTCCACCTTTTCACAATCAAATTCGTCACGAATTTCAACATCTTCCACCAACATCTCACCGACAAGAGACCCGGCACATATTTCAACCACCACACTACTAATCACACCATCATCATAGCTCAGAAAAGGGATTTCTCGTCGAAAATCGCGAAAACTGTAATTATAATTAAAAGCCATTTTAGGGGAGAGCGAGATCACAAGAGGCATCAGCATTTCCTCGAGTTCCGCTTTGTTCGCCCTCTGTTAAAATGTGTCAGAATAGAAACAAATTAGAGTATGTTTGATCGGATTTAAGATCAAAATTGATCTGATTAGATTGTGTTAGAAAATAAATAAGACGTTTATAGATTTGTTTCTTCTTTGCTACTGAAGCCTCTATATAAGGAAGTCTCTGCTTGTAATGGAAATCACACAATGTTAATAATTATCGTAATTTCTTTACTCTTTGCCTCTCTACCGTTTTATATTTTAACAAAGTAAAAATAAGAGGTACAGACGTACAGTATATGTTGTCGAGAGATAACTTGAGATTACAAGCATATTATACCTCACAAACAGAACTTCTCAGTCGAAAATAAACATTAAGATTATAATCAAACCCCATTTTCAATTTCAGGTACAGAGAGATTACCACAGGGATCAGTATTTCAAAAAAAGCGACTCATAATTTCAAAGAAAGTCTCACTTTTAAGCGACTCGTTTTCTTTTAAGAGCGACTTATTTCTTTTAAAAGTGACTTATACTGCTATTTTAAAAAAATAATAAAAATCACTTTTATTTATTTATCATATTTCTCTGTGGCTGTGTGACATATTTTCGAGAAAAAAAATCCCTTCTTTCCAAAAAAGGACATATTTTTCTGATTTTCATAAGAAGTGACTCATTATTTTTTTAATAAAAAGTGACTAACATTACTATTTATTTTTAAAAAAAGTCACCTTTTTTTACATTACTTCATTATAATATAATTACCAGCCTATGATAACATAATGAAAACAACAAAATACTATAATTATAATAATGAAAGAAAACGTTAATCTTCGCTCCGCCCCCGAGATATATATATACCTTGTTGGATGACGTGGCAGAATGGGGAAAGAGGAGGACGAGTCGGTGAATACCCGAAGCGGATAATAGTAGCTGAAGATGACCCGATAGCGTCGTGAAAACCCAGTCATCTTCTCTCCCACGTGGAACCACCATTGCACCGACACGCGGCACCGAAACAGGACACGTGGCACTATTGCTGGTACAACCGCTGCTGCTATTGGGCGAGTCGAGGACGGAGACTCGGATCGGAAAAGGGTTTGGGAGAGTGAAGGATATGTATTGGGATGGTGTTATTGTTTCGAACATTTTTGGGTCTAACAACGCCATGGATGAATGGAGAAACTCTATCTAGAGAGAGAGAGAGAGAGAGAGAGTGTTTTGGGGGGTGATTTAAGAGAGATGGTGGGGTGATTGTGTTAAGATTTTGGTTTTGTGGGGTCAAATTGAAATAAATAATACTCTATACTGTACATGAAATAATAAAAATAGTATCGTGTGTGATACTTCCTTTCACGGGTCGGACATTTCAATTTCCAAGTGATATTATTGTAGGTGTGACCCAATAGCGACATGTTATAACGACCGGTGCTCGGACGGAAAGAGGGTTTGGGAGGGCAAATGATATGCCGGAGGATGTAGCCCCCCTCATTTTGAAAAAAATTGATGAAAAATATATTTTTTCTATGTATTTTGATCAAAATATTCAAATTTTAGTGTTTCAGCCTCTTAATTCCGTAAAATAAATTTATATTCATATAAGGTATTTTATATATAGATAGAAAATCAGCCCCATTTTCACAATCGTGGTTCCGTCACTGCTGGGATGGTGTTATGTCTCCAGCGCTCTCTTTCCAATCCTTCAATTGGATCGAATACTAATCTCTTTCTTCTATAAACCGGGTTGATTGTAATGGTGTAATTCTAAATTTGTTGAAGATATTGTTAGATTGGTTGAGAATTGTTTTTTTTCCCCTTTTACTGGAGATCGGAAACTCTCATGTTCAATTGGCTACAAGAAGCAATCTGTATCTAATGGACTAATTGTCTAGTGTCGATCAATCATTAACGATTTAACACAGTTTATCATTTCATCACGGAAAGAGAGCAAGTGTTGCACTTTAAATAAACGATAGAAAGTGGCAGAAAACCTTTGGATTAGTTGTAAAGTCAAGAGCAATCGAATCCTTTTAGCTCTCATTTTATCGATTTTGTGACTATGATGCCATAACTTTCTTGAAGTGACAAGCAGGTACAATATGGTATGCAAGATCAACCGTGTTACGCTATAAGAACCCAAAAACAGCACATGCGTAAAATTCAACCCATATTGGCAGAGGTAAAAATATTTAACGATTGGTTCTCAAATTCAACCAAAAACAAGACGGTATTGTTTGATGGCGTAAAAGAAAAGAGGGATTAAACAAAGGCAACCAACATTGGAAACCTAGAAAACTAGTCCTCATTAGGATTAGGAGATGGATCTTCATCAGATGGCTTCTTCTTGTTCCTTCTCTCATTCAATCTGGCCAACACCCATCTCACAACAAAGAACCCTCCAATTGCATATACCTTTGAGAAAAAAATAAAATAAAAACATGTTTAACAACCTGAAATGATGAATCATGGAAAATTTAGCAAAAAAAAACCAATTCTCTAGATATATCTGGTAAACAGTCCCCCCCTACCAAGTACCAACACTTACTTAGCAAAAGAAATGGTTTCGAGACTTTAAGGAAGTTTTGCTAAATAAATCTAGAAAAAGGTACCCGCCCCCCAATTGTGGTGTGATACATATAACAGGAAACGAGGTTTTCATAAAGAAAGACTTGTCTTGGCAGTCTTCTAATATCAGGAAAGAAAGAGGGGTGAAAGAAAGTTACTAATTCTTCATTTAGTCAATTGCAACTGATTACCATATATTCTTGCAGAAAAAAAAAGCATTCCACAGTACAAGCACTTTGTTTGCCAAACAACTTAATAATATGGGTTCATTTTTAGCAATTAAAAAGCTTATAGATGCATATGTTACTTAATTTTTTTTAGCAAACACCCTCCGTATGGAAAACGTTTTACTTCTCAAAGTATCATTCTTGAGTAGCCGCCGACTGTTATGTTATTCTATCATCATCTGCTACATTTCATGACAAACAGCTGTTTCTTAGTCTATCATCCTATTATATGAAACTGAAATGCTTCGAGGGTTTTGCTCTATCTCGACTCATGTAAAAACAATTTGTCGAGTTCCCAAATTTGAGCTAAGAAGTAGCATACTCTTCCAAACCAACATAGACAATAAAGACATTCTACATATGATAGAGTTACATGGTTAGAAAAGGGATATTACAGTGTAACTTTTTATGCCATTTATGAACAAGAGTATTTAAATCACCTAGGCTATCATCATTCCAATTGATATGCGTCACACCGAAGTGTAACCTATGCTTATTTATACACGGAATTAGTTCCATGATTCAACGAGATGAACATGACAAAATAAATAAGTACCTCACTTGAGGGTAAAACCAAAACTTGACCCACTCAATATGTTATTCACACAGAAAAGCATATGCCTGAACCTTTGTCCAAATAAGAATGCAACCAGAATAATCTAAATCTAATGCCAAGATAGGATTAGTGCGTAATGAATTAAAGATCAGACAGATTTCATGAAACATGTTTTCACTTTACTGAGTTTTGGCTCTATTTCAGTTGCTTACTCTCTTTATCTCTGTCCTCGTAACCCGTTCTACATCAATAAGTTAATGAAATATCTAGATAAAACTATAACTAATTTGATAAAAGATCCGACCTGGAACGCTATTTTCCCATGAATTTATAAAGAGAGTGTGATAAGATTAAGCTTCTACCATAACCCAATTTCATTTCAATCACAATTAAAGTAATAAAAAAAAGAGAAAAACAAATAGGCTGTGATGTGGCTAAAAGCCTGTTCGATAAATAAACTCTCGCTTCAACCACAACTAAAGTAATCATAAAAAATTATAACAGTAATAACAAATAGACTGTCATGTGATTAAGCTAGCTCATAACCTGATTCTTACTTCATTTACAATGAAAGTAACAAAAAAAGACTATAAATTATGAAAAAATAGGCTGTGATGATTCTGCTAGTGGTTCATAACCTAATTATCAGTTTCAATCACAACTAATCGAATAAAAAATACTCCCACGTAATAGAGGTTGTGATGTGACTAATCTAGTTCACAACTTAATTCTCATTTCAATTACTATTACTACATTAATCAATTACTAGACTATATAATAGATAGGTTGTGTGATGTAATTAAGGCAGCTAGTTCGTAACCTAACACTCTCAGATCAATCACAATCTCGACAACTAAAAAAACGATAATAATATTAAAACAGACTATACTAAATAGGTTGTAACGTAATTAAGCTGTTTCATAACCTAATCACAATCACCAGAACAACAACTAAAAAAACTTCAATAAAAAACAAAAAACAAAATAGAAACCTGTCAAACCTAATTCTAAATTTAATCACAAAAAGCAACAAAATTAGGTAGTGATGCAATTAAGCCAGTTCAATAACTTAATTCCAATCACGATAACAAAAACTAAAAAAACTTCGATAAGATCAACAAATAATAGAAAGACAAAAACAGCAACATGCCAAACCTAATTCTAAATTTAATCACAAAAAAGCAACAAAATTAGGTTGTGATGCAATTAAGCTAGTCATAATCTAATTCTCATTTCAATCACCATAACAATAACCAAAAAAATTAGAATATAATAGATATGCTGTGATGCAATTACGCTAATTCATAACCTGATTCTCAACAACTAAAAAACCACAAATAAACAAATTATACTAATTAGATTGTAACGTCATTAAGCTGTTTCATAACCTAAATTCCAATCATCATGACAACTAAAACTTCCATAAAAATTTAATAAAAAAATTAACAACCTGCCAAACCTAATTCTAAATTTAATCACAGAAAAAAATCAACATGAAAAGGTTGCGATACAAATAAGCCAGTTCATAACCATCACCATAACAGCAGCTTAAACAACCACGATAAATTAAATAAAAAAAAATGGAAAAATAAAAATAGCAACCTGCCAAACCGAATTCAAAATTCAATCATATAAAAAGAAGCATAATAAATTTAACGGCGATGAAATTAAGCCAGTTCATAACTTAATTCCAATTAACATAACAAAAAGAACACGATAAATTTAACAAAAGCGGAAATAAAAATAACAACAAAAATAGGTTAGCGATGTAACCATAACAAACAACTAAAGTAAACTTTAATTAAACAAATAAATAAATATATAGTAATAAACAAAAAAGACGACAATAAAATCAATTAAAAAATGGAAAAAAACAAAAAAAGCAGCCTACCAAACCTAATTCTCAATCTAATTACAAAAATAAGTTGTGATTCAATTAAGCTGTTTTTATAACCATAACAAAATCAATAAAAAATATAATAAACAAACAAAAAGTATCACAATATATAAACAATTACCTCGAATAAAATGAATAAAAAAAAAAAAAAAGTAAAAAGAAATAACCTGCCAAAGAACAAGTGGATTGGTGTTTCGGTCATCGGGACAAAGTTCGTCTCCATCGAGCTTTAAAGACGGCATCTCCGTCTGTCCACGTGGAACATTTACAGTCACCGGAGACTTATCATCCTCCGTATACTTATTATCCGATAAAACGACAACCGAATCGGGTTTAGAGGGAGAAGGAGAAGGAGTAGGGAGGTTGAAAAACCCTTGAAACTTCGATATCAGAAATGATATTGGATTTGGATTATCGTTCTCCGCCATTAAAATTATACTCTTATATATATATATATGTATGTTTATTTATCTCTCTCTCTCTCTCTCTATATATATATATATATATATATTATATGTGTATGTATGTATCTTGACGGAGAATTCAATAAAAGCTACGAATATAGTGAGGAAGAAGGGCTGGGGTAGGGTCGGTTCGGTTTGTGATAAAACCGAAACCGAAACGGAAATCGAGTAGATTTTTTGATTCGTTTTTTTATCGGTTTCGTTATTTTTATTTTTTGGACCGAACCTAACCGGTTTGTTTCGGTCCGGTTTTGATTTTTTTGGATTTTTTCGATTTTATTTTTTGTTTTTCGGTCTTTTTCGGCTTTTCAGTTCGGTTTTAGCTACAAATATAGTGAGGACCAGGGCTGGGTTCTGTCCGGTTTCGGTTCGTATTTTGGCAAAACCGAAACCGAAATCGAAATCGAAATCGAGCAGATTTTTCGGTTCGATTTTTTTCATTTCGGTATTTTTATTTTTTTGGACTGCCCGGTTTCGGGTTTTTTCGAGTTTTTTCGGTTTTATTATTGGTTTTTCGGTCTTTTTTGGTTTTATTGTAAACCGAAACCAACCCGAAAAAGTTTCAGTTTTTCAGCTTCGATGCTTTTCGGTTCGGTTCGGTTATCGGTTCGTGCAGTTTTTCGGGTTTTCATCCTGCCCAGTGATGACGATAGCAAATAAATGGTGTAGGGGAATTAAGTAAATGGTGTCTTAGTTTTTTAAACTATGCCTATTTGGTCCTTTTAGTTTCAATTCAACTGTTATGGAACATTTATTTAAGAAAAACACACTTTTTGTACATAAATTTCTACTATATATATATATGTATCTAATTATTTATCTAGGTATCTGAGTTACGATATAATTGGGACGGATAATTTGATAAAGAGAAAATAGTAGTAGTTGGAAAAGAGATTAGGCGGGTTTTTTCACCTTTTTACATCATACTATTGACTTATTGCGATTTTGTACGTCATACTACTATAATTCATGCTAAAGTTGAAAATTTAAACATTTTTGTACATAATTACTTAGTGGTATGGAATGGACATGATAAGTTTGAGATCAGTTGCCTATATGGATCAAGATATGCAACTGATAAATACGGAAGAAAAAATATGACTGTAACATCTGATAATCGAGTGGACGAAACTTATTGGAAATTCTAAAAAATCCAGAATTTTAAAATATAGCTTTTCAGTGGATTTTCAAAACATATTTTTTAAATCTGATTTTGGACCAAAAAATATGTTATCAGACAAAGCCAAAATCACCGAAAAGTGGAAGTATTGTGTATTAATTAAATAATTTGGTAGTATGATTTACAAAATCGCAATAAGTCAATAATATAGAGTAAATAAGGGCAAAAAACCCTTATATGAATGGTATCATAGTTTTCAAATTATATCTATTTAGTCCTTTTCTTGTTCCAAATCAAATTAGGGTTTATTGTTATTTTGTCGTTTATTTCCTTTTTTAGACCTTTGTTTATTTAATTTTGTATGTTCGTTTGTTTTAAATCAAATTATTTTGTATCAAAAAAATGAGCTTATAAGCTGAAACTAAAGAATGCCTTGGTTCCTTTATATTGATCTGTATATTCTTTTGTCGCTTCTCGGGCAGAAAACATGTTGGACCTAAAGACATTTTTTTTCAAAATTATCAAATATTCGGACCACGTTAGATGGTGATTGGCCACCAGAAAAACTCGGTACATGTTGTGGAAAAACTTCAATGTCATGCTAATGGTCAATACATAGTTGCAATACATGTATCAGGTTCATTTATTGTTGGAAGTCGGTTTCTAATTTGCGGAGGGGTTGCCAAATTTCAGAGACATATCGATCGACTTATTAAGTAGAAGAATTGGTACATTTATGGAGCAGTTTACTATGGAACCTGGAGATGACATTGGTCGTTATTTAATAGCTAAGCAACAACTTCATATTATACCCCATGCAACAAAGCCGATTTTTATGACGATACGAAATAATCTTTGATAGTTCTTCACTTTAGAGACAAAGCTGGATTGAGAACACACGAGTTTATTTGGAGACTAAACAGAAAAAAAAATACCAAATGAAAAAAATTATGATTTGCAAATGTAAATAGAACGGAATTTTTTAATTGATCAAACTTGTCATCAATATATTACAATACCCGACTATTTGTATTGATATGAAATGATGGTAGTTATTAGAAGATGCTAATAATACAACACAATTGTAGATTCTATGATACTAATAATAGATTCAGCACCGAATAATAATATAACACACTTAAAACACTTAAACAAATAAAGAGTAATTCTCAACCGACATGATGGTACCGTCGAAACAATGTGTTACGAAACTCGATAAGTCCACCATATAGGGGATGAGATACTGAAACGAATAGGGATTCTGCACCTGGACTAAAAGACATTCCTGATAGCTCACCAAAAAAGTCTATCTCCTGCTCTTTTCGATATCCACCCTCACAATGGACATCATAGATATGAATAAAATCAGCAGACTCACCCATCGCCATATACTGACCTTCTGTTATTTTTATTTCCGTTTTTTGATAGTATGGTGTATAAATTGCAATAAGTCAATAATATAGTGTAAATAAGTGCAAAAAACCCTTACATGAATGGTATCAGAGTTTTCAAATTATATCTATTTAGTCCTTTTCTTGTTTCAAATCAAAGTAGGTTTTATTGTTATTTTGTATCTTCGTTTATTTCCTTTTTTTGACGTTTGTTTATTTCCTTTTTTTACATTCGTTGCTTAATTTCCCTTGATTTTTTGTCGTTTTGTACCTTGTTTTTTCTTCTTGTTTTTTGTACCTTGATTTCTACTTTATTTTTTTGGTCGGCTTTAATTATGCGGGTTTGATGAAAGTTTGAAAAACAAAGTCAAAATTGGTCAAAAATAATATAAGTAGAAACAGGGTAAAAAAAAAAAAAGGTAAAGGAAAGAAAACAGTGAATAAATTAAGTTACCAAAATGTATAAAAGCCAATAAAAGTATTAGCAGACGGAAATTTAAGAATGCGAATAAGGTGCATAATGTGCATGTTACGTGCATGTCATGGAACATATGGGTAATAGATTTAGCCTCGATATGGTACATGGATGAACGATTTAACTGTCACATATACACACATTGATCATATTGAAACATCATTGAAATATTGCCTTTCGATTTATTTACTAGATTATCCCGATGTAGAACACAAAGCTGGATCGAGAACACATGAGTTTATTTGAAGACTAAACAAAAAAAAATACCAAATGAAATAAATCATGATTTGCAAATGTAAATAGAACGGATTTTTTTAATTGATCAAACTTGTCATCAATATATTACAATACCCGACTATTTGTACTGATATGAAATGATGGCAGTTATTTAGAAGCTGCTAATAATACAACACAATTGTAGATCCTATGATACTAATAATAGATTCAGCAGCTAATAATAATATAACACACTTAAAACACTGAAACAAATAAAGAGTAATTCTCAACCGACTTGATGGTACCGTCGAAACAATGTGTTACGAAACTCGATAAGTCCACCATATAGGGGATGAGATACTGAAACGAATAGGGATTCTGCACCTGGACTAAAAGACATTCGTGATAGCTCACCAAAAAAGTCTATCTCCTGCTTCTTTCGATATCCACCCTCACAATGGACATCATAGATATGAATAAAATCAGCAGACTCACCCATCGCCATATACTGACCTTCTGATGTGAACCGGATTGATCTGATTGCGCCAATGTAAATTACAACAAAACGGAATATATAAATAAGCATGAATCAATACGCAAATTAATAACGAAATCACACAAATTACTTACTGATTGAGCTAGGGCTTAAGTAATCGAAGAGGATCGAGTTTGAAGATATTGGTAATGGAGCTCGTAGGACTTTTGGAATAGTAAAAGAAAATATTCTCCCGTAACTGTCAGCATTGATCACAAATGTTTTTATCTAAAACATTACAATAAAAAATATATACTGTCGAATTCCCTTATTCATCTTTTTCATGTGTATGGTGGCCTCAATAATGACAACATAAATTGTTTTTTTAAATCAGTTGGAAGTTAAATGTCCCGATAATTAGTGACACTATGTCCAATACTACTTTTTCATTGGTGAGCACATCGAATAGTTCGTCACTTAACTCCCCTGGTTCTTGTAGTGAGATCATATAATCTCAAAACTAATCTATATCTATCTATATAATGAGAAGCAGTAATATCTTACATCCTATTGTTCCATGGGTATGTATAATAAAGTTAGATATTTGTAATTAGTTGACGTAACTTATAATTAAACTTTTCAATACTCATAAATTTTGTTTGTCTCAAATTGAACAAAACTTGTATTATAACGTATTGAAAATCAATCAACCCCTTATGCGAAGTCAGTTTTTTGTATTTTAAAAGCACATGACTTGCACAAAACATGCACGTGTACCCAATGATTTTTATGGAAACATGATTTTAATATAGTGGATAAATGTCAATTTCAACCCCTTGTATTATTTCGATTTATGAGTGATCAATGATTAGTGAACTAAGTGTTAATGTATACATACATGCACACACAGAGAGTATAATAAGTCAATCCAAGCCAAATGAGACTACCCAATTTAGCTATTTTTTTTCTAAAAATACCCCTATACTTTTTTATTAATTACAATAATACCATGCTCACATAAAAAATAAAATAATAAAATAAAAAATAACAACTAATAACACTATGTGTCTCTCTTTAACAACCAAAAATTATTTTAAGTCTTTTAAGTTTTATACTATTTTTTTTTTGTATTATCCACGTATTTGTATCATAACTACACTTATTTTTTATATTTTAATTACATTGCGCGTCACACACGCAACGCGTGGGCCACATTACTAGTATATATATATATATATATATATATAGGTGAACTCGTCACTTCCATCCATCCAAATCTCTCTATGTTTTTTCATCGTTCCCTTTTTGCTCCAATTGAGGCGAGTACTCATGGTTACAAATTTAATTAGTTGCATTAAGAAATTCGAGAACCCATTTGCATGTGTTAATTTTTCTTTACGATTTCCAAATGTTATTAGCTTAGACGTTGAGATCGTTTACAAAACATTTTTTTTCTAATCCTTTTTGTGTACCCATGATAATGATTTTGTGAACCGGTAATTTGCTGTAAGAAAGGGTAGAAATGATCCAAAGAATAGATTTAAGGTTAAAATGATTAAACTCTTTTCTTTCACTTTTGCAAATTATAAGAGTAATTCTTATAAATCACTGAACTCTTTTCTTTTACTTTGTACAAATTATTAATCGCATTTGTATTGGTTTGCTGATGCTTTGTTTGTTCATCTTGTAAGTTTACAATATAATCTCAGCTTTCGATTAACTGTTTTCGATTTATAGTTTTTTTTTTTAATTGAAATTCATGAAATTAAGGATGTTGCTTGATTGGTTTAAAATTGGGATTTCTTGTCAGTTTCTTTTTTACTTCTTATCCGGGTCTTATTATTATTTGTTTTGATATTTCTGTATTTCGCATTGTTCGCATTTGAGGCTAATTTTTCTTATTTGATTTTTTTATAATTTTAAGAATTTTGTTTAAAAAAGTTATAGATATGATCACTGGTGAAATTTTCCCCTTTTTAGTAAAAGTTTATGAGAATTCTAAAACATTTCTGGATATTAGGGGGAGAAAGTTAATAGGAATGTCCAAACATGAATTAAAAAGGTTTATAAACTATATAAAAATCTTACAATGGTTTACAATAAAACTTTTGCCAGATTCTTAAGGTCACATGCGGATATATATAAATTAAAATTTCGGACATAAGTCTACATGAATTAAAAACTACATGAATTAAAAACTAGTAATTGTGCCCACGGTCGCGTGTGCGGCACGCGTAATGTAACAAAAAAAAACATAGTTTAAATTTTTTAAAAATATTTGGTTGTTAAAGAGTGATAAATAGTTTTATTAGTTTTTAGTTTTTATATTTTTATATGAGTATGATATTATTTTAATTAATATAAATGTGTAAATGTATTTTTTTAAAAAAAAGTGGCTAAATTGAACAGACTCATTTGACTTGGTTTTAGTTATTATAATAGAATGATAAAACTTATTTTCATTTCATTTTTATCTCACTCCCTCCTTTCCATAAATTATAAAAACCACCATTTCACCTCTAAGGTCTATCATATTATAAGTTATCAATAACTACACCAGCAAAATGTGCCAAGAAAATATTAGCGCTAATACGACTATTTTGAACAAAAACCGATTAATTCTCGAAAATGATACCGTTTAAAAAAAAGGCTTTACCCGATTTGCAAAAAAAATCGATATGCACTTTCTTTTTCCGATAGTGAAGATATTCAATCTCAAAACTTAATCGCCAGGACCACCATACATACGTAGGCCCTTAACCAAGTTGTACACTTGTATCTGAATAGCTTGATCCACAAGCGGGAAATGAAACGAAAACTGAAAAACGAAATTAAGATGAAAAATTGAAAAATAAACTAAGACTTACAAGTGAAAAAATGAAAAGAAAAAAGAAACGCCAAGGGGGTAACATGGTTTTGAATGATAAAACGAGTTGAAAGTTTATCTTATATTGAATAATATTGTTAATATGAAAATAGAAGAGTATAAAAGAAGCAGGATGACAAAATGTGTAACCTGATTCAATTTATTGAAATTGAAAGACTTAATTGTAAAAGTAATTGCAAATAGGAACACGATAAACGGGGAACAGAAATAAAACACGCGATCTCCTTTCATAGTAACCAACAATCGGACAATCTACTAAGTCGGCGAAATAAATTAAGTTTCATCTGTAATCACTCACTAATCATTACCGTGTCCGTGTAATGTAATCATTTCTTGCTTAATGGAATTATTTTACAAATAAATAAAAATTGCTTTCAGAGTAAACAATGTACTCTTTAGTCTGCATGGACTAAGAAATAAACATATCTGTGAGACTTATAGAAATAAGTGAAAAAAACTTAATGATGTGAATGGAAATGAAAAAATATTTCATAACTTTTGGAATTGAATTGAATGAATACGAGATTACCAAAGCAAATCAACAAGATGATATGGACTCTAGTTATTTCAACCTTTCACCATCCCAAAGTGCAGCAACATCATACTCCGTCTCAAAATTTAAATCAATTACTTGAATTTAAAAATAAAACGTGTCAGATCATCATTTTTAACGTATTTTAATAAAAATGCATAGTTAAAAATTTTAAATATCATAATTTTTGAAATTATGATATGACGTCGATCATAATGATCTGCACTTAGATTCCCGTGTACATAAGTAATTACTAGTAATCATGCCCCACACGTTGCGTGTGAGGCGCGTAATGCAATAAAAATATAGAAAATATATATAGTTATGATATAAATACGTGGATAATACAAAAAAAAACATAATTTAATATTTAAAAGAATGTTTGGTTATTAAAGAGTCATAAATAGTTTTATTAGTTTTTACTTTCTATATTTTTATGGGAGTATGATATTATTGTAATTAATATAGAGGTATATGGGTATTTTTTTTAAAAATTGACTAAATTGGATCGGCTCATTTCACTTGAATCGACTTATTATAATATATAATAGAAGGACAATAATAAAATTTAAATATCATCGTCACAATAACTAAGTAGTAGTAAACAATAATATTAATAATTCCCGCGGAATATGAAAAGAATATCCTTCGCTAGATTAGAAAAAGTCGTTGGTTGACAATTTATACAAAATATAGGCAATAACAAAGATATAATGATCATTTAAATTGACAGTCACCATTGTTTACACTATATTCTTTTAAGTTCTAATTAATTCATCCGTATCTATTTAAGAAACTGATCAGAGGAACAATTTTATTTTTTTAATTCAACTTCGGTTAGGCAAGTGATAAAACGAATATGAATTTTCTACACAAAATTATATTAGCTCATACTACTCACACTAATTATTAATTATCGGTCGTTTGGCTTAGAACTTAGAATCCGAAAATACACTAATCTCAAGATCTTATACGGAGAGCTAATCCGATACTTCACCGATTGAAAATATAAAAAAATGCCTCTATATGACATACGACAGAAAATACACAAAGATTAATGGGAAGGTCGAACTAACTACACACCTATTTTAAGACCATACATAAACTTTGATACAATCCCTGATACCAGACTTGCCTTCAATCGGACTTCACCTTCAAATGACAGTAATTGATATGCGTACAACACAGACACATATAATTTGATCGATTCTATACTAAATAAGCTTACTGAACTGCAAAAACACACATTCTTAAATAAGAGGTCATGGGTAAGACTAAAGTCCTTAGTTTTTTTTTTAAAAAAAAACAAAAAAAATCTTTATCGGAAGTCTTCCAAGGGACAAAAAATCTAAACACATAACATTTGCTTCATTATTTCCATATACTTACTACTCCTCCCGTTCCCAATTAATTATCCATTACGAAACTACGTGCAATTTTAACCGACCAATAACTTATTACTGCACGTAATTTCGTAAAATACAATTAATTGGGAACGGAATGAATAGTTTATTACTACTAGGTACCAAATTTGTCACATTTAAAAAATACAGAGTCCTTAGTGTTACAAATAGAACTATTGATCACCCTCTTTATACGAAAAGAGAAGAGGTGTGCCATTTAAACTCTCTCTCTCTCTCTCTCTATATATATATATCTATATCTATATCTATATTTATATTTATACATATTTCTATCTCTCTTTCTCTATAAAACACAAAGAGAGAGAGAGAGAGGGAGAGAGAGAGAGATTATTGGATTAAATATAATAAAAGAATATATATATATATATATATAGATTAATTAATATTATGGAGAGGAGGGTGACGTGTGGGGCGTGGATAAGGCGGCCGGAAAACGCACACGTGGCGGTGGTGGGAAGGGCGAGCAACGGTGATAATCAGGCGGTGATTGAGATATTCCCGTTCGACGCTAAAACGGCTTCTCTCTCTTCTTCTCCCCAGGTAGTAAACTTTTATTTTTATTACTTAGTTATATTCTATTTATATTTATATTTATATTTGCATATATGTTTATATATAGGCCATGTTTGTTTGCGTGTTAATAATACAATTTGTAATTGGTTACCAAATTAGGTCTAATTTATTGATTATGTTGTATTTTATGCTAATAAAGAGATAGTAGTAGTATAAACTAATAAAGAAAAAACAAAAAACAAATTTAGTATAACCGAAAGGGGCGGAAATTAGACGGAGTCTAGGCAGGCACTTAATAGTTTAGGCGGTGATTAATTGGAATTAGTTTGCGCTTTTTAAACACTGCAAATAAGCAGCTTTTTTTCCATGTGTTTTGGTTAAAATTCTTCAAAAATTGACGTTTCAACCCCTCCCATATTATCGATAAAAAACTTATATGGAGTATTATCAAAATTTATATAGTATAATATAATAAGACAGCTTTCTCCCATTTGAATTTTCTGGTTCCGTCCCTTGTATACAAACGTTACATTTCTCGGCGATTTAGTGTCTGTTTGGTAATTGTTTTCTTCCGTAGCTTTTTTCCTTACCAAAAAAATATGGGTGTTTGGTTTGTTAGCTGTTAAATAGCTAGCTTTTGGCTCAAAAAAGTGTAGAAAAAAAAAAAGAAAAACTTAAAAAAGCAGATATTGATAGGAATTTGGGGATTTTTTAAAGTCATTTTTCATTTAAAAATGACCGAAAATAGATTTCTTTTAAATAGACTTTGTTAGTTTATTCAAAAGTCACTTATTTGTTAAAAGAAGTAAAAAAAGGACCTATCTTTTATTTATTTATTTTTACAGATCACTTATATGTAAAAGAGCTAAGGTCGTGCAAAAAACGAGGGAAATAATTAGTTAGGAGTTACATACGTCTGGTAGACTTCTGTATCGTCAGAGAGTTTAATTAGAAGTTGATTTAGTACACCAGTTTTTTAAATTAGCAATTAGTAGTATTTTAACATTACATTTCTCCGCAACTTAGTATATATACACATACACTGCAACCTTATAGGAGTATATATAGGGTTACATAGTACATACGGTTTGGTACACTAATTAATGTACCATTAGAGTTTGATTTAATACACCAACATTCATAATTAGGACTTAGTATACTAGTTGTTTCATTTTCTTGGAGGATTAGTATATAGTACACATAGTCACATACAAATGAGTATGACTATACATAGGGTTAAATTACGGTTCCGTACACTATTTATCAATAAAGTTTGGGTTGGTACACCAGACTTCTAAATTAGCAATCAGTATAATAACGATAGGTGTCTTGAAAATGGAGTAAACCTAGTGTACCATTCCGAAGAGAATTTTCTTAGGCGTACTGGCACTAACTAGGTAAAAAAAAAAAACACCCAGTTATTATATACGCCATTTTTATCACGTTCTTCGAAACTTTTAAGACTATTTTAACACTTTTCTTTATTAGGTCAATTTTTCCCCAATGTATTAAAACGTTTAAGTTACTAGTTTCGGGGGTGCTAATTGTGAATTTTGGCAGGCCAGTGTTTATCTGTAAAATGATATTACCTTAGTGACTAAATGTGCTAACCTTTGATTGACACGTATATGTACATGTACGTAAGTATAGGTTATGGATTTGTAATTAATTCGTTTCCTTATTTTGAATAGGCTTCATATGAGTTTGAGGAAGGTGATGTTGTGGCCATTGCGGTGCATCCTAGCGGCGATGAATTTGTTTGCTCGCTTTCATCTGGTGGATGCAAGTAATTATCCGTCCATGCTTATATAGTATTGACATTGTCTCAGTATACAAAGTTTTTGCTTAATTTTTTTGTTTAACTCAAGTCGGGACCACCTTTCCTTGTCATACTTGCCGGTAGTGACATCTGATCGTTATGAATCAGTTATTAAAAAAGTTGGCTGGCATTCTAGATCTTGCATATTGAGTGTCATTTTCTCGATTTGATGTTTCTATATGATGAATATGCATTCAAGATTATGTGCAGCACTATTCGAGGATTTGAGCACGAGAGTTCAATTTGTTCTCCTTTTAACCATGCTTGATTATTTAATTTTCGCAACTTTTGTTTCCTATGAAAACATTTGGTCCAAATAGAAACTGTCTTTAGCATTTATACATCCAAGTATGTTATGAGTACGTATTTTAGAATATTCCGTCTAACACTATCTTGTTTTCTTTTCATTTTTTGTGTCTTACCTTTTCAACACTTATGATTGAGATTATATTCTATTCGTATTAGGTGGTTTCTTTATATGATGATTGTGGTTCTTCTCTCTGTTCTCGGTTTTAACATTGACAAATTTTGGTTTTTGCCATCTGTAGATGGTTCGAGTTACATAGTCAAGAAACACAAATTAAATTGTTGGCTAAAGAAATTGCACCTCTCCAACATGCTGGAACTCAAAAATGTGTAGCCTTCAGTGTTGATGGATCTAAATTTGCTAGTGGTGGTGTGGTAAGAAACAGCCCACTCTAGCATATGTTTTTACATGTATTTTGGAATAACGTATATGGTTTATGGTGAAATAATTTTGAACTTTGTCCTTGCGTGTTTTTTAAATTTTAGGATGGGCATCTCAGAATCCTTGAGTGGCCAAGTTTGTGCTCAACTTTGGATGAACCAAGAGCTCACAAATCCATCCAAGATATGGATTTTAGGTGTGAACCTGTCCTGCATCTTTAATGTTTAACAAGTTATTGTAAATATTATAAGGTAGCTGATGGGTCAATGTTATTATTTTAATCTATTAAAATTTAAAAGATAATTTGAGGCAAAGAGCAATATATTTATTTTAATGTAGTGAGACTGAGTTCAAACTGATTTTTCATATAACCAATAACTTGAACACTGGAGATTAAATTGTAGTGAGACAAGCCCTAATGGGCTAGGACTATTAACAATGCTCTATTACCCATATCTATTAGAAAATTTGGGAAATGATTAGCAAATGTTCTGTCAGTAGCATTGGTTTTCCATATTATGGGTTAAGGATAAAAAACTGCACCATGAGAGTTATTTGATTTTTTAAACCCTGCTAAAATTAAACCGTATCCTTTTTTCACCACTTTCAGCCTTGATTCGGAGTTTTTAGCTACAACATCTACAGATGGTTCTGCAAGAATTTGGAAAACAGATGATGGTGTCCCAGTTACCACTCTGGCTCGTAGCTCGGTCAGTAAATTCTAAATTCATTTTATCTGTCGACAAAGTTTCTTTTCTTTTCTGTGAATGCTTGATGTGATTTGATTTTTTTTTTATTGGTGCTGCAGGATGAAAAGATAGAATTATGTCGGTTTTCCAAGGATGGAACAAAACCTTTTCTGTTTTGCACCCTTCAAAAAGGTGACATTCATTTTTGAAAGAATATCGTCTTAGATTCAAATTTTCCCTTTCACCATTCGTTTTATCTATACATTTCTTCTTTGGCGCCACTCTTCACAAACGTTGTTTTTAGCTACTATTTTTGGGAGAGAACATAAACAGACTTTAAAAGATGATCATAAATATTGAGCAGGTAATAAAGCCCTAACTGCAGTTTGGGACATAAGTACGTGGAACAAAATTGGCCACAAGAGACTACTTAACAAACCAGCTGCCACAATGGCCATTAGTTTGGACGGAAAATATCTTGCTTTGTAAGTTGATTTCTTGATCTTGTATCACTGTCCTTGTTTCTGTCTCTTGGGAATATTAATATTTATTATAACTGAAATCAGAAACTTCGGTAGTCCCCTGTAAATGATACTGGGCTTTTACAAGCTAAGAACAGGCAAATGACAGAAATGTAGAGGATTTGTTTTGTCTTTTGTAATGTAATTTTCTCTATACAAGTCTTGAAATAATAGGATTACAGGAATAGTAATGTTAGTGAATAAACGACTGAAAGGAAATTTACAAACGAATATACAGATAAAGAAAATACGATCTCAGTTTTTGTTTAGCCATTTACAATGTGTAACATCTTTTCTATAAAGCTCGAGTGTGAAGTTATGTTTCTAGTTATTGCTAAAGTGACCCCTGACTTGGCAAAATCTGCTCTAAATTCCCAAACCTTCTTATTACTAACAATTAAGCCCTTGCTTTAGACTATATCTTGACCAGCTTCTCCCTCTCTTTCTTTAGATCTGATTTTGTGCTCCTTTTACATCTTTCGTCGCCTTCGTACTATTGTTTTCCCATCCTAAAGTGTGGTGTAGAGTTTCATTACATAATTTTATGTATGGAGGAATATTTTTAAGCTTCTTGGCACGTATTTTGTTGTGTGGCTCATGATTTATGTGTTAACTGATATGAAGAAATAATTGGTAGAATATGTTTGTAGAGATTTATAGCTTCTGACGAGAATATTACTCTTTAATATTACAGAGGAAGCAAAGACGGGGATGTATGTGTAGTTGAGGTGAAGAAAATGGAAATTTCCCATTGGAGCAAAAGGCTTCACTCAGGTTCACTCATTGGATCTCTCGACTTCTGTCCAACTGAAAGGTATTTGTTACCAATATATTTCTAGTATTTACGCAGCAACCGTTTATTTAACTTTTCGAAGTTTTCATCTGTTATGAAAGCTTAAATTAAACAAACAAAACTTGTTTTATATATATATTTTTACAAGATCGCTTAGTCATTACTCTTTCGTCACATTTAGGTTTGGAATGGGCTTTTACTTTCGTTTTTCCTTTGTGACCGCATTATAATCAGTGGCATAAGTGGAACCTCCCTCTCAGTTCATGCTAGGGTGACATTTTTGAAAAAAGAAAGAAAAAAGATAGTGGTGGAAGTGGAATGATCTGGGGACTAGAATCATAGTTAGATAACTATTCGTTATTGGATAATCACATATCTTGGTTGAGTTAACTCTAATCTCTAGGAGGAAATACATCCATTCTCATTCACACTCATTCAGTGTCCTTTTTTTTTGGGGGTAAATAAGCATAATATATTACTGAAACGTTGAAGGATAAACCTTCATAATTACAATGAAATGACCAACCCGGCAACAAGCTGCCTCCAAAAACACTATTCTAGCATGAAATTTCCAAATCAAAACCGCTATAAATTCTGATAAGAACTCAGAAAGTAACAAAAACACCACTGTCACCACATTCACAAGACTTATAATTCTAAAACACATTCGTTCTTGCTCTTGTTGCATCAGGTGAACACTTTTATCCCGATTGTATACTTGTGTCCTGTGATTATACAAGACTATCAGTACTAGTTAGCTTCTTTGGTGGTTGTTTTTTACTTTTATGTTATGATTTTTATCCATCTCTCGTGTGGTTCGTTAACACCTAACATTGTATTTTAACCTCTTTAGGATTGTGCTTACCACTTCGAAGGAATGGGGAGTTACGGTGACTAAGCTGAATGTCCCTGCTGATTGGAAAGGTCTCTCTTTCCATTCTTTCTCTGTTCTTCTCTCTTAGAATGAAATGATTGAGTTTGTTCGTGTTATATGCGAATTAGATCGAGTTAAGTACAGTTTTGTAAACTGATCTGGCCAGAATTTTATTTTGTACTACGATATTCAGAAATTAGCAATGTTTTCCAAACCTAACTAGTACTATCTACATAGAAAGAGACTATAGGTTTAGCCTTTTGGGAATAAATTAGAGATGCGTGTTAGATTATTTTGTCAAAATTTAATCAAATCATCTTAGTGTTTAAAATTACTATTTGATTTTCATACCTTCTTATTACTCGGGACTGTGTTTCTGCCTCGGTTTTAGTACCTAGGTGTACAAAATTAGTGGATCGCCGAGAAATTCAAAGTTGGTGTTCTATTTCAATTTCAATGTTTTCTAGGTTGGTTTACAAAATTGAAATCCTATACTAGCACAGCTAGTGTACAAATCAGCAATTAACCCGATCTGGTCTTAATATTTCCCTTTATTATCATATGCAGAGTGGCAGATCTATTTGCTTCTTCTAGGTTTATTCCTTGCATCTGCTGTTGCTTTTTACATATTTTTCGAGAACTCAGACTCGTTCTGGAACTTCCCACTTGGGAGAGATCAACCTGCAAGACCCACCTTCGGACCTGTGCTTGGAGATCCTAAACCCGATGATCAGGGTATTTGGAGTGAATTTTGACCATTGGATTTGTAATCGGCTATGATTTTGTAAAACCGGCGGATCTTGTTTTGTTTGTGGATCCAATGGTTCAATGTTGATGTGACCTTTTACTTAGGGTAGGTTGTTCAACTGGTGATGCTTTGAATGAAACCTTTTGATAACCAAGCCACTTGGTGACACACAGAAAGGATGTTTCCCCTTTTCTGTTTTCGACTTAGAGATAGTTTACCACAATTGAAATATTCAATAACTATTCTGTATGTATGTATTATTTTCCTTCCCGATCTAATTACACTTACTGTGTTTCGAAATTCAGTATTTGGCATGAATTTTATTTGCACTTTGCTGGCATTTTTTCTTATTGATTCGGCCTTTTCAAACTTGAGTGATGATACAAAATATGCTTAAATTTTAGAGTTCATGGCAAATATTACTTATTCTACAGCTGTGTTTAGATTCAGGGTGAAAAAAGGGTGGAAAAAGTGGTTGGGCCGCTTCGCCTCTTATGGTCGAAGCTATTGCTCTTAGGACGGTGTGTCAACGTGCAAACGAGAAAAACTGGCAGAACTTGATTTATCAAGTCGATAGTCAAGAGCTGGTGAGCCTATGCATAAACAGGGAGATCCGTTGTCCGTGAGAAGTTACAACTATTATTGATGACATTCAAGTCTGCCTGGAGAATATAAATTGGACCGTCACGTGGGGCCCGAGATCAACCAATATGCTCCCTAATTGTTTGACGACTTTTTCTAGGGATAATGTAGGGACACATCCAAATGTTTGGTCAGTTGACTTATGGTCGTGTATTTCATCTGATAAATATTAATGAAAATGTCCTTATTTTAAAAAAAAACTAAACTAAAATAAAATAAATTAAACTGTCTATTTTTCTTGGGCTTTTGCAGTACTTGGTTGGTTCTGGGTTTGGATTCAGTACACAATTTTCGCCTCTTGAACAACTTCAAATCGAGTGTCATCTATCAAATAATTGTCATGCATCATATTTATTCAACCAATACAAGTACATGATTCATTTTTTTTTTTTGGCGCAAGTGATAATATTGTTCTCATTCTATAACTGATAATAAAATCTAGGATACTGAATAGCGGCCTCGTTTGGTCGCGTCTTTTATGTTCAAAAGTATACTTTTTGTAAGTGGGTTGAAAAGTATACTTTTCTGTTTACTTTTTAGTAAGTAAATGCTGTTTGGTGAACACCGTAAAAGTATACTTTTTCATTAAAAATGTTGTTTGGTAAAATATGTTTACTTTTACTTTTTGAGTGAAAATGAATTGTTTATTCAAATAATGCACAATAGGTATCACTTTTGAACTTATATGTACCTCCATAAGTTCATATTCCCTATAGGTACTATTTTTTAATTATTTACTTTATTTACCAAAACGCCATATACATATTTCATAAAAAATGGAAAAAAAACACATAAAATTATATAAAATAAAAAAAATCTCAAAATAAATGAAAAAAAATTAAAAAAATCACAAAAAAAATCACAAAAAAATTATAAAAAAAGAAAAAATCACAAAATTTTAAAAAAATTACAAAAAAATTACAAAATTACAAATTTTTTTTTAATTTTTTGTGATTTTTTATAAGTTTGTCATTTTATATATTTTTTTTGATTTTTCGGTATAAAAAGTGTTATATTGACAAAAAAAATTATATATATTTTTTTAATTTTTTTTTAAAAGTTTGTGATTTTTTTCATTTTTTGTGATTTTTTGTAATTTTTTAAATTTTTTATAATTTTTATAATTTTTTTAATTTTTTTTTTGTGATTTTTGTATTTTTTATTAATTTTTGGTATTTTTGGTGATTTTTTATAATTTTTTTTTTTTTTATATTTTTTGTGATTAAAGATTTTATTATTTAAAGATTAAAAAATGCAAAATTAGGAAAATATAATGATGATAGGAACTAGTTTTTGAACTGTACTTTAAAAGCACATTCAGATTAAAACCTACTTAAAAGTATCATCAAAAGTAAAAGTATCGTCAAACTTACTTTTAAAAAGTATCATCAAATTTACTTTTAAAAAGTCTACTTATAGACATTTAATTTTCACCGAAAGTATACTTATGAGATGACGGCCAAACAAACTAAATATAAGTAAAAGTAAAAGTAAAGTCAAAAGTATACTTAATGGTTTACTTTTATAAAAGTAAACTTTTTCATATCAACCAAACAAACTTTTTACTTTTTATAAGTAAAAGTAAAATTAAGTAAAAAGTAGTGTCAACCAAACAAGCCAAGTGTCTAAAAAATGAAAACGGTATGCGTATAAAGAAAAGTCCTGACTGTGAGATTGTGTCTATTCTCGTTCCGTGGGGAAGAATTACCAAGTTGTAATTCTGTATTTTATTTTAATTTTTAGTTCATAGTTTTTCTTTTCTTTTTGTGGCCTTATGTACCAAAATATAACTACTAGATGTTGGACTGAGCTGCTGAAACAGGTTCGATAAATTCTAGGATGATTGCATCAAAACGGCACGTCTGAAAAAACAACCTGGTCGATTTTTTTTGATGAAGAAGAGAAGCAAAAAATAGTTTGAACAAAAACTTAAAAATTTGGCTTTTTCCCTGAGTTTGAGTCACTGACTTTTCTTCAGTATGCTCCTATAGTAATGTAGTTATGATTTTTTGTTTCAAGGCTATTGTTTATGTGAAGAGTGCTTGTAAAAACTTGAAACAAATATTTATAAAACAATCATGTAAAAAAAAATATTTACAAAATAAAAGGAAAGAAAACACACGGATTGAAATCATATAATTCAAAAAAAGAAAAACTGGTCATGTTAACCGTAAAAATAAACTACTTTTCATAAACCAAAACTTACTTATTTTGAAAACACACTCTCATTACTGACCTTCTTCCATTTATATTACACCAAATATATATATTTTTTTAATAATTATTAATTTTTTTAATCATGCAATTATTCATATTCATTCCTAACTGATGGTCCTACTTGCCCTCATAAAAAAAAATCAAATTATACTACTATTCAATATTATGACTCGTTATTTTTCTTTAAAGTTGATTAATTATGTAAGAGTTAAAAGACTCCATCTTAATTGGCATCCTATGTTCACAAAGACATAAACATATGGGTTCCTCAAATATGATGACTCATAAGAATATATATATATATATAGTCGCACGTATTTTCTTTATTTATTTTTGACTCGTAAAATTCTCCTATATTACGTATATGACGCTATAAATTATGATGATAATACAAATGTATAGTAAAAAAAAATATAGGATATAAGAAAAAAAAATGATATAAATTGTGACGATGATACAAATATTTAGAGGAAAAAAAAACCTGATATAAGAAATTTTGTGTGGTTAAAGAGAGAGAAAAAATGTAATTAATTTTTATTTTTTATGAAATTAGTTAATATGATAATTAATAAAAAAATATAGGAGTATTTTTAAAAAAAAATGGTTAAATCGGACAGACTCATTTGACTTGGATTAACTTATTATAATACGAATGATATTGGTTTGTTTCATATATATATATATATTTAAAATATAAGGCTGAAACAACCCAAATATTTTTTGGGGATAATTCCTACATTTTGGGCTTATTTGAAGGGGGGGAAAACAGAAATTCATGAATCCAGGTAAAGTAGATTTGTTACTACAACATTATTTTAATCTGGTCAATTATTATAATGGCAAATGACTTGCAGGTAGTTGATATTGTACATATATTGTCCATTCAGCTTACACCTTAAAGGAAACCATTCAACTAATTAAATTTTTGAATTAATTGTAGCTCAAAATGTTACTATAACTCTGCAAATTAGCTTATAAATAAATACCAGGCAATCAAGATAATAAATTAGTTCTGCTTTTAAGGAAGGTAAGATATTATTCATTAGAAACAGAAGATGATCGATCAGGTGGAACTATATACACTGTATTAATGAGTTAATTACATCCATTCACCTGATAACAATACAAATGGTAATGTGTTATTTATTCTTTAATATCTTCATCTTTCGATAACCAAATCATCCAAAAAATTGCGTTTATTATAATGTTCAACCATGGTTTGGTTTTAAAAAAAATGTGGCATTGTTTTACTCAGTAGTCCAATTTCGATTAGATAAGTTGCCAAAATCATGAATTAATATAATGTTTAAAATTTAAAACAATTGAAATGATTAGGTTATAATTTATAAAGAAGCAAGTTTGGTTACCTATCATAAGAATAAAAGTAGATCAACCACTCTCACATGACACACAATTACTTTAGAAATTAAAATAAAATTATATATGTACCAAATTAAATCTCACTTAACCCGTGGTTGTCAAACAACTACATTATCAATAGAGAAATACTAAATTCGTTTCAAAAAAATGTTATTATTTCTAATTAGCTTCTGATAAATGACACAAAACAATCATATTTTTATTTAGTTCAGCGCTCTGCTATGTTTGATATACTACATTAGTTGATTTCACTAATTTAGCTCAGGAAGGGGTCATGTGAACGAATAAACCAAAATATTTCTTATATTTTTCTCAAAGCTTTTGATAAATAGAATACTTAATTACAAATTGTTATGACTTATGATATACTAGCTTGAAAGGTGTAAAATGTTAAACAAAATAAAAACCTAAGATCCAATATTTGCTATTCATCACTAGTACTGCATAATCAAACAAAATAAAAAAGGCAGGAATTGTTACTAGCTAGCCTTACAATTAATCCAGTCATACATGCATGCTCACTAGCTAGTAATTAATTACCAGCAATTTATATATAATGAATTGTAACATAACTGATCAACATCAGTAAATGTATTCCTTGTATATCCAGTTTGTTTATGCATTCATAAGAAATAAAACAATCCTCCAGTAATTTTAACAAAGTTCATAATTTCGCTACAACCAGTATTTTTGCCGGAAAAGTGTAAATAATACGTAGTACAAAATAAAATAAAATTAAATCCATAGCACTAATAATTAAGAGTCAAGAGTGCACACTAATCACTAGCTAATTAACTAATTTAACAACAACTTTAACATTTTTCAAAATACGCCTTGGCGCCTTATGTATGTAAGATATGCGTAATTATCATCAAAAATACATTCCTCAAATGATCTTAATTAGTTTCTAATCTTGTTTATATTTTTGGCACAAACGTTACAAGTTACAACCACCATTATTATCACTCATTAATTAGCTAGGATTCTCTTTTTATTTATTTCCTTTTCGTTCAAAATACAAAACTAGTTTCTTCGAAAAATAGAACTGATCAAAACTAGTTACCACTCTCTTTTTCGTAATATGCATATATAAATACACAATATTATTGCTTAAAAATATATTCAATTATTTTAGCTTCCAAAAAAGGTTATATTTTCCCGCCAACATTACAAGTAACACCCTACATTACTACCACATATTCTTTTATTTATTTATTTCCTTTTTATCAAGACACAAAAAATACCATTAATCACTCTCTCACATATATAGTTACCTTCTATTGCACGCCTAAGCTTTTTCTATTCTCTCTTCATATAAATATACATACACATATCCATTATCATAACACATCATTCTCACCACCTCTCCCCCTTTATACATATATACATATACTCTCTCTCTCTAGATGTCGACCCACCTAGAGCTCCGGCAACCTTCTCTCCGCCTCTCAACAGACACTTCATCTCCGGAGAAGAAGAAAACTCCCGAAGAAACTTCAGATTTTGGTTGCATGACGCCGAAGAGGGCAGAGAACAGGATTCCAGCAATGCTGACGTGTCCTCCGGCGCCAAGAAAGCCAAGGAAGCCGATGGCGACGGCAGGGTGCAAGAGGAGGCTAGAGTTCTTCGAGGTTGTTTCCGGAGATGAGATAGATTCGTTTTTAAGGTCGAGTTTTGAACTCGTCGCTAAAAAAAGATGTTGTCCTTGCGTATAAATCATGTATCTACATACATTTATAATTTGTGTTTGGAGGGATGCGCAAATCGGGGTTCAAAATGCAGAGAAAATGTGATGATAGAGGTAAAAACTTTTTGACATATACTACTTAATGCAGCAAGTCTATGCAAAAGCGTGTCATGCCAAGCAGTCCCTATCCGTAGATACGAGAAATGGATATTGATTTGGATTCGTGATAACATTGAATTTGGATGTAATTTAATTTCGACGATTTATATATATACAGTTTTTCTTTTCAATTTTTTAGTTTACCAGGATGAGTTTCCTGAGATATGATTTGAAATTCAGCTCAATTTGTAACAAGTTTAGAGTTAATATATATACAGTTGTTTCCTCTTTACAAATTGGGCATTGATCGTGATTTGCTATAGCTTAGCGAATCGGGGAATCGAATTGCACTTACGGAAATACGAAAAAATAATGATTTGAGTAGTCGGGTTTGGATATGTTTTAATTGTGGAGATTTTTGTACAGTTTTTTGCTTTTGTTTCCCAGACTAAACTCCTAGAGATTTGATTCAAAATTCAGCTCAACTCTAACAGGTTTATATATAGAATCATTTGTTTCGATTATATTTAATGACTTGATAGTTTTAATCTGTTTTTTAAATCAGCCAATGTATATATGTGCATGAGGGCCTGTAATCAGCAAAAATTCGTTGTTTTACATTGAAAATATGTGTTCAGATATTTGCTTGATTTCTCCTCAAAACTTTTACCATTTCTTGAATTTTAAGTTAGCTAGTTAAGTTTGAAAGGAGATTAATTATATTTTGATGAGGTTGTATGTTGTCTTTTTAACCATTATTAAAAACTACTTAACTTACGAAATTATGTATGTCTATCGCTTATATACACGATAATTTGGTAATGAGAGTACTAGTACAATTTTGTAATTTGTAGATTATGTATGTATATTTATGTACTAACTAAGATCATGCATTTTTGTACAATTTAATTATCTAATATCAGTACTATTACAATTTTATAATTTTGTACAATTAATGTATGCATGTATATTTAAGTACTAACTAAGAAGATCATGCATTTTTTTTAACCAAATGCAGCTAAATACAAAATGACTAAATGAGTTTAATTACAAGCAAAGGAAGAAAAAAAAAGAGATCAATAATTATATTCAAACAAGCCCTCTACATTATTTATTATTAGCATATATATATATATATTGTGCTACAAAATAAGCATAGTAATACTTACCCTTTTAAAATAAATAAATTATACAGGTATATATATATGTTTCAATAATGATGTTTTTTCCCCATTATATTTCACTTTATGCATGCGTCTTGTGATGAAACTTCATTGAATTAATGAGAGAAAAAGAAGAGGTCGGTTATTGCTTTTGTTGGAAGGAAGGTTGTTACACTTTTTTGAATTAATGGTGGGTCACTACTTATTCTAAAAGTCTTACAAACATAATTTACTAATACAATTATTTTCTATACAAATTTATGTCAAAAGTTTTGAAATTTATTGATTTAATGAAGTTTACCTCACCAAAACATATATCTGCCACAAATTAAGTTTAAATGAAATGTCAAATGTGACGACGGGAGAAAATTAAAATAAGGTATATTGAGGAAAATTAAATTATGTAAATGTGCAGAACTAAATCTTTGACAATCCCATGTGATGTCAAATTCTCTTCTGACTTTTGATCATTTAATAGCCAAAACCCCACATGGTTTAGGGTATATATATCCTCTTCATCATGCAGTAATATAAAATATGTTTTGAGTTTTTTTTTCCCCACTTTATTAGGTATTTTATAATTATCTCTAGATTATATGTACACAATTTTGGTATTTCTTACATTATTTTGTTAGTAATGTATAATAGTTTGTTGGTCCAATTTTTTCTCCTTAAACTTAAAAGTTTTTTGAAGCAAGCAATTAGCAAACTGTACTTTCTTATACTCGTTTTTTATGTCTTTATAGATGCAATATATATGGTGCAAGTAAACTATGTACTCAACATCACATACTTTTTCATGTGGCCTTGCCAATAAGGTAAAAAGTCATAAAAAATATATATTCTGCTTTGCTGTGAAGTTAGCTTCTTAGAAAAGATGCCATAAAATATATAGATTTCCTTTCTTGATTACGCTAAGAATCAGTAATTATTGAGTTTGCAGTTTGTACGATATAAAAATTATTTTCATAAAAAGACATTACATGATATTTAAAAGACATTACATGATATATAAAAATTATTTTCATAAAAAGACATTACATGATATATAAAAATTATTTTCATAAAAGGAATCTATCAAATAACAAGAATAAAAGCCTTTTTACAAGTGAGCTTAATTCATAAGCTAGTTTTAGCATCTTAATATCTATGGAATATTTAAAAGACCATACCTTGAGTAAGAGAGAATGAAAAGGAGAGGATTTTAACTTATTATAGAAGATCTTTAGCTAGAGAAGTTGTTGAATAAAAATCATAGATGTAACTTCTCGATAGTATTTTTTTTATTTATATTTTTTTAGTTTATTACGAAATGGGTGAAACATTTGATCTTAAAGACTTAAATCAAGGATGGCTTGTTTAAAAATAAAATAAAATAAAATAAAATTATGCCACCAAGGGAAATGGTCTTTTGTTTGATGACGATATGTTCCACCTTATTATGTAAAATATCTAAAACAAAGAAAATGAGGTAAGAATATCACATACTTACTTTGTAACCATTTTCCAATGTTCATCAATAATATTGTTCACATCAACTTTAGTAAGGTTTTCTCTTTTTTTTTTTTCTGCTTGCAATTTAAGGTTTACTCATGCATTTAAACGCAAATATCCGATTTTAATATTTGGTGTCACTACTGTGATCGTTATATCTTAAATCGATACTAAATGACGAAATTTTAGGCAATGCATGCAGTTATACACGTCAAATGGTATACCATAGATATTAAGATGCTAAAACTAGCTTATGGTGGCATGAAGTTTATACGGGTTCCGACGCCGAGTTCTTGCCTTGTGGGGTTTCGGACCATTCCCCAATGCTGGTCAACCTCGGGATCCATCTCCATAGCCTCCCAAACCCGTTTAAATTCTTTAATAGTTGGTTAGAGTTTGAGGAGTTCATTCCAACGGTAAAAGTTGCGTGAGAACATTCTTTTGAGGGAACAAAATTGTTCGTAGTTTACAAGAAATTATTCATGATTAAACAAGCGCTTAAAAGTCTAGCGGCTCGAAAAAGAGAAGAAAACCGAGTCGAGATTATGGAAGCAAGGGGACTGCTCCACATGTTGCAAGTGTAACTTGACTTCAGAGGACAAAGCGGCATCCTTACTAACATCTCCCTTGCTAAGGAAGGCCTTGTACTCCTTAGTAGAGAGGAGAGTGAGAAGAGACAAAAAAGCCGAATTCAATGGCTAGAGGAGGGGGATAAAGCCTCCGATTTTTTCCACCATTGCATAAACAAGCACAACAATTCGAATAGAATTACTTCATTGCAAATCAATGAAACCACCACCGTTTCCGACCCTCCGCCCGTTAGCATTGCTGTGGAAGATTTCTATAGAAATCTGTTGGGGCGAAGATCCACCATTTTGTACCCTGGAAAAGTAGCCGTCGACACTATAGTCTCAAAAATAATAACTCGTCCCATGGCTGCTTTTTTATCGGTCCCGCTCTTCGACAAAGAAATAAAAGATTGTATGTTTAGCCTACACCAAAATAAGGCTCTGGGTCCCGATGGTTTCAATGCGACTTTCTTTAGGACGGCGTGGAATATAGTAGGGAGCGATATTATAGAAGCTATTAAGGAGTTTTTACGCTCGGGTTTGTTGTTAAGGCAAGCGAATGCCACTATTTTAACCTTAATCCCTAAAACACCAAACACGACATTCCTCAAGGATTTTAGGCCGATTTCGTGTTGCAATACGATATACAAGTGCATCTATAAACTCCTAGCGAATAGGCTAAAGCTACTACTTCCCGAGATTATTGAGGAGAACCAATCCGCTTTTGTTAAGGGGAGGCGAATAAGCGATAATATCTTTCTTGTCCAAGAACTCCTCCAAGGCTACCACGTCGAAGGAGGCCCTCCAAGACTAGCGGTTAAAGTCGAAATTATGAAAGCATACGACTCGGTGAGATGGGAGTTCATATGGGACACACTTCGAGCTCTTGGCTTTCCGAACTCTTATATTCGTTGGGTTAAAGAATGCCCATCATTCTCCATCTCGTTGAATGGAGGACTTGTGGGATTCTTTTAAGGGAGCGAGAGGGTTGCGCCAAGGAGACCCTCTCTCTTCATACCTATTCGTTATATGTATGAATGTTCTCACCCGGATTTTATCTATTCAAACCACCTCTCCCGATTTTAGATATCATGCCGAATGCGATAAATTGAACTTGACGCATCTTTGCTTTGCCGACGATTTATTTCTATTTTCTATGGGTGACTTCACCTCCGCATCTATTTTGAATTCGTCCTTAAATGATTTCTTTAGCTTCTCTGGAATGGTCCTTAGATGACGAGCTAGCTTACTATATTTCGGCTAGGTTAGGATTCAAAGCGGGAACCCTTCCTATAAAGTATTTTTGGGTCCCTCTTGTGTCGGAGAGACTTAAATCCGATGATTGTGCGAATTTAGTGGATATAATCACTAGTAGAGTAACTTCTTAGACCGTTCAGTTCCTTTCCTTTGCGGGTAGACTCCAACTTATCAAATCGGTATTGCTTAGTATCCAAGTCTATTGGAGTACCCACTTTATTCTCCCCACCTTAGTCGTCAATTCCATAGAGAGAGTCTTACGGAGGGTCCTTTGGTCGAGGATGGAGCTTTCTAGTAAAGGAGCGAAGGTTTCTTGGGATAAGGTTACGAAACAATTTTGTGAAAGGGGCTTGGGAATTAAAAAAATCAAGGAGTGGAACAAAGCGTTGGTTTGCAAACACATTTGGTTCATTTTGAATCCAATATACTCTTCCATTTGGAAAACTTGGGTGGTAATCTATAGATTGAAGGATCACGATTTTTGGTCTCTTAGAGCTCCCTTTAAGTGTGGATGGATTTGGCGCAACAGTTTACTTATAAGACCAGTGTTTGAAAATTATTTTGTGTGTGTTTTTAAAAAATGCGTGTGTGTTGAGTGTGAACTATTTTTGTGTGCGTGTGTGTTGAACCCTATTCATGGGTCCTCCTTTTTTCCGTCTCCGTCCTAGAGACACCATTTCGACATACTCCGAAATCTCATTAGCCGCCAAAATGACCCACCACTAATGAACTCCTCTTATAGTGTTAATCCTCATGCCCAATGCCTTAGTCAAATTTTGCCCAGTAACTCCTCCCATTTTTCTCCATGCCTTAGCCAAAATTTGCCAATTATAGCAAATAGCAACTCACTAACTAACAAAAACACACCTCCTAATTTCACAACACTACAACCTCCCTTTCATCTCAGCACCACCATCAATGGACCCATTTCGTCGACCCGGTTCCCCTAAACCCATCTACACCTCCATAGGAGCATGACCAACTCGCCGGAGCTCCGTCCACCCTTTCATCGGAGCCAATGTCCTACCTACCACCCCCAACCACATCCAATCGACGAGCTCTCAGACCTCCTACCCTTAGCCATCTCCATAGCCACTGCCAAATGCCGGAACAACACCGTCCATCATCGCCGGAAAATCCATCTCCGTCACCATTATCAAACCCAATACCCTCCTTGTCAGCCCATTCCCCACCTCCAAATAATAATACTAATCGTTCTAATACCCCAACCCCCCTCTTGTCCCCTTCTCAGGTCCGAACCTAGAACCATCCATTATGTGGTCTCCAGACCTGGTTCATGGTTTCACCATCAAATCCGCTTGGGACTCGATTCGTTTGCAAAGTCCAAATATGGACCGGTATTGTATTGTCTGATCTAGTTACATTCCTCCGAAGTGTAGTTTTATTTTGTGGCTTGTTATTTTGAATCATCTAGCAACGTCGGATAGACTTCAAAAGTTGAATATCATAGGCGTTAACGGCTGCACTCTTTGTCTCAAGCAAGCAGAAAGTATCGATCGCTTATTTTTCGAATACGAATTTTTGAAAAGGGTTTGGGCATTAGGAAGAGCCAAATACGGGTTTATTGGAACAAGGAATTTGTGGTCACAATAATTAGAATGGGCTACCGACATGTTTAAAGGAGAGTCGGCTTCGGCTAGGCTCGGAAAAAATTTATTTGCATCAACCGTTTATTGAATTTTGAGAGAATGAAACAATAGGATGTTTGAGAATGCAAAGTCGAGTCCCGACAATACTTTTCATTTGATTGAATTTTTTGTAATGAATTGTATGAATAGATATGAAAAATTTAGTAGTTCTTGTCGAGATAGGTTTTTGATTAGAGTGTGCAGACTAAGCCCCAAACTTGTTGTAAGTTAGCTTCGATTTTTCTCATGATCGTGTAATCGCTTCGCCTTCGGGCAAGACACCCTTTTTTATTATTAATATAGTTGGTCGTTTAATTTTCACAAAAAAACAAACAAAAAATGGTATACCATGCATATAACACAAATTTTGCAAATTAGATGAATAGGCTAAAGTTGTGGTTAGATATAAATAAGATAAGTTGGCTACTCTGAGTTTCCGATATATTGTGAATCTGTGATTAGATATAAATAAGATAAGTCCATCTTTTAATTATCCCATGCAAAATATACTGTAGAATATAAATTGCATAAGAAAAAAAAAACTCAAGAAATTAAAATGCCAACTCCAAACAAATTAACAAACCTATCTTAAAGAATGGTATACAATATTGCCATAACTTTTAAGTTCCAACTACTATACGATGTTCCTTAAAGCTTTAACTAGGAGTAGTAATCAGTGGAAAGCATATATCTAATCTACCGTCTAAATCACGTATTCTATCTTCTTTACTACCAAAAGGGAAGTAAACTAGAGAAAAAAAATATAAATAGAGGTAACATTGAAAATATGGGGAAAAAGTTGAAGAGAAAAGTTTTAAGAGGTGTCACAAAACATGATAATTAAGTTTGGGACTTGAAACCGATCTGTTTTTAATATGTCCGTTCGTAGAACCCTTGAAATGTCGGGCCACAAGGGAAGGGGAGTGTTAGAGTAACTATCCTAGATCGTCTAGATAATAATCGAGTATGTGGTTTATAAAGAGATATATATGCTTAACATTACGAGGCCTTTTAATGGTAAAGTATATGGATTCTAATAATTAAGTTTGGGACTTGAAACCGATACCCTTTTTGTATTGTGGGGCTTACATTACTTAGATAAATGCAAAATGCCGGTGGTTACTTCATGAGTATGTCTTTTTACACAAGTTATATGCATGAAATGGGAACCGTATTCTCCATAAACAAAGCAATCAAAATATACTTATTCTTCCGAAAAACAAAATATGATAAAATGAAATGATTTCGTAAAATGCTTTGCAAATAGTAGTAATAAACTTGGAATTAATGTGAAAATGTCAAGACACTTGGGCAACACATGTATATGATTGATATAAAGCACATTAAACCGGTTTTATCCCACGCTGAGAAAAAAATATGGGTATTTTTTTTGTCTTCTGATCCCTGCAAAAGATTATGTGCTGAAGAATAACTATGTCAAGACTCACTAATTAACTGTGGTTTATCGAATTAGTTTAGGATATAATTTGGTTTTAGTCATGAACCATGCATGGCATTGTATGTCCAAATGTGTGCTTAATTTTGGCCTTATACATTTGGTTTAGGATGAATTTGGCTATATTTTTTTTTTCCTTTCTGATCTTTATCTAGTGTCCTCAGAATACCTCTGTGCATATGCAAATAGTGAGCTATAAACGAATTTTTTTTTCTTTCCTGATTTTATCTCTGTATATGGTCATTAGAGGGAGATGGTAGTAATTAGGATAAATCTATGACAAATTATCTGCTACCAGTTTACAACTATGGTATAAATATAACTTTAACATTTGAAATGTGCATGAAACATCTTGAGTGCTTCTATTTGTTCTTTATATCTGATGAGTATTATACCCATGTATTGGAACAAGTAAACTACATGTTTCATTTCAACACTAAACCACTAACCTATACATTCTTAGTGAATAATTTACACATAGAATATTGATAATTTAAAATCCAACGGAGGCTATAGCCCCTACTAGTTACACACCGGCTCCGTCCCTGCTTGTCGATTGTGTTTTTTTAGAAACAAGTTTTATTTTCATTAGGTAGTGAGAAACAATTTAACAGGAAATAAGATTATCGTAAAACTTAAAAAGACTACCTCCTGATTTACTTCCATATATATTTAGTTTCCTGATATCTACACTGATCAGCTGTAATTTACTGTATTATATTTTCTAAAAGATATTGTTTCACTCCCATCTTTATAGCTTTTACAGTTCTGTATGGGACCATATTTTATTCAGGATTTCTTCATACTAATTGCATTGCCTGTATAGATGAATCCAAATATTCTGTCATATTTCTTTATCCCACTCCGTGTTCCCTTACTTATTTTATCCAAAAAAAAAATTCTAAAGAATTTGAAAAAAATTCTTCAATTACTATAATACATGTATTAATACATTCCAATAATTATTTTTAAAAGAAAATCCACACAAAATTTATTTTGAAATAAATGTATAAATTAGTGTAAATTAAACATTGAATATTAAAAAATTGTCTAAAACAATATTATGTTCAAATGTTTTAAAATTTGAATATAATATAATATAAAAGTTTATAAATTTACATTATAAGTTGTGAAAATTTAAAATTTGAGTGAAAATAAGCAAAAGAAAACGGAAGTAAATAGAGAATAGGGGTAGAAGATTTATACATAGACATAGTGTGACTTCTGACTTTATGCCTTAAGTATATAACTTGTCATTTTTCTCTTCAAATTAACACTCGTTTTTTATATTGTGACAGTGTCTTTTTTTCATAACAAATATCAAGTCTGTGTTTTGATTAACACCCATTTCAGTCTACTTATAACAAGGCCAAGTCATTTTTTGTCAGCTTAAAATTTTTGATTAACACCCGTCTAACTGTTTACAAGTGCATAAAATTTTTTGTCAGCTTAAAAATCTCGAAAAAATCAAAATATAGTAAGCAGGCAAGTGGTTTGGAGGCAACTTAAAAATCTCAAAATCAAAAAAATAAATTGTCAGTTTTTTAGTCTAAAACTCAAAAAAATCAAAAACAGCATTTTCACATGTCAATACCTAATTCTTAAAACTTAACAAGTTTAAACTTTATCTACGAAAAAAAATAAAATTCACAAAAATATATATATAGTCTCATAAATTGGTACAAAAGTAAGAGCATCTTGATAGCCGATTGTTATATTAGACATATGTATGATTAAAATATGCTAATATTAGTTATTCATATTGTTTGTAATAAATTGTTTTCATAGTTATTGAAAATATATATGTATTTACGTTTTTTTTAGTAAAATTTACGGTTTTGACATGGACGCTTACGTTTCGGTAAAACTCTCCAAAAAACGCTTTAGCGTTTTAAAACATTGTTTCAAACTAAAAGTATTGATGCGTCTGGTGTATGTACGTGTTTGCTTTAGTCAAGGTTAAAAAAAATGTACTTTAATAGACTTCAAAGATCCATACGATTTGAAATTAAATGATATGCCATGACTTCCATACACATGATGAAATGAAATATTAACAATAGAAACTTGTAACTAATTCTAAATAAAAAGAGTTCTTATTTCTCGAAAGTTTAGCTGAAAAGCAAATAATATATTGTCATCCTTCTTTTATACATGATAGGCATCTCCACACATGTCTTCAGACATTTAGTTTACGCATACCTGCAAAATAAGTGACAAGTGTTGAGAAACTAATTGCGGATTGAAACAGATAGAGTTAGATTAAACCATGGTTTTATAACCTCAATCATAACTCAACCCGTAAAATAATTACAGATTGGGCAGGGCAGGATGAATACTTTTGAATACTCAAACCGGTTGATCAATCCGTAAGGGTTGAGTTACAGATTCGGTTTACAGATTTATTGATCATCGGATATAATTTCTTTCTTCATTTCTTTCTATCTTCCGTTGATCTCTAAATAATTATCTTTCACCTCCTTAACGAAGGAAAATGAGAGGTATCTCACAGCCATAACAAAGCTAAAGATACAAGTTAAAGAAAGTTAACGGTCATTGTGTACTTCCAAGTTAGCACTTTGAATTTTGGGTTGAGCCAATTTTGGGTTGAGCCAATTTTGGGTTGGCCCAAGTGACACCAAAATTTTAAACTCGTTTTGACACCCTATAAAAACGTTTTATATCAAAATTTGTTTAATGCAATCTCCACGGTTTCACGACGGTATGACAAATATACGTCTTGTTTTTTTTTTTTCGAGAGTTATAATTGCATTTATTGGATTTAACATAATTTACAATACATGCAATTATACATCTCGAAAAAAAAACAAGACTCATATTTGTATTTACGTATTGAAACCGTAGAGATTTGTATTTAAAAAATATTAATTTAAAGCGTTTTTACACATAAGTGTCAAATAAAGCGTCAAAATGGGTGTCAATTTAATAGCCCCCTTGAATTTTTTATGCACAAGTTTAAGGCTACATTTAGAAATCAATGAAGACTCTGCCATTATATATACAATAACAGAGGGAAAAACTATCCAAACACAGGTGAAAAGGTACTAAATTTACCGTTTTTATCATTTAATTTGCAATTAGACTTGTCGCATTTGGATAAGCGTTTGATGTCGCTGTTATCCAACGATTGGGGCGGATTAAAGCATTGAGGAATGCATGCAGTGAAGCAAATGTCAAAGCTAACAGGATCCAAGTAGCAATGAGCTACACAAAACATTAGGCATAATAATCTTATAGTTCGTCTTCGAATTGGTTCAGCCGCCGAAACCATAGAAAATGTCATCATAAACATGAGAAACATGGCGTGAACGAATGTTATATTACTACACTTAACATAAAACATTTTTTTGTTTAATTTTTAGGCTGGACAGAACGAATGTTATTACTTCTCTAAAAATAGGTTCTCACTCTTATTTATATCCAAGCATTAACTGAACATATCTCTCTATATAATCCTAATTTAGTTGACTACATTTCAACTGTCTTGTCATCAAGTAAATGTCGGATTCAATGTATTTTTTGTAACTTATCTGAATCTTAAAATTATAATCGAAGAAATTAATGTAGGTTTATGAACAAAAGATTGTATCATAGACTCCTTTTATACGGAGTACAATTGTATTCAATAATTCCCTAGAATGGACATTGGCCGGTTGTTTCCTTCTTATCGGTTACTATTACGAACGACAAATGATTTATTTATTTCAATTTTTTATTTTTATAAAAAGAAATATATTCAACTCTTTTTAAAAGGTTTGGAGTGATAAGGAGATGGATAAAAGTTTCAATGTAGTAGCCTTGGTTTGGAAATGATGAGATTTGCATTATTAGTCTTATATCTTTTTCCCTCACTTTAGCAAATTTTGGCTTAGTTCTGTATTTCTGATCAGTTTACTGGTCGGAATTTGTTTCTTTGTTCATGTTGGTTATTATTAGTGAGTTTTGGAAAAAGCTATTATGGGGGCTTGACCCATAAACGATACACTTCTCCTCTATGCAATAAAAGTACTAGACCCGATACTCATAAAATAAAATAAACTTGTGAGGACATTTTGCCCTTCAACATCTTCGGCTCTCAGTCTTCGTTATTTTTGGAGGTTAGCCAAAGAAACCTCGAATACGTGATGTTTATTGGGACTGTAACTAACACTTTTACATGCAAACCCACCGTCCCTTACCGGCCGTAGCATACTTGTAAAATCCCGTTATTTATTTTATTTACCTACTATAGTAATTTTATTCGTTCTTTAAAATCTTACCATAATTTCGATAGGTTGGCGGATTGTTTACTAATTAGTAAAAATAATCATAGTTTCCTATAATAATATTCCGAATGAAATTAATGACACGTTCATTTTGGAAACAGTTACAAATACACGTTAGAATTTATTGAGTATTGAAGCCATATTTATTAATGAAAGTTTATATTAATTGTATTAGTATTGATGTAAGTTATGGAACTTAAAAGGTGAGTTAAATGATCAGTTATAGCTTGCCTTGATTTTTTTTTTACTTGAACTTATTCTACTGTTATTTATAAAGATAAAATTTTGTTAGAAGTTAATGTGATATATGAAATGTAAGGTTTGATGTGAGCATTTAACATCATTTATGAATGGTTAATATTACTTGGAGATATTATTGCACCCGTTTGCATTCTGTAATTATATATACAGTAAAACCTCTATACACAAATGTTATGGGTACACGAAAAAGTATTGCTATAGTGAGTTTATTCCTATATAGAGTTTACATATTAAAAAAATAAAAAATATATATATTTACATAATATTATATACATATACATGGTTCATTATAAGTTAAAACAAACAAATGAATCTATCAAAAGTTTAGTTAAACAAATACATATATGTAGAAAACAAATACATGTATTTTGAAAACAAATACATGTATTTTGAAATTTGTAAAGTCAAATACAATCTTTCATATATCTTCTTTACATATATAAATACTAGGTATATTAAAGTAAACATATCAATCACTTTGGCTTCAACAAGATGGTATACATGTCGACGAGATAGTATGGACGCACAAGTTAAAAGATGTGGTAGCAACACAAAAAATTAAGTCATCATCGCAAACAACCTTACATAAGTATTTTACATCATCATAAATTTATTATAACCAGATATATATATATATATATATTTTTTTTTTTTGTAATGAAATGTATTTTATTTCTATAAGGAGGTTGATTTATAACTAACGGGACCATAAAAAACTACGAAATATGACAACAGAGAGTTTATTACTATTTTGAACTGATTCGAGTTGATACCGAAATTTTTTATTATTATAGAGAGTTTATTCCTATATACAGTATTTTTATAGAGAAGTTTTACTGCATACAGGAAATTAGTGTTACATTCTTATCCAAGTTAGTAAATACTTATTACTTTGGGTATACGATAGTTTCTGTGAGAAACATTTTTTTTTTCTAATTAATGATAACAAAACTTATTTTAAGTATATATATATATCACACTTTATGACTATTCTAATATTAATTATAGAATTTTGATTTTGAGTGTGTTACAGTTTATCCTTATTCCTGTTATAAACTCACATTGCATTTTCTAACAAATGTTTGCAGGCTCAAATTATATTTTCAAACTATAAAAATTATATTTGTATATATTGAATTGCAAAGTTGCAAGTTTAAAAAAAAGAAAGGCTATTTGTGTACCTTGATTAACGTAAATAAAGTGAAATGTTTATGTGTTAATAAACATATAAGATTTTAAGAAAATATTATTTTATTTTTGTGATCTTTATGGTACTATAATTGTAAATTACGTGATATAGAAATACTTGGAAAGTTCAAGTACACAGTATAAAGAGAATCAGAACGTCTGATTCCAACAGAATAAAAAAAGCAGGAACTCTGTGTCCAACAAAATAAAGAGATTTATAAAGTCTAAATCCAGCTTAAATTCTCATTTATATTTATCATATTGATCACACCAAAAGAAATTTGTTTTAAAAGATATATTTGTTCAATTTAAAGCGTATGATTTGGAAAATTTTTATAAAGTATTGTTTTGAAGAAAATGAGATAAATTGATTAAAAGCTATTTTCGTCTCTATTATTATATGGCAAATTATGCCATTCACTAACCTCGTTTGGCTTAACCCTCGTTTTTAAAATATTTTCAGGTATTTAGAGTTGATATCAATTTAGTCGGGATCATACATAGCTCATAGGATTAATTATTTAGATTCTTCTACGATTATATTGTTTTTAGCTAGTAAGTTATAAATGAGTCGTTTGAGTTGTATAAAAATAGTGAAATTATTATTTATTAAAATTAAACTTGTTTAATTGAGAAGTTTATTTTAAAATGTCTTATTTAAGTTTAGGCTTTGTCTGGAACGTGTCGCGAATAGCGTATGTGTTATTCATGTCGTGTGACTATTTATTGGGTCAGGGTGTTACAATACTGGCATGACATCCTTTATTTTTATTTTTTAAAAAGATACTAAAATTAATTGATTTGCCAATTAGATGCTACAATTTTGCTTGATGGAAAATATCAAGTCAACCACCTCTTTGCTATTTTTTTGTAGAAACATCGTCTATTGAAAAACCAAAAAAATAAATATTATTGACTCAATAAGAGCATCCAAGAAAACATGTTATCTCATATATGTTTGATTGAAGATACAAAGTTATTAAGACAGTTATACATTTGATGATACTATTTCGGCTACATAATAGTATTATTAATGTTACGGGTTATCTTTTCTAAAAAATAATATCATTTTTTTGTTTTTAAACATGAAAACACACGCATGTAATAGATTTTTTTATATATATAACTGATGGGAAAAACTCACATTTGTATTAATAATGAATAAAAATGTGGGGGAAAAGGATAAAAAAAAATAATGGTATTGAAAGCGTCCAAATTACGAAATCAACTTGAAAATACAAATAGACAAAAACTTGTGGACTATTTAAGTAAAAAGAAAACTATATGCAACGTGTCCTTTCACTGGCTTCACTAATAACATGACCACCTCTTCACCTTCCACTCCCATGATCAATTGGGGGTTACATGGCCAAATAACACGTACGACAACACCTCATTGTGAAATTAATTAAATAAATCGGTTTCTATTTAAATAAAAAACGTTTATCAGGAAGGAATGTCATTCTTTCGAGAAGAATATGGGCCCTCGTTCTAAACATGGAAGCTTTCAGACCTCGTACCTGCCATTATATTTTTTTTTATTGACTTCGAGGCGCTCACGAACTCGCTCTAACGTCATGTCCGGGTGACAACGGAATGGAACTTGCCTAATTAAATTTCTTTGTTAAAGTGGACAAGTGTAAACGATCCGGCCCTACGGACCGAACCGCCACGCCCGTATCAATAATATTGTCCGCTTTGGCACAACTTCCCAGGAGGTCACCCATCCTGGTACTACTCCAAGTTAAGCACGCTTAACTGTGGAGTTCCGTCCTCGCTATTGTGCCGCACGGCTTGAAAATGCCTTGTTGATAGAAAATGGATCTTTAAGCTCATATACCACACGAGTACTCTCGTATCTGGGCGATGTGGGACTGACACACAACACCGCACCACAGAATTTTATTCCTGGAAATCTGGGTCGTCACAATCACCCTCCCTTTAGGCACGACGTCCTTCAGGGGTCCACATACACGTGCTAGTCCCCACATTTCCGGCCAGATAGAGGCTCTGATACCATCTGTAACGACCCGGCCCTACAGACCGAACCCGCCACGCCCGTATCAACAATATTGTCCGCTTTGACACAACTTTCCAGGGGGTCACCCATCCTGGTACTACTCCAAGTTAAGCACGCTTAACTGTGGAGTTCCGTCATCGCTATTGTGCCGCACGGGTTTAAAAGGACTTATTGATAGGAAATGGATCTTTAAGCTCATATACCACACGAGTACTCTCGTATCTGGACGATGTGGGACTGACGCACAACACCGCATCACAGAATTTCCTTCCTGAAAATCTGGGTCGTCACAACAAGATTCCATCATCTGCCTAATTATTCTGTTGTACCAAGACTTGTTGATTCTCTTTATTCTGTTGGAATCAGAATTCATGATTGTTTTTGTTCTGTATACTTGTACTTTCCAAGTTTCTTTACATCACTTAATTCACAATTATAGTACCATAAAGATCACAAAACAAAATAAGTTTTTTTTAAAAATCTTATACATTCACCACCGCATATAAACATTTCATTTTGTTTATGTTTATCAACGTACACAATAATAATATTACTATTTTGAAACCTACAACTTGTAATTATATATACATATATAATTTTGATACATTAAAAATATACTTGAGTCTCCAACATTTATTAGAAAATACAATACAATTTTATAATAGCATGTAAATAAACTACTCACCTAATTACCAAACAAATGACTAGAAGATCGGTCAATGATAATTGTACACCATGTAGAGATTACAATTACGGTTAGTCGGGCAGCGATTAAGCCTCGATTCGTGCCATTACGAGTACCGTTTTCTGGAGCGAAAAACAGTCATGTGACAGTTACCACGGTGTTCTGAACCTTCGTAAATAGCAACAAGACTTGAATTATTTTTTCACTAAAAATCCTATGTTAACAAACCGTTTTCCCTCTTCATGTATTTTGAATAACTCTCTTTATATTTTTTTTCTATTCTCTATCTATTTAGTCACTCCTAATTTTATATCATATATAGTATATAGTCGCAAGAAAGAAACTCGTTAGTAATAAACCATTAAAAAGAGTCGTGTGTGTATATATATATATATTACTATTTCAAATTTATACTATTGTAATGGGATTGACATTTATTTCTTTTGTTTTTAACATTTCTCTTTCCTGATCGTATAAAAGCATACAATGTATGAAACATTATTAAAACATTCAATTTTCACAAATCATTAATTAATCACATCAAGGCTTATGTTTTATATATATGTGTGCATTTGCTATTTTAAAACTAATTTTGAGTAACTATATATATATACTATAATACTACTGCCTCACGATTTGCGTGTGAGACGCGTAATGCGATAAAATTTAAAAAATAAGTGTAGTTATGATACAAATATTTGGATAAGACTCAAAAGAATTTTGAGAGCTTAAATAGGGATAAAAAGTGTTATTAGTTATTATTTTTTCTCTATTTTTTATGAGAATATGGTATTTTGGTAATTAATAAAAAAGTGTAAGGGTATTTTTGGAAAAAAATGGTAAAATTTGACAGGCTCAAAAAATATTGGATTGCCTTATTATAATAGTATAGATAGTCTCCGTATGTTATATAATTCATTAAATTCTAATACTAATGGTTACACGTTACTACTACCACAACAATATAAGACTTTCAAGATTTCAAAACTCATTACTGGCTATTAATTACAATTAATACAGTATCATCTTTTAACTTTTGAAACCGACAAGCTCACTAATATTCCTATTTATTCATGAATTAAATTACTAAATAATTAAACAAATATAGTAAGAAGAGAGAAATTACGATACGAGATTGGAGCTGGACGGATTAAACAAGACGGTAAAGAAGTAACTCCTCAAGAAAGCATAACCCAGTAAAGAAGGCACCCTCTCGACATGCTTGTGTATGGAGGGCTCGTTAGACCCTAAGGTGGCGAGGGGTAGGTAAGATAGTGATATGTGACCGTGGGAGTAACTCCTCACCACCTTAGGCCGGAGGTGTAGGTATGATCCTATCCAACGGGGCCTCAAACGGGGAAGGCCTCGTCGGTGATGCTCATCTAATCTCCACTTGTGCCGTCGGGTCTGACGAGGGCAATGCCATCAAGTCTTACGTGGCATCATCGAGATTAAACCAGCTCCGCATGGACTTGATAGATGGAGATCTTGAAACTGGACTTGATAGCCCGAACATACTAGCCGCATGGACCGATGCGGTCGGTCTAACGGGGCTCAATTTAGATAAAATCTTTTTTTATTTTTTAATGTTACTTTACTATGTTGGTGTAATCATAAAGTGGGGTGTTGAAGTGGTCTTTTCATCTCTTGTCATTTACTATAATCTTTACTCCAAACGACTGATTCATTACTTATAACTTTGATAAAGTAATTATTTTGGTATTTTAAGCACATAACTAAAAGTTGTACTACAAATACTGTAAAATGGTTGACACGGAGGACTTACCAGTCATCATTACAATTTTTTTACTATGTAAGTAATGAATAGTAAGAAAAAAGTGAGCCAAAAAATATATATTTTGAGAGTGTCGTTTGGGTGTCAAATTCATTCCTACGTCTCTTCCTCTTACTTTTTACCTGTTTTTATTTATTTATTTATCAAAACAATGTAACTTGTTAGCTAGCTTAGGGGTGTTGGCGGTTTTTTTTTAGTTTTTATATATATTTATAAAAAAAAAGGACAAAATTGGCTGCATGGAGTATTAGGTAACGTTTGTTGTATCCTTTCATCTACACATATATCTCTTGTTTCCCCATATGCTACTAATTTATGCACACTTCATATCTCTATTTTCTACACCAAGTACAAGTTTGTTGTGTTTTTCTCCACACATTTTACATCAACTACAAAGTTACATCAACTAAACTTCAAAAACTATTCCAGATTTCTAGATTTTACGATGATAAGTTTCATCGGAGCTACATTAAAATGCAAAACAACACAAAAAACAAGCAAAATCTGATAGCTTTTGAATCTTCATAAGCGGAAGGTTCTGTGCTACTCCAAAATATACCAAAACATCTTTATTAAGATGAGACCGATATAACATGATCCATAATTTGTTGCATTGAGAATATGGCGCACTCAATGCACCAAGTACTCAGTAGGTAAACCATGCTTTTAAGTACATATTACGGAAGGGAAAACCTATGGTTTACCATTTCATTTGTAATCTATGACCTCTGGTTTTCATAGAATGTTTACGCCCTTTGAGCTCCCATTTATTTGCTTCACAAATACAAAAGTATGAGTGTGTTACCTCATCGTTTGTCGAAATTTTTTCATGACCAACGCTCAAAGATGAGTCTATATTGTAGCACCCCATAAGATCATCTAAAGTGTGAGAATAGTGCACATACTCATGATAAGCATTTGGTACGTTTGCTTGGGAAAGGAGTGTATTTTCCAAAGCCTTTTCTTTATTTTTCTGTTTCTTTTTCGCAGACTTGGATAGTTTCTTGTCTTGAACATTATTTCCCGCAATATTGTTTTCCTCTCCAAGAAGAGGAGTAATTGTTTTCTATCATCAAACGTGGCTCAAAACTTTTTGTGCTTGGTGACAAAGTCGGAGAAAGAGATGGACCCTTACTATCTATTGTACTCATCCAATTGAATTATCGAACTGAATTAAGTATTAAACTCAAGTCAAGTACATATCTGAACATCTAATTTAAAATCACAACCACAACACAGAAAATTCGGAAATGACCCCTGTAGAGGTTATGAGTCAGCACATGTCCCCCACATGATACCGAATTATCCTCAATTATCGACTCTTGGTTCCTTTATACTGGGAAGGAGAGATGTGTCCGGCTTGTCAGAAGGTTCCGTCGTGACTCGTTTGGTGAATATGCAGCCCATTGTATAAACCTTTTGTATTTCAAACACCGTCACGATTTGGTCAGATACGTCTTGTATGACATCATTTGGAGAGCCGGAATTGCAGCTAGAAAGGAGCTACATGTTAACTTTGTTACAGATCCATCGAAGGGGAGATCTACCATTAGGCCAGCAGACGTTCTTGTTTACAACAGGAGCGACGGAAAACATACGTGTATTGATCTTACCGGCGTTACACCATTGGTGGGCTTTAGTATTGGAGAATTAACCGTGGGTCACCCAGCTATTACTGCAGCGACAACGAAGATAGAGAAACATGAAAATGCTTGTCATGAGAATCAACACAGTTTCATACCGTTCGCGTTTGATACATATTAGTTTTTAGACACTGAGTCTGTTGAGATTGTTAGAACAGTGTAGAAAGTTATGAATATGAATGTGTTGACTGCGTATACGGCTGAATATGTGTTTCGCAGGTTAATATTTGCTATACAAAGAGAACTAGCGGCGCAATTTGTTACCCGCTAATCTCAAACTTATGTGTATTAATTTTAATTAAAAAAAATTCATCATAAATTAACATGTTATGGAAAAAGTAAAATTGAACATCATATTTTTTTTTTTACAAACACAAATCTTTATTAAAATAAGTTGGGACCCAGAGTACATTAGCAAAGATAAAACCAAAAAAACACAAAATTGAAAACCAAACAAACACAGCAGCTAATCACTTAACTAAAACCGAAATCGAAAAAGCATGACTAAACTGAAACAACTGATTTTACACTGAGAACAAACCAAGCTTCAGAAATACTGTCTATAAAATTCCTTTGCGGATTCAGATTTGTCCATCCCTTTCCCAAACCAGAATCATTCAACCCAAAGATGATACGTGCATTCTTTCATTCATGAACCTAACATTGAAATACATTGAATTCGAAATAAACTATTTGATTACATGACCATTGAATTCATGTAGTCAACAAAATTAGAAATATAAAGAATTATCTAGTTAATAGATGGATATAAATAAGCGTGGGCATATAGAAAACGTTTTATATTTGTTGGAGAAGGAATTATATTGGTTTAGTCTCAAGCTAAAATTAAAGAGAAAAATGGGACATGATAAGTGTACTAGTGTAAAAACTTGTGTCATGTTTCTCATGATAATGACGAGTACGCTTTCTATGGTTTCGGCGCTTGCACCTCGTAGGCGAGTTAATCAAGCGTGCCTAGCATGGTGTGTAGGTTTTTGCTATGTAGATCTTGTTGCTTTTCTGCTGTGTTTCGGTGCTTGCTCACCTCCATGCTTTCTTCCACCACAAAAATTGTCGGATAACAACGACATCACACACTCGTCCAAATCCGTCAAGTCTAGTGGTTACTCCGATGATAAAAAAGGTACGTAAATATAATAACTTTATTGTACGTTTTGGATACTGATCTTTTTTCATAAGTAATTTATTATGTTCCCCTTGGTTACAACTTTATTTGGTTTCTAGATTTTGTACATAGAAGTTAGAACTATCATAATTCTTTCGGTTGAACTCAGATAGTCCTTCCCGTCCATAAAATTTTAACATTATTTGAAATTAAGCGAATTTTTTTATGAAAAAAAGATATAATACGAAAAGTGAAATTGAATTGGAATTTGATAGGTATGTGTCAACCTTTTAAAATAATTTCGTGCAATTGAATAGTATTGCATGCAATTGTTTTTTATATGCCTGCTTCTTTTTTAAAATAATTTCGCCAAACTATTTCTTATAAGGCAAAAGCTAAATGACTACTTTTTTTAGGAAATATGATGAAAATAAAAATCAAGTCAGGTAAATAGAAAAAACTTAGTAAACTCCTATAAAGTATCCATAATTTCTTATTTTCTACTATCTTAATTAAATACAGTTGTGTTATATATTCGGTCTCCTATTATGTTATTTGTTAACACTATTCACTTATTTTGCAGATATGCATAAAATAAATATATGAAGACATGTGGAGATATATATAAAAGAACGATGACAAGATATTATTATTATTCTCACCTAAAATTTCCAGAAAATGAGAACTCTTTTTATTACGAGTTAATTACAAGTTTCTATTGTAAATGCTTCATGTGTATGGAATAACATTTCATTTCAAATCAGGTGTTACAACAACACTCTTAACGTTTCAAGTCTATTAAAGTATATGATTTTTATTTTATTTTATTTTACCTTTCTCAACTAAATCAAACAACACACACACAAACCAGACCGCATCAATATTTTGAGTTTCACAAAATTCCAACATAAAACTTTAACAAGTTAGCTGCTTAATTCCAAAACTTGTATGTTCTACAAGAACTCAACTTAAAACATTAATAAGTTAGCTAACCTATTTCCTCAAATTTATTGTTAAACAAGGACTTAAACTCTTGTATGTTTTGCTTGCTTTGAGTTTATTTCTTATTAAGGTTTATATATTTGGTTGGACACCCTTTTCAGCTTAACTTATATTGTTCTCCCCTGAAAATTGTGAAGCCAAATTATGCCAAAATTCATTGAAATATTCCGTAAAACTATTGTTTCTATTATATGCCCTAAATTGCATAATCAAAGTCATTACCCAATGGCTCAAATCAAACGATGGGATATAATGGTTCAAATGAAGATTTAACGAATTAGAATTATAACTATCGGAAATTGGGATCAAGACTCGCAATCAATGTAATGTAGATCGACATCACATAGTAATAGGACATGAAAGCATTCACATTCATATCGGTGTAGTTAAATAAGAGAGTGTTGATGGCTACATGGAGAAAGGAATTGAAAGAGAGAGAGGTGGTGATACATTGACTAGCAATCGACTAGCAAAAAAATGATTATGATTATGACCTTGAAAGATATTTGATACATTAATATATCTATACAAATGGAACGTGAATAACCAAAAAAGGTACGTAAACATGCAGCCTTGTTTATTTGTTTATAGCATGCAGCCAAACAAGATGTTGAATCCAATAACTTCACATGCTTTTGATAAAAGGTACGTAAACAAGCGTTAAGTAGCTCCATTTTAACCCCTTTTAGAGTCTCGCCAGCAGGTTCGATATCGAGCATATGCAGGATATAACAGGCTGATCTGGTCACAGCATGATTGCATGAAGAAGAGCACACCCAATTTGCCCGCATGTCATACCATTGAATATATTTCTATATTCGAGTTGCATTTAATACGAATATTAGTTTCATTTATATCATAACATTATAACATTACTATTTTTATGTATTTGATTTACTTTTTTTTATAAGCGTGTATTTGATTTACTTACGTATTACTATAATAACGACTTATTAGGCCATTAACATGATCCTAACAGAATATAGAAAGGCTATATTATATTTGTTGTAGAAGGAATTACATTGGTTTAGTCCCCAACTAAAATTAAACAACAAAATAGTGTAAAAGTTTGTGTCATGTTTCTCATAATAATGAGTACGCTTTCTATGGTTTCGGCATTTCATCTTCGTAGACGAGTTGATCCACTGTGCGTATCATTTTGTGTAAGTTGGTACTATAGAGATCTTGTTATAAGTTTTGTGCTATATGTTTCGCTGGATGCGTACTTCATTGCTTTCTTCCATTACAAAAATCGCCAAATAACAACAACATCGGATGCTCATCCAAACCCACCAAGTCCAATGGTTACTCTAATGATAAAAAAAGAAGAAGATAAATTTAGCAACTGTATCGTACATTTTGGATACTATTTTATTTCCGTAAGTAGTTGGTGTTCCACTTGGTAAGAACTTTATCAAGTTTCTAAATTTTGTACATAGAAGTTAGAACTATCATAATTCTTTCGGTTGATCTTCGATAAGCAGTCCTTCCTCCATAAAATTTTAACTTTGTTTGGAAGAGGACGAAAATTTATATGAAAAAATAAATATTACAATAGCTGAAAATGAATTGGAAATTAATCAAATAAATGTGGTATGCATCAATCTTTTTTTTTTCCAACGTTATGTGATCAAAATAAATTTAGGTTATGTGATCAAAATACGACTGATCAAGTCAAGTAAATAGAAAAAACTTAGTGAACTCCTTCATTATCCATAAAATCTTATATTTTTTATATTTCAAGACCACTATCCTAATTAAGTGCATTTTTTGCAGATATGAAATAAATATCTGAAGACATGTGGAGATGCCTACCACATATATAGAAGAACGATGACAATATATCATTTTTTTCTCACCAAAACTTTCAAGAAATTGAGAACTCCTTTTATTTAGAATTATTAATTATAAGTTTCTATTGTTAATGCCTCATGTGTACGGAAGATTTTTTTTTTTTATCAACCAGAAATTATATAAAAAACGAAGTCTCTATGGGATAAACCCCCATAGTGGTCATTACATCGAGATACATTCTGAAAATTGACTCTAAAAGCCATATAGTAAATATTGCTAGAAAGGTGAGAATATGCCAAACAGCCAGCAAGACCTCTTGTTTCACCGGAAACAGATCACCAATAATCAAAACGCCTCTCCTTATACCCCCTCCACCTTGTAACTCCTAGATCAGTGTGATCAAAAGCATTTGATTCTTGGGTTTCCATTTGTAATTAGCAAAAGGAGCTCTGGATTAAAGCATTCAAAGACCTTCTAGTAATATATATACAAAAAACTGCCACATGAAAATGGGCATAAAGCTAAGTACCAAAAAGATAAAAACTGCGAGACCATCTGTATATACCATAGTAAACTAAAAAGTTGCTCCACCTGCATCTTTAAACAAAAGCTAATTAGAATTAAAAAGCGCAGAACTTTTTTCAGACATAAGTCCTCATTAAAAAGTTGCCTTTGTAGGCAAGACATAAGCTTCAGAAAAATTTCCTCACAAGCTTAAAAATCTGTTCTTATCCATAATAACTTATAAATCCCAAACACAACCTTGTTCTCAGACTGGTCTTCTTCCCTGAACTGTTGTTTTGGTGATTTTGTAAACTTCAGAACTGATTCATCATAAGTCAGAAGGTTAAAAAACAGTAAAGTTTTAAAACCTTTTCTAGATTTTAAAGTAGCTACCCCTTAAGCAAGGTGTACTTTTTTGGTCCAAGAAATAAGCAGCATAAATATTCTTAGGTAAATCCATAGCTCTGCCTGTAGTAAAATTGTTTCCATTTGAACCCATTTTGGCCAAGCCATCCGCAACCTGGTTCTGTTCTCTGTAAGCATGCTTCACAGTTAGTCCAACATAATCCATAAGTATGATTATGTCCTTCTATATAGAGCCAAATTTGAAGCCAGAATAAGACTTAGTGTTCCACCAAGTAACTATCATTTCAGAGTCAGTTTCCACAATAACATTGGTCACACCCATAATGTAGCAAATAATTAAACCCTCTTTAAGAGCCATCATCTCAGCATACATATTAGTTTGCTTGCCCAGATTTTTAGAAAAAGCTAGTACTAGCATGCCTTTGTAGTCTCTTAAAATGCCACCACATCCACTATTGTTGTTGTTAAAAGAAGATCCATCTAAGTTTAATTTTAATCTACATGTGGATGGACAGTTCCACCAAACCAACTTAGCTTTTTTCATCTTACAGTGAATAGTTTTCAGGTTTAATGATATAAGTGTAAGGCAATGAAAGCTATTAGCAGGTCTTTTGGGTTTTATCAAAAAATTAAGATCATGCAACCATTTAGTCACCTTTTTAATAATGCTTTCAGCACACATTTTCTCATTTTCAAACCTGTTTTTGTTCTTACTAAGCCATATCTCCCAATTAACAATGAAAGGGACTAGAACAGCTAGCATACCAGTTTGAGAGAGGTCACATAACTTGCACCATTTTACCATGTTTTGCTTCCATCAGTTTGTAAAGCTAATATTGAAACCAAAGACATCTGCAAAATAGCTCCAAACCTGTTTACAAATCTCACTAGAGCCAAAGAGATGATTAGCTGTGTCAATAGTGTGCTCCCTATAACAAGAACAGCTAGTGACTGTAGTGATCCCATATTTTTTAAGATCCTCCTCTAGTTTAACAGCATTGTACCAAAGTTTCCAAGAAAAAATGCTTATTTTAGTGGGTAAAACAGTATTCCAAATATATTTCGCCACATTTAAAATAGGTTTCTTTTTCCTTACAAAATTATAAGAGTTTTTTTGCAGTAAAGTCCCCATTAAAAGTAAAAGGCCAGTATCTAACATCATCTAATTTTCTTAAAAACAATCTCTTACAGGTAACTTTCAGTAAAAGATCATTCCCCCCCATGTGCCAAATCAAGGTAGTGTCCCAGCCATTGTGATTGATGACCTGATTAAGCAACACATTAGGAAAGACAACATTAAAAGACTGGCTAAGAGGGCCATCTCCTAACCAATTTTCATACCAAAAGCTTATGGAACCCTCATTAATATCCCATAAACTATTATCCACCAACATCTTAAAATGAGGGTTAATCATTTTCCAGACGCAAGAAGAATGTGTGGCATTCACCACATGCTCACCCCAATTAGGGTTGTTGTTACAGTATTTTTGAAACATAAAAACAGTCCATGGAGAATCAATTTCCATAAGTTTCCAGCACAGCTTGGCATGAAGAGCATTCATAAAATCTTTTAAGCTCCTCACCCCTATCCCACCTTCATTTACAGGGCAGGCTAGCTTTCCCCATCTCATCCAATGATGTTTGTTTTTACCCTCTGTTTCTCCCCAAAAAAAATTAGCAAACTTGTTTTCAATTTTGTCTATGACAAGGGTTGGAGGATTAAGGACAGCAAGTATGTAAAGAGGCATGGAAGACAAAACATGTTTAATGAGAGTAAGTTTAGCCCCAGCTGATAAAAAGTTTGCTTTCCAACTAGCCACTTTCTTTCCAATTTTATCAATCAAAGAATCATACATAACAGAAGTGAGTTTAGTATTATGGAGTGGAATTCCTAGATACTTAGTAGGTAATGACCCCTCACTGAAACCAGTGATTCTGCTTATAATGCTATTCCTACCATTTTTAGGTTTATTGGTTAAGAAGACACTTTTAGCTTTGTTAAGCATTTGCCCAGAATTCTGTTCATACTTATTAATAAAAGACATAATCACCTCTAGGTTAGCTTTACTGCCATTAGCAAAAATCAAGACATCATCAGCAAAAAGGATATGAGATATGGGCTCTACATTTACACAGGTTTTATACGGTACCAACTTACCTTTTATCATTAGATCACTCAAACCCCTACTTAGAACTTCTTCAGCTATAATAAAAAGAAGAGGGGAGAGTGGATCCCCTTGTTTTAAACCTTTCCCATAATTAAAATAGCCAGTAGAAACTCCATTTAAGCAAATAGAATAATTAGCATTAGCAACACATCTCATAACAAGTTGAATCCAGTTTTTGTCAAAACCAAAACAATCAAGAACTTTTATCAGAAAAGACCAGTTTAATTTGTCAAAAGCTTTGGCCATGTCCAGTTTAAAAACAACATTACCCCCCCTAACATTATCCCCAAGATGTTTAAAAAGCTCTTGGGCCAGTAGTATAGCATCAGTAATAAGCCTACCTTCTACAAAGCCACTTTGGTTTTTGGATATAATTCTAGGTAAAAGCTTGGCTAATCTAGCAGTTAAAATTTTGGAGATAATCTTATACAACACTTGACACAGACTAATAGGTCTAAATTGGGTAAAATAAGTGGGATTGTCTACTTTGGGTATTAAAATAATAAGAGAAGAAACAGCAGACTTTAGTAAAGAGTGACCTTTAAAAAAACTATGCACAACTTTTATCAAATCATTATGGATAATATCCCAACAATTTATATAGAAAGAGGAAGAAAGTCCATCAGGGCCAGGGGCAGAGTCACTGGGTATATCAAAAGTGGCATTTTTAATATCCTCATCACTAGGTAAAGTGTTGAGGATCCTATTATCAGCCTCAGATATTAAATTAGGGATGACCTCAAAGAGATCATTAGTAATAGAAACAGGGGAAAAGGAGAAGTGATTAGCAAAAAAAATTACCAGCCTCTCTTTGTATCTCTTTTAAGTCCTCAGTAATGGTTCCATCAGCTAGCTTTATTTGCAGAATCTTACTCTTGACTCTTTTGTGTTTTAGCATTTGGTGAAAAAACTTGGAATTTCTGTCCCCTTCTTTTAGCCATTTAACTCTAGCTTTTTGCTTGTAAAAAATCTCTTCCTGTAGAGCTAAATCATTATAAGTTTTGAGAATTTTAGTGTACTGTTCACATTAGTTATCCCCCAAAATAACAAGTTGGTTTTCAGCAAAAATCAAATCATCTTTAGCCTTGGCAAGATTGCCATGTATATTACCAAAAATCTCCTTATTCCATTTTTTAATACACATTTTAAGCCTTTTAAGTTTAAAACAAAAGTTGTCCATGCCTTCCAAATTAGTAGGGTTATCCCAATTATTAGCCACCATGTCTGTGAACCCCTCATGCTTAGTCCACATCCTGAAAAACTTAAAATTAGTGGGGCCAAATGTTGGTGCTGAAACAGTAGTAAAAATAAGAGCAGAGTGATCAGAAACAGTTCTTTCAGCAACAGTAAGCTTTATATTGTGATAAATAGTTTCCCAATGAGAAGTAATCAAAGCCCTGTCTAGTTGTTCAAAAACCACTTTACCAAGATTAATCCTACTCCAAGTATAAATGGAACCAGTATGTGCCATATTAATAAAAGCATTACTACTAATGAAATCTAGGAAATCATTTTTATCAGCACTAGCTTTTTTGCTACCTCCTAGTTTCTCATGATCATACCTAATGGTGTTAAAATCCCCTACCACTTTCCAAGGTCTATTATTGAGATTCAAACATGTCAGATCATGCCACAATTCCCTTCTTTCTATATAATTACATTTTGCATAGACAACAGTGAGAAAAGATTCAATGGGAGACTTGAAATGAAAGGTAATAGATTGAGACGTTGAGAGCAAAACACTGATATCTAGGTCCTTTTTATAGAAAAACCAAATTTTCCCTCCTTCATTGGTGTTGGAAATAACTAAGTCCATATGAAATTTATTAGCAAGGGGGCCTGCTTTATCAAAATTGATCATAGGCTTTAACAGGGCAAAAAAATCTATTTTAAATTTCCTAACATATTTAAGCAGTTGTGACTGTGACAGTGCATTAGCAATGCCTCTAATATTCCATATAATATAATTATACATTTAAAAGGTTGGATTGTACCTTTTTGGTAATTTTACCTTCAGGTGAATATCTCTTTGGTGGCTTCCCTCCTCTCTTGATTCTTGGTGTATCAGAGTAGTATCCTTCTTCTGCTGCTTGCTTACCTCTTTCAACACAGGTGTCTAGGTGTAGAGTGTCCATCATTTTTGCAGCTGACTGCATGATCACCATCTCTTCCCCAATCTCTATGGAATGTTCATTCTCACTTTCCAAGGTGTTCATGGTTAGCTTGGCCTGTTTGTTTGCCCTATTTCTCTTTTTTTTTTTTTTGTTAGTTTTTGTAAGGTTAGAAACTTGTTCAGAGAAAGACTGTCATAAGTTTTGGGTCCCCCTTTCTTTAGTTTGTATTCCTTTTATGCTCAGTGTATCCCCTCTCTCCTCAGTTCCCTTTTCCTTTGTGTCCATAATAGCCACTATTAGATTGTTGGCTTCTTCCTTTTTATCAGAATTTTCCTTAGGGCTGGTGTTTATTATCAAACTAGGACTTCTTGTATCCTCTTTTTCCTCTTCACTTTCAATTTCTACCCATTTACCTTTTTCTTTTCTGAGAAATTTTCTTTTTGGTTCTATACTATCCAGACCCAGGTCAGTAACAGTTTTCTTAACTATATAAGCCTGTTTTAAACCCAATTTTTTCTTTTGATTATCCCTATTTTCAGATTTATTCTCATTCTTATTCAAATTGTCAGCAATAGGTTTTACTTCTTGGTTACCCAAGCTTACTACATTTCTAACCCTTTTGCATTCAAAATGTTCATGCCCTTGTAAACAACACAGGCTGCAGTATTTGGGGGATTTTTCATAGTCAATTCTTTGCCAATACCCCTCCTCTAGAGATGAGCCAATCCAAATTCTATAAACCCTAGGTTTTGATAGATCCATTTCAATGCAAACCCTAGCATACATAGGTCTTACATGGGTGAGAGTAGCAATGTCTGCCTCTAGGAAACCACCTAAGGATTGAGTAATAGCTTTAAGGTAGGATAACACACAGAAATTTAGCGGTAGAAGGGGAATTCTAACCCATACAGGTGCTATGGCAGATTCCTTGAAAAGTGAAAAATCACTTGTCCATTTAAAAAGTCTGTATAAAGCCCCTTCCATCTCATGAGATGTCCTAGTCCAGACTTTATTATAATCATTTATATTAAGCATTTTGATGAAAACATGCCTATAATCAATAAGCCCTACAATTGGCATCTTATCTAACCCCCAATTTTTGGCAATATATTCCCTAATATTTTCTATCTTAGGTCTACCCTTGCTGAATTTAGCTATAAGTGCTAATTGTAAAGGTACCTCAGACCTTTGAAGTTCTAATTGTGAAAATATCACCGCAGGTTCTGATCCCTTATTATTACTTTGTCTAAGTGGCAGTTGAATATCATTGATCGTAATAGAACGTAGATCCACCTTACCTTCTAATCCATTAGAAATAGGTGATTTACTTGATACGACTGATACATAGCTTGGTTTGATACTCTCTTTTTCCTTGTTTTTCTCCATAGTATTATGTGGTGTATTTATGATTAAGGCGGTGTTTTAGTGGTGGGAAGGTGAGGAGATGAAAAGATAAGAGGCGGCGCCTTATCTCTCTCTCTCTCTCTCTAAATTATTTCTATGATTAAGGCGGTTGATGTGTACGGAAGATGTGAAATTAACATTTCATTTCAAAAATCCGGTGTTAAGGTATATAATTTTTTTTTTTTACCTTATTTAACTAAATCAAACAATGTGCATACACGAGACGCATCAATATTTTGAGTTTCACAAATTTTTAAAATAGGATCTCTTATAGTTCCTATAACACTTACCCGACGCCAATGGTGTCTTTAAAATAGCCCAAAGAACTACCACGCTGTGATAGTTGTTTCTACAGCGGCACATACCTATATCTTATTAAAAAGTATATGGAGTTCACTTGCATAAGAATACTGTATCAAGTTTAATGCCTTTAAGCAACTGAATTAAATAAAAATCATGCATACGCCAACAAAGTAATCTGAAATGTCCCATATCGAATTTCACTAACCATAACATCAGCAAAAACCACAAGCTCTCGTTATAAATTAATAAATTAACTTTGATTTTTACTATAAGTTAGAACGTGGAGGATATACTAGCCACATATAGCAACTTCAGTCCTCAACTGGCATTAAAAGGAATTATTCTAAAGGAATCACAGTTTTGAAAATCTGACTACCTGAGACATGAAACGCAGCAGCATAATTTTCAGTATTTGTTGCAATACTTGAGTGCCACTCGATTCGATAGCTTGCACTGAGATTGGTCGAAATGGAAATGGGATGTCGATGCTTACCTAGAACAGATTGTAGCAAAAAACAAATATTTTAGAAAAACAAACAATTCTTTTAAGTGTTATGCCATTACCAAAAATAGGAGCGGAAAGCAGTTACCTCGATAACTGTATCAGATGACAGCTCAGCATTTAACGGATTGCTGTGCTGGTATTACATGATATTGTATTCATCATAGAAGCTGCAAGCCCACAGGCCATACCAAATCAGTGTCAAGGCATTCCTGGAAAATGATTACATAATTCAACTCAGAATTAAAAGACTTAAAACTACAACTACAACTACAATGCAGACCATATGTGGAAATCGAATTTCAATAGATCCTCAACACGGTACAAAGTGGCTAGATTGGAATATATAGTAGTTGGTAACGAAAAAGTTTCTAATCTTCATCCAAATACTTCATATTGTCGTAAACACTTGTCAATTTGAGTCTACTGCTCAAACTTATTGGTATGAGTTTCACTAGATGACTTGCTATAAGAATTCACTTTTGGGATATCCGTGCTAAAAGGTGAGGAGTAGCATTTCACTTCATTTTGGAAAAGTGTATTTTGTATCTAATGTCTGGTAACTAATAAGAATAATTTGCAAGTACTTTACCCTAATTATATTATATAGTTACCTTTTGTAACTAAAAAGAATAACTTATCAGTATCACAGGTAAGAATAGCTATTGTGAAAGTAAAAGATTTCTATGGTACATGGATTATCTAAAACCAATTAACTGAGGTTCAAAGTCTTTATATTTAATACACTATCAGCAGGGTAAATGAGAAACTCAAAAAACTGAAATGGTTAAACAGAGGTTTCATAACAGAAGCACAGACATCGATTAGTCCATAGTCTAAACACAATAAACAACTTATCCAGTATGTAACACTAATACTCAAATGAGATAATTGAACAATCTACATACCATTACAATAGGAGAGCCTTCAAGCTGCCATACAAAATTACAGATTACATCAAAACTGAGCCTCTGATGTATAGATAATTTATCATATTAGCAAAATAAACAACCATCTATACCTTGCAAGACAAGAGACTGATACAACAGCCATCTGGTTGCTCTTCAACTCTAACTATCAAAACAGGACAAACTTCTAAGGCAAAAAACTTAAACTTGTAAACGTAACACCTAAATGTATTTTGTTAGGACTAGATTTCTGGTCTAAATTCTATTTGTTGTCTATTGGTTTTCACTAAATAATCCTATCTGTTTATTATGAGCTAAGACAGTGTTGTTAGGTTTCAAGAAATGTTGCAACCTCAGTTACAACCTATTAAAACAAGTGTTGATAGGTTTCAAGCAATGTTGCAACCTCAGTTAAAACCTGCCAAGACAGCGTTGGTGGTTTCAAATAATGTTGCAACCTCAGTTGCAACCACAGTTCCAACCTGCTGTTCTGCAGTATTCTGTCTTGTTATGTAAATCTGCATAACTATTCTTTAATGGTAATTATTTGCTTTAAAGTATGCAGGATATATTCTCATATGCTCTTAAAGGTTTAGTTCGTCTATATTGAGAATATCAAAGTGGTATGGAAAGATTTCCTAAAAGATATAAAGAGATTAGTTTATAAAGTTATGTTTCATTTACATAAATAAATCTATATCTCTATTCTTATGCAAATCTTTATCACTTGTTTCAATCTTTGTTCCTTATCAATTCAGTATGATATGTTTAAGATTGAATGAAATATGGAGTTAATGTTTCATATGTATATTTAAAGATATTATCTCTAAAAGATATTATCCTATATGTTTCCTTGTTATAGGAAAAGACTAACTCATATTTTCAAGTTAGTTATTAAACAAGTATTAACCAATGATGATTGGAGTCAATCCATGCTGAAGAATCACGCAATGTTTGGAAAGATTGAAGCCAATCAATAAATTCAAAAGCAATCACAAAAGACATTGAAGATAGAAGATTGTTTTTACTTGCTTATATTGTTGATAACTTAGCTTGTAAAAAAGTGTGTGTTCAAAATTATAAATAACTCATTCTAGAGAGAATACACAAAGAAATTTTAAAAGAAAACAATGGTGGGATGTCATTGATTTATAATTGATAGTTATAAGGTAGGAGCAATATAGAGATAGGCAGAAAAACCTAGAGGGAGTCTGAGAGTTTTTCATTAAGACTTGAATCCTATATTGTAAGTTTTTTATAATATCATAATTTGGGTAAGTGCCCCGGAGACGTAGCCTAGTTAGGTGAACTCCGTTGTTAAATGTGCGTGTGATTTATTTAAAGTACATTTAACTTTATTCAGTTATGTCCATTATTTTTACTTAGGTTCCAACTGTGGTTGCAACATCACTTGGAACCTAACTGCAAAACTGCAACTAGAACAGTGGATAGGAATTTCAATTGGTATCAGAGCTTCATACTAGACCTTACTTAGTGTGGATCCTGCGTTCTGGTAAAAATAGACTTAATGAGGGAAGGAAACGCGTTCAACAAACCACCATTGATTGAAGGAGGAGTTAACTATGGAGTGTGGAAAATAAGAATGAGATCTTTCATCAAACAACAAAATGAACAAGCATGGAAAACAATGTTGTATGGTTGGGAGCTTCCAACTGCAATTGATGGTGAATGTGAAGTGGTTTATGTACCTGAAGACAGATGGTCTGCCGATGAGGACAGAAAATCAAGTGCAAACTCCACAACAATAAACTTGATCTTTGCTGGTGTAACTCTCAGTGTGTTCAGCTATATCTCTCATTGTGAAACTGCCAAAGAGGTATGAGACATTTTACAAGTAACCTTGAAGGAACTGTCAAAGTTAAAGCTTTTAAACTCTAACAGTTAACCACTCAATTTGAAAACTTAAGAATGGAGGAAGATGAAACCATTGAACAGTTTAATAGTAGAATTTGTCATATTGCCCATCAAGCTGGAACCTTAGGTGAAAAATACAGTGATGCCAAACTTGTTAAGAAAACTCTAAGGTCACTTCCAGAAAGGTTTGAGATTAAGGTTACTGCTATTGAAGAATCAACAGACTTAGATAATCTTAAACTTGAAGAACTTATAGGAAATCTAAGTAATCATGAACTAAAATTCTTCAAACAAAAGAGACCAGAAAAAGGAATAGGCTTTCAAGCTAAAAAATCTGAATCTAAGGTATGTGAGAAAGTGAGTAATGAAGAACAGCTAGCCTTCTTTGCTAAAAAGGTTTACAAAAAGTTTTATAAGAAAAAACAGGATGATACTGGAACATCCAAAAACTTTCAGAAAAGGAATAATCAATTTAAGTCAGAATGTAGGTTTAACAATAATTCTACAGGGAAGTGAAATTCTAAAGAGAAGGATAACAAACATTGCAAGCCTAGAGAAATCCAATGCAGAGAATGTAGAGGTTTTGGTCACATTCAGTCTGAGTGTGCAAATAATTTAAAAAGAAACAAAAATGCTTATATAACCACTCACAATGATAGTGATTCTGAGAGCAACAGTAATGAAGAGGATGATTCTAACTTTGTTTATTTTATGGGAATAATCACTGAAAAAGAACTTACTTATGAAAGTGACTGTGAGTCTGTTTCAACCATGGTTACAACTGCTCTTAAAACCTATAACAGTGATGAGGAAGAACCTTCTGATGAAAACATTACTCAGCAATATCTTGTCCTTTATGAAAAGTATCAATGCCTGAGTAAGCAATTCTTGATCTTGAACAAACTTAATGTTAATCTAAAGGATGAAGTTAAAAGTCTCACTGAGCAACTTAACAAACAGCTAGTTGAATTTACTGAAACTAAAAAGAAAATAAAACTGCTGAATGTTTCTGCTTCAGAAAAATTAGATAAGATGTTGTCCTATTCTAGAGCCTCTAAAGATAACAATGGCTGAGGTTATTATGGCTACGAAAACACTAGAAAAACCACCTTTGTTAAAACTCTTGTTAAAGCTGAAACTCATGTTATTAACAATAAGGTTGGAAGTACTGTTGCAACCAGAGATGCAACCACAGTTGCAACCAAGAAATGGTAAAAGTTTTGAGGAGAAATTAAGCAAATATCTGAACACATATTTTCAATGTAAAACAACGAAATTTTGCTGATTACAGGCCCTCATGCACATATATACATTGGCTGATTTAAAAAACAGATTAAAACTATCAAGTCATTAAATATAATCGAAACAAATGATTCTATATATGAACCTGTTAGAGTTGAGCTAAATTTTGAATCAAATCTCTAGGAGTTTAGTCTGAGTAACAAAAACAAAAAACTGTACAAAAATCGCCACAATTAAAACATATCCAAACCCGACTACTCAAATCATTATCTTTTTCGTATTTCCGTAAATTCAATTCGATTCCCCGATTCGCTAAGCTATAGCAAATCACGATCAATGCCCAATTTGTAAAGAGGAAACAACTGTATATATATTAACTCTAAACTTGTTACAAATTGAGCTGAATTTCAAATCATATCTCAGGGAACTCATCCTGGTAAACTAAAAAATTGAAAAGAAAAACTGTATATATATAAATCGTCGAAATTAAATTACATCCAAATTCAATGTTATCACGAATCCAAATCAATATCCATTTCTCGTATCTACGGATAGGGACTACTTGGCATGACACGCTTTTGCATAGACTCACTGCATTAAGTAGTGTATGTCAAAAAGTTTTTACCTCTATCATCACATTTTCCCTGCATTTTGAACCCCGATTTGCGCATCCCTCCAAACACAAATTATAAATGTATGTAGATACATGATTTATACGCAAGGACAACATCTTTTTTTAGCGACGAGTTCAAAACTCGACCTTAAAAACGAATCTATCTCATCTCCGGAAACAACCTCGAAGAACTCTAGCCTCCTCTTGCACCCTGCCGTCGCCATCGGCTTCCTTGGCTTTCTTGGCGCCGGAGGACACGTCAGCATTGCTGGAATCCTGTTCTCTGCCCTCTTCGGCGTCATGCAACCAAAATCTGAAGTTTCTTCGGGAGTTTTCTTCTTCTCCGGAGATGAAGTGTCTGTTGAGAGGCGGAGAGAAGGTTGCCGGAGCTCTAGGTGGGTCGACATCTAGAGAGAGAGAGTATATGTATATATGTATAAAGGGGGAGAGGTGGTGAGAATGATGTGTTATGATAATGGATATGTGTATGTATATTTATATGAAGAGAGAATAGAAAAAGCTTAGGCGTGCAATAGAAGGTAACTATATATGTGAGAGAGTGATTAATGGTATTTTTTGTGTCTTGATAAAAAGGAAATAAATAAATAAAAGAATAAGTGGTAGTAATGTAGGGTGTTACTTGTAATGTTGGCGGGAAAATATAACCTTTTTTGGAAGCTAAAATAATTGAATATATTTTTAAGCAATAATATTGTGTATTTATATATGCATATTACGAAAAAGAGAGTGGTAACTAGTTTTGATCAGTTCTATTTTTCGAAGAAACTAGTTTTGTATTTTGAACGAAAAGGAAATAAATAAAAAGAGAATCCTAGCTAATTAATGAGTGATAATAATGGTTGTTGTAACTTGTAACGTTTGTGCCAAAAATATAAACAAGATTAGAAACTAATTAAGATCATTTGAGGAATGTATTTTTGATGATAATTACGCATATCTTACATACATAAGGCGCCAAGGCGTATTTTGAAAAATGTTAAAAGTTGTTGTTAAATTAGTTAATTAGCTAGTGATTAGTGTGCACTCTTGACTCTTAATTATTAGTGCTATGGATTTAATTTTATTTTATTTTGTACTACGTATTATTTACACTTTTCCGGCAAAAATACTGGTTGTAGCGAAATTATGAACTTTGTTAAAATTACTGGATGATTGTTTTATTTCTTATGAATGCATAAACAAACTGGATATACAAGGAATACATTTACTGATGTTGATCAGTTATGTTACAATTCATTATATATAAATTGCTGGTAATTAATTACTAGCTAGTGAGCATGCATGTATGACTGGATTAATTGTAAGGCTAGCTAGTAACAATTCCTGCCTTTTTTATTTTGTTTGATTATGCAGTACTAGTGATGAATAGCAAATATTGGATCTTAGGTTTTTATTTTGTTTAACATTTTACACCTTTCAAGCTAGTATATCATAAGTCATAACAATTTGTAATTAAGTATTCTATTTATCAAAAGCTTTGAGAAAAATATAAGAAATATTTTGGTTTATTCGTTCACATGACCCCTTCCTGAGCTAAATTAGTGAAATCAACTAATGTAGTATATCAAACATAGCAGAGCGCTGAACTAAATAAAAATATGATTGTTTTGTGTCATTTATCAGAAGCTAATTAGAAATAATAACATTTTTTTGAAACGAATTTAGTATTTCTCTATTGATAATGTAGTTGTTTGACAACCACGGGTTAAGTGAGATTTAATTTGGTACATATATAATTTTATTTTAATTTCTAAAGTAATTGTGTGTCATGTGAGAGTGGTTGATCTACTTTTATTCTTATGATAGGTAACCAAACTTGCTTCTTTATAAATTATAACCTAATCATTTCAATTGTTTTAAATTTTAAACATTATATTAATTCATGATTTTGGCAACTTATCTAATCGAAATTGGACTACTGAGTAAAACAATGTCACATTTTTTTTAAAACCAAACCATGGTTGAACATTATAATAAACGCAATTTTTTGGATGATTTGGTTATCGAAAGATGAAGATATTAAAGAATAAATAACACATTACCATTTGTATTGTTATCAGGTGAATGGATGTAATTAACTCATTAATACAGTGTATATAGTTCCACCTGATCGATCATCTTCTGTTTCTAATGAATAATATCTTACCTTCCTTAAAAGCAGAACTAATTTATTATCTTGATTGCCTGGTATTTATTCTTATGTGTTACGAATATGTGTTACGAATGTTGTATATATATATATATATATATTCTTAATTATGAGTCATCATATTTTAGGAACCCATACGTTTATGTCTTTGTGAACATAGGATGCCAATTAAGATGGGAGTCTTAACTCTTACATAATTAATCAACTTTAAAGAAAAATAATGAGTCATAATATTGAATAGTAGTATAATTTGATTTTTTATTAGGGCAAGTAGGACAACCAAGTTACGAATGAATATGAATCATTGCACGTGATGTTACTTTTATCTCGATCAGCTTGGTTTTCACCTCTAAAAGCCATAGAATTAATATCCACGTATAATATATATACAAAAAATCATAACTAGCTGACTATAGAATATCGTGAGGAACAAGTTGAACTCGAGTGCTCAAATCCTCAAATATATAGCATCTTGAATGCATACTCATCATACAGAAAATGACACTCATATACAAGATCTAGAATGCCAGCCAACTTTTTTAATAACCGATTCATAACGATCAGATGTCACTACCCGCAAGCATGACAAGGAAAGTGGTCCAAATTACTTGAGTTAAATAATTTTGTTTTCATGAACCAATTCTTAATTATCACTGGTTTTCGTCACATCTAGTCCTCATCTCAAGTACTTTCCTAATTCGAGTGCAAAGAGGCCACAAAAGTCGGGCTAGCATGCAGCGGGCCTATATTCAGGAAAAAGGTGGCCCGATTTATGACGGACCCCACAAGCATTGCAAAGTGTCTTCAGTCCCAACGGGCCTGCCCTCCACTGAGGCGTCTTTGTTATCGTGAATATGCATTCTTTGGCCTGATGCATGTGTAATTGTGAATTTTCTTATTCTTTATGAATCTCAATGCAAATATTAGTTCCTTGATTGGTTTAGGGAATCCTTACTAGTAATTGTTATGGTGTTGTCAAATATAAGTGGTTGTCCTGAGTTTGACGTGGCTCAAACTTTGAGAAAATTGTTATTGTCATGAAGTACTTGCAGATTTGTAGCTATTTTTTCCCGGTATTGTAAATTTGCCTCCGTTTGGGTGGCTTGAGTAAATTTTGAACTTAACAGGGGGGTTAACCTTATAAGTTTTCATTGTCATAAGCATCAAGCCTTTTGCTTTAGACACTATAAAAAAAAATATCAGTTTATCATCAAAACGTCTGTTGCTAAACTATTGTTAAAGTGGGTGTCGCTAAATTTAGCAACAGTTTAGCGACACTCAATTTAACAACAGTTTTAAAAAAATAAACTGTTGGTATATTAAAATTTTCTTTTAGTGAGAGCTAAAATGCTGTTGGGTGCTCATGTTTTCAGCTGAACTTTGTTTGCTATTTGACTTGGCAAGCTAGAGTTTTGAAGTTTGCTATTTGACTTGGCAAGCTAGAGTTTTGAAGTTTGCTATTTGACCCATCTAATAATTATCTTATTTCCGCTTAAAGCACAAGATGTCCATGCCTATTAGCATAATCAAAACTCATTCCCTTAATTCTAGTCTCATTCTTAATAATGCCTGTCATGCATTGTCACGACATGGAAGAAGCTCGGTTTGAGCTTATACATATAAGAAGCTTTCATCGTAACAAAATTTCTGTTTCTTTCTACATGTTAACAAAATTTCGGTTTGGCTCAAACTTCATGCCTATACAAACAATATGGAGTATGTGGTATTTTAAGAAAAGAAATTTTCTTCCGTAGTTTTGATTTCTACATGTTTTTTTAAAGAAAGATGGTAGTAAATAGGATAAGGTTAATGACATTTAATATGCTTCCATTTTACAAGTATGGTACTCCCCCGTCCCACATTATAAATTTTAAACGAAAATACCCGCAATTTTGACCGACAAATAACTCATATCCAAATTGTCGAAATAATTTTTTTATATATTCTATTATATAATTTAAAATTTGAACTATTTAAAAAAAAACGTTTCGGCAATTTAATTTTTATTTATTTATAATTGGTGGGAAAACCCCACATTTTTATAGTAAAAACTCGATAAATTAATACTTGATTATTTAATAAACTCTCTAAGATAATATTTTTGGTCGGTCCCAACTCGGGGATAGTGTGCTAAATTAATAATTCGCTAAAATTATAAGATAATAAATTTTTGATAGTTTCTATAGACCCCATATAAAATATAAATTAATAATTTCTTATATACTACATATTACATGAATGATTTATGAAGATTTCTTGAAAAATTAATCAATTGATCTTATATTTATATAGAAAATATTTTTTAATGTCCATAAAGTGATACATTGAACACAAGAAGCATAATAAGGTGGGAGATTGAAGCGTTCTTTCAAATTAGGCCATTCATTTGATATACGTACATGCATTATACAATAATTAAGTGAAAGTTTGAAAGATGTTGGTAAATTATGTATTTCATTATAAATTAATAAAATATTAATTAATATATAAATTATTAATTATTAATTTATCGATTAATTAATAACTCTTTTAATTAATAAATTTTGATAGTCCCATGAATATTAATTTATAGGGTTTTTACTGTATTTATTAATTAGGAAAAATAAAAATATGGAGAGAAAACCCCACAAAGAAAATAAGCACCAAAAAGGTACTCAGTCTGTACAAATCAACAAATACAGCCTTCAAATAGACATAAAACAAAATTAAAACGCAAAAAAATAACTTGATAAAAAAAAGGAGTAGAAGAGTAAAAACTTCTATATTCAATTCCAGCATATGACATGACATGTCTTCATTTTCCCAAATAAAACGTGTCTGATACTTAGCAGCAGCCGATAACTTCATATTCCACAAAATAATCATTTCAATGTTCATCTAAAATTAGGGATTTGTTATGCATCCAGCTTAATGATGCCTTTCAATTGAATAGGGGAAATCGTTAATTTCAGAAGAGACGATCAACATCAGATTTAGCAAGTAGATCATCAGTAGTATTCATTACAAAAAAAATACACAAATAGCGACGGGATTAGTAATGGTATTTTTTGTTACGAACTTATTAGCGACTGTTTTTGTGACGGCTTTGTGACGGTTTAGTCAATTTATGACAGATTTGTGACATCTTTTTAAATTAGCGACAGGCTTGTGACAGCTTTTAACTCTCAATAAATCAAACATTATTTTGTAGTGATTTCCCTCTTAAGGTATGTCTTATCGGCCCATAATTGTTTCATAATTGTTTAATAAACAGGTTATTATTCGCATTTATATGTCTTATCGGCCCTTTACCAGTCCAGTTGTCCCAATAATCATTCACTTTTCCTTTTTCGAAAACCCACACTATATTGTCTTCAGCAATTTCACTCATTTCCAACATTCTATTCCAAGTACTTTTAAGCGAAGAATTTTTTACTAAGTTAGGATGAGTTTTTTTGCAATATTTCACTTTAATAAATTTAGACCACAAAGAACTTTGCTTTCTAAATTCCCTCCTCAATTTAATTGCCAGAGAATTTGCAATATTTTGAATACTTCTTATACCCAATTCACATTATTTCGTAGAAACAGTAATTTTATTACAAGAAGCCCAATGATACATAAATTTTTCTTCTCTTTGACCCCATAAAAAATTAGAAAAAATCTTCTCAATGTCCTGAATAATCTTTTTAGGCGGCTGCATACCCGCTAAATTATAGATAGGGATAGATTGTAGAACATGCTTGATCAGAACTACTTTGGAATCCATAGAAAACCACTTTGATTAACATCAATTTAAATTTTCTCAAACTTTAGCCACCATAGAAAACCACTTTGATTTTCAACAATTTAAATTTCTCAAACTTTAGCCACCATAGAATGAAAGTAAATACATTTCTTTCTTCATGAGTATAAATTACACCCCAAATATATAAAATGAGTCTTTTTGGTACTTATACAACTACAAAATAATGTTTGATTTAGTGAGAGTCAAAAGTTGTCACAAGCCTGTCACAAATTGACTAAACTGTCATAAAGCCGTCATAAATTAACTAAATTGTCACAAAACCGTTATAAAAACTGTCGTTAATAAGCTCGTAAAAAACAATACCGTCACTAATCTCATCGCTATTTGAGTATTTTTTTGTAGTGACCCATAATATCTTCAACATATTTTTGCTGCATAGGACTAAGATTAGAAGAGCAATATAAAAACCTTTTGGCACAATTAACTTCTTGACCAGATTCTGTCTCATATCTCTTAATAACTTTTTTTAATCTCACTAATAGAGCTTTTAGTTGCTGCCGAGAATATAATAATATCATCTGCATAAGTTAGATGAGTAATAGCAGGACATCTCAAGGGTTTTTTTAAAGCTGTATATTGTAGGTAAGTGCATTCAAACTTATTGATAAAACTTCAGAACAAAGAATAAATAAGTCACAGGAAAGAGGATCTCCTTGCCGTAAGCCTTGTGTGGATCTAAAAAATACAATAGCAGCTCCATTAACCAGCACACTAAAGTGAACATTCGATATAAGTCTCCAGACCTTGTCTATAAACATCTCAGAAAAGCCCAACTTTCTCAAAACTTTAGTAAGAAACAACCAAGACATTTTATCATATGGTATTTTCATATCAAGCTTGATTGCCACATTTTTACCCTTATTTTTAGAATTTAAAGTATTAACTAATTCTTGAGCAAGAAGCACATTATCAATGATATCTCTATCTTTAATAAATCCACTTTGATTATCCACCACAATACCAGAAAGAATAGAGGCAAGCCTTGCAGAGATAATTTTAGAAAAATTACTCAAACTTACAGGCCTATAACCAGCAAAGATTTTAGGATTTTTAACCTTAGGAATAAGAGCAAGGAGTGTGGAAATCATAACCTTAGATAGTTCAGAGCCAGCATAGAATTGATCAACTGCTTTCCATACGCCTTCTTTAATAATTTCCCAGCAAGAAGTAAAAAAATACCCATTAAAAACATCTTGTCCTGGAGCACTATTTTTATCAAGTCCCCACACATCGACCTTAACTTCCTCAATAGTGGGAGGAATATCTAAATAATCATTATTTTCTTTTGTGACAATTCTAGGAAGAACATAAAAAGAATCAAAATTATCCACCACATTAGCCGCATGAGCAAAAATACTTTCGAAATAGTAGCAGCTTCATGCTTTATCTTCTCACAATCTTTAATAACATTTCCTTGCTCATCCTTAATAGAACTGGTAAAACTTCTCTTCATTTTACCTTTTATAATAAAGTGAAAGTACTTGGAATTAGTTTCACCCTCAATATCCCATTTAACATTTGCCTTTTGTCTCCAAAAATCTTCTTATTTTTTTTTGCTTTTGATTTAGTTCACTAAATGCTTTTTGCAATTTTTCTCTATTTTCAGGTGAAGTATCTTCCTCAAACTCAATTTCAATATTTTTAATATTATCTTCAACATCCAAAAAACTTTGAAAAATATCACCAAAGCTCTCTCTATTCCAAACTTGTAAAGATTTTTTAATCCTTTTGAGATTATGACAAAGAGAGGAAATAGCATTTCCTTCAATTCAATTCTTGGAGGTCATTAGAATCTAAACAATGCAAGTAGTCATTAGCAGCTACTAAATCAATTGGTAGACCCTCAGCTTTATCTATTTCCTCTGAAACGATATAAAAATCCCTACAAATAAACCAATTTTCTTGAGTATAAACACTATTCACAAAATTCCACAAGTCCCTTATTTCTTTCTTAGAACATTTAGCATGGATAATGGACATCTGTACGTGGTTACACGTTAAAAACCGGTCAAAATTGCACGTGGTTACACGTTCAAAACAGGTCAAAGTTGCACGTGATTTCGCATAGGATTATTAATGAGACAGAGGGAGTATTATATAATTCAATATCTTGAGTGCATGAGACACTCTTGTGTCCTTCGACGGAGTATTTGTTTACTATTAGACCCTCGTATCAGAACAAGGAGAATGTTGTCTTTCTTTTCCGAGCTTTGAATCGAAATTTTTCTTTTCCGTGGAATCTTTTTAACAGTGATTTAACATCCACAATTAATATGCATAAAAGTTAGCTGCTAACTAAACACAGAGGAGAAGGTAGTTTGATCAACTATTTGGGCAGCATGTGCGTTTTATATATCTTGTAACACAAGAAATAATTAGCACTGGAAATATAACATTTCTCTAACGAACTCTGAAATTCCTATCCACTGTTCTAGTTGCAGTTTTGCAGTAAGGTTCCAAGTGAGGTTGCAACCACAGTTAGAACCTATTGTATTAATGGACAGAACTGTGTAAAGTTAAATGTACTTGAAATAATTCACACGCACATTTAACAACGGAGTTCACCTAACTAGGCTACGTCTCCGGGGCACTTACCCAGATTATGATATTATAAAAAGCTTACAATATAGAATTCAAGTCTTAATGAAAAACTCTTAGACTTGCTCTAGGTTTTTCTGCCTATCTCTATATTGCTCCTACTTTCATAACTATCAATTATAAATCAATGACATCCCACCATTGTTTTCTTTTGAAAGCTCTTTGTGTATTCTTTCTAGAATGGGTTCTTTATAATTTAGAACACACTCTTTTTACAAGCTTAGTTATCAACTATATAATGAAAACAAATCAATCTTCTTTCTTCAAAATCTTTTATGATTGCTTTGCCTCTTTTTGATTGGCTTCAATATTTTCAAGCATTACATGATTCTTCATAGTGGATTGACTTCAATCATCATTGGTTGATACCTGTTTAATAACAAGCTTGATTGTAAGAGTTAGTATTTTCCTATAACAAGGAAACATATAAAAAGACTATATATTGGAAAGATAATATCTTTTAAATATTCATGTAAGACATTAACTCCTAATTTCATTCAATCTTAAACATATCATACTGAATTGATAAGTAACAAAGATTGAAACAAGTGATAAAGATTTGTATTAGAATAGAGATATAAATTTATCTATGTAAAGGAAACATAACTAATCTCTTTATAACTTTTAGGAAATCTTTCCTTACCACTTTGATATTCTCAATAAACGCATACTTAACCTTTAGGATCATATAAGAATATATCCTGCATAACTCTAAACAAATAATTAGCATTAAAGAATAGTTATGCAGATTTATAGAACAAGACAGAATTCTGCTTACCAGCAGGTTGGAACTAGTGGTTGCAACTGAGTTTGCAACATTACTTGAAACCTGTCAACATAGGTTGTAACTGAGTTTGCAACATTGCTTGAAACATAACAACACAGGTTGTAACTGAGGTTGCAACATTGGTTGAAACCTAACAAAACAGGTTGTAACTGAGCTTGCAACATTGCTTGAAACCTAACAACACTGTCTTAGTTCATGATAAACAGATAGGATTATTAGTGAAAACCAATAGAAAACAAATAATATTTAGACCAGAAATCTGGTCATAACAAACTCTCATTAGAATCTTGAGCGCTTTACCTAATATGTTGGTGATGTTTATAGTTTCACACAAGCTAGGGAAATTCCAAATCAATTTATGTAAGGACAATAAGCCGTTCATGATATTGCATAACAAACATTTTGAGAACAACAAAAAAGTATAAGAATTGAAAAAACAAATAATTATAATTGGAGAAACATGTGAGAATAATAAGAAGGACTATCATTAATCAATAAGATGATGATCCATTACGGGATTCGAACGTGAGACCTCATATTCCAAAACATAGCCTTGCCATCTAGGCTCTAGGCTAAAAGAACATTTCCAAAATTTCTACACTGAATTTTATGTATAACAGAAGTTTAGCTATGTATACACATGAAATATCCCTAATTTTTTTTCTGATTCTTGTCCCGAATCAATGGGATTATGGGAGGGCACTTGACTGTCACGCCCCAAAATCCATAGAACACGGATATCGAGGCATGACCTTTTTTTAAAAAAAAGAAAAGAGAACCTGTTGGTACGAAATTAAAATTTTTAAAAGAAAACATTTGCAAGCTAAAGGAACAATTAACGGATAAATAAAAAGTTTGCCAAACGCGGCTACAAGACAAGATTTGTAAAAGCTAAAAGTTAACAAACGAATGAATTTGCCCGTAGGCTACAACCTCAAAATGAACTAAATAAAAAGAAAGTGATTAAAGAAGCCCCGAACCCATGTGATGCATTCCAATGGCTCCTATCCAAACGCCTCAACCTATAATGTACCTGAAATACAAAACTGTAACGGTGAGTCCCACGCACATAACTAGACGGGACGGCACCACAAACACCGCCACTCCATCCCATAAATGCAAGAGCTCACAAATTCTACTACTACGATAATCGATGTATAAAAATAAATATAATGACATTCTACAACTACGATAAATTAAATAAATTAAATACACATCAACAGCATACATGGACCTCTCACGCCACCTACCCCAGTCCGTAAGGTAGGTCATTCCCTATCCCTTCGGCCGTCTTCTGTCCCCGGAATTAGGGAGAGACAGAGACCATTGCAACATAAAAGTAGATTTATAGTGCGCACTTGGACCTCTCACGCCACTCGTCCCAGTCCGTAAGACGAGTCATTCCCTATCCCTTCGGCCGTCTTATGCCCCCGGAATTAGGGAGAGACATAGACCATTGCTAACATAAAAGTAAATATAGTGCACACTAGGACCTCTAATGCCACTCGCCCCGGTCCGTAAGACGAGTCATTCCCTATCCCCTCGGCCGTCTTCTGTCCCCGGAATTAGGGAGAGACAGAGACCATTGCCACTACAGCTAAATCACAAGGCCTCGACCAATAATATAAAATCATTCAAATAACACCATCTCATACGTATAAATATTAAGGCCTCGGCCAATAATATTATACTATTCAAATAACATAAACTCATACGCCACTTAACGTAATACAACATAAACCATAATCATAGATGCTAGATTCACAACTAGCCAATCACTTCAACAACATAAAAACCCATTCTGGTATTTTAACAAACACCTTGTATGCATAAACTACAATCCATCTTTATTTCACAATAAATTACCCGATTTATCAACAATTATAATAACACAATATCACTACATCAAGACATGCAAACTCATCCATATTCTCATAAATCCGAAATTAACACGACTAAATCCTCTATTTCTCCAATTCAAATAAATGAATTTAAACATGTAACAACTAAACCCAATTAACAAATAAATGAATTAAACATGTAACAACTAAACCCAATTAACAATTTATAAACCTAATTAAGATAAAAGGCATAAACCCCCAATTTCTAATAAACGCAAAACCAAAACCTAACATACACCCTCGTCTAGTCGCAATGGATAACCCCCGTTACCTTAGAGCGTAGTGGAGATGCTTTCGGTATGAGCCCGCTAATGGTGGTTTCTCTTCTTCTTCTTCTTCTCTCTTCTTCTCTCTTTTTCTCTCTCTTGGCTGATTTTAGGTTTAAAGAATGAAAAGTGGCTGATTTTAGGTTTAGAAAAACTGTTTTTACAAAGTTTGTGGAAGCGAACTATTTGGTCCCCAAAGTTCTAAAAGCTAACTCTTAATCCAAAAATATTGTTTTACTACTCAAAAATAACAAATATTTAGAAACAAATCTATTGGGTCCTTTTTATTAGTAAAATTAGTAACATGTTTTAAAAATAAAGTTTTTCGGAAGAGTTTCGGTTTTTGGCTAAAAATTAGTCGAGTGACCGGTTTTTGGTAAAATTTGTATAAAACGTTTTTGGATAAATTAATTTCTAATTAAAAACACTTATAAAAATACGGGATGTTACAACTAACCCTCCTTAAAAGAATTTCGTCCCGAAATTTCCCTTCTAAACAACTATACCCAGAAATGATAAACTTATATAAACAAGGCCATAAAAATTCTAAACGTACAATAAGATCATAAGAATTTAAATGCACAATACGGGTCATAAATAAAAAAAAAAAAATACGCAGGGTTCACAACCCGTAACAACTCCATAACTCAAATAAGATAAACTCCAGATAATGCACCATGTAAGAATAACCGTCTGTATACAATATCTAACAGAATAAAAGACAACAATGTAAAACAAGCGGCTGCAACATAAAAGTCAATAAAGTAAACTAAGCTGACATGCTTCTACCTCAACAACTCCATGCATCTACAAATCCCAAATATGGTAAACAGCTATATGCAATATCAAACATAATAAAAGACAACTCAACAACTCCGTAAACTCTAGGCGTTATAACAAAAAAAAACTCCAAAATCTAGGCGTTACAACCCTTCCCCGATAAAGGAATTTCGTCCCGAAATTATAAAGCATCTAAAGAATAGTACCTAAAGAAAAGTCGAGATTAGGATATTTCCTCTTCATCTCATCCTCGCGTTCCCAAGTTGCCTCCTCGGCCCCGTGGTGTTTCCAAACCACCTTTACCAGTCTAATAGTATTTCCTCGAAGTTCCTTCTCTTGTACATCGATAATCTTCATAGGACCCACTTCGTAGGTCACATCCGCACTAACCTCAATGTCCTCAAAGTCCACCACGTGTGAAGGGTCATGATGATACTTTTTCAACATTGACACATGGAATACCGGGTGAACCCCCGCCAACTTTGGTGGCAAGTCCAACCGATATGCAACTTCTCCAACTCGGTCCACGATCTCAAATGGTCCGATAAATCTAGGGCTCAACTTTCCTTTAGAGCCAAACCTCATAATCCCCTTCCTGGGCGAAACTCGCAAAAATACGTGATCACCCTTTTCGAACTCCAATGGTCTCCTCCTCTTATCCGCATAACTCTTTTGTCTACTTCGAGCCGTCTCAAGCCTTTGCCGAATTAACTTAATCTTTTCGGTCGTTTCTTGAATCAATTGCGGTCCTAGCATTTCCGCTTCTCCCACCTCGGTCCAACACACCGGAGACCTACACGGCCGCCCGTATAAAGCCTCGAAAGGTGCCATGCCAATACTAGCTTGAAAGCTATTATTATACGCAAACTCAACTAAGGGTAGATGGCTCTCCCAACCTCCCTTAAAGTCGTTCACACACGCACGCAACATATCCTCTAGCACTTGGATAGTCCGCTCCGATTGTCCATCAGTTTGGGGATGGAACGCCGTACTCATTATCAACTTGGTCCCTAAGGCATTTTGTAATGCGCCCCAGAACCTCGACACAAACCTCGCGTCTCGATCCGATACTATCGAAATAGGCACCCCATGAAGTCTAACAATTTCTTTAATATACTTCCGTCCCAAGATTTCCACCGAATTCGTCATCTTAATCGCAATGAAGTGTGCGGATTTGGTCAAACGGTCGACCACAACCCACACAGCGTCATTCCCGCTTACCGACTTAGGTAAGTTGGTCACAAAATCCATTGCTATCCTTTCCCACTTCCATTCCGCTACCGGTAAAGGTTGGAGCATACCCGCCGGCCTTTGGTGTTCCGCCTTCACTTGTTGGCAAGTTAGGCACTTGCTAACATATGAAGCTACATCCCGTTTCATTCCGGGCCACCAAAACTATCTTTTCGCATCATGATACATTTTCGTCCCGCCGGGATGAACGGCTAATCGGGAGTGGTGAAACTCCTTTAATACTTCGTTCCTCATGTTTTCTGTCACATAAGTCCTTCCCTTAAAGCGTAGTCCTCCATCGGTTCCTTTTGTCCAACCCTCTAATCCTTCGCTCGAACTTATCTGTTTCTCAAAGTTCTCCACTTTCTCATCCCCATCTTGTGCTTCCAGAACCCTACTCACAAGTTCCGGTTGTACCACTATTGTGTACAAAGTCCCCACATTAACATGTCCCAACTCCAAGTCGAACTCGTTCACATTTCCCATCATCCTCCATTCGTCGATCGCCACATGCGCTAAGGTCGCATGAGACTTTCGACTCAAAGCATCCGCCACTACATTGGCCTTTCCCGGGTGGTAGTGCAAGTCGTAGTCGTACTGTTCTTGATATTCCATCCATCGTCGTTGTCGCATATTTAAATCCCGTTGGGTAAAAATATGCCCTAAGCTCTTGTGATCCGAGAACACTTCGAACTTTTCCCCGAACAGATAATGTCTCCATACCTTCAACGCATGAACTATTGCCGCTAGCTCCAGGTCATGAGTCGGATAGTTCTTTTCGTGAATCTTTAGTTGTCGCGAAGCATATGCGATAACCTTTCCGTCTTGCATCAAGACGCAACCCAAACCTTCCTTCGAAGCATCGCAATACACTTGATAACCCTTCCCTTGCTCGGGAATAACTAGTATGGGAGAACTAGTCAACCGCTTCTTGAGCTCTAAGAAAGCTTTCTCGCAAGCCTCACTCCATACGAACTTCACCCCCTTCTTGGTAAGGTAAGTGATTGGAGTCGCCAACTTTGAGAAATCCTTGACGAACCGTCGATAGTATCCCGCTAAACCCAAGAAACTTCGAATCTCGAACACATTCTTCGGTTGTGCCCATTTCGAAATTGCCTCAATTTTCGTCGTGTCCACCTTTACCCCTTCTTCCGAGATCACATGTCCAATAAATTTCACCTCATTTAGCCAGAACTCACATTTGTTAAATTTTCCGTAAAGTTGGTGCTCCCTCAACGTGAGCAACGCTAAACGGAGATGTTCCTCGTGTTCCTCTCTTGAACTTGAGTAAATCAAGATATCGTCGACGAAGACTACCACAAACTTGTCGAGATACTCCTTAAATATTCGATTCATTAACTCCATAAATGCCGCCGGAGCATTAGTTAACCCGAAGGGCATGACCACAAACTCATAGTGACCATACCGGGTCCTAAAGGCCGTTTTCGAAATATCTTCATCCTTCACCCTCAATTGGTGATACCCTGATCGCAAATCGATTTTTGAAAAGAATGTCGCTCCCTTCAGTTGGTCAAATAGATCATCAATTCGAGGTAGTGGGTACTTATTCTTAATAGTCACCCTATTTAGCTTTCGATAGTCAATGCACATCCTCATCGATCCATCCTTCTTTTGCACAAATAAGGCCGGTGCCGCCCACGGTGACTTGACGTACTCCGCCTAATAAACCCCTTCTCTAGCAGTTCTTCTAACTGCTTACTTAACTCTTTCAACTCTGCTGGTGCCAAACGGTACGGGGAAATGCCTATTGGTGCCGTTCCCGGTACCAATTCGATAGAAAAATCTAACCCTCTTTTCGGTGGTAACCCCGGTAGATCCTTCGGAAACACATCTCTAAAGTCGTCCACTACGCGTGGCCATATTTCCACTTCCTCGTCGTTCTCCACTATCGAGAGACTAGCCAAAAGACAAGACAGGTTGCCCACAACCCGCTTGGAATAATAAGGAATAGAAGAAAGGGTAGTGTCCCTTTCCCCACGAAAGAACACCTCATCTCCGGATGAAGTTGTAAGGAAAATTTTTCGTCGAACACAATCAATGAAAGAGTTGAAATGAACCAACCAGTCCATTCCAAGGATCACATCGAATCCTGACATCTCGATGACAACTAAATCATATATAAACACGCGGTCCGCGACCACCATCTCACAAGATCGACACACTCGGTCCAACACAACTCGACCCCCAACAGGAGTCTCTACAACAATCGGGTTATCTAGAACCCCAATTTCTAACGACAAAGACTCAACTAGACTTCTAGATATAAAAGAACGCGACGCCCCCGTATCGAAAAGAACATGTGCCCAGGATGAGCACACAAGAACTATACCTTGTACATTTGCCGGATCTCCTTGGTTTGGCAATTGTGGCAAGGCAAATTGGCGAGCTTGAATTGGTGGGTTTCCTTGGGGTCCTCGATTTCCCCCATGATTCCCTCGGTTTCCCGGGCCCTGATAGCCTCATCGGTAGTTCCCACGGTTTCCCCCTCCTTGGTGGTTACCTCAAAACCCTCCCCCTTGGTTCCCAGGTAATTAGTGTGGTGGTACAAATCCTAGTCCTCTTGGTGGTGGTGGTGGTGGCAACCTAGGTTGGTTAAAAGGTCGGTTGGTGTCGATTCTTCCTTGTCCCCCGGGACAAACCCTTGCCGTATGTCCCATTCGGTTGCATGTCCTACATTGGACCCTAGGGCACTCGAATTTTCGATGGCTCGCGTCTCCACAGTGGAAACACGCTCCTCTTATCATGACGTTTGTCGGTGGTGGATTAAAACTCCTCTCTCCTCTTCCCGGTTGTTGAAATCGCGAATTATTCGCCATATCCCAAGTCCGCTTCTTCTCTTCCCTCGGAGCATTTCTGGTTTTCGATTTCTCCCAGATTCGCTTGTTATGGAGTAGAGCTCCTTCCACAGCTTGGGCTGATTTTACCAATTCATTATAGTTGACATGTCGAGCCGATGCCAATTGTAACGAGATGGTCGGATTCAACCCCTTCATGAATCTCCTACATCTTTCTGCGCCCCCTATAACAGATTCTGGGGCATACCTCGAGAGTGAGGTAAACTTTAGCTGGTATGCTTGAACGGTCATACCCCCTTGATATAGTTCCTCAAAACGCCTCCTCATTTCATCCTTATAAGAATCAGGAAGAAACTGGCGATTAAACAATTCGATGAACTCATTCCATTCGAAGTTGCTTATGTCGTAAGTATCCACGATTCCCAGCCACCATTTCCGTGCTTCACCCTTTAGGTGAAACTGAGCCATATTCATCCGTTGCTCCCCATTTACTATCCCTGCAGCCGATAAATATTTCTCCATTTCGTCCACCCATCCCTCAGCTATGGATGGTTCACCTACCCCATCGAAAGTCGGAGCCCCCAATCGAGTGAAGTTAAGCAATCCATTGTTGCTTGAACTCCCAGCTTGTGCATTCTGCACCATCATTTGCACCACCTTCTGAAGGTCGGTCATCACTTGATTAGCATTGACCGTTTCCGGTTCAGGTGCAAAAGTCTCTTCTTCTTCCTCATTCACCTCCTCATCTACATTCTCAACCTCTACCTCCTCGGGTTGCTCAGGTGGTGGGACACTAGTGTTACCTCTTCCCCCACGACCTCCAGCAGCCCTTCTTCCTCTAGTTGTTCCTCTGCTCCTTGGAGCTCTTCTTACTCTTCCACTTGCCCCACTTCGGGTAGCCGCACCGCTTGATGGTGATGCGCCCCCGCGTGTAGCTGGTCTCCTTCCACTAGTCCTTGTGGTAATAGCCATTACTACATACATTTAAAACCGACACTTTAGTTGTCTTACCCGACACTACTACTCATACATGTATATTCATACATGATAAAAGCTCGGTTTACAACTCAATCACTTTATCAAGCTTTCTAAGGTTCAAAAACTGATTTTTACGAATTCTCAATTTCGACGGTATAACGCTTTAACTTTTCCAAAAATAGAAAATGAAAATTCTGAAACGGCAGAAAGATAGAGTACGGAAAAACGAAGCCAACGCTTCAAGCGGAATCAGAATCGGAGTTAAAACGAAGAAGTTATGAGCTTTCGAAGTATAGCAGAAAAACCGCAAAATTACCATAATTCGACCGGTCGTTTTGACAGACGACCGATCGTTTTTTGGTCCAGTAGCGTCTGAAAAAATTCTGAAGAATTTCGACCGATCGTTTTGACAGACGACCGATCGTTTTTTGGTCCAGTAGCGTCTGAAAAAATTCTGAAGAATTTCGACCGATCGTTTTGACAGACGACCGATCGATAAACTGTAGAAAACTATCGACACAAAAACATAAAATTCCTCAATGATTATTTATTCTATTCATGGAACATATCACACCACATCATTCTAATCCATAACATTTATACGAACAACATCGATTCGCATATAATATTCATTAACACACAAGTTAATAATTTAGAAAACACATTACGTAAGACCATCGACTACACAATTCTCGCACTCTAATACTTCGCTACTACCAGACATGCAAACTTATACCTCATACACATCATATAAATCTACACACGCATACAATCAACACAAAAATGCGAGGGATAACCCATCACGATACGTTATCCTAAAGCACCCGAGCGTCCTCGCATACTCTAGAGTTCCACATCGCTAAGGTATTCCTTCACACATACCGACGAGAGGTTCACCCACTAGTTTGGCGAGCCGGGATCAACAAGCGTCCTCATTGTCCCCAACTTGCCTCACATGTGGACTTTCCTTTCATCAACTACTACTAAATTATAGCTACATGTCTTAAGCTAAATGCAACCCCCCGTTTTTAGAAAAAGTTTGAGGTTTTTGGAAAAAGTTTTGTAAAAATGATACGATGGATCTTGGTCCAATGGTTACCCATCTTCCCGTCGTCCCAAAGTATACAAGAACCTAGTTAGCTCTGATACCAACTTGTCACGCCCCAAAATCCATAGAACACGGATATCGAGGCATGACCTTTTTTAAAAAAAAAGAAAAGAGAACCTGTTGGTACGAAATTAAAATTTTTAAAAGAAAACATTTGCAAGCTAAAGGAACAATTAACGGATAAATAAAAAGTTTGCCAAACGCGGCTACAAGACAAGATTTGTAAAAGCTAAAAGTTAACAAACGAATGAATTTGCCCGTAGGCTACAACCTCAAAATGAACTAAATAAAAAGAAAGTGATTAAAGAAGCCCCGAACCCATGTGATGCATTCCAATGGCTCCTATCCAAACGCCTCAACCTATAATGTACCTGAAATACAAAACTGTAACGGTGAGTCCCACGCACATAACTAGACGGGACGGCACCACAAACACCGCCACTCCATCCCATAAATGCAAGAGCTCACAAATTCTACTACTACGATAATCGATGTATAAAAATAAATATAATGACATTCTACAACTACGATAAATTAAATAAATTAAATACACATCAACAGCATACATGGACCTCTCACGCCACCTACCCCAGTCCGTAAGGTAGGTCATTCCCTATCCCTTCGGCCGTCTTCTGTCCCCGGAATTAGGGAGAGACAGAGACCATTGCAACATAAAAGTAGATTTATAGTGCGCACTTGGACCTCTCACGCCACTCGTCCCAGTCCGTAAGACGAGTCATTCCCTATCCCTTCGGCCGTCTTATGCCCCCGGAATTAGGGAGAGACATAGACCATTGCTAACATAAAAGTAAATATAGTGCACACTAGGACCTCTAATGCCACTCGCCCCGGTCCGTAAGACGAGTCATTCCCTATCCCCTCGGCCGTCTTCTGTCCCCGGAATTAGGGAGAGACAGAGACCATTGCCACTACAGCTAAATCACAAGGCCTCGACCAATAATATAAAATCATTCAAATAACACCATCTCATACGTATAAATATTAAGGCCTCGGCCAATAATATTATACTATTCAAATAACATAAACTCATACGCCACTTAACGTAATACAACATAAACCATAATCATAGATGCTAGATTCACAACTAGCCAATCACTTCAACAACATAAAAACCCATTCTGGTATTTTAACAAACACCTTGTATGCATAAACTACAATCCATCTTTATTCCACAATAAATTACCCGATTTATCAACAATTATAATAACACAATATCACTACATCAAGACATGCAAACTCATCCATATTCTCATAAATCCGAAATTAACACGACTAAATCCTCTATTTCTCCAATTCAAATAAATGAATTTAAACATGTAACAACTAAACCCAATTAACAAATAAATGAATTAAACATGTAACAACTAAACCCAATTAACAATTTATAAACCTAATTAAGATAAAAGGCATAAACCCCCAATTTCTAATAAACGCAAAACCAAAACCTAACATACACCCTCGTCTAGTCGCAATGGATAACCCCCGTTACCTTAGAGCGTAGTGGAGATGCTTTCGGTATGAGCCCGCTAATGGTGGTTTCTCTTCTTCTTCTTCTTCTTCTTCTCTCTTTTCTCTCTTTTTCTCTCTCTTGGCTGATTTTAGGTTTAAAGAATGAAAAGTGGCTGATTTTAAGTTTAGAAAAACTGTTTTTACAAAGTTTGTGGAAGCGAACTATTTGGTCCCCAAAGTTCTAAAAGCTAACTCTCAATCCAAAAATATTGTTTTACTACTCAAAAATAACAAATCTTTAGAAACAAATCTATTGGGTCCTTTTTATTAGTAAAATTAGTAACATGTTTTAAAAATAAAGTTTTTCGGAAGAGTTTCGGTTTTTGGCTAAAAATTAGTCGAGTGACCGGTTTTTGGTAAAATTTGTATAAAACGTTTTTGGATAAATTAATTTCTAATTAAAAACACTTATAAAAATACGGGATGTTACATGACCCCCATTGACCCTTAAAGGGCCTGCCCTTGATGTTAGAGCATCTCTTATTTGCTTCGCTCTAGCTAGGGATGTGCATTTTACAAGTATTTTTCTTAGTTTCATATTCTAGTTACAAGTTGCAAGTTATATTTAAGTTATTTGTTATGTACAACTAGAAGTTTTCTCTAGCTTACTTGTACCTTAACTTTACGATCGGAAAGGGGGAGGGAACTCTCCTCTATACGACTACCAAACCCGCAATTTGTTAGCCATAGAATGAGTTTATACTGTGGGAGGCGTTGCGCGGGGTCATGATGGTTTTTACCTGGGAGGATTTCATGTTCATGTCGGTCAGGTTTGGTTCCTGACAGGAGAATTGTGGGCAATCCTTCATGGGTTAAACTATGCGTGGGACAAGGGATGGCGAAATGTTGTCGTCGAATCGGATTCGAAGGTAGCATGTGATAACGTGGATCACCCATGTTTGGAACATCTTGACTATAATGCCATTACAGATATTAATTGCCTTCGCGGTCGTAATTAGCAATGTAGAATTCAGTGGGGATCTCGAGAGGGTAATGCTTGTGCGGACATTATGGAAAAAATTCACAATTAGTGGAGTGCCCTACTAATTGGCGTCATATTGGTTGAATATGTAGTTAGGTTTCTTCTTTTTTTCTTTCAGTTTGGCCTTAGCCACCCCTTTTACCAAAAAAAAAGAAAAGATGAGTTTATATTAACCATTGGTTTAAATCAAAGCAATCAAATTAATTAACCAAAAATATATTGGAGCCCGCTTGATTGATTACTGAGAGTCAAACAAATATGCCAGGGAATCTGCCATATTTATTCATGACCTACTGTTACTTCTATAGATAAATATATAAGTTAATAACATAAACATATAAATGTCCATATTTTGTTATTCAATCAGAAGATTTCATCATTATGTAAAAAAAAACCTTAAACCCTTGAGCAATTTTCAAATCATCCAACCGTCCAAATGAAATGATTTTAATAAATGAATGGATGTGAAAGCAAAAGGAAGAATTTATAAATTTAATAGAAGATGGGAGATGGATTGATAGTTGTGTCATGTGTGACTGTGTCGTGTGTTTATTCTCTTCCCCTAGACCTAACATTTTTTTCTTAATTTATAAGGTATATTATTCTACTTCAGTCAAATGTTTACATTAGATATTAGCCATTGATTATGGATGATCTTGTCTACATTTTTTTTTGTCTTATAAAGGAGTTGTCCTCATTGTTATTTCGTACACGGAAACCAAATCCCAAATCCCAAATCTCGCAAATCGGTTGTCGTTCATAATAGCAAGGAGGAAACAACTCGATGTCCATTGTTGGGAACTATTGATTACAATCGTACTCCATGTAAAATTAATGAGTCCATGATACGTGCACATCTTTGGTTTATGAACCTCCATTGATTTTTCCCGATTCTAATTTTAATATTCTATTAAGTTACAGAAAATACTTTGAATCCGAAATTAATTATTTGATGCCAGGACCATTGAATGTAATCAACTAAATCATAAATAGAAGAAATTGCGATATAAATATTATATTTGTTGAACAAGGAATAACACTGGTTTAGTCCGTAGCTAAAAACTAAACACAAAAATGGTTCATGATAAGTGTAGTAATGTAAAAGCTTGTGCCATGTTTGTCATGATAATGATGAGTATGCTTTCTTCGGTTTCGGCGGTTATACCTGTTCCCAGGCGAGTTGATCCATGGTGCGTACTTTATTGTGTAAATTGGTGCTTCAATGATCCTGTTAGCTTTCTCTTGTGTTTCTCTGGATGCGCACCTCGTTGCATTACTCGACAACAAAAATTGTCGGATAACAAGGCACATCAGACGCTCATCCGCATCCGCCAAGCCTAATGGTTACTCTCATGACAAAAAAAGAGTAAATTTAATAATTCTATCATGCGTACGTGTTGGATACTGTTTTTTTCCATAAGAAATTTATTATGTTCCACTTTGTTACAACTTTTTTCTACATTTTGTATATAGAAGTTAGAATTATCATAATTCTTACGGTTGATCACTGACAGTCCTTCCCCTCCATAAAATTTTAACTTTATTTGGAAGAAAACGAAAATTTATATGAAAAAAGATACATTACAATAATTGAATTTGAATTGGAAATTAATTAAATACATGTTGTATGCATCAATCTTTTTTGTTCGACATTTTTGTTGTGACCTATTTTATTACTTTTTGCTTCGATTCATTTTTGTATTTGAAGTATTTACCCTATCAAGCATTACGTTCATAAACTAAACAAATATCATTTTTAAGTGTCTAAGCATAATTTTTATGCTCTTATTTATATTAGCATACATTAATAAATATTTCAATTTTGCTATTTTTAAACGAATTTCAATAGTATTGCATGCAATTGTTTTCGATATACCTATTTATTTATTTTTAATAATTTCGTCAAACTGTTTGTTATAAGGCAAAAACTAAATTACTAGTCTTTTGATATCACTAACTTTATATCTTTTAAGCTTATTTAACTAATGATTTTAATATATATTTTTAAATTAGTATATATTTTTATAAAAGAAACTTAATTAGTATTTTAATATATTTGCAAGTTTTATTTACTTATTACTTATCAAGTGTATTATGTGTGTGTGTGTATATATATATATATATATATAGTGTTTCGGATGAGTTTTGAAGGAACATTGTATAACTTCACTATATATAGACTACTTGTATGAGGGGTTGTTAGTTAAACACGAAAAAAATGACATGCACATTATACATGTGACAATTCTGTCCAAAATTAGATGAAACTTTCATAGCCTTCCCAAAAAAATTGAAAGTCCAAATAGATTATAAAAAAAAAAGAGGCCTATATATTCTGTATTGTTTTGCAAAACTCCTACATTATCCATAATTTCTTATTTTCTACTACATTTCAAGACCACTGTCCTATTTTTATTTTAACTCTTAGAAGAAAATAACCGGATAGCAACAAGTAGTATGTTACTATACGGCTTGTTGCAGAAAATTCAGCAACAGTATAGTAACAGTTATCAGCACTTAGCAACAGAAATTGTTGCTATACTGTTACTAAATTTTCGGGTCGGTTTCGGTTTTCAGTAAAACCGAACCGAAAAAACCCGAAAAAGACCAAAAAATAAAACCGAAAAATAACCGAAAAAAACCGAAACTGCACCGAAAAAACCGATCCGGTTCGGTCCAAAAAATAAAAAGACCGAAACCGAAAAAAACCAAACCGAAAAATATGCTCGGTTTTGATTTCGGTTTTGTCTTAAACCGAACCGGACCGAACCAGTCCTATTACCTCTTATTTTATCTTCAACCACAAACACAAAATCACTTAGCTTCCTCAAAAACCTCTCACTAAAACTCTGCTATACAAACACACACACACACACACACACACACACACACACACACACACACACACACATATATATATATATAATGGCATTGAACTCTTCTTCTTCTTCTTATTCCACTTTGCTCCTACACTTGAAGACCTCCAACAAACCCATTTTCTATCCAAAATTATCATTTAAGGTTTCCGCAGAATCGGTCCCTAAAGCTAGACTCGTTGCCCGAAGAACAGAATCAGTCTCCGTACGACAACTCGAAAGACCCTTGAGTAAAATTTCTAATACTTCATTACTGTTTTGGGTTTGTTATTTTTATTAAAAAAGATAGTTTCTTTACTACTAACTATTTAGACAGTTTACTGAGTTTAGTAGTTTTGAGTCAATTTTTATATTAGCTGTGTGTATTATAGCCATCTATGTTTATTCTAATACTTTAAGTACTGTTATGGGTTTTTGATTTATATTAAAAATATAGTTTCTTTACTAACTATTCTGACATTTTAGTAAATGACCATTTTTGTTTTTGGTACAAAATGACCATTTTATATTTAGTTGTGAGTATTTTAACCTTCTGTATATTTATTTTAATAATTAGTACTGTTATGGGTACTTGTTAAAATTGGGATTTTGCATATTTTATTTGCCTGTTTTGCTATGCTTTGATCTGGAAATGTAAGTAATGACAGCTTTGTATGCTTTCATTGTGAAATGTCTTAGGGTTTATTACTTTATTACTGTTCTGGGTTTTTGATTTATGTTAGAAAGATAGTTTCTTTACTAACTATTCTGACATTTTAGTAAATGACCATTTTTAAAAAAAATTATTTTTGGTAGAAAATGACCATTTTATATTTAGTTGTGTGTATTATAACCATCTGTATATTTATTCTAAATTTCTAATACTTAAGTACTGTTATGGGTATTTGTTAAAAGTGAGATTTTGCATATTTTAATTGCCTGTTTTGTTATGTTTTGATCTGGAAATCTAAGTAATGGCAGCTTTGTTAGCATTCATTGTGAGATTTCTTAAAAAAAAAAAATCAAAAAAAAACACAGTTATTTGGGATCCTGTATTCTCTATTGCAGCTAAATTGGTCCTAATTGTTTGAATCTGTATGCTTTAAAGTTAGAAACTTGCACATCTGTCGCTTGTACGCTTATATATATAGATATGTATGTGTATATATTTATGTATGTATGCATATATGTCCTGATAGTCCGAATTGTACAATTGTAATCCCAAAAGCCCTTGAGTCACTATTCTAATACTTAATTACTGTTATGGGTATTTGATTTATATTGAAAAAGATAGTTTCTTTAGTAACTGTTCTGACAGGTTAGTAGTTTGAGTTTCCCTTTTTATATAGCTGTGCTGTGTGTTTTGATCTGGAAATGTAAGTAATGGCAGCCTTATATGCTTTCATTGTGAAATGTCTTATCTTTTTTTTAACAAAATATTAGTTATTCTCAGTTGCAGCCAAAATTGGTCCTAATTGTTTAAATTTGTATGATAGAAAGTAAGAACCTTGCGCATTCGGCGCTTGCTTGCTTCCATTTGGATAAGTGTGTGCACGAGCGCTCCCGCGTGCGCGTGTGTGCCCTGATTGTCTGAATTGTGCAATCATAGTCCCAAAGTCGTCTAATTGTTGCATTTTTTGTAATTTGGAAAATGTCTAATTGTTGCATTTTTTCTAATTTGGAAAATAGTAAATGGGTTCCTGTATTATCTATTGCTGCTAAATTGGTCCTAATTGTTTGAATTTGTATGCTTTAAAGTAAGACCCTTGCGCATTCGGCGCTTGTATGCTTCCATTCGGATCTGTGTGTGTGCGTGTGTCCTGATAGTCTGAATTGTACGCTTGTGCTCCCAAAATCTTGTAATTGTTGTATTTTTTCTGATTTCGAAATAGAAAGGTCTTTATTCTGGAACTGTATCATTGTTGATATAGGTGCAGAGTGGTAGGCAGGAGCAGAGGAATCACCTACCACCTAATTGAGCCTAGGTCCACCTAGACTCACCCATGCTCTCTCTTTTTTCATTCTCCGCATGGCAAAAGAATCGCACAAGTACTGTTTTGTAACTTCATGTATAACTAGACAATCAAAACTTGTTTTATTTCAAGTGTTCGCAAAAAAAAAAAAAAATATTGCAAGTGAAAGCAGTTATACAAAAGAAGGTTGATGTATCTCTGTCGGTATGATTACAACGCTAACAAGTTCAAGTCAAAGCTAGTCGATTTTGATATGATTATCAGTTGCCATTTAAAAATCATCGTGCAAGTTTAATTCACAAGAATGAAAAGGAATCGAACTGCATTCCACTTGAAACATAAGCTAGAAGTTGGTAAAGTTGAAAACTTAATTAGACCACCTACATCACTTACTCCCACCTAGTCACTCTTAATTTTGCCCAATCACGCCTTTGACTTCCCTTGACCTTTAATTTGCCTAATTCTCTCTCACCTAGCATAAATCAAAAGGGTTTCCTACCGCCTACCGCTTAATCTCTGCAAAGGCTTGCTTAATCTCAGTTGATAAAGTTTTATTATTTTGGATGTCTTCCGTTTTGTATTGTTTTCCTTACAGTGTTGTTTCATTTTTTTTATTGTAACACCAAATGTAAAGAATCTACACACATAGTACTCTCCGTTTACCTTGCACAAGTTCCAAATACCACTTATAGTTTTGAGTTTATTTGGTTCCGCCAGTAAGAAAACTATATTTCATATGATCGAGTGCAGATATACTTAACATGTTTGAAATTTGATATTGAAAAGAAACTAGAAATTTCCCCCCGATTGCGTGCACATATTAGAAGGAGAAGAAAGTGAGATTGAGAGATTTCTGCCAATTCATTAAAAAAGCTGGGAAAATCGTTGCGCAAACTTACATGAAGAAGAAAAACAGTTTTAGTTCCAGTTTTTTGTTGCTTTTATTTAAGTTTTGTCCTTTATTTTCCTGCCACGATTCCAATATGTATATAATTTAAAATTTTAAACTCTTATTACTCTTCTTACACAAGTTCCAAACACTATAAATAGGCTTACATCTAAGGTTATACTCTTATAGACTACGTATGGTTAAATAAGATGGTTCTATATCCTCAGAATAATGGTTGAGTTCGACTGTGTGTGGTATGATTTAATTTGATACTCATTTAAAGTATTTACAACCATTGGTTTTTGGGTCTAAGACAACTCGAAAAACCCTTTAGTAACTTTTCTCATATTTAATTACTGACACTGTTATGGGTATTTGATTAATAATAAAAAGACGGTTTCTTTAGAAACTATTTTGACAGTCTAGTAAATGACCATTTGTCTTTGATTGAGAGTTTGAGTTTCATTTTTATTTAGGTGTGTGTAGTAATAGCCATCTGTATTTATTCGAATACTTAGGTACTGTTATGGGTATTTACTAATTTTATTTGCCTGTTTTGCTATGCTTTGATCTGGAAATGTAAGTAATGGCAGCTTTGTAATGCTTTTATTGTGCGATGTCTTTTTTCTTTTTTAAATATTAATCGGCTTCCTATACTCTCTATTGCAGCTAAATTGGCCCTAATTGTTTGAATCTGTATGCTTTAAAGTAAGAACCTTGCGCATTTGGCGCTTGTACGCTTATATATATATATGTTTATGTATGTATGTATGCATATATGTCCTGATAGTCTGAATTGTACAATTGTAATCCCAAAAACCCTGAGTAGCTATTCTAATACTTAATTACTGTTATGGGTATTTGATTTATATTAAAAATGATAGTTTCTTTAGTAACTGTTCTGACAGTTTAAGTAGTTTGAGTTTCCTTTTTATTTAGCTGTGTTTCATAGCCATGTCTATTTATTCTAATACTTAAGTAATGTTACGGGTATTTGTTAAAATTGGGATTCTCAAATTATGTGCCTGTTTTGCTATGTTTTGATCTGGCAATGTAACTAATGGCAGCTTTGAATGCTTTTATTTTGAATAAAAATTAATTGAGTTCCTGTATTCTCTATTGCAGTTAAATTGGCCATAATTGTTTGAATCTGTATTCTTTAAAGTAAGAACTTTGCGGATTCGGTGCTTGTATGCTTTGTGTGTGTGTATCAGGACGCTGATAGTCTGAATTGTACAATTGTAGTCCCAAAATCTTGCAATTGTTGTATTTTCTGATTTGGAAATAGATAGGGTCTTTATTATGGGACTGTACCAATGTTGTAAAAGGTGCAGAGCGGTAGGCAGAAGATGAGAAGGAACCACCTATGTCAAGCCCCAAATTTCAGTAAAACCCGAGGCCAGAATTTGAGAAGTAAAGAAAACACACTGGAAGAAAATACAATTTTCCAAACACACTTCTCCGACATATATTACACCCAAAATTATATTACATTAGTACGTTTTCTACACCGTACATCATTTACAAAGTACTACACCAAACTAAATGGGTCATGAGTGTCTATGCTACACGCGCAACCCAAAATCTAGTCCGACGAGAAAACGAAGGAGAAGAGTGAGTTAAATATTCATTATATATACGTCAACAAACTAAAAATAAATAAATAATGCAATGCATATATATTTAGTTATTTATATATGTATTTTGTCTTTTTATTTCTCCTCCGCTAACCTCCTCTACTTCAACTACTTACGCCAAGTGGCGTGACTCGATAAACGACTCAAATGTGTATAAAGTCGGATTCACAAATAAAGTGCCGGATCACTCCTCAAATCCACGTATGGAGTCAACTCCTCATGAAACCATACGCCGGCTATTGCCGTATTTTCCGTGAGCACCAAGCCCTCCGGAACCCCTGTGGCACATGAATCCTAAACCAATGAAAAATACTCGAGACAATACAACACCGCTCCTTAATAAACTCACGACAACACTACACCGCTCCTCAATTACTCCGCTCCTCAATTACTCCGCCTTATTATTCTACTTGGTTCATGAGTTATATGGTAAAACACTTATAAATTTATAATGCACAGTACAACTACTGAAATTGCAACAAATATCATAACATTTGCATTAGCTACCATCCTGTAACAAATGTTATAGCTAGTGAAATCGCAACAACAGATCATATACATCATTTGCATCATCTACCATATACTCTGATAATTTACTATCAAATGAACTGAAACATTTGGTTCCCAATTGTCCTGAGCTTTGATCAAAAAGTTTGAAAAGCTCCCTGCTGATTCAAGTTACTATATAGCACAACAAATAGATAAATTTCTACAGTAAAACACATTAAAGCGGCCCTAAGTAAGGAACCGACTCATGCCTAAAGTTTATACATAACCCTCTTCTCTTCAGTACCGAAAACGGTACCTCATCGAAGCCAACCAGCTAAATTCTGCTATAAACCACAACTACCATACTACAATCAACCCAACAAATAACCAACACTCTTTAATTTAGTACCAGGACAAATCTTCAAAAAAACCTGCAATATTATTCCAGAATTTATCCGAGCTTTGATCTAAAAGCTCAACATGATCCTTGTAGAAATTAAAGTTTCTAAAGGATACCATAAATAACTAACTCAATATACTCCCCAATTGAATGAATAATCTAATAAAGCAAGGAACATACTCTTGCCATCCTAGCGAGTAAAATTCTGCCCTTTCGTACCGAGTGGTACCTCAGCAAAGTCACTGATCAGCAAGTTCAGTTGCACATCTGAGACTACAGGTAATATTACTTAATAAACAACAAATATCAAAAGGAACAGGAAATCGATTCCTGCACTAATACAACACAAAAGACTCCCCTTTAAGTACCCAAAATGGTACCTTAACGCAGTTTAACACCGTATGAAGAGTAAGAGAGTGGAAAATGTGTCTTTTTACGCCTTCAAATCTGGGAAGCAAACCCACAACGATGTGTCTAACAGGAAACTCAGGTTCTTCCTCTAGTCGATAGCTACGCGTCAGTATAAACCACTCGAAAAACGGATCACCGAGCTGGGAGTTATTGAAGATTGAAGAATGAAAAAAATAAAAAAATGAAGGGTTTCTTTTTCTTTTATAAGTCTCTCCCTCCTCTCTCTGTTTATTTCTATTTCCCAGCGTGTATGTTTTTTTTTTGTTTTCATACCTAAAGATACATATATGTATATATATTAGATTAATATGAGAATGTCCCTAGTTTCCACTTGTTTTTTGTCTTAATAGGCAATATATTATTATACATAGTTTAATATAATTTTCTGTTTTTTTACATATACATCAACTATTATCATCTATCTATATAAATATATATAGTATATATATTGCCAAATTTATATCATACAAGTATAGTGCATTTCAGGACATTACATTTTCTTCTCTTTTTTTATTGGAATACTACCTTTTCTATATTTGTACTTTGAATAAATATATATATAAAAACTCGGGTTATTACAACCTACCACCTAATTTAGCCTAGCTCTGCCTAGGCGCACCCGTGCTCTCTCCTTTTTCATTCTCCAAGTGGCTTCCTTTTTCATTCTCCGAGTGGCTTAAGAAGCGCATAAATACTGTTTTGTAACTTCTTACAAAAACTAGATAATCAAAACTTTTATTTTTTCTGTGTTTTAAAATAAATAGATTGCAAGTGAAACCCGTTATACAAAAGAAGGTCGATGTATCTCACTTGGTATGATTATGAGACTAATGAGTCAAGTCAAATCCAGTTGATTTTCAATATGATTATCAGTTGCCATTGATACATAATCGTGCAAATTTAATACACAAGAATGAAAAGAAATCTAATTGCATTCCACATAAAACATTAGCTAAAAGTTGCTAAAGTTCAAAACTTAGCTAGACTCCCTACACCACTTACTCCCTCCTAGTTACTCTTAATCTTGCTTAATCACGCCTTTGACTTCCCTTGACCTATAATTCGCATAATTCTCTCTCACTTAACATATTTCAAAGCGGTTTCTCACCGCCTACCGCTTAATCTCCGTCTAGGCTTGCTTAATCTCAGTTGATAAAGTTTTTATCATTTTGGATGTCTTCCGTTTTATAGAAGTTCCTAGTTACCAAATTTTCATGTCTTTGGACCATTAGTGTAGCACATTATGTAGAGGGACCATTTTTTTGTTATTGAGACTATGGGGTGTAATGGTGTGATCCCTACTTTGTATAAGTATATGATATGAGTTCATATGGTGTGTGAAATTGTTAATGCTGGCAATGAATTAACGAAAACTATAGAAATCGCCTATGGGGGAAACAGAAAGACGTAACAGATACCTGCTATGCATGAGGGTTTACATATGTGTGGTCAAAATACTCCTTCGACTGTATGCAATAAATGAAGTTGCTAGACATAGTTACTGAAACAAATCAAAGAAAAGCTGGAAATAAAAATGTTTTTATCCGTTGTGATTTGAAAGGGGGGCGGATTTGTTATATAAACTATGACAGACGAAGATATAAAAATATGTTTCTGTTTGGTATTGTATTCCGTACAGTTTGTTCTTTCATTTTTATACTGTAACACAATGGTGTAGAGAATCTACACATATAGTACCTTGCATAAGTTCCAAAGACCACCTATAGTTTTGAGTTTATTTAGTTCGGCCAGTAAGAAATTTATATTTCATATGATCGAGTGCGGATATACTTAACGTGTTTCCATTTCATTAAAAATCGGGGGAAATCGTTGCGCAAACTTACATGATAAAGAATTTTGGTTCCATTTATCTTTTGCTTCCATTTAAGTTGTCCTTTATTTTCCTGCCACAATACCAATATGTATAGACTTTTCAATTCTTATTACTCTTCTCAGGACAAGTTCCAAACACTACAAGAAAGGCTTACATCTAGACTATATTTGATTAAGTAAGATGGTCCTATATCCTCAGAATAATGGTTGAGTGTGATTGTATGTAACATGATTAAAACTGATAACGATTTAAAGTATTTACAACCATTTGTTTTTTGTTTATTTTTTTGCAGTTCAGTATATGAGTTTACCTGCAAGCCAGTACTCTGTCTTGGACGCTGAACGGATTGAGCGAGTTGATGAAAATACATTTAGGTGTTACGTTTACAAGTTTAAGTTCTTTGCCTTAGAAGTTTGTCCTGTTTTGATGGTTAGAGTTGAAGAGAAACCAGATGGCTGTTGTATCAATCTCTTGTCTTGCAAGGTATAGATGTTTGTTTATCTTGCTAATATGATAAATTATCTATACATCAGAGGCTCAGTTTTGATGTAATCTGTAATTTTGTATGGCAGCTTGAAGGCTCTCCTATTGTGGTTGCCCAAAATAAAAAAATTGATGGTATGTAGATTGTTCAATTATCTCATTTGAGCAAAGGTGTTAGATACTGGATAAGTTGTTTATTAAGTTTAGATTATGGACTAATCGATATCTGTGCTTCTGTTATGAAAACTTTGTTTAACCATTTCAGTTTTTTGAGTTTCTCATTTACCCTGCTGATAGTGTATTAAGTATAAAGACTTTTGAACTTCACTTAATTGGTTCTAGATAATCCATGTACCATAGAATTCTTTTGCTTTCACAATAGCTATTCTAACCTGTGATACTGATAAATTATTCTTTTAGTTACAAAAGGTAACTACATAATATAATTAGGGGAAAGTACTTGCAAATTATTCTTATTAGTTACCTGAACATTAGATACAAAATACACTTTTTCAAAAAGAAGTGAAACGCTACTACTCACCTTTTAGCACGGATATCCCAAAAGTGAATTCTCATAGCAAGTCATCTAGTGAAACTCATACCAATATTATTGAGTACTAGACTCAAATTGATAAGCATTTACAATAATATGGAGTATTTGGATGAAATGTCAAGATTAGAAAATTTTTCGTTACCAACTGCTATATATTCCAGTCTAGCCACTTAGTATGTTGGGCATCTATTGAAATTCGATTTCCACACATGGTCTTCATTGTAGTTGTAGTTTTAAGCCTTTTAATTCTGAGTTGAATTATGTAATCATTTTCCAGGAATGCCTTGACACTGATTTGGTATGACATGTGGGCTTGCAGCTTCTATGATGAATACAATATCATGTAATACCAGCACAAGAAATCCGTTAGTTGCTGAGCTGTCATCTAATACAGTTATCGAGGTAACTGCTTTCCACTCCTATTTTTGGTAATGGCACAACACTTGAAAGAATTGTTTGTTTTTCTCAATTTTTTTTGTTTTTTTGCTACAATCTGCTCTAGGTAATCATTGACATCCCATTTCCATTTCGACCAATCCCAGTGCAAGCTATCGAATCGAGTGGCACTCAAGTATTACAACAAATACTGAAAATTATGCTGCCGCGTTTCATGTCTCAGGTAGTCAGATTTTCTAAACTGTGATTCCTTTAGAATAATTCCTTTTAATGCCAGTTGAGGACTGAAGTTGCTATATGTGGCTAGTATATCCTCCACGTTCTAACTTATAGTAAAAATCAAAGTTAATTTGTTAATTTATAACGAGAGCTTGTGGTTTTCGCTGATGTTATGGTTAGTGAAATTCGATATGGGACATTTCAGATTACTTTGTTGGCGTATGCATGATTTTTATTTAATTCAGTTGCTTAAAGGCATTAAACTTGATACAGTATTCTTATGCAAGTGAACTCCATATACTTTTTAATAAGATATAGGTATGTGCCGCTGTAGAAACAACTATCACAGCGTGGTAGTTCTTTGGGCTATTTTAAAGACACCATTGGCGTCGGGTAAGTGTTATAGGAACTATAAGAGATCCGCTTATTAGATACAACTAATACCAAATAAACAGAAGTCTTTACCATTATGCCAGTGAACATATATAGTAGAACATATACACCAATCAATTATTTCCTATTTTTGAAACCAATATGCATTTAATACATGTTTGGTCAGCATCCACCTTAACGGTAAGTTTTTTTTTTTTTTTTGGACAAGAAATGAACATTATATTAAACCAATTCCAAGGATACGAGAGACCAGAATTGGTCCGGAAAAGTGAAAAAAGGCGAATTACAAACAATTTTTCTAGCATGAACGGCTAAAGAATTGACCGGACCATTCATCGATCTAGGAAGAGTTTTGGGTGGCTGTAAAAATGCTGTATTTGAAGACTGTAAAACTTCATGTTTAACTATAAAAAAAGTTTGGTTTTATTTGAAAACTGTTTTCTCTTTTCCAGAATATGATTTTGGCTTAATTTATTTCGGTCTTTGTTTTGCAGCTAGTGAAGGACTACGAAGCATGGGCCTCAGGGGATACCTCAAGGCAGCCACTTGGAACCGGTGAAATTTAGGATTTGAAGAAAAGGGAATTCCTTTCAATCCCATTTTCTTTCTCTACTTATGTTTTTGTAACCTGAACAAGTGAGATAATTGTTGCTTTGTTGCGATCCTGTGTATTTGCATGTATTCCATGTTATATCATGTGTCCTGAACCTCTTAATAGATTTACTTGATTTTGTGCCATAGAAAAAACGGACCCTTTGATTTCAATTATTCTGAAAATTTGTAACTATGGCTTGTTTGTTATGGAGTGTTTTTAAACTCTTGTTTTTGGCTTAGCAGCAGTAGTATATTGAAGTTTAGATACATATTAGTCTGAGATATATATGAACAGTGAAAACTATTATCAATTGCTTCATAAAAGTGTGCACTAATTATGACAAAACCTTTCATAAATTAAATGCATCCTTTTTCTACAATCCTCACCATAAATCACGGCAAGAACAGAAGCTTAAGTTAACATGATGAAACCGGTGATTGTCCCTCTCATGACGATTACCCATCCGGTTAGGGCAACTCACCAGCCCAAATGTAAATTCGACACCTCCCATTAACCATTCATGGCTTCGCCCTTGAGTGTTCTAGTACGTTTGGGTACTTTTAGACTTGAGATGTGTACCTTTATTTGTGATTTGATCTGTACGGCTTATATAATATACCCTTATTCTGCTTATTACGTCAAATAACTTTGTTATGTGGACATTGTGTATATGAGTAGATACTGGTATATGGCAATATATGATACTCTATCCGTTCCTAAATAGTTGTATCTTATTCTATTTTGGGATATCACTGAATAATTGTATATTTTTCAAAATAAACAAGTTAGTTTATAAGTGATTACATTTTTCCCTTTTAACTTAACAATAGGAAATTATTAATTCTATGATTTGACAAAAAGTGGGGTTAGTTTTGTAAATGTCATATACACTCATGTTGGCTCGTTATTATTTGGGCTAAATCTAATGAGACAATTATTTAGGAACGGAGAGAGTGTTACTTATTCGGTGCGTGTGACGCTTAATAAAATATTCGGCCAACTTGATTTTATAAAATGAGCATCATGTAATGAGCAGCTGTCAGTATTCAAGACTTTAACAAGCAGAAATTACACCAAAAAACTTCTAAACAATTTAAAAATTTGTGAAACTCAAAATATTGATGCGTCTTGTGTATGCACATTGTTTGATTTAGTTAAATAAGGTAAAAAAGAAAAAGAAAATTATATACTTTAATAGACTTCAAACGTTGGAGTGTTGTTGTAACACCGGATTTTTGAAATGAAATGTTAATTCCACGTCTTCCGTACACATGAGGCATTAACAGTAGAAACTTATAATTAATAATTCTAAATAAAAAGAGTTCTCAATTTCTTGAAAGTTTTGGTGAGAAAAAAATGATATCTTGTCATCGTTCTTCTATATATGTGGTAGGCATCTCCACATGTCTTCAGATATTTATTTCATATCTGCAAAAAATGCACTTAATTAGGATAGTGGTCTTGAAATATAAAAAAATATAAGATTTTATGGATAATGAAGGAGTTCACTAAGTTTTTTCTATTTACTTGACTTGATCAGTCTTATTTTGATCACATAACCTAAATTTATTTTGATCACATAACGTTGAAAAAAAAAAGATTGATGCATACCACATTTATATATTTGATTTATTTCCAATTCATTTTCAGCTATTGTAATATATATTTTTTCATATAAATTTTCGTCCTCTTCCAAACGAAGTTAAAAATTTATGGAGGAAGGACTTATCGAAGATCAACCGAAAAGAATTATGATAGTTCTAACTTCTATGTACAAAATTTACGAACTTGATAAAGTTCTTACCAAGTGGAACACTAACTACTTAGGGAAATAAAATAGTATCCAAAATGTATGATAGAGTTGCTAAATTTTCCTCTCTTTTTTTTTCATCATTAGAGTAACCATTGGACTTGGCGGGTTTGGATGAGCATCCGATGTTGTTGTTATTTGGCGATTTTTGTAATGAAAGCAACGAAGTATGAATCCAGCGAAACATATAGCACAAAACTTATAACAAGATCTCTATAGTACCAACTTACACAAAATGATACGCACAGTGGATCAACTCGCCTACGAGGTTGAAATGCCGAAATCATAGAAAGCGTACTCATTATTATGAGAAACAAGACACAAACTTTTACACTACTACGCTTATCGTGACCCATTTTTTTGTTTAATTTTAATTGGGGACTAAACCAATGTAATTCCTTCTCCAACAAATATAATAGCTTTTCTATATTCCCACACTTATTTATACCCATATATTAACAAGATATATCTTTCTATTTATAATTTTGTTGATTACATTCAACGGTCATGCCATCAAATAGTTTGTTTCGAATTCAAAGTATTTTCTGTAACTTTTCACAATTTTAAAATTAGAGTCGGAAAAAATTAATGGAGGTTCATGAACGAAAAATTACACGTATTATCGACTCCTTAATCTGCCTTTCATCTTCTACATTAATTAAATTTCTAAATTTTCCCTTTTCCTTTCCCATCCATTCATTTATTAAAATTCATTTCGTTTGTGCAGTTGAATGATTTAAAAAGTGCTCAAGGGTTTAAGTTTTTTTTTCTTTTTCTTTTTACATATAGTCCTTGCCCATTCACTAGAAGAATTATCATTTTTTGGAACAAAATTATTTTGAATTCTCACTAAAGGTAAGTAACACTACAAAATAATGTTTGATTTAATGAGAGTCAAAAGCTGTCACAAACCTGTCGCTAATTTAAAAAGTTGTCACAAATCTGTCGCAAATTGACTAAACTGTCACAAAGCCGTCACAAAAACCGTCGCTAATAAGCTCGTAACAAAAAATACCTTCACTAATCCCGTCGTTATTTGAGTATTTTTTTGTAGTGTAAGTTTAGTGGCATAAGCAATGTTTGGTCACTAACCCATCCTGGAAACAAAGGGTAGCATAAGGTAAATTAGTTGAATTAAATGTGGTAGCATTTAAAATGACTCCATGTATTTATTAATTGGGAAAAGCTAATAAGTGCTCAAATGCATTGGTTAATAATGTATGAAATCTGTTCTAAAATTGTTTATTATAGTAATACGTAAGTAAATCAAATACACGCTTATAAAAAAAAAGTAAATCATCAAATACATAAAAATAGTAATGTTATAATTTTATGGTATAAATACAAATAATATTCGTACTAAATGCAACTCAAATATAGAAATATATTCAATGATTAAACGATCGTATGCGGGCATTCGCTAGCAAAACCGTAAATGGGATATTAGAATTACACATGATAATAACCTCACATATGTTGGTTGTTGCCATCAACGTCTCCCTCTCAATCCATTACCCCGCTCTCTCTCACTTTTTTAGCGGCCCGATCTCATCCAGAACAAAGATTGCGAAATGGGACTGATTTTCTATATAAATTTTTTTATACTTTATATGAAAATATTTTACGGAATGTGAGGCTGAAATATTAAAATTTAAATGTTTTAATCAAAATACATAAAAAAAGATTTAGTTTTTCATAATGTTTTCTAAAATGTGAGGTTGTAGACTCATATAATTCCTTCTCTATTTGTGAAGTTTGGGTTTGAGACTCTTTTTATTTAAAATTAGTTATAAGTTTCTATTGTTAATGTTTAATGATATCATGTGTATGGAAGTCATGGCATATCATTTAATTTCAAATCGTATGGATCTTTGAAGTCTATTAAAGTATATTTTTTTTAGCCTTGACTAAATTAAACACGTACATACACCAGACGCATCAATAATTTTAGTTTCAAAGAATGTTTAAAAATGCTAAATCATCGCTAAATTGTTTACCGAAACGTAAGCGCCCATGTCTATGATCATCAAAATCTCAATAATAGAATGGCATTTCTATAAAAATTAAGATATTTTGTAACATGTTTTTGCATTTAGGGAAGTTTTTGTAATTTACGGTTATTGAAAGCTCTAAATCTGTGGAGTACTATCCATTCAGAAAAATAAAATAAAATAAATGTAAGGAATAAAAATTGTTTATGACAGTGGATACAAAATAGAAAGTTAGGAACTTGTCACATTAACTAACTATGTACGATTAAAGCGACCTCTGTTTTGACTCCTTTCACCACATCATCGACCTTTAGCGGTTTAGTTTTCCGAAACACAACACCACCGGTTTAGTTTCCATTTCGACCAATCTCAGTGCAAGCTATGAAATCAAGTGGTGCTGAAGTTGGCTTGAAATATTTGTTTGTTTTTCTACGTGTTTTTTGCTACAATCTGTTCTAGTGTTGTACTATGAAATGTTGCATCAATATTGCTGAAAATTGGAAATTGGTGACGAAAGAAGTTGGCTTGAATCTTACTCATTAATTATAAACAAACACAATTTTCAATTTGGAGAAATCTTACCAATATATATAGTCATACTACTAGACTACTAGTCTACAATTTTGGTCTCCATATCTTTTTTACAATAAGTCAATAATATCGTGTTTACAATAACAAAATGAAGTTTGCTGGTAAGTACTTCTCTAAGTTTTCGGTGGTCATCAATTCTTCAATTCTAAGTTTTTTTTCCGCAACGAACATCTGAATTCTTTTTGGGATTTTTTCTCTCCTTCGAGAGGCGAAGAGAAGGTTGCCAGAGGTCTAGATATATTGGTAGACATTTGTATATACCTATACTATTAATTTATGTGAAGAGAACTTATGAAGTCTTGAAACAATTATTTATAAAAGAGTCCTATTAATTTATAAAATTATAAAATAGCAGTAGACATCTTTTACAGGAGAATTAAAAGAAAAATAACTGTTATCTAATTATTAACTTCATATTTTCACAAATCATCAAATTCATCCATTCTCTCTCTTATTCTCTCTCCTTATTTTTTCTCATCAATTCATTTGGTTCCTACAATGGAGATATTCGTTTTCTGAGGTACTTTTTTTTAGTGTTACTTACGTTACTAAGTTTGTGTATACGTTTAATACATTTTGGACTTTAAATTGATTCCTTCTTTTTAATTTTCAATATTTTTGTGATTAGGTCAATAAATACAAATTCAACATATTTTGGAGACGTCTTAGATCAAACCAAGCCAAACGTTACACCATGCATCACGTGGGATTTGTTCGCTAGTATATATATAAAGAGAGAGCAAGAGATAGAGGAGGTGATGGTGTCAGGAAAAATGTATTCTGGGAGTGGATATGTGTATGTATGGTTTAAGAATGATGTGTTTGGAAGGAGTATATGCATAAAACAAGTATTCTATAAAGTACAAACTTAAATGTATTCAAAGGTTGTAGATATTAGAATTTCTGTTTCAAAGGAAAATCTACCTTAAAGGAAAACTAATTACCTTAATTGCCTGGTATTTATAAGCTCAAGAGCAGAGTTAACATTTTGAACTAACCATACATACTATTAAGAAAATTTAATCTGTTGAGAGGTTTCAACAATGGGATTCTGTTCCTTTTGGGCTACAAGGGTTTGGCATAAACGGCTGAGTTTACAATAAATTTGCTGAGGATAAACTAATTTGTTTTGGATTTTCTGTTCGGGAAATCAAGAGTTGTTTACCATATGATTGTTTAGTTTATAACCAATTATGTTCATTGGAGACAGAATGATGTATTGATTTCTTCGCTTTACCAATAAATCAAATTTCTCGTGTAGAACATCTGCGAGTGTTCGGTTGTCTATCATATATTCATGTCGATATAAACGAGCGTACCAAGTTTAACTCAAAATCTAAAGTTTGTTACTTTGTGAGGTACGCTGGAGCTAAGTTTGGATATCGCTTCTGGGATGGTCAAACAAAGAAGATCATTTGCAGTAAGGATGTCAATTTCAACGAAACCATTTTGTACAAAGATCGACAAAATGTGGTGGTAAAAGAACACGCGCTCGCCATTGAGGAAAGTGGTATAGTCGACATAAATGTGTTTCCAAGAATGGAGTTGGAAGATAACGCTGAAGATGAGCCAGTGGTGCTCGACAACCTACCAGCACATGCTGAAAAGGACGAGTAGTTACCCCAAATTTCTCAACCTGAATTGGGCCGAGGTCATCGTGAAAGGAGACCTACTGTCCGATACTCTCCTTCCATGCATTTCATACTACTCAATTATGCAGGCGAGCCCAATAGTAGAGAAGAAGCTCTGGAGCTGAAAGACTCGAGCAAGTGGGAGCTCACCATGAAGGATGAGATGAAGTCACTGAAGAAGAATATGACTTGGCAGTTAGTCGAACTATCCAAGGAAAAAAGGGCACTGAGTAAAAAATGGGTGTTCCAACTAAAGGAGGAACAAGATGGCTCGAAACGGTATAAGACACGATTAGTAGTCAAAGGGTTCCAACAAAAGAAAGGAATTGACTACACTGAGATCTTTTCTCCGGTCGTAAAATTGACGACTGTTCAGCTATTGTTGAGCATTGTTGCTAATGAGAATCTTCATCTACAACAGTTAGATGTGAAAACTGATTTTCTCCACGGAGATCTTGAAAAAGAGATTTACATGCTACAACCTGAATGCTTTGCTGAAAAGGAAAAAAAAAGAGACTGGTCTGCAAACTAAAGAAGAGCTTGTATGGGCAAAAACAATTACCACGACAGTGGTATAACAAGTTTGGCAGTTTTATGATGGATACCGGGTTCGAGAGAAGTGATAGTGATCACTTCTGTTTCGTGAAGAGATTCGAGAACTCTTCGTGCGTCATACTATTTCTGTATGTAGATGACATGTTGCTCGCCAGGTCGAGCCTTGAAGAAATTAGCAACGTAAAACAACAGTTGACGAAACAGTTTGACATGAAGGATTTGGGAGCCGCAAAGCAGATCCTCGGTATGAGGATCTCCTGAGGAAGGGTTGGGTCATTATTTCTATCACAAGCCGAGTATGTGAAGAAAGTATTGGCTCGGTTCAGTATGAGTGATGCCAAGGCTGTGGGCAAACCTCTAGCCGCACACTTTAACCTATCGAAGGACCAATCACCCTCGGACGAGGAAGGAAATGATCGTATGTCGAACATATCCTACGCCTAAGCAATTGGTACCTTGATGTACGCTATGGTGTGTATAAGACCGGACATTGCCCACGCAGTGGGAGTTGTCAGACGTTACATGAGTAACCCGGGCAAGCACAATTGGAAAGCTGTGAAGTGGATACTGAGATATCTCTCGGGTACTGTGAGTTCGGCATTATGTTTCCGAAAGAACTCGGTAGGCCTGCACGGCAATGTTGATGCTGACATGGCTGGTAATCTGGATAGCCAAAAGAGCACTACAAGATGTGTTTGTACCTATGGTGGTACTGCTGTGAGATGGACATCTAAGCTGTAAAAGATCGTTGCATTGTCAACCACAGAGGATGAGTACGTCGCGATGACGGAAGCAAGCAAATAGATGATTTGGTTGCAAGGATTCTTAGAGGAGCTCGGTCAGAAAACCGATAAGGGAGTTCTGCACTATGATAATCAACGTGTTATACAGCTAGCTAAGAATACTGTATTGCATTCACGCACCAAGCACATACACATACGTTACCATTTCATCCGGGCTATTCTAGAAGATGGAATCTTCACGCTAAAAAAGATTGAGGGCGCTAAAAACCCCGCCGATATGCTAGCGAAGGCTGTTACAATCGATAAACAGAGGTTATGTGCGACCTCAGTAGAACTCCGAGCTTGAGACTCAGGGTCGCCGCTACACTGCAAGTATGGGTAAGTTGCCGACGATACAAGAGTACTAATTACTATACAATGATATCGATGGGAGCATTCTGCTCGGAAAAACACAATGAGTTCGGTGGTCGGGGATAATTAGAGTTCTTTTGAAACACTCAACATTTGACTCAAAGAGGGAGATTGTTGAGTTGTGGAGCCAAATGTGTTTTTGGCCATGTTCACTAATTATCGCACATCATTAAAAATTGTAATAAGAACCACTATGAGTTCTTTATATGTCACACTTATCTTCTATTTTAATTATCACATATTCGAGAGAGAATATTATAGCGAGAGAGTTCTACTTGTGAGAGAACCATATTTTTGTGCTCAACCTAGACTACGTTTGTAATCCTCCTTATAATATATATAAGTGCCACATATAACGGCCCGAAGACGTAACCATTTTTTGTGAACTTCGTTATCAAATTAGTGTGTGCGGTTTACATTCTTGTCTTTTTTTAAATACGCCTGATTTCCTAACATCGCAATCATGCTATGACCAGACCAGCCTGTTATATCCTGCATATGTATTTGAATTTTTTTGGTTATTAACTGAGCAGAAAATAAGCAAGTTGAACATGTTTATAGCACACACACACATATATATATATATATATATATGCTGGTTAATTATCAATATCTTTCAAGGTCATAATCATTAATCAAGTGACGTGGAGTCGATTGCTAGTCAATGCATTTGATTTTTTTTGGTTATTCACGTTCCATTTGTATAGATATATTAATATAGTAGTATCACCACCTCTCCTTCGTTACAAGAAAACATTCATATATCAACTGAATAATCAGTAGATAAATAATAAAATCAGTTGGTAAACTCAATTTACTAAGTGATTTGCCATCTGTTCATTCGGTTGTGAAAAGCCTAGTTGCTAACATTCACCAACTGAATTATGTGTTAGTTACTAATTTACTAACTGAATGTTATATCAGTTGCTATTTACCAACTGATGAATTAGTTGGCAGACCAATTAGTACTTAGCTACTAGATGTATCAGTTAGTAAATATCAACTGAAAGTCCAGTTAGTAAATAGATATATTAATATAGTAGTATCACTACCTCTCCCTCTTTCTTTCTCCAAGTAACCTCTCTCTCTTTCTATTTCTTTCTCCATGTAACCATCAACGCTCTCTTATTTAACTACACCGATATGAATATGAATGCTTTCATGTCCTATTACTATGTGATGTCGATCTACATTACATTGATTGCGAGTCTTGATCCCAATTTCCGACAGTTATAATTCTAATTCGTTAAATCTTCATTTGAACTATTATATCCCATCGTTTGATTTGAACCATTGGGTAATGACTTTGATTATGCAATTTAAGGCATATAATGGAAACAATAGTTTTACGGAATATTTCAATGAATTTTGGCATAATTTGGCTTCGCAATTTTCAGGGGAGAACCATATAATTAGTTAAGCTGAAAAGGGTGTCCAACCAAATATATAAACCTTAATAAGAAATAAACTCAAAGCAAGCAAAACATACAAGAGTTTAAGTCCTTGTTTAACAATAAATTTGAGGAAATAGGTTAGCTAACTTATTAATGTTTTAAGTTGAGTTCTTGTAGAACATACAAGTTTTGGAATTAAGCAGCTAACTTGTTAAAGTTTTATGTTGGAATTTTGTGAAACTCAAAATATTGATGCGGTCTGGTTTGTGTGTGTGTTGTTTGATTTAGTTGAGAAAGGTAAAATAAAATAAAATAAAAATCATATACTTTAATAGACTTGAAACGTTGAGAGTGTTGTTGTAACAACTGATTTGAAATGAAATGTTATTCCATACACATGAAGCATTTACAATAGAAACTTGTAATTAACTCGAAATAAAAAGAGTTCTCATTTTCTGGAAATTTTAGGTGAGAATAATAATAATATCTTGTCATCGTTCTTTTATATATATCTCCACATGTCTTCATATATTTATTTTATGCATATCTGCAAAATAAGTGAATAGTGTTAACAAAGAACATAATAGGAGACCGAATATATAACACAACTGTACTTAATTAAGATAGTAGAAAATAAGAAATTATGGATACTTTATAGGAGTTTACTAAGTTTTTTCTATTTACCTGACTTGATTTTTATTTTCATCATATTTCCTAAAAAAAGTAGTCATTTAGCTTTTGCCTTATAAGAAATAGTTTGGCGAAATTATTTTAAAAAGAAGCAGGCATATAAAAAACAATTGCATGCAATACTATTCAATTGCACGAAATTATTTTAAAAGGTTGACACATACCTATCAAATTCCAATTCAATTTCACTTTTCGTATTATATCTTTTTTTCATAAAAAAATTCGCTTAATTTCAAATAATGTTAAAATTTTATGGACGGGAAGGACTATCTGAGTTCAACCGAAAGAATTATGATAGTTCTAACTTCTATGTACAAAATCTAGAAACCAAATAAAGTTGTAACCAAGGGGAACATAATAAATTACTTATGAAAAAAGATCAGTATCCAAAACGTACAATAAAGTTATTATATTTACGTACCTTTTTTATCATCGGAGTAACCACTAGACTTGACGGATTTGGACGAGTGTGTGATGTCGTTGTTATCCGACAATTTTTGTGGTGGAAGAAAGCATGGAGGTGAGCAAGCACCGAAACACAGCAGAAAAGCAACAAGATCTACATAGCAAAAACCTACACACCATGCTATGCACGCTTGATCAACTCGCCTACGAGGTGCAAGCGCCGAAACCATAGAAAGCGTACTCGTCATTATCATGAGAAACATGACACAAGTTTTTACACTAGTACACTTATCATGTCCCATTTTTCTCTTTAATTTTAGCTTGAGACTAAACCAATATAATTCCTTCTCCAACAAATATAATACGTTTTCTATATGCCCACGCTTATTTATATCCATCTATTAACTAGATATATCTTTATATTTCTAATTTTGTTGATTACATTCGATGGTCATGTAATAAAATAGTTTATTTCGAATTCAATGTATTTCAATGTTAAAATTAGAATCGGAAAAAATCAATGTAGGTTCATGAATGAAAGAATGCACGTATCATCAAATCAAAGAATGAAAGAATGTCGACTATACCACTTTCCTCGGACGGGAGCGCGTGTTCTTCCACCACCACATTTTGTCGATCTTTGTACAAAATGCTTTCGTTGAAGATGACATCTTTACTGCGAATGATCCTCTTTGTTTGACCATCCCAAAAGCGATATCCAAACTCAGCTCCACCGTACCCCACAAAGTAACACACTTTGGATTTCGAGTCAAGTTTGGTACGATCATTTATATCGACATGGATATATGACAGACAATCGAACACTCGCAAGTGTTCATAAGAGATAGGCTTTCCTATCCACTCTTCTTCGGGAATTCTCCTTTCCAATGGCACTGAGGGTCCGCGGTTAATGAGATAAACCGCCGTGCTTACTGCATGTGCCCACAAGGCTTTGGGCAACCCACTTTGCAGTCTCATGCTCCTAGCACGCTCATTGATTGTTCGGTTCATTCTTTCGGCCACGCCATTCTGCTGTGACGTTCTTCGGATGGTCTTCTCCATTCGAATGCCTCTTTGAGCACAAAACTCTACGAACTTCGCATCAATGTACTCTCTGCCGTTATCGGACCTCAAACATTTCAGTTTATTCCCGGTTTCTAGTTCGACCATGGTCTTTGTTAGGACCAGATTTCTAGTCTAAATATTGTTAATTGTCTATTGGTTTTTACTAAATAAATCCTAACTGTTATTAAGAACTAAGACAGGATTGACAGGTTCCAAGTACCAGTTGCAACCTCAGTTGCAACCTCTGCTGACAGGTTTCAAGTACCAGTTGCAACCTCAGTTGCAACCTCAGTTCAAACCTGTTGTTCAGCAGAATTCTGTTTAGTTCCATTTATCTGCATAACCATTCTTTAATGTAATTACTTGTTTTAAAGTATGCAGGATATATTCTCATAAGGTCTTAAACGTTTTATATGTGTTTATTGAGAATATCAAAGTGTTAAGGAAAGATGTCTTATTAAAGATATAAAGAGATTAGTTTATAAGGTTGTTTCCTTTTGAATATGATCTCTTCTCTTATGATTATCCTTATCACTTGTTTCAATCTTTGTTCCCTATCAAATCAGTATGATATGTTTAAGATTGAATAAAATTAGGAGTTAATGTCTTACATGAATATCTAAAAGATATTATCTTGCCAAGATATGATCTTTTTATATGTTTCCTTGTTATAGGAAAATACTAACTCCTACAAACAAGCTTGTTATTTAACAGGTATCAACCAATCATGATTGAAGTCTATTCACGCTGAAGAATCACGTATTACATGGAAAGACTAAAGCCAATCATTAAAGTCAAAAGCAATCACAAAAGACCTTCAAAGATAGAAGATTGTTTTTGCTTATATAGAGTTGATAACTAAGCTTGTAAAAGTGTGTGTTCTAAATTATAAAGAACTTATTTTCTAGAGAGAATACACGTGAGCTTTAAAAAGAAAACAATGGTGGGATGCCATTGATTTATAAGTGATAGTTATAGAGTAGGAGCAATATAGTGATAGGCAGAAAAACCTAGAGGGAGTCTAAGTTTTTCATTAAGACTTGAGTCATATATTGTAAGCTTTTTATAATATCATAATCTGGGTAAGTGCCCCGGAGACGTAGCCTAGTTAGGTGAACTCCGTTGTTAAATGTGCGTGTGAATTATTTTCAAGTACATTTAATTTTAAAACAGTTCTGTCCATTAATACACTTGGTTCCAACTGCAGTTCCAACCTCACTTGGAACCTTATACACTTGGTTCCAACTGCAGTTCCAACCCCACTTGGAACCTTACTGCAAAACTGCATCTAGAACAGCGGATAGGAATTTCAATTGGTATCAGAGCTTTACACTAGACCGTACTTAGTGTGGATCCTGTGTTCTAGTAAAAATGGACTTAATGAGGGAAGGAAACGCTTTCAACAAACCTCCATTGCTTGAAGGAGGAGTAAACTATGGAGTATGGAAGATCAGAATGAGGTCTTTCATCAAACAGCAGAATGAACATGCATGGAAAACTGTGATGTATGGATGGGAGGCTCCAACTAGCATTGATAGTGAAGGAGAACTGGTTTTTATACCTGAAGACAGATGGTCTGCTGATGAAGACAGAAAATCAAGTGCCAACTCAACAGCCATAAACTTGATTTTTGCTGGTGTAACTCTCAGTGTATTCAGGTATATCTCTCACTGTGAAACTGCCAAAGAGGCATGGGATATTTTGCAAGTTACTTTTGAAGGAACTACCAAAGTAAAAGCTTTTAAACTTCAGCAGTTAACTACTCAATTTGAAAACCTTAGAATGGAGGAAGATGAAAACATTGAACAATTTAATGGTAGAATCTGCCACATTGCTCATCAAGCTGGAACCTTAGGTGAAAAATACAGTGATGCTAAACTTGTTAAGAAAACTCTTAGATCACTTCCAGAAAGGTTTGAAATAAAAGTTACTGCTATTGAAGAATCAACAGACTTAGATAATCTTAAACTTGAAGAACTTATAGGAAATCTAAGCACTCATGAGCTGAAATTTTTTAAACCAAAAAGACCAGAAAAGGGAATAGCATTTCAGGCTAAGAAATCTGAACCTAATGTCTGTGATAAAATAAGTGATGAAGAACAGCTAGCTTTCTTTGCTAAAAAGGTTTTCAAAAAAATTTACAAGAGAAAAGAGGATGATACTGGTTCTTCTAAAAACTTTCAGAAAAGGGATAACCAATTTAAGACAGAATCCAGGTTCAATAATAACTCTACTGGTAAGTGGAATTCTAAAGAGAAGGATAACAAAGATTATAAGCCTAAAGAGATTCAGTGTAGAGAATGTAGAGGCTTTGGTCATATTCAGGCTGAGTGTGCTAATACTTTAAAAAGGAACAAAAATGCCTATATATCCACTCATAGTGATAGTGATTCTGAGAGCAACAGTGATGAAGAGGATGAGTCTAATTTTGTTAACTTTATGGGAATAATCACTGAAAAAGAACCTACTTATGAAAGTGACTGTGAACATGTTTCAACTGAAGTTACAACCACTCTTAAAACCTACAGCAGTGATGAGGAAGAACCTTCTGATGAAGACATTTCCCAGCAATATCTTGTTCTTTATGAAAAGTATAAATGTCTGAGTAAACAAATCTTGATCATAAGCAAACTTAATGTTAATCTAAAAGATGAGGTTAAAAGTCTTACTGAGAAGATGAACTTACAACTGGCTGAACTTACTGAATCTAAAAAGAAAATAAAACTGATGAATGTTTCTGCTTCAGAAAAATTAGATGACATGCTGTCATATTCTAGAGGTTCTAAAGATATCAGTGGTCTAGGTTACTATGGTGGTAAAAGTACAGGAAAAACTACCTTTATTGAAGCTGTTGCTAGAGCTAAAACTCATAATTTTGACAATAAGGTTAGAAGTTCAGTTGCAACCAGATTTGCAACCAGGAACAAAACTCAAGTTTTTGTAGAGAAGGTTAGAAGCTCAGTTATAACCAAAGTTGCAACCATGAATAAACTGAATAGCTTTAGGTATAAAAATAACTTCAGAATGAAGATGTGTAATTTCTGTAAGAAACCTGGTCATTCTGAAATCCAATGTTATTTAAAAAGAAACAGGAAGTATATTTCTCAGAAAACTTGGTTGGCTTCTGTCAATAAAAATCTGAACTGGGTCTGGAAAGTTAAAGAAAAAGCTACCTTAATTGCTAACAACAAAGCTGTCATTAACTCCTTGAATGCTGTTACCTCTAATGATTTGTATTTTGATAGTGGTTGCTCTAAGCACATGACAGGTACTGCAAGTCTCTTAAAAAATGTCACCATTCTCACTGGAAACACTGTTGTGTTTGGAGGTGGAGATACAGGTAAAATTGTTGGTAAAGGTACCTTAAACAAACCTGGAATGCCTGTTATTGAGGATGTTTTTCTTGTAGATGGTCTAAAAGCTAACCTTATAAGTATCAGTCAACTTTGTGATAATAAAATGATTGTTAAATTTGACAAAGAAAGGTGTCTTATTACTAATCTTAACAATGATTTAATCATGACTGGAGTTAGATCAACAAACAGCTGCTATGTGTTTGAAAAAGCTGAAAAAGAATTGCCTCAAAGTAGGTGTAATCAAGCCATTACTAATAATGTGGATATTTGGCATAAAAGGCTTGGGCATGTGAATTACAAAACTCTTGATAAGCTTGTTAAAAATGAATTGATAAGAGGAATTCCTAAACTTAGTGCTAAAACTCAAAGTGTCTGTGGTGACTGTGCTATAGGTAAACAAACCAAAAGTGTTCATAAAAGTATAAGTCAAATCTACACTAAGAGAGTCCTAGAACTTCTTCATATTGACTTGATGGGGCCTATGCAAACTGCTAGTATAGGTGGTAAGAAGTACATTCTGGTAGTTGTTGATGACTTCTCTAGATATTCTTGGGTAGTGTTCTTAAAAGATAAGACTGAAACTTTTGAACTGTTCAAAACTTTGTGCTTAAAACTTCAACTTGAAAAAGGTTCAACCAGTGGTAATATTGTTAGGGTTAGAAGTGATCATGGAACATAATTTGAGAACAGTAAGTTTAAAGAATTCTGCAACTCCTTAGGTATTAGTCATGAGTTCTCTGCTCCTAAGACTCCACAGCAAAATGGCATAGTTGAAAGGAAAAATAGAACCATTCAGGAAATGGCTAGAGTCATGCTTAACTCTAAGAAACTTGCCAACAGATTTTGGGCTGAAGCTGTTAATACTGCCTGTCATATAGTTAATAGAGTTTATATTACTAAAGGCACTTCCATGACAGCTTATGAAATATGGAAAGGTAGAAAACCCAATGTTAAGTATTTTCAAGTCTTTGGGTGTGTCTGTTACATTCTCAGAGATAGAGAGCATCTTGGTAAATTTGACTCTAAAAGTGATAAAGGGATCTTTCTTGGTTATGCTCAAAATAGTAGAGCATTCAGAGTCTTCAATCAAAGAACCAACTGTGTTATGGAATCCTATAATGTGTTATTTGATGAGATTACAGATGATAATGAACAGCCTGAGATTGCAGAAAAAGACAAAGAAGAAACTCAACAAACTAGAAGTCCCATAGTGGTTGGAAGTCCAGTTGCAACTGAAGTTACAACTGAGGTTGGAACTGAGGTTGGAACTGAAGTTGAAACTCAGAATTCAACAGAATCAGAAGAAGATGGATCTGCTATGCCAACAACAAGCAAGCCACGCTATGTAAGGACACAGAAAAATCACTCTCTTGACAATGTCATAGGAGAAGTTGCTTCAGGTATGAAAACCAGAGGTAAAAGAAATAATGTTGTTCACTTTGCTTGTTATATTTCTCAGTTAGAACCTAAGAATATAAAAGAAGCTTTAGAAGATAGTGAATGGATTATAGCTATGCAAGATGAGTTGCATCAATTTGAGAGAAATGATGTATGGACTTTAGTACCCAGACCTTCTAATAAAAATGTTATAGGGACTAAATGGATTTTTAGAAATAAAAGTGATGAGGATGGAGTTATTATCAGAAATAAAGCTAGGTTGGTAGCTCAGGGTTATACACAAATTGAGGGAATTGATTTTGATGAAACCTTTGCTCCAGTAGCTAGAATTGAATCCATTAGAATGCTACTGTCTCTTGCATGTCTGTATGATTTTAAACTGTTTCAACTTGACATAAAGAGTGCTTTTCTGAATGGTGTGATTAATGAAGAAGTTTATGTCTGTCAACCTAAGGGATTTGAGGATCCTAACTTTCCTGAACATGTCTATTTGTTGAAAAAGGCATTGTATGGCCTAAAACAAGCTCCTAGAGCTTGGTATGATAGATTAACCAAGTACTTGATTGAAAAAGGCTTTAACAGAGGAGGAGTTGATAAAACTTTGTTTACTAAGAAAACCACAAAGGACATAATAATTGCTCAAATCTATGTTGATGACATTGTCTTTGGCTCTACTTCTAATAAAAGGATAGAAGAATTCATTTCTGATATGAAGAATGAATTTGAAATGAGTGGTGGAGGTGAACTAACTTACTTTCTAGGATTGCAAGTTAAACAGAATGAGAAAGGCATTTTTCTGTGCCAAAGTAAGTATGCAGACAATCTTGTTAAAAAGTTTGGTCTGAGTGAGAGTAAAGAGAAGAGAACCCCTATGAGTACTACCCTTAAACTGTCCAAAAATGATAAAGGTAAAAATGTCTGTCCAAGTCTTTATAGATCCATGATTGGAAGTTTGCTGTATTTAACTGCTAGTAGACCAGACCTTTGCCTAAGTGTAGGAGTTTGTGCCAGATATCAGGCAAATCCTTTAGAACCTCATCTTCTAGCTGTCAAAAGAATTCTAAGGTATGTAAAAGGAACACTTCACCTAGGCCTATGGTATTCTAAAGATACAAACCATTTTCTAAGTGGCTACTGTGATGCAGATTGGGCAGGAAACATAGATGATAGAAAGAGTACTTCTGGTGGTTGTTTTTATTTTGGAAACAACCTTGTTTCTTGGTTCAGTAAAAAGCAAAATTGCATATCTTTATCTACTGCTGAGGCAGAATATGTTGCAGCTGGAAGTGGATGCACTCAACTTATTTGGATGAAACAGATGTTAACTGATTATAATGTCAAACAAGAAATATTAACTTTGTTTTGTGATAACAAAAGTGCTATAGATTTAGCTAAAAATCCAGTTCAACATTCCAGAACTAAACACATTGATCTAAGGCATCATTTTATTAGAGAACTAGTTGAAGAAAAGAGCTTAATTTTAGAACATGTTTCAACTGAAAGACAATTAGCAGATATTTTCACAAAGCCCCTTGATACAAACAAGTTTGAATCATTAAGAAGTGACATAGGGGTATGTCATTATCAATCTAATTGAATATTCTTGCTAAATATGTCTGTATTGAGTACCTTCAATAATTTTTATTTCTAAGGTTAAGTCTTACTTGAGCTATGATGTTTTTGTTTTGAAAAAGCCGCTTTTTGGTGTCTCAAAAACAGATGTGAGGTAATTTGTCTTAAAACCTCTCTGGTAATAGAGTTGCAAGCACAAAGTGCACTTTTTACACAGTGGTTGCAAGTTCAGTTGCAACCCCAGTTGAAACCACATGCTAATAATACTGGTTGCAAGCTCACTTGCAACATCAGTTGAAACCTCATACGCATAATACTGAAAAATTCAGTGATTGTCCGAACACTCTAGAATGAAAAAGCCAAGACAAAGTCTTGTTATTTTTGACATCACTTATACTCTTTCCTTGCTGAGGTCATCAAACTAGTTTTTGTGTAGAAATAAAAACGGATTTGCTCAATTTAAGCTCCTAAAATTTAATCTTTATTAGAGTTATTCTTTGATAAACATATTTTCTTGAGTAAATTGCTAGGTTTCTTTTGTTCTCTTAAAAATTAGATATCTGTTTAAGTGTTCTTTATCTTGAATCAAGTCAAATTTCCTTAAAAGCTTCAACTCTTGTATTTTCAAATTTGGATAAATCTGTTTAAAAAGGAATGTTTATCTGTGTTAACTGCTTTATTCGTGTTTTAAGGGTTATTTCTTTTTTAAAAAACTGTGTTGATAAGACACTTCCTATTTTTTTGGCTAAAATTGTTTCATAATTGATTTGCATGTATCTCTTTCCAATTACAAAAACATATGGACTTTATTGTTTTTTTTATATATATTCTTTTTACTATCCCAAAATAATCTATTATCTCAATTACTCTCTCTCCCTATCTCAGTAAAATCGTAAGTCCTCTGTAAAACCCTAGTTTTTCAGTAAAACCCACTGCCAGGTTCTAAGTACGGTTGAAACCTCCCAGTTGAAACCATGTCTAAAAACCCCTATTCTGATGATGATATAACTCTAAAGGATTTCTTGTCTAAATCTCCACCCAAGACAGGCTCAACAGCTAAGGTAAGTGAACCGTCCTCCTCTAAGAAATAGAGGTCAAAGAAACGTGCTAGGAGAGATTATGATACTGATCCTATTCTTGCTAAGTTTGACTATACTCCTAAGTATAATGAAGTTGATCCCAGATTCTGGAGAAGAAGTATGTATAGGAGGTTTAGATCTTTTTCAGGTAGGGAAATACACAGTGAAAGAACTCTTAATTTAGTCAGTTATCCTCACATACAGGTGTATGTTGAAAAATTGCTTTCTGCTGTTGGCTTAGGAAAAACTATTACCTATGCTGATTCTTATTTTCCTGCTGTAGTTAAAGAATTTTATGCTAATCTTAGTAGCATTGTCTTTGATGAAGAGAACCCTGCTTATGGGAGAATATTTTTGAGGGGTGTTACTTTAGATTTTACCCCAAAGCTTATTAATGACTACATGCAATCCCCAAATCCTTCTGTTGAAAATATTGATTATGACATGGAAGTCATTGGCCTGGTTCTAACTGGAAAGAACACCAGATTTGATGGCAATTCCATCAAGACATCCTCTCTCACCTTAAGTGCTGCTGTATTGCACAAAATTGCTAGGTTCAACTGGACTCCTACCAAACAACCTTCCAAAGTTAACAAAGAAATGGCCATCTTTATGTACAAAATCATGTCTTCCCTACCTATAAACTTTGGCCATCATGTCTTCAATCTAATAAGAGAGTTCAGTGATTCCAATTCTTCATCCATATTGTTGCCATTCCCCTGTCTCATCACTGGTATTATTCTAGGCCAAGTCTCTTCTATGTCTAGAAATTCTCCAATAAGTACTCTTAATGAACCTTCCACTGATTGTCCCTCTGCCCTATATATCTCTGCAAAACTGTTGAAAGAAGGGCATGTAAATGATATTTCTGGGGAAAAGGGAAAAGAAAAGGAAGAAGAGACCTCTAAGGCTCCCTCAGCAAAGAAGAAAGGTGTAAGGTGGTACTTACAACAGAAGTTGGCCTACAATCAAGAAAGGAGAGCTGAACTGGATGCTGATGACTATCAGATAAATAAGCTGCTGGTGAATCTCATAGAAAGTGAGGATGATGACAGTAATGACACTCAAAGTCATGATGGTTTTTCAATCAGCAGTGAGGATGACAATGCAGAAGATGAAGAAGTAGTCAGGCAGAATCCTCTAAGAGAAAGACCCCCACAGTGTGATATTCCTCGTAACTAATTCCAATGGTTGCTGACAAATAGGGGGAGTGAAGTTTATGTTTTGAAGTTTATGTTTTAGTGTTTAGTTTCATTCTGATGTTTTCAAGACTTTATTCTGTTTTTCAATTATGCTGTATTAAGACAATTTTATGCCTGTTTGGCCTTAATCTGTTTGGCTTTAATAATTCTGCAGTTTCCTTCTGAAAATATCTTGATATCTTGTTGAAGTATGAATGCCTTTAAACTTGAAACAGGTCTGAAAACTTACTGCGTGCACATACATTGTGCTTATATAATATGCCTGCAATTCTAACATACAGGGGGAGCTTACTGATATTGAATTTGCAGGTGGTTGGGATAATTTATAAACTTTATTGATTTGTCAAAACCAATGACAAAGGGGGAGATTGTTAGGACCAGATTTCTAGTCTAAATATTGTTAATTGTCTATTGGTTTTTACTAAATAAATCCTAACTGTTATTAAGAACTAAGACAGGATTGACAGGTTCCAAGTACCAGTTGCAACCTCAGTTGCAACCTCTGCTGACAGGTTTCAAGTACCAGTTGCAACCTCAGTTGCAACCTCAGTTCAAACCTGTTGTTCAGCAGAATTCTGTTTAGTTCCATTTATCTGCATAACCATTCTTTAATGTAATTACTTGTTTTAAAGTATGCAGGATATATTCTCATAAGGTCTTAAACGTTTTATATGTGTTTATTGAGAATATCAAAGTGTTAAGGAAAGATGTCTTATTAAAGATATAAAGAGATTAGTTTATAAGGTTGTTTCCTTTTGAATATGATCTCTTCTCTTATGATTATCCTTATCACTTGTTTCAATCTTTGTTCCCTATCAAATCAGTATGATATGTTTAAGATTGAATAAAATTAGGAGTTAATGTCTTACATGAATATCTAAAAGATATTATCTTGCCAAGATATGATCTTTTTATATGTTTCCTTGTTATAGGAAAATACTAACTCCTACAAACAAGCTTGTTATTTAACAGGTATCAACCAATCATGATTGAAGTCTATTCACGCTGAAGAATCACGTATTACATGGAAAGACTAAAGCCAATCATTAAAGTCAAAAGCAATCACAAAAGACCTTCAAAGATAGAAGATTGTTTTTGCTTATATAGAGTTGATAACTAAGCTTGTAAAAGTGTGTGTTCTAAATTATAAAGAACTTATTTTCTAGAGAGAATACACGTGAGCTTTAAAAAGAAAACAATGGTGGGATGCCATTGATTTATAAGTGATAGTTATAGAGTATGAGCAATATAGTGATAGGCAGAAAAACCTAGAGGGAGTCTAAGTTTTTCATTAAGACTTGAGTCATATATTGTAAGCTTTTTATAATATCATAATCTGGGTAAGTGCCCCGGAGACGTAGCCTAGTTAGGTGAACTCCGTTGTTAAATGTGCGTGTGAATTATTTTCAAGTACATTTAATTTTAAAACAGTTCTGTCCATTAATACACTTGGTTCCAACTGCAGTTCCAACCTCACTTGGAACCTTATACACTTGGTTCCAACTGCAGTTCCAACCCCACTTGGAACCTTACTGCAAAACTGCATCTAGAACAGCGGATAGGAATTTCAGTCTTCACTTCTTGAAATTTCTTAAACACCTCAGACTTGTGTTTTAAGAAATAGACCCATGTTTTCCTCATCGAATCATCGATGAAGGTCACATAGTACTGAGATCCTCCCAGTGAGGTTACCGGAGATGGTCCCCATACGTCTGAGTGGACCAGTGCTAGCTTCTCCTCCTTGGGAGCTTTTTCACCTTTCCGGAAGCTCACTTTCTTCTGCTTCCCGAAGATGCAACATTCGCACATGTCGAGGTTGACAGACTTCAAGCCTGGAAGTTTGCTGTCCTTTGCTAACACCTTCATCCCCTTCTCACTTATGTGACCCAAACGTCGATGCCACAGTTCCGAGTAGTTTTGCGACACAGCTGCCGTAACTGTACACTCCTCATCGGTCATCATGTACAGTGTACCGACCTTGCTCTCTCGGGCTATCACCATAGCTCCTCGTGAAACTTTCCAAGCTCCACTGCTGAATGAAATGGAGTGTCTTTCTGCATCGAGTTGACCTACTGAGATCCGATTCTTGGTCAACCTCGGAACATGCCTCACTTTCGTTAGCTTCCATACCAACCCGTTTGGAATGCGAATTTTCACATCGCCCATTCCAACAACATCCAACGCTTCTCCGTCTGCTAGATACACTTTACCGAAATTACCCGCAGTGTAATTTTCGAATAAATCCTTTTGAGAGGTTGTGTGAAATGATGCCACAGAGTCTAGAATCCACGATTCTATATTTCTCTGTTCGGCAAGAAATAAATAGTCATCCAAATCCTTGTCGCTCACAACATTAGCCATGTGATCATGGCCGGTACCCTTCTTCGACTGCTTGCACTCATGACTGAAGTGCCCCATACTCTGGCAGTTATAGCATCGAAGATTCTTCTTACTTCGATCGCTATCTTTGCCGCCTCGCCTTTGTCCTCTTCTAACTCGGTATTGTGAACGTCCTCTAACGTCCCATACCCTGGCCTTACCCCGGTCTCTTGAACCCATGTTCAAGGCTGCTCCATCATTTGAGCATTCACCCATGTCTAATCTCCTGAGTTCCTCAGCGAGTATTTGATATCGGATGCCGTTGTAAGTCAGTTTCTCCTTTCCAATTGAGTTGCTAACAGCAGCTCGCATGAATTTCCAACTGTTCGGTAAAGATGCTATCAGTATAAGGGCTCTCACTTCGTCTTCAAAAGTTATCTCCACCGCATCCAACTGATTTATGGTGTCGATGAACTTGTTCACGTGATTTGCGACATGTGTGTGCTCAGCCATGCGTAGGTTGAACAACTTACGCATGACATGTACCTTGTTGTTCACGGATGGTTTCTCAGACATGTCGGTGAGGACCTTCATCATCCCCATCGTCGTCGTCTCTCTTGCGACGTTATGTGCTACACTCCTAGATAGTGTTAGACGGATCACTCTCAACACTTGTCGGTCTAAGAGTTTTCAAGCCTCCTCGGTGGTCGTGGTTGGCCTTTCCTCAAGTAGAAGTGGCTGATGCATCTTCCTCCCGTAAAGGTAGTCCTCTATTTGCATTCTCCAGAATGCGAAGTCCTTCCCGTCGAACTTCTCGATCCCGTGTGCGGTTCTGTCTTCTTTCGCCATCGATCTTTCGAGCTCTGATACCACTTGTTGGGTCGGTCAGGCGAACAATGAGAGAGAGAGAATTCAAAACCGAGCACACACTCTTTGATAACGGAGTTCACCCAAATTGGCTACGTTTCTGGGCCGCTACACGTGACACTTAATATTATTATAATGATGATTACAATCGTAATCTAGCTCAATCACAAGCTATGGTTCTCTCACAAATAGAACTCTCTCTTTACAATATTCTCTCTTGAATATGTGATTGTGATGTGTAAAAGGTGTAATTAAATATACAAGATAGTAGTAATTATATAGAACCCAAAATGAGTTTTATTACAATTTCAAGCGATATGTGATAATTAGAAAATATGGCCAAAACTCATTTGGCTGCACAACTCAACATATACAATACTTCTTCACTGAATCCATATTGTTTTTGGTTTAACCAAATTATCTACTGCGTTCTCATTCTCTTAAATTTAAATAAAAATACGTTTTGATATTTACAGTCGTAACCACTATAGAGTGCTCAAGTATTCACTATAAGAACTATACCATCAGAGTACGATCTTTTTTGAATGAGATACATTTATTTATTTTTACATTTGAATCATATGATTGTTATCAAGATATAATGTCACAATTATTAGATTCAAGATGTGATTATACATGTAAATTTATTTCTAACTTGGTTTATAAGAGCTCAGTTTGTGTGAATCTGACATTTAGACTGGCTTAGGCTGAAAAAAATGCTCTACGTTTATTAAATTTTTGATTAGAGGGTGTCTTCATCGTTTGGATCTTTAATCCGTACCAGTTTTGTGCCTATTATGTGATGATTGTAATATAATTGCAAATTATTATTTTTGTAATCAACTCTATTAATAAACAAAGAAGCCCGCATGTCAAACATCACAAGAATCACATATCAAAATAACTACAACTATCTCAAGATAGTCCCAATAATATCCTACAACTGTCGGACCCACAAATACTGCGTTTGGTACGAAAAGTGGAGACGGGACTATTAGTAACATGAGATTAGAAATGATGAGAAATAATGGTATTTAGAGTAATAGGGGATGTGGTATTGACAAATGAGGGTATTTGGAGTAAAGATGATGTGGTATATATATATTAAAATCATATATATATATATATATATATATGTGTGTGTGTGTGTGTGTGTATTTTGTAAGTTTATTTATTATGGATATAAATGTAAATTTGTAAAATATTACAATCCCAATAAAAATCAAACAAACATTTCATTGATATTTCATGTCTATACTGTTAATCCGGCCTTCATTTGTTATCCCGTCATAGTTCGAAGGTATTTCTACTCTCATTACTACTAATACCGCAAACAAACGATAACTCAAATTGCAAAAGGTAGCGATTAACGTGCTATTTGCTATATCTTCAACAGCATAACCAAAGCTGGATCATATGCCCCATAATCGCACACGTCAACCGATGTACCTGAAATGAAGATTGAATAGTAAGTGGATTAGATTGCTGAAAATATCTGGAAATTTATTTCTTTCCAATGGCTGTCTTGGAATACGACGTTTTGAAAAAACTGTAACTTTTATGGAAATATCACATACATTAGTACCAAAAAACACCACAACTCCTAAACCCAAGAAGGCACTAACAAGGAGAACAAACCCTTCTCTATAACTGAACTGAAAAACGTCCAGAAAATATAGTAAAACATGTCAAAAGAGAGAGCTCCCGGTTCCGGAACAACTTGCATCTTCCCAACTTTTCTTCAATCGAAAAGACACTTCAATATATTCAATGTTTTGTTGTATAAGCCAAAGTTTCGATCCAGCTACACAGAAATCCAGTTCAAATGCATAGAAACCTTACTCGATTAAGCTCCATTTCAAACCTCTAAATGTAATAAGCATATATCAAATTCACACCTCAATGTAATATTCACTTTTCAGATAAATAATCAACTTTGCATGTACCATTTTTATAGTAGTAAAAATCAAAGTGTATCTAATTCTTTTCAAATTTGCATGGAACGGTTTTTTTTTAGTCAATTCGCACAAAATACCGTTTTTAAAAATAAATATTCAATTGTTATTTTTTTTTTAAATTTTGATTAATAATTAAATTTATGTTAGTATCTACTAAAGTTCTATATTTTTATTTGGGTTTTATATAATAAAATTTGTCTAATATATAATAAAATTTGAAAAATTAAATTATTTATTGAAAAGTTATCATGTAACCCTCTATTTTTTAATCTAATAATTATAAAGGTGATTGTACATTGTACGGTTTAACTGAATGACGACACAAAATGGGAACCCGCATGGAACTAATAATTATGATAAGATGGGAACTAATAATTATGATAATATGTGGTGGAATGAATGTTGATAGGGCTGAAATGTATGTTTATATATTTTTGTAACTATGACGAGACTGAAACAGTATAATTACCAATTTTTATGTAAAATATATGAAAATTTTCGACCATTTCTTAATTTGGGATGATTTAACATCTTTTAATACGTAGCTAGTCACATTTTTATGTGTCATATTTTTACAGTGCGTGTCACATTTTTACGGAAGAGACAAAATAGATGTACATAAAAGTAAAATTAAAGTATTTATTCTTTGTTTATGTGTCATATTTTTATTGAAAGTGATAGTATCTATTCACGTGCTCGATTTCATGTTTTAAGAAAATGACACTATTTTTCAGATCAAACTTTATTGTATACTAGTATTTATAATTTATAAATCTTTAACGAACCACAAGTATCTATTCACGTGCTTGTCGATTTCATGATTAACAAAAAAAAATCGAGTGTACTTACTTCGTTACTATTTTTTTCATTACAAAATTACATGTAAAATTATTGAAATAAAAAAATTCAAAAGTTGATCATATGGTTAAAATGTTAAATTTTATAATTAGATTTTAAAAAAAAATCATTTTGACAATTTTGATACATGTTATAATCCTGTCAAAATTGCATTTAGTTTCATAGTGGATAATTAAATGGGAACGGATGGAGTATTATTTTTCAAAAAACCCAAATTTTATTATATTATTTATATTTCGTAGATCTTTAAATGGAATTCAAATTTTATCAAGTTCGTTCGGTCAGGTTTCGTCAATTTATCGGTTTTTTCATATATATTCGTATTTTTTTCCTGTTTTTTGTGAATTAATGTATTAGTTTATTATTAAAGTCTTTGTTTAAAAAAATCTGTAAAATTTATTATTTTATATTTTTTTTGGATATTTATTAGTATTATTATTTTATAAATTGTCAAACAAACAATTAAACATAAATATATATATATATATATAAGTTGAAAATATGTAAAAATAATATGTTGCTTACAAAAAAGTCCAATTTTTTTTACGAATATATATGAAAACCCGAAAATCTGACGAAAATCTGACCATTCAAAGTTGATAAAATTTGTACCCCTTTAAATGAAGTGTAAAAAATGATAAAACTTGTAAAATAGTAGTAAACTAGTAATATATTACATTGGGGGAATACAAGATATGTATACGTGGGGTGCCAAATTTTAGAATATAAAAAATAGGTGTCAAATCATTGTTTTTAACATATTTTAATAAAAATATATGGTCGAAAATTGAAAGAATTATAATTTTTGAAATGATAGGAGGTGTCGGCCCGGTGGTATGAACTTAGCATGTATCCTGACATTGATTGAAAAACGTTTTCAAGTAGGAAATTAATTTTAATTTCATGATTAACACATAATCTTTTCGAGCTTATTCGATCTCATGTAGTCCGGCTTATATCAAAGCATATACAACATTAACATATTTAAAAAGGTCGAACTACCGGAAACTGATTTTTGAGTTTGACAAAAAATAAACGAATTGCTCAAGTTTGCGTTTGCTGCAGTAGCCGTAGATACAGGTCGTCCTTCGAGGTTTCTATAACTATTTAGGCGTCTTTGCCTATACTCTACTCTTGTGACAATATGCGTTTGCCATGAAATGTCAGTGTTTTCTCTAACATGAGCAGGACTAACATCTGTCATCTTATTGTCCTACGAATATATAAAATAATTAGAGAGCATTTAAGCTGAAAGATATGGAAATCCAAAGATATAGCATTTAAGTAGGAAACATCCCAATTTATAAGGAGGTATATAATAAAAGTAATGTTATTATATGAAATAATTATTAAAATTTATAGGGTTCATTGAGAAAAAAAAAACTAGAATCTACTCTTGTCAATGTTGTCATCATCCTATTTGTGCAAATATAAAGAAATAAAAGAAGATAGTTATCAATTTTGGGTTCAAATTTTATCATGTTTAAATTGTTAGATTTTTGGTTTTTTCATATGTATTCCTAATTATTTTTTTTTGTAAATCAACAAATTATTTTATTCTAAAGTGTTTGTTAAAAAAAGACTATAAAATTTGACCTTATATATATTTTTTTAGTTATTTATTAATATTACTAGCTTATAATTTGTCAAACAAACAATTAAACATAAAAAAATATAAATATCAAATTTTATAATTGTTTTGAACAAACACTTTAGAAATTAAATAGTAAGTTGATTTACAAAAAAGATCGAAAAAAATAACGAATACATATGAAAAAACCAAAAATCTGACAAAAACCTCGATAAAATTTGAACCCATCAATTTTGAACCATTCTTTTAACTTTATTCGTTGATTTTTCACATGTGCACTTGTTTAATTCAAATCAAAGATTTAGTGGAGTACTATAATTGCAATTGTTACTTGTCACGCCATTTAAGCAGTAATTGGGGAAATCATGCATACAACAACTTTAGCAATTTAAAAGAAACGAAAACCAAAGTAACTATTACTAACTATAACCCGTTATTTAAAAAGAAAAATATAGAAGATTATTTAAGGTTATACATGCATGTATGTTTGACGTTATGAACATTTTATACATTAGTGTCGTTAGATTTCATTTTTAAATCTTGATTTTTTAGATTTTTTAGATTTTTCAGCTTAAAAAATAGATTTTCAGAACCTAAATAATCTGACTTTCCAAACACACATAGATTTTTATAATTTAAAATCCAAAAATGAACTAAAAAAATCTGTTGTAAAGCGGACCCTAAATTTTACCACTTTTTCACTAATGTTTTGATTGTTGCAACTTTCATGAATGTTTATGTGACATGTTTGATTGAAGAGACAATTACATTAATATTGAAAAGCACAAAGAAAGTGGATACACATATGCCCACTTTTCTTTTTTTTGCTATACGGGATAAGTTTATTGCATTGTATATAAATGGACCATTCAATATATTCAATGCATAGCATGATTTGAAGTGTAAATTGTGTTTCTTTCACATATTAATGGTAAGGCATAGCAGGTATTGATGTGTAACTTTATCAAACTTATCATGCTTATTAAAGGAAATGATTCTAGTCATCAAAGATTATGCGTTCAGTTAGTGGTAGTGGTATCAGAGGTGGGTCCGTCGGTATTAGTAGATGGGCTGTTTTTAAAATTTCAATATAAGTTGCAAATTAATAGCTATTTTTGGTTTATTACATGAATTATAAGTCTCGTATGTCTAAAAATGTTTCAAGAAAAAAAATAAAAAATATGTGGATGTATATATCTATCTGTATATATGTATATGTTTATATATACATAGATTTAGCGTATAAATTTATGAATTTATATGTTATATATACACATCTAGTAATTATATATATATGTAGTAATAAACTTGCATATGGTATCAGAGCCTACTTTTATTTTCGCATGATGTTCTACGTATTTTGTGAGGCATGAGAAAGAATTTTATGTTATATAGCTAAATGTTAGAATTACGTTTAAAATGTATACTCGTTTAAATTTTAATACATGCATTTTTATATTTTGTTTAATTACTTGTGCTCTTATACCAAATGTAAGTTTATTCCAAAAACACATAATATGCTTTTGTCAATGTTGTCATCATCTTTTGCGCAAAGATAGTTATCATTGTTGCTTTCAAATTTTATCAGGTTCAAATTGTTAGTTTTTTGTTAGATTTTTGTTTTTTCATATGTATTGTAAGGCAAAACGTGTGAGAATGAAAGTTGTCTACTACTATTTTGTAATTTTGTAAATTAATAGGACTTTTTTATAAATAATTGTTTTAAGCCTTCATAATCTCTCTTCACATAAACTAATAGTATATATACTTACATAAATCTACATATTTTAATAAAAAAAATAAAAATAAATACATATACATATACATATATACATGCATCGGTATATATAGAGAGAGAGAGAGATCTGATAGAGTAAGGGCGACGGGCTAGGGTTGGCGGCGGTAGGACGGTGGCTGGGGGCGACGACTGGACGTTGGGATGGTGGTTGGGTGGTTGTTTATATATGTATACACACATCAATATATATATATATATATATATATATATATATATATATATATATATATATGTGTGTGTGTGTGGATGTATATATCTATCTGTATATATGTATATGTTTATATATACATAGATTTAGTATATAAATTTATATGTTATATATACACATCTGGTAATTATATATATATGTAGTAATAAACTTACATATGGTATCAGAGCCTACTTTTATTTTCGCATGATGTTCTACGTATTTTGTGAGGCATGGGAAAGAATTTTATGTTATATAGTTAAACGTTAGAATTACGTTTAAAATGTATACTCGCTTAAATTTTAATACATGCATTTTTATATTTTGTTTAATTACTTGTGCTCTGATACCAAATGTAAGTTTATCCCAAAAACACATAATATGCTCTTGTCAATATTGTCATCATCTTTTGCGTAAAGATAAAAAAATAAAGAAAGAAAAGGAGATAGTTATCATATTGCTTTCAAATTTTATCAGGTTGAAATTGTTAGTTTTTTGTTAGATTTAATGAGGGCGGGACCGGATCATCCGGTGTGGAACATGGAAAACATCATGGTTCCCGTTCCCTCTGCTCCCATTCCCGAGGTGGTCCCCTTAACCCCTCGAGCCCTCACGGATGATGAAGTTGATGATAATGAGGGGGCGGCCTAGGGGTTTTTCTTTGTTTTGTTTTCGATGTAATAGCTTGAGCTTGTAATAGCTTCTTATCGAATGAAATGAAAAACAATTTTGGCCTTTGGACTTGTGTTTATTTCTGTTTTTCTGTTTTTTCTCTTCATCATGTGTTCCGTTTATGTATGTATGTATGTGCTCCCAATGAGTGGGCCCGTATGCTTCGGCGTCGGGACACTCATTTTACATAACTCACAATTCCGAAACACTTGTAAAATTTAAATGAACTGAAAAATTCAAATAAATGGAAACCGGGGTGCCGTATAGGCTCGGGTGTTCTGAAACACTTGTAAAATTTAAATGAACTGAAAAATTCAAATAAATGGAAACCGGGGTGCCGTATAGGCTCGGGTGTTCTGAAACACTTGTAAAATTTAAATGAACTGAAAAATTCAAATAAATGGAAACCGGGGTGACGTATAGGCTCGGGTGTTCTGAAACACTTGTAAAATTTAAATGAACTGAAAAATTCAAATAAATGGAAACCGGGGTGCCGTATAGGCTCGGGTGTTCTGAAACACTTGTAAAATTTAAATGAACTGAAAAATTCAAATAAATGGAAATCGGGGTGCCGTATAGGCTCGGGTGTTCTGAAACACTTGTAAAATTTAAATGAACTGAAAAATTCAAATAAATGGAAACCGGGGTGCCGTATAGGCTCGGGTGTTCTGAAACACTTGTAAAATTTAAATGAACTGAAAAATTCAAATAAATGGAAACCGGGGTGCCGTATAGGCTCGGGTGTTCTGAAACACTTGTAAAATTCAAATGAACTAAAAAAATCTGTTGTAAAGCGGACCCTAAATTTTACCACTTTTTCACTAATGTTTTGATTGTTGCAACTTTCATGAATGTTTATGTGACATGTTTGATTGAAGAGACAATTACATTAATATTGAAAAGCACAAAGAAAGTGGATACACATATGCCCACTTTTCTTTTTTTTGCTATACGGGATAAGTTCATTGCATTGTATATAAATGGACCATTCAATATATTCAATGCATAGCATGATTTGAAGTGTAAATTGTGTTTCTTTCACATATTAATGGTAAGGCATAGCAGGTATTGATGTGTAACTTTATCAAACTTATCATGCTTATTAAAGGAAATGATTCTAGTCATCAAAGATTATGCGTTCAGTTAGTGGTAGTGGTATCAGAGGTGGGTCCGTCGGTATTAGTAGATGGGCTGTTTTTAAAATTTCAATATAAGTTGCAAATTAATAGCTATTTTTGGTTTATTACATGAATTATAAGTCTCGTATGTCTAAAAATGTTTCAAGAAAAAAAATAAAAAATATGTGGATGTATATATCTATCTGTATATATGTATATGTTTATATATACATAGATTTAGCGTATAAATTTATGAATTTATATGTTATATATACACATCTAGTAATTATATATATATGTAGTAATAAACTTGCATATGGTATCAGAGCCTACTTTTATTTTCGCATGATGTTCTACGTATTTTGTGAGGCATGAGAAAGAATTTTATGTTATATAGCTAAATGTTAGAATTACGTTTAAAATGTATACTCGTTTAAATTTTAATACATGCATTTTTATATTTTGTTTAATTACTTGTGCTCTTATACCAAATGTAAGTTTATTCCAAAAACACATAATATGCTTTTGTCAATGTTGTCATCATCTTTTGCGCAAAGATAGTTATCATTGTTGCTTTCAAATTTTATCAGGTTCAAATTGTTAGTTTTTTGTTAGATTTTTGTTTTTTCATATGTATTGTAAGGCAAAACGTGTGAGAATGAAAGTTGTCTACTACTATTTTGTAATTTTGTAAATTAATAGGACTTTTTTATAAATAATTGTTTTAAGCCTTCATAATCTCTCTTCACATAAACTAATAGTATATATACTTACATAAATCTACATATTTTAATAAAAAAAATAAAAATAAATACATATACATATACATATATACATGCATCGGTATATATAGAGAGAGAGAGAGATCTGATAGAGTAAGGGCGACGGGCTAGGGTTGGCGGCGGTAGGACGGTGGCTGGGGGCGACGACTGGACGTTGGGATGGTGGTTGGGTGGTTGTTTATATATGTATACACACATCAATATATATATATATATATATATATATATGTGTGTGTGTGTGGATGTATATATCTATCTGTATATATGTATATGTTTATATATACATAGATTTAGTATATAAATTTATATGTTATATATACACATCTGGTAATTATATATATATGTAGTAATAAACTTACATATGGTATCAGAGCCTACTTTTATTTTCGCATGATGTTCTACGTATTTTGTGAGGCATGGGAAAGAATTTTATGTTATATAGTTAAACGTTAGAATTACGTTTAAAATGTATACTCGCTTAAATTTTAATACATGCATTTTTATATTTTGTTTAATTACTTGTGCTCTGATACCAAATGTAAGTTTATCCCAAAAACACATAATATGCTCTTGTCAATATTGTCATCATCTTTTGCGTAAAGATAAAAAAATAAAGAAAGAAAAGGAGATAGTTATCATATTGCTTTCAAATTTTATCAGGTTGAAATTGTTAGTTTTTTGTTAGATTTTTGTTTTTTCATATGTATTGTAAGGCAAAACGTATGAGAATGAAAATTGTCTACTACTATTTTGTAATTTTGTACATTAATAGGACTTTTTTATAAATAATTGTTTCAAGGCTTCATAAGCTCTCTTCACATAAACTAATAGTATATATATACTTACATAAATCTACATATTTTAATAAAAAATAAAAATAAATACATATATATATATACATACATCGGTATATATATATATAGAGAGAGAGAGATCTGGTAGAGTAAGGGCGGCGGGCTAGGGGCGGTGGCAGTAGGGCGGTGGCAGTAGGACGGTGGGTGGGGGCGACGACTGGTCGTTGGGGTGGTGGTTGGATGGTTGTTTATATATGTATACACACATCAATATATATATGTGTGTGTGGATGTATATATGTATATGTTTATATATACATAGATTTAGTATATAAATTTATGAATTTATATGTTATATATACACATCTAGTAATTATATATATGTAGTAATAAACTTACATATGGTATCAGAGCCTACTTTTATTTTCGCATGATGTTCTACGTATTTTGTGAGGCATGAAAAAGAATTTTATGTTATATAGCTAAACGTTAGAATTACGTTTAAAATGTATACTCGCTTAAATTTTAATACATGAATTTTTATATTTTGTTTAATTATTTGTGCTCTGATACCAAATATAAGTTTATCCCAAAAACACATAATATGCTCTTGTCAATGTTGTCATATATTTTGCGCAAAGATAAAAAAATAAAGAAAGAAAATGAGATAGTTATCATTGTTACTTTCAAATTTTATCAGGTTCAAATTGTTAGTTTTTTGTTAGATTTTTGTTTTTTCATATGTATTGTAAGGCAAAACGTGTGAGAATAAAAAATGAGTCGCGTGTATGAATAATCAATCAAAGTCAATGAGAAGACAGAAATGGTTTATGCAAATTGCCAAAATTTCCATCAACTACTAAATTGAGTGAGAAAAAAAATGAATGATGTAAAATCATCGTTTTTAACGTATTTGTATGAAAATAAATGAGTGGTGTCAAATCATTATTAATTTCCAAATTATGAAAAGTGATGCTGCACCTGAGTCATGTGCATTTGGCTTCCCTCTCATATGAATTGATCGATAAATGAAATATCATGTCTTTTAATTTTGATTGAAATATATAAGCATATTTTTAAGAATTCACGTGAAAAATGAGAAAAATGCAATGTGATTAGAGAATAAAGTATATTTATGTATGGATGTATTCACATGCACTCTCATGTTCTTTGTCTATAAAATATTTCTTTTTGCAACATAATTATGTTAATAACGTTTGTAACATAATTATATATATTTAGTTATAAACTTACATATGGTATCAAATTTTATCCTATTTTTATTTTCGTATGATTTTCTACGTACTTTGTGACACATGAGAAAGAATTTTACGTTATATGGCTAAAGGTTAGAATCAACTTTAGAATGCATACTCGCTTAAATTTTAATACATGCATTTTCATATGTTGTTTAATTACTTGTGCTCTGATACCAAATATAAATTTATTCCAAAAACGCATAATCTTTCCCACCTTGTTCTTTCCCATCTTGTAATATATAGCTAGTCACATTTTTACGGTGTCTGTCACATTTTTACGGAAGAGATAATAAAGACAAAATAAATGTACATAAAAGTAAAGTATTTTTTTTTTTATGTGTCACATTTTTATTGAAAGTGTTAGTATCTATTCACGTGCTCGATTTCATGTTTTAAGAAAGTGACACTATTTTTCAGATCAAATTTTATTGTATACTGCTATTTATAATTCATATATTTTTAATTAACCACGAGTATCTATTCACGTGCTTAACGCTTTCATGATTAACAAAAAAAGAATTAGTGTATTTATTACTATTTGTTAATTACCAAACTACATATAAAATTGTATGGAGTAAAAAAAATTTAAAGTTGACAATATAGTTTAAATGTTAAATTTTATGATTAAATTTAAAAAAAAATCATTTTGACAATTTTGATACAAGTTATAAGCCGATCAAAATTACACGTATTTTCGTAGTAGAAAATTAAATGGGAACAGAGAAAGTATTATTTTTCATAAAACCCAAATTTTATTATATTATTTATATTTCATAGATCTTGAAATGGAATTCAAATTTTATCGGGAAAAAATACATTTAGTGTACTATATTATCTGTTTTTTAACGATTTAGGTTCCAGACTACCAAAGTTAACAATTGATGTACTGAACCATCATAATATTCACAATTCATGTACTCACGTTAATTTAGTTAGATGAAATTTAGTTTCATTTTTCATTTTGGTCATATTTTTTGTAATTTGTATAAATTTAATCATGTCCTTTCGAAACATTACAAATTACAACGTTTCTACTAAAACACATACATATACATACATAATAAGTATGTAAGTTTAAAAAACATATTATTTGACTTGATTTTCTTTGATTTTTTTTCTAAAATAAAAAAATTATAATTTTTTTTTTACACTTTCTCTAAAATAAAAATAAAGTAAGTTTTAGACTTATGACATTCGAGCAAAAAATATTTGATGTCACATCATTATTTGAATACTTTAATGAAAAAAGGCAAGAAAATTGTTGTTTTTTTCAAAAAAATATTCATTTTTTGTAAATAGAATATATTTGTTAAGTACTTACAATTTCTTTTTATACGCAAAAATTATCTACAATTTACATTATTTGCAACAATTTGTATACATGCATTATATTATAAATATTTTTATACATACATTAATATAACATATATATGTGTGTGTGTCTTTGTGTATTATATATAATTATATATTTTTGAATTTATACTAAAATGAGACATTTCAAAAAATTAAGAGTTAGATTTATACTACTTACAAAGAATATGACCAAAATAAAAATTGAAACTAACTTACATCCAACTAATTTAACGGTGGTATCTGAATTGTGAACATTATGACAGTTCAGTACATCAATTGTTAAATTTGTTAGTATGGTACCTAAATCGTTAAAAACAAGTACTACAATACACTCAATGTATTTTTTTCCAATTTTATTAAGTTCGTTCGGTCAGGTTTTCGTCAATTTATCGGTTTTTTCATATATATTCGTTTTTTTTTCGTTTTTTTTTTTGAATCAACGTATTATTTTATTATTAAAGTGTTTGTTTAAAAAAATTGTCATTTTATATATTTTTTGATATTTATTAGTATTATTACTTTATAAATTGTCAAACAAACAAGTAAACATAAAAAAAAATATAAAAGTCGAAAATATGTAACAAAATAATACGTTTCTTACAAAAAAAAATCGAATTTTTTTACGAATGCATATGAAAAACTCGAAAACCTTACAAAAATATGACCATTCAAACTTGATTAAATTTGTACCCCTTTAAATGAAGTGCAAGAAATGATAAAACTTGGAAAATAGTAGTAAACTAGTAATATATTACATTGGACGAATACAAGATATGCATACGTTATGTGCCAAATTTTAGAATAAAAAAGATGTGTCAAATCATTGTTTTTAACGCATTTTAATAAAAATATATGGTCAAAAATTGAAAGAATTATAATTTTTAAAATCACGGGGGGTGTCGCCCCCGTGGTATGAACTTAGCACGTCCCCTGACATTGATTGAAAAACGTTTTCAAGTAGGAAATTCATTTTACGTTAATATCTACGAAATTCTATTTTTGTACTTTTACTTCTTTTTTGTTGTTGGTACTTTTACTTCTGAATGAACGTTTTACAATGATTTTAAATGAGTTTGTCATAATGAAATTCTGATCTTCTACTGAATAAATTTCAATTTTTCAGTCAACTGATTAGCTGCGATTATCCACATGAAATGGTTTTTTTTTTCTGCTTTAAACAATTTAGATACACAAATACATCACAATATGAAAAAAAAAATAGGCAATTAATAAAATTAATCGATGGGATCCAATTAATACAGAACATGCAATCCAAAGTAATTTGCCAGTTAATTAATTTAACCAACATTAAGAGATTATCAATGTGGAAATAAACACATCATCACACCTCCTTAATGATCAAATTTTGGAATGCGTTTCTTAAGTGGAATCTCAGTTTTACCAGGTAATTTAGAAGCTAAACTAGAGACGTTAATTAGCTTAATCACTTTCCGAAAAGAGCTGAGACACGAGGTCGACAACTCCCCACATTGGTGCATCATTCTGCAAATAAAAAGTATATATATTCTTTCAGATAAATACGGAAAAAGATTATTTACACACATCGTTCAGGTGTTAGAAAACTTTATGAGCTTCCTAAGCAATATGTAAATAGATGAGTGTAAATGATGTTACCCACAAAGCACTTACCAGGTAGACGAGATCAAACGCTTCACGATAGCTATCGAGGGAATTTGAGATATTATTGTTCCTGTAGTATTGGTTCATAATGACACTGATCAAGGAGATGGATACAATATTTATGAACAGAGACAGAAAACAATACAATAACAAAGATCTACTAGATCTACAACAGCTCAACCATTATCAATACCATGATATTTGAACTCGTAAACATAGATGTGTCTACTCACGGATCAAATTTAGATAAAATGAAAAGGACTTACAAGAAACCGACGGATATTCGAGTTTCGTAATTAAGTCCATCAGACATTCCAAGGTCTCCAATGTGATCACCGAGAAGCAATACATTCGTTCTCTTCTTTACATACGAATAATCATCGATTACCACATCAGCATCGCCCAAATGGTCATGCAATGGAGCAGCCATATCCAGAGCATGTTCATTTTTATTTAGTACATGAATGAGTTTCCCTGTGAAAGATTGAAAAGAGGCATGATTTCACAGTTTATAAATAACAACTAAAAAATCAAACAACATTGCAGGAAATTTTATGGACATGCCAAAGGGAGACAGGAATTATACAAATGAATTTCAGGAAAATCTTCAACTCAGTGGTCCAACTTTCTACTCTTTTTTTATTTAGTATCCCAGCATATACGCTTTTTTCCAGTATATAATGCCCCCAACGCCACAATTCGTGAACATGTGGCAATCAATTGGCTTCCGTCCAATTTATTTATATAAAAAAATTAACAAGGCATATGATTCGCCCATAAAATCAAGGTCATAATGTTTTCTTTATAAAATCAATAAGTTCACATAGAACAAAATCCAACAAAATATTAATTGATTCTATGATCGGACGCTAATTGCTACAATTTGTGAATTGTGGTGGACTTTGTGAATTGTGGAGGACTAAACTGAACATCTTCAATTAAAAATAAATAAAAAATAAACATCTACAGACAATGGGACATGAAATCAAACGTGGCTGAAAGTTTTAGATGGTAAAGTGAATTCAACAGAAGCTCATTATGAGAGTACCTTTAAATGATTCCAATCGACCACTCTGATCGAACACCATGCGGTTTGAAACAATCTTAACATTCTTGAAAGATCTATGCAATTTCTGTCTAAGGACCTGGTAAATAAAGGATGAGGCCGATCAATCAGACCAAGGCACTTAAAAACTTTAGATAGCTATATCTATTTACATTGAGGGACAAAAAGGCAAAGAGAAATATGGACAACTGGCCTCCTCTATAATATCTGCAAGCCCCGCGGAAAATATAAGTACTGGGACCTCTTTCTCCTGCAACAGATGAAATAAAGAAAACAACACGGCATGAACTTGAAAACATACAGAATAACTTCTGACCGTGACAATATTAGTGGTCACCCTTGAACTAAATACAACTCAACAGGTAGACCTTGTTTGGGTGCACCTTCTAAGCTCAATTTTTTGGCTGTTTTGCTTAAGAGATAGACTGTATCTGGTTTAGCAGCTTAAAAGCTGAGATTTTCTGATCATTCTGGCATGAAAAGACTAGATGCTTTAAGAAGGATGAACTCAGATTTTTTTCTCAACCTCAAAAGATGCCTTGTTGCTTAAAAGCTAAAACCAAACAATCCCTTAAGAAGTCACAAACTTGGTTTTATCTGACTTTGATTAGTAACTTGATTGTTTTAAAATCAACAAAAGAACATGGCATTTACCTCTAAATACTCAAAAAGTTCAATGACTCCCTCTCTAAATGCAATCGTAGCATTAGCCACAGAACTTTTTATCGCATCATATGTAAGGCCTCCCTCAATTAGTAGAGCATGGGTTTTCCCCCACCTGAGTTAAAATGTTATAACAGTTTAGTCCCTTAGTAATACATGCGAAGATTTTAAAATCTTCTTAAGTTCTATTTAAAATTCTTAGGTTCTACTAAGGGAGTTCTATTTTGATTTTGTTTGATGGATAACTATAAGTAAACATCCGTATACTTTTCACTTTTAAGTAAAATGTATCTGCTGCACCAAGGAAAATTACTTATTTTACAAGTTTTTTTTTAAGAAAAAAAAATGGTCTAAAGAAGGTAGAACTTTTAAGATGGATGAATCCACCTTTTTTTTTCTTGGTTGTGCCTTATAAGAAAACAAGCTTAAAGCTGGAACTGTTTTTTTGAGGTTGAGAGGAAAAAAAACCCTATGTTCATCCAGTTTAAAGCTTCTAAGTCTGTTCAAACCAAATAACCCATAAAGCTCAGTTCTTAAGGAGGTCCACCAACTGCAAAAGCTTTTAATCAAAAAAAGGCAAGGTTAAAAGCTTCAACCGCTTTACACTTTGCAGGGAAGAAACTCTGCAACTTTTTAAAAACGATGATCCATACTTCTTCAATTCAAAGTATAACCCACTCTTTAGTTTTACCAAACACCGTAACAAGCTTTACCTTTTCACCTCAAAGTATATGTATACTATTGTACAGAACTAATAAGATTCAACCAAACGAGGCCCATGTAATTGCAATACATACTACTTCATAGAGAGAATCCAAAGTCAAAAATATAAGATATGATGTCGGGTTTATGTCAAGTTCTTTAATATATAGAGTTATAGACACGTACCACTCTTCCATGAGCTTTTCTTTCTCATCAAGGGGAATTTCCGGATTAAATTCAATTGGATAATAATACTCATATAACTCTTGTCTCTTCGCATCATATACGGCATTATCCTGTTGCAAAAGGCCATGACTGCCTATACTTTGTAATTAGGACAAATAAGAAAAACAAAATTTGGTGCTGTAACAAGCTCTAGAAGAATAACCCATAGCAATCAGCACCTACTTTGCCCTTGACGACCGTCTATCCAGTATTTGGTTAATGTTCGATCAAAATCAGCAATCACCTAATATTCAGAAAAAAAAGGAAAGCAAAAATCTGAGCACAAGATTTGCAAGCATAACATCATTTGAGCATAAATGAGAACTCAAACTTGGACTAGAAAAGGACCATCATGGCATATATATACACACTATTGTGTATGGCAATGGAAAAAAGACCAGTTATCATTCTAATGCTCTTTTGATAATATGCTAAGACCGCTGAACAAATGCTATTTTTTGTAAGAAACAAACTCTTTATTCAACAGATCTTATAAAATCCAAAAAAAATTGATTCCCGTCAGTTTGTAAAGGCTAATCGAAGAGAATTTACTGTCTTTCATACTTTTCGATGTAATTTGTAGGGAAAAAATAGTTGCTTAAAGAGAATACTGTAACTTTTGACAAGGTGTTTGAAACTTATTAGGATTGTCACCCCAATTTAAGAAAACATGATATATAAAACTGTAATGAGCCAGGACAGTCGACAAAAGAGAGAAAAGGAGAGGGATAAGGGAAGTTATCGAAGATAATAAATTCGGGACCAAGATATGAACAATTAAGAAAGCAGGGGTTTAAAGTGTTATTTATTTAAGTATGAGGGCCCCTTTTGTAATTCCCATAAAAACACTCAAGGAATAGCAGTATAAGTATTACTCCTGTAAACTCATTAGGGAAGAAGAAGATGAATATTAATTTCTAGCTTTACTTTTATATTGTTTTTTCTTTCAATTCTGCATTTTTATTTCGAATTTTTTTATCTTGTTATCTTTGAATCTGAAATAAATAGAAAATCCGTCCACAAAAATATATCAGTGTTGCTAAATATTGAGCTTCATTAGTTGGAGTTCGACACAAAAACAGAACAATTTTCTCATACAAAGTTGAAGAGACGCTCATTACAAACGGAACATCCAGATAACAGCAGAAAAATGAGGAACAGCTAATCATGTTCCGATATTAAATGTGACACCCAAAATTACTTATCAATTTTTCTTGAAAATGAATGCACCTCAGTTTACTTATCCAAAACTTTAATATGTTGGATACACTGTCAACTCTTTCAGTCAATCACCTTTCATTCCTTCAACAAAGCATAATTTGAATTGCAAAATAAATTACCATAAAAATATACACAAACCAAAAGGATGACCTGAGCCAAAAAAAACTTATTTTTTATGAGGCTAACTAACTCAGCGTAAAGCTTTTAGCTTTTCCTTATGTCCAAAAGGAATCAAGAACAACTTTTAGCTGGGTGTCCAAATGCTTAACAGCTGATTTAAGTTCTGAAACCAACAGACTTAATAATATAAAGATGTTCAAAAACATGTTTAAAATTTTAGTCCAGCAAGAGATTGAAAGATTGCTATTTTTGAACAAATGAACTTGTAGTTTGTTTGAGACTGCAAAATTACAAGCCCACCTATGAACTTCTAGTTTTTCTTGCGAAACCTCAAAACTTAGTACAGCTCATTAGCAAAATATTTGAGCTTATAAGCTGAACGTGAACCACCCCTCAACAATAATCAAGAAGAAGTTCCAACCTCAGCTTATTTGATTGATTCAAATAGCTGCAACACATTTGTTTTGCCGGCCTAAAAGCTGAGGCTATGTGATTTTCTAATCTAAAAAAAAATATATGTTGCACTGCACAACATGGAATCGTTTTTTTCCTCAGTAACCAATGAAGCCAGCTTCAGATTTGAAACCAACAATCTTGTAAAAGTTTTAAGCTGCAGTACATATGCTTACCTGGATAAATCTTTACGACTTTTCGGCCTAAAAAGTTACAATTTTTAAAAACATTACGACGTCATTTCAAATGAAGCCAGGTAAATTGGTAAAAAATTGCATTAAAACAAATTAAATCGCAAGAGGAAACCTGAAGTTTTTCGCAACCATCAATGCAAATAGCGGCCTTTTTATTATAAAACGCAGGTGAACAATAGATTGGACACAGATAATCCCCAATCCGGAATGGACCGATCAGGAGCTCGATGTACTAAGGGTTCGACAAATGCTTTCCCGGGATGCATCGAACGACTGATCTATGAATATATTTTTACATATTGATAATGAATATATTTTTCCAAGATATTTCTTAACTTTCTTGTTAAAAATAAACAAATTAGTATTGTGTTTGGTCAACAATTTTTTGCATTGAATTGAAGGTTTGACAGTGTTCTCACCAAACCTCCAACTATGGTGTTGTTTCGGTTCTCTACGTTGAATTACTGCACAATATGGAATGATTTTTACCTCAGTCCCCAACGAAGATCTAATGTCAAGTTTAAACTGCAGTATATTTGTTTCGCCGGATAAAGTTCTACGACTTCTCGGCCTAAAAAATCTACAACCTTTAAAAACATTATGACGCCATTTAAATGAGGCGTGTAAATTGGTTAAAATTTGCATTAAAACAAATTAAATGGTAAAAAGGAAACCTGAAGTTTTTGGTGACCAGCAATACGAATAGCGGCCTTTTTATCGTGGAGCAAAAGTGGGTCCGACACTACAACCTCTTCTTCTACATAACCATTAGTTTGTGATTTAGACCTATTATCCATCTCTGTGTATATCCTGTTTCTGCTTCTGTTACTGCTACTACACCTAAACCTACATTTATAATTAAAATCACAATAATTTATAAATAACACATTTCCTATAAATGATAAAGTAAACATAAATAATACAGTAAAATTGCGATAACTGAACATAGAAATGACATTTATAATGTAAATGTGTAAAACTTATAAATACTATTATCCATCTCTATGTAATATCTGTTTCTGTCACCTAACTTAATTTCACAGAAAATATTTTGTTCTGGCATAAAGATTATATTTTTGGTATGTAAATAAAAACAAAAATAAATAAAAATAGAATTGAGACTAAACTACACACAGTAACAGCTTACCAGACGTATATTCATAAATAAATAAAAAATAGTAATATTTTTATAATAAATAATGTTCTTTCAGCATTGAATCTCTTCTATGCAATTGACACCTAAACATATATTTTTATATAAGAAAATAAAAAAGAATACTTTTCTGTGTAAAGATTACATTTTTTTTTTAGTTAAAAAAGAAAGTAAAATAAAACCTGGAAAATGTAAAGTGGGTTTGAAAGGTTGTGCTATGCCAACAACGAATCATCACAGATTTATTTATATATAGAAAGAGAGTGAGTGTGGCTCTTATTCATTTTTTTTTTAATGGGTTTTTGATGTTTTTTGTTTTTTAATGTAGAAAATGCAAAATTGGTACCAAAACTTAATACTATTTAATAGCATGTATTATTATATTTTATCAATTTGATATTCAACTTTTATCGACATGGTATCAATTTAGATTTTATTAATTTGGTACTGAATTGGTAAAAGATCATAGGTTAATGTATCAATTTAGTAATTTTCTCGTTTTCTAATCAAATTAACTCAAGACTATTTTTACGACGCTAGAGCATCATAATAGTTCCGACACCTTTTAAACTTGTCCGACAAATTTAATACCATAAACAAAAAATGAGAACCTCCATAATGTAAAAACAAAATATAACTTTTACACAACAATAAGAATACCAAAGGAGAGGCAGCTGACCCCCCTTGAACCTACAAGGTTCCGCCTGTCACGCCCCGGATTTTGGATCATTAGGTCATTGACAAAACTACTAACAAAAATGAAAAACGAAAATCAAACAAATGAAGAAAGCAGCACCCCTAAATTTATTTTCCCCAACACATGCTTTTTTTCATCGAAAGAGATGACAAAATATATAAGCAGAAAAAGAATAAACAGCACAAGTATAAATAGGGTTCTTTTATGGCCAAGCACCAAAATCCAGGAGAAAATTATCGTCACATAAAAGAAAAACAATCAAAATCGAAAAATCAGATCCAAAGTTACTACAAATTCATCAACAATGCTAAAAAAGAATGTCATAGACCTTCCTTCTCGAGAAAACTAGGAACAAGAAACAATAATTTGAAAATGAAAAAACAGCAGTAACAATCCTTTTTACTGCTGAGCACACTGCACCCTTTGGGCCCCACCACCGGGCATATCCTCGTCCTCGTCGTAAGCCTCTTGATGGGCTTGGTGTTGTTTCCTTCTCATCTCATCTTCGATGTTCACATCGTGTAGAGTCGTCTCTTCACACTCGTCAATCTCCATTTCACTGATCTGTGCAGATCTTTTGGGAGGCAAGACGGCCTCGAGTTGCTTGCTCTGATCAGGCGAGAGAGACTCCGGAAATTCGACACTGAAGTGGACGTATAGTTTTCCCTTCATGAAGGGCCTTCCATACATTGGCATGCCCTCGTCGTTGACAGCCTTGAAAGAATCTACAAAATAAGCAAGTAAAAACGTGTTCAGCCTCGTAGAATTTCAGATGACTATTCACAAGACGGTTACAAAGATCAATGTTCTTTGCAAAAGTGTAAGGAATATATGTTCAGGTTTTTTTGTTCGAAAAAGAGAAACACCCAGTTTAGAAAGTCTAGAACATCCATCCTGATCATATTAAAAAAGTACCAGACCAACCTTCTCAAGTCTAGTGTAACATAATATGGTCACATCCAAAAGCACAGAAATTCTCCTCATAGAAATGCCAAAAGGAAAAACGAAATCAAGGACGGCACGAATACACATTTATCGCCTAAGTAGATATCATAAAGCAAAGAATTGTTTATCGGTTTAATTAAATGTGATCAGAATCTTATGTGTGTCAACTCCAGTGTCAAGTTATGAGACTATTGATCAAGACCATTATAGTGAATCATGAGTAAAAGGTCAATGAGAATAACTTTCCCCTAATAGTACAAAATAAAAAATAAAAAATAAAAATAAGTGTCTTACCAGGCTTGACAACTTCTCCGGGTTGGGATTTAACGAGCAACTGCCTATTATCAAGATGGGTCAGAATGAACTGAAACCCACAGAGGGCCTCGGTTAGGGATAAGGTATGCTCAACAAATAGGTCATCACCCTTTCTCTTAAACTTCGGGTGCTCTTTCTGTTGGAGAACGAATACTATATCTCCCGTAACCGTATCCGGCTGCAAAAAAAAAAAGACAAAATGAAAAGCACACATCAGATAGTGTTCATTGTAATATCATTGCAGAATGCATAATCTAAAGACATCTTATATGCTTAGGTATCATAATCACCATAGTGTGTTGATCGATTTATATATCTCAGGTCGTGGACGCCCAAGTACTAAATTATATCTTTTAGTTTTGGTTAAACAATGAAATCAGGGTATCGAAATTTCCAAATATTGCCAGCTGGGGTTTTTATACTATTATTCACGTCTCTAAAGAAAATTTAGGTCTTCAACTGGATTCTTTCTTTTTCCAATAATTATTTTCTTTAGATAACCTTGAATGCCCCTATGTTTCTGCCGAGATATGCCAGTAGGCATGCAATTATAACAGATGAAAGATCAGACATCAGGGTACGTAAAAAAAACGTATCGTCCATAGGTGTTAAACAACCTGACCCAAAATGGACTAAACAAAATACATTGTTACTTACAGCTTCATCGGCCTCTCCGGGGAAGGTGACCTTCTGTCCATTTTGCATTCCTTTCTCCACATGGACCTCGAGTACTTTCTTCTCCCCGGCAACCTTGTCACCCTTGCATTGTGGGCACCTATCCTTGTCGCTAATGGATTCACCGGTACCTTTACATTCATTACAAGGATGTTGCATTTGTTGAATCATAGATGGACCCAAATGCCTGATAGTTACTTTCATTCCAGACCCTTGGCACCCAGCACATTTCATTGATGCACCAGATTTTGATCCTTTACTGTAGATACCAATAGAGATACGAGCATGTCAAGTTACAAACATATGTTTATATATATCTTATTATAATAGCATACTACAGCTATACTTATATATAAGGATTATAATTTATAATTGTCTCTAGTAAAAGTTAAGAAAGTAAAGTTCTAAGTGTGTAGTCGATTGAAGTGTAAAATAATTGAAAACAATACTTAACAGACTGCAAACTCTTCTTCACTCCAGGTATTTGTTCTTTAGCTTAAAAACTTAGCAGCATCTGCTTTATCAGCTTAAAGCTAATGTATACTGATTTAAGCCTGAAGAGGCTAAAAGCTTCAGGGCTTAAGCTGCATCAAACAGCTTTTTTCTCAACCTTGGAAAATGCTGCTGCTTATTTACTTTAGAAGCTGCAACTAAACAAATCATTACCAAAAAATTCAACCCCTATTGGATGTGAACAGTGATTTTTAACTCTACGCTTGCAATAACAGGTGTGTTTGGTAAAACATAAGAAAGCATCATCTTTGTGTTAGGAGAAGCGGAGATTAATTGATATTAGCACAAAGCAGCCACAAAACATGGCTTTTCTGCCTTGAAAATAAGCAAGAATGCTGTGTTCAGGTCAATCAGCGATTTTAATTGCCAGACAGGACATAGCTTGAACAATATATTAAAAGACTCACCCCTTGCACTTGACGCAGATTACATTGCGAGAAAGAGAGAGTTTCTTTGATGTTCCATTGTACAAATCCTCCAAAGAAACCTTGAGGGGATGAACTACATCCTCTCCTCTTCTTTGCCTACGGCCCCTGCTAGTGCCGCCTAAATAATATAATGCCAATATATCAATAAATTTACATAAGATTTTGGAGAAAAATATCCAGCATATACTCGTAAATGGTTACTTACCACCAAAAGGACCACCACCACCGCCACCAAAGAACGATTGGAAGATATCGAAAGGGTCGTGCCCACCACCACCACTACCCATCCCTTCCTTGAGAGCATCTTCGCCATATTGATCGTAAATCTCTCTCTTCTCAGGATCATTTAAGACCTCGTAAGCTTGGGCCAACTCTTTGAACTGAAAGTTATAACATACATGAGTTAGCTACCATAACAGTAATACAAGATGACTTCTATGATTCGGTAAAAAAAGAACCTCTGTAAGGACACATTCGTAATAAAAATCTAAGAGTTACTGCAATAGTAAGATGAGATATCAGTTCTGAAATTCAACCAATAACCTTCATTTCCTCAAGAAAGGTAAATCAATCGGTGCTAAATGCTAAATGTCCAATACTTATTAACAGTAACAATATGTGAAGCATGACAAAGCGAATGTCAGGAAGACAACCATACACACGAAACGAGTACATCTTAAACGTGAAAGGAACAAAATAATCCATGCATTGTGAACTGTTGTCAGGTGAAACAAAAGCATAGCTTATGACGTCATGCGAAAAAAGGCTTCTTTTTTTCACTAAAGATGCACAGTATTTAGATGGAATTCTGGGTTGTATAGTAAAAATAATAGTATTAAAATTTGGATTTAAATACCTTTCCATACATTTTTTTCTTCACTAAACATGAAGCATAAAAAAACTCTCTGGTCAACACTTGTATTGTAACCACAAAATGGCAACACCAGATATAGCGCTAATCAAGCATCAACAAACTAAAACTTCAGTGGATGTGTAAAACTAACATATACTTACTCCACAAACATAAGCATGCAAACAACTGAAAACACCCAACTCAACACAAGAAACATACTAGACTGAGAGCAGGTTAACAATTAACACGAAAGCAACTTAAAGAGACGGTTTTAAATAGAAACACTTCAAAATCTATGCAACAAGTACACATGCTATCTACAGACCTTAGCAACCCACTTACAAAGAGACGGGCTTTACCTACCAACAGGACGCAAATGTGGAATTATTCTGTATCAGTTTTCATTTTTTCCGCCAAACCGCAAGCACATTGATAAAGCGGTAAAGACAAACCGTATTCATATTCACGGCATCATACAGCTAAACCCATGTCAAGAAACATCCCAATTAAGGGTAAATAACCCTTAATTCTACAATTCAAAGCTTAGTCAGAATTAACCAATGTAAAAGGTCAACATCATCAAAAGCAGAATTAAACAGCCGAATGAACTCCTGAAGATGCAAGATAAACCCCGATCTAACAAATCATTCAAGATACTTATCAACTCACTACAGTTAATCAGCCATTGACAGTAGTTAACCCGTCTAAAATTAATCAAACCAAAAAATAGCCACATAAAAAAACAAATCTAGCTTAGCTGAATTAACATCCTAACAAACCCAGATTAAAATATATATGAAAAAAAAACTTGGTACAATTAGAAGTAATCAAGACTTAACAGTTACTTAATAGACAACCCATCAAATAAGCCCAATCTAATAAAAAATTGAACAAAAAATACCACTTAACAAACATAAATAATAGACACTTTTTAACTTTTTATTTTATAAATCTAAGACAAACCCCACTTAAAAAACAGATCCAAACAGCTGAATTAAACAACATCCTAAACCAATTAAAAATAATCAACAAAAAACACCTCACTACAATTAAACTCATCTGAAATTAATCAATTCAACAGAAACCCACATAAAAACAGATCTAAACACTTAAATTAACAGATGAATCGCCTACGGAAACATATTAGCTAAACCCAAAATTAAGAAAAAAACTCATCTAAAATAAAATCTACATAAAAAGACAGATCTAAGCAGGCTTTATTTAAATCCAAAATAAACAATAATAGATATATCAATTAACAGTAAGATATAATTAAAGACTTAACCCATCTAAAATCTGATCAAACCATCAAATAACCACCATACAAATACAGATCTAAACAAAATTTAACAAAATTTCCCTTTTTAACACAAGAGTATTTAACAGTGAATTCAATAGTAAATAGACAATCCATCTTAAATTAATCAATCCAACAATTACCCACATAGAAAAACAGATCCAAAAACCTATATCAACATCCAAAATACACTAAATCAATCCCAAATTAATTTTGAAAAATCAGATATTTAACACTTACATTAAATTAACCAATTCAACAAATACCCACATAGAAAAACAGATCCAAAAACCTAAATCAACATTAAAAAAAAACAAAATAATAAAATTAAAAAAACAGACCTTCTCAGGATCACCACCTTTATCAGGATGATTCTTAATAGCAGCTTTACGATAAGCTTTTTTCAAATCATCTTGTGTTGCATTTTTTGCTACTCCTAATACTTCATAATATTTTGTATTATCGCTCTTTTTTGGTGCTGCTCGACCAAACATCCTTTTTTTTTTTTTTAATTTCTCTGTAAAATAATATAAAAAAAAAAAAAAACCCAATTAAGAACAACAACAAAAAAAAAAAAAAACAATAATTAAGTGAATTAAGAGATTTCGATTTATAGATAAAATATCAAACCTTTGTTGAGAAAATAAAAAAAGTAGAGAGAGAGAGAGAGAAAGTGTGTTTGTTTAGGTTTGTATTTATTTACTTATTTGAGTTAAGTATTTTATAGTCATTGAAATAATAAAAGGGATATTAATGGACGGTTGAGATTAGTCTTGAGATTTATAAGAAGGTTCTAGAATTGCTTTGTTTTTTATTACTACATACTACTTTTTCTATGCTCTTTCCTATTTTTGTTTTACTAATAAGCAAGAATTAATATTTACTACTAAAATACAAATACAGTTGTGAAATAAATTAATTTATATGATATATTAATTTTGGAAAATGGTGGTTGAAAGACTTGATTTGGACTTATACTAGAGTCCAAGCTAATTGCAAACAATCAGATACACACTCTAAAACTTTAAATTTTATGATATATTTTTTTTGGGTATTTTTAACTAAAGTTTATTAGAAATCATATATTTTATGATTTTGTATTAAGTTTTGTTACTTATTGTTGTATTTCCTTTTATGTGCTCTTTCCTATTTGTGTATTTTAGGAGTAGTAAGTAAAAATAAAAATACAGTTGTGAAATTAATTAATTAATTAATATTAAGAAATAATAATAAAATGTGAGTAGGAACAAGGAAGGAATTGGGGGGGGGTAATTGAAAGAGTTGAAGTTGGACCAACAACTTTTTAAACAACTATGATAAAAACTAGTTTACAATTAATGGCTTATTTGTCCATAGCTTTTAAGCTCAACTTTTTTGTTTTTGTTTTTGTTTTTGTTTTTATATGATACTTATTTTAGTGATATGTACAATGGGATATTTATTCTTCTTCCTTCATTAGTGTGTTTATCAAGAGTTGTAGCAGATTATTAAAATAATAATTATTTATTTTCATTTTTAAAATTCCACTAATAAAATCTAAATATAATTAATGAAAGCTAAAATTCTGAATCTGTACAATTAGATTATAATGGAAATTTAGAAAAGACAGGAAGCGTACAAGAATGGTGTTGTTGAGTTTTATTACTATTTGTGTGTGTGCAAAAGCAAGTATCATGTGTGTAAGTGGTTAAAATTTATTAGTCATGTGTTATTTCTATTCTATACACAAATAATACCGTATTATTTGGTTACGGTATTCGTAGTCCCGGTACTATGAGTCAAAACGAGATTACGAATAACCCTTCATATGTAGTCTCGAGACTTCTAATACCATACCCCCATGGTATTGTAAATACTTCATTTCAAAATCATTTGTAATCCCGTTTGACTAATAATTCCGATCATATTTAGCCGTCCAAACATAATATTTATGTAACCCGGTGTATTTAAAATCTAATACCAGCCAACCAACCAACCAAAAAAGTCGTTTGTGTTGGAACATAAGGCTGATACTATTTATTAGTCATGCTATTTACTACAACCAAGACTATCATGATGAGAATCTACATACATGTATTCTATTCTATACACTATTTTTTTTTGGCAAATGGTTAAAATTTATAAATACCATTGTTATATTTTATTGCATACACAGGTTGATCTTGATCCCGAAAAATTTGTGGTAAGAAAGACGCATCATTTAGTTCCAATTTAAAAGTATGTGTATGTAACTTTTTTTTTAATATAATATTTATAAGTCGATAAATGTTAACTGTTACCAAACTATCTAATACATGTGGTTTTAAAAACCGTGCTCGCGATTGTGGAGTTTTACGTGTACATATGCAGAAATATCAAAACGGGCCGGTGACATCAGGCAATTCATCGTGTTACAATGATAAGATAAGAGTACTACAAAACTGCAAAATTAAACTAAACCATCTAACAGAAAGATGGTAGTAAAGCCTCTGTTAGCCTGGGAAAACAAAGTAAATAGAATATAAAGCCGAGAATAGCACAATGCGAACGAGTTTAATTTAGGGCGCTGACCGTAAAATATTAACAACCATTTTAATTTGCCTTTGTTCAAACTAAGTACAACGTCATGAATATGAATAATAGGGTATGATTGTTTCAAAGTAACTCTACACCAAATGCTACGACAACCAATCCAAACTGATCCAAGCCAAAACAACCCCACACCCCGCCACGCCACAACGAACAGAAAAGGAAAGTACGATCCCACAAGGTTAATGGTGGAATAACCTTGTTGGGGTACTGTTTGTGTTCTTGAGTTATAATACTCCCTAACAATACCATTTGTGTTGGAATAACCAGGCTCATATTTGTTGGTCATGTTGTTTTAATCTAGTAAATTAAAGACACGTCATTTAGTTTCAATTTTTTAGCATGTCTATAATTTTTATTTTTTTTTATAATGTGTACATGGCTGCTGCTAAAGTGTGCAGTGTTACCAAACTATCTAATACATGTCTTGTATAAATGTTCTCGCGATTGTGGAGTTTCATGTGTACCTATGTAGAAATATCAAAGCGGGTGACACCATGTAATTTATCGATACACTGACAGCACAAAGCTGCAAAATGAAGCTAAATCCTTCTAATAGGGAAAGCAGAACATCATAATTAAACCCCTGTTAGCCTGGAAACGCAAAGTAAAGAGGTTCAAACAAAATAGAATATGAAGCCGAGAATAGCACAAATGTGTACGAGTTAAATCGCTGACCGTAAGATATTAACAACCATTTTAATTGCCTTTGTTCAAACTAAGTACAATGTCATGAATAATACGATACGAGTCTATGATTGTTTGAAGCAAACTCTACACCAGACGTTACGATAACCAATCCAAACTGATCCAGGCCGGAGCCACCCCACGCCAAAACAAAAAAGGAAAGTACAATCCCACAAGGTTCAGCTAATTGTTATCCAAAGCAAGTAACTCCACCTAACCCCGTAGAGATGCCCGAGGAACAGCAGGTAAACCCAATTCATCCTCCATCTGCAAACAATCAAATTTGGCAAAAATGAATCAGTCTAGATTTGAAAAAAAAAATGCAAAGAATTACGTAGCCATACATGGTGAAAACTACAAATGCTTTTTGTTCGCTAATTCCGATAAAACTACACTTTAGTATTTTACTCCATCATTTAAGGAATTGGAAATCAAGGACTTAGAGAATGTTTGGTAACAAACAACATAATCTGCCATAATCCTAGTCAAAGAAATGAATTCATTGCCTCCCAGTTTTCTCACAATTCTTTGAACTCGAAGCCATAATATATATTAGACATACGCAAACAATTGAATCAGTAAGCGAATTACCTGGTTAACTCTACCAGCTGCATTCCCCGACGGTGCAGATGGCAGATTTAGTTCAGAATCTAAATCGTTTTCATTGTCCTGAAGATAAGAAGGCACTCCGTCACTTTCAGTACCCATGTCGGCCTCTAAAGCGTCCAGCTCTGCGTCACAATATAAAGCAGATTTTACAATAATAATAATAAATCACTACTATTGCAGAAAGACAAATCATAAGTATTAGTTTTTTCTCATAGGTACTTCAAAATCTAGCCTAAAGACGCAACTATTTAGGCCTTGTTTGGTTTTAGCCTTCTGCAGCTACATGTCTTCGGATTACAGAACCAAATGGGATGATAATTGCAACAGAAAAGAAGGTCAGACTATCAACCAACTAATTTGATTCAGAGTTCGTTTGTCTTAATAGTTCAGTCTAATTTATGAAATTTACAATTATACCCATACTTAATAGCACGGAAAATTAGCCATCTCCAAATCACAACTCAAGATTTAAAATATCCATACACATTTACACAAACTAAATCCAAGAAGACCTAGCCACAAGCGTTGTGAAAAATCTTAAACAATATTAGAAATAAAGTAATACTCACTATATTGATTTCAAACCCAATAAAGACTGTCTTAGCTACCTCCACAGCAAAAAATTACAGAATACTCCGCCACGACACACTTAGAAGAATGTAATTCAATACTTCGTTTAAATTTATTTACTAAAAGAGGCTGTGGGGTATAGATAGGGCAGAGTTAACTATCATGTGTTTTGATCAATTTTATAATTTAGTTGAATATTCATGGTGTTAGTTCTGCTATAATCTGGGTTGGGCTTGGGACAGATGAAAACCGACAGGGCGTGAGATTTATATGAGACAGAAAGCTAGACTGAGAACTTTCTGCCCAATGCATTTTTGTGGGTTCCACCGCACTCCAAGTCCAATCCAGACCTCCAAAAGATGCAAACAAAGAAGGCCTTAAAGCACTGGGTATTTTCTATATCAATAAATAACATTTTATCGATTTAAAGGATTCAGTGTCAGAAGGTTTGAACCAAGATTACCTCCCATAAGATCGTCTTCATCGATGTCGTCCGGGACACTATAGCTTCTACCAAGGGACTCTTGGATTTCATTACTCACATCCATAAGGTCCATCATGTCATCTTGCAAGTTCTACATTTAAGCAAGAACAAGTAAGCTCCCAACACTACCCACTATAATAAATAAAACAAGAGTTAATAGTCTATAACAAGAACGTACATCTATCTCTTGAAGCTTCACAGTCTTCATCATTCCTTTCAATTCTTTATTTGCCGATTTCAGAGCAGTCATCTGCAGAAAGGGAAAAAAAGAGAGACATTTATCAGTTATAGTAAAGATGAAGCAAAAGGGGGTCAATACACATACTAATCATACATTTTTATGACAAAATGTCCTCTTTAACACATAGTTTCTATCTCACGTAAGCATGTCGTTAATATACAAAGTTCCTTTTAAACTGCCTAGAAATATTCCCCTTGGAGTGCTAGCAAGGAACCATAACTAACTTTAATACAATTCGTGTGTTGTGAACAATATTTAAATTCATACTACGATCTAAGAGTACAGTAAACATACTAACACGTGAAGGCACATATCCAGCAGTGTAAGGAATAAAATTTTCATAAACAATACTATGTTGAACAACACCATAAAAACAAGGTGGTAAGCAATCATAAAAGTAGACAACTCTTTGTATATAGGATAAAGAGATGAAACAATCTTAATTATTAGACATAAACACATGTATCATCCAAAGGTCTTATTATATTTCTAATTTCACCCTGAGTTATACACGCATACTAAGCCCCCGCCCTAAATTACTATAGCATCTCACAAGCCAAAGTTAGAACCCAAAGACTGAAACTGTCTATCTATTCTCTCGTCCAAGCATCTCTCTGTCAAAAAGATCCAAACAGAAACATGGAAGAACGTGTAGATTCTGTATATAAGCTTTTTTCTCACAAAAAAATCAATAATTAAGGAAATAAAATGACATCTAACAGGCATCATAACATACTGTTTGCTGGGCATCTTTAATTCCCTCTGCAGCAAATGAAACTTGGTCAAGATTGAAGGTCTGATTGTAGAGCATATCGCGTTGACCTTCGTACCTACCCAAAATTATTGAAAATTTGTAAGCGCATACTCCTTATAAAGAAACAAAATGATAGTTTAAGCATGGAAAATAAACTTATACCGCATATAGGCACATATGCACCAATCAAGCAAAGGTTTTACAGAAAATAAGCATAAACATAAGATTAGAAAAGTTCATCAGCACGGGCAAACATGACATCCAAAGTTGGATGTATTCAAAACAAATCCAGAAAAGATTTGGTCAGGGTTACCTAGTAAATTGAACAATAATCAACCTAGTTCTGAAGACTCGAGTTACAGAAATTCTACACACAACCGACCTAAGAACATAATCTAGTAAACTGGAGGTTCAGGTTTCAATTTAATATTTGCAAGACCTAGAACATTCAATACAACGCAATAAAACATAAACTAAGGCCACAAGAACTCTAGAGTCATGCAAGTCTTCCTTGCTCAAACGTGCAAAACAAATAACACAATTTACTGATTGGCAAGTCACAGCTTTGAGTTGCTAACCTCGATTAGCTCTTTCAGTGCCCTAAAACGAAATCCTAGAAACTAGGACCTTGTATGTTTTAAACTTACATTTTCTTTTGCTTGAGAACCCTCATGGCTCGAGATTTGACAGCTTCTTGGGCAGGGCCAGGACGAGTCTTTTTAATCTGTTCTTTGTACCTCACAAGTTCATTGTCAAGCCTTTTGATCTTCTCATCAACTGATTCTCCTCTTTTATTTATCTGGAAAATTGTAAAAAGCATAAAGTGCATGCAATGATGTAATCAAGTAAGATGAAAAGATTACGAGGAAAATATTGTTAACAAGGAACACGCCCCCAGAAACATAGGAACGGCAAGGAATACGTTACTACAAACTAGTGACTGCTAGTATCATAAAAAAAAGGCAACCTAATAAAACTAAACAGAAAGAAAAAGAAGTGACAAACTTTCACAATCATGTTACGCGTGTGTGAACTTGCACACTGAAATGAAGCAAATTCCGCAAAAAGTTACAAGCTTGGCAATCAAATTTATGCTGACAAAAGGTGTCCCCTACATAACCTTATGTAACGCAGTTTTTATACTATTAACAATCATAAACCCCGGAATTTTACAAAAGAAGTAGTGTACACATACATAATTACGTATGTCCTCAGTCTAATTACACATCATTATCGCACAACTTCCCCTCAGAACTGGAAAACTAGTACTAACTACCATTGTCACATATCTAGGTACTCTCGTAATTTTCTATACCAATTATTTTCTAACAAGGGGATAATGCAAACATTACAAGTTATATGCGTTCATAATCTAGTTGGTGATTACATCTGCTCAATTAGAAAGACAACAGCCATTTAATCTCCAAATATTGCAGAATTGCTCAATTACTGAACTTCAACTATCTAACCATTACGCTAATACATAATATGTAAGCCTATCATTTCCTCATAGAATGCATTGGGCTCAATTACGGAATATATTTTTACTTATCGACCGGGAGAATACTCATCCAATAGTTAAGAAAGAAAAACCATTCAAATGACACAAAATGTGTCACTGCAATTCCATGTACAATACTTCCATCCGCCCAACATTACATTATGTTCACACGTAATTTCTATTGCTACCATTTTCCATTTCAACTCCGTAACCAATGTTCCCTCATCAAGAACACTATACCTAAAAATTGCCACCCAAAATTTTACACTACCAGGAATGTTATTATATACATGCTTAATTGTGTATGACTATCAATTTTACTTACAATAAGTGGTGGAACCAGAAACAGTTCATGGCAGATGCGGAAAATCAAAGAGAAAAACAACGTTAACTAAACTTTTCACCGGGGTTTCAAGCCACTATCTTATAACAAATTGTACCCGAAAACTACACGGTTATTGAGTTTTTTTATAATAACGGAGGCTGGTGGCTCCCTACGGTCAGCTTGCAAGTCACAACGAAAGGTAAACAAATTGGCAAAACCAGTAAAAAAAAACATATCATGCTTAGAACAGTAAAAACGACATACATAAAACTTAGATTTTAGCTAGACCCAATATACTAGTTTTTAGAAGGCACATCGAATTCTCGTTCAACTCATAAGTTTCTATTACAGCAATAATCTACAATGAACATAAAGAAATCACAAAGAGAATGATAATCCAACAATTCTGATCATAAAAAAAATCGTAACTTGTAAAAACATCACAAAAAATGTGTAGAAATGCTATTTTAACTTGTAAATAATCTACAATAAACCACCATTATCACTTGGCTTACAGTTCCGTATCCATTGTTCCAATTAAAATTATAACGACATTACCAACCAAAATTATAGACTATCATGTTATTAAATTTATTTATTTCTGTATCCATTGTTCCAATCAAAATTATAACAACATTAACAACCAAAATTATAGACTATCACACAATCATATTTATTAATTCCTTATCCATTTGCTATATTCGAAGTCGGAACGAGAAATAATATATAAACATAAAGACAGCTAATTTCTTTACTTGGGGGGTCCTAAATTACTATTCTAAAGAATAAATTATGTACATGCCAATTTTATTTTATTTTTATTATTGTGGAGGACAGTTTGGCACCCAAAAAAACTACTAATAAGCAACAAAATTAAAATTTTAAAACATTTAAAACAGATATTCTAAGTAGATCAGAATCAAATAAATATATCATTAATATTCAATCCTAATAAATAAGTTTCCGTCCCAACAAAAAATAACCATGAAAGATAAAAAAAAAATAGAAAAATTAATAATATAAACCCATAAATATAAATAAAAAATGAAAAAAAGAAGTACCCGATCGGTAGCATCGGTGATAGAAGGAGGTGGTTCTTTATTCTTTTTAGCTCCAAATATTCTCTGCATTTTTTTATTTATTTTATTTTATTTCTAAAATCAAATTCTGTAACTGGGTTTTAATTGATTTTTAAGATTAAACCAAAATAAGCAATTTGAAAATATAAATATTATGCAAGTTTCCAAGAAAATGAGATGTTTTTATTTTACGCGTTTCTTTTATTTTATTTTAATTGGTTGACTTTATTATAATAATATATTATACCAAATGGTCTCCTAGTTTAAATACTTACTCTATTTGGTCTCTATTCTTTTGTCTAAATTTATGATTCTACTTTCTTTCTTTTTGGGTTGTAACTTGTAGGTGTGGGTAAAAAAATCCGCAATATCAATACATAATTTAATATGTGCGGGTTCAGACGGTTTGAGTGTCAATTCAACCCAATCCTTCTTAATCCGTAATATATTTTACGGGTTAGATTTCTCAAACCGTGGTTTAATCCGTCTCAACCCGCAATATATTTTTACAGACATAATTGCGGGGTTTTACCTTTGAATTTCCATATGTTTTGTTTTGTTTTCCTAAATAACAGACTTGGTTTAAGCCGCAATTATGCCTGTGTTGCAAGCCAGTTTTAAAGGAAAAAAGCTGAGCTAAATAGCTGCAACCAATCAAGGCCTAATTAATAACTTAACGGAGGCGGAGGTTTTTTGGGGGGTAAGGCGGAGAGTTACTTTAAACCGTTCTTCCGTAGGATAGTTACTCGCAGCCCTAAAGTATCCACCAGAGTTGCGCGACTCTAACAAGCATATACGCTCCCCTTGAGCTCATTTTCCTTAGCTTCTAACCATGTTTTCCGACAAGTCTTAGTCAAAATATGTAGGATTCTCATATTCATTTTTATACAATGAATATCTCTACTGATATGTTTTTACTTCTTATTAGGTAGACGTATCAGTTTTTTGGTATAATCATCAATAAATTGATAAAGTACCATTAAACTCTTTATCGGTTTGCATGCATCTCAAATGCACAAAACTATAAAATTATGTAATCCGTTTGAGAGTATGTTCATAGTGGACCTCATTTTATTTGTAAGTTCGATTATCAGGCTTAAGTCGTGCTACGAAATAATTTAAGAACATGTAAAGGGAAGTGGAAATGACATTTTTTATATATATCAAAACAGCTGCAATTTACAAACACGTACGTTTACATTAAAGAGAACAACTACGTGGGAGTGAAATCACACTATTTCACACAAATTTGACTCAAAATACCAACAATGTTTGACAAGCAAATTCAAAGGAAATGGATGAACAATAAGTCACTGTATAGCGCACACACACAAAAAAACACTTAAACAACAACCTTCACAAAATGAACCAAGTTTTAGTTTTTTAGGCCATATGCTTTCCTAATTTTACCCAAAAACAAATCTCCTGATTTTAACCAACCAGGTACGCGTCCTGATATAGTTATACCCGCAATACGTAACACTCCTTCTCTTCTCCCGAGGACAACAAGCCCTTTTACCCCAGCAGGACTGTGAATAGCCAATTCACTCTCATCACCACCCGAAACTAATATCTTTAAATTTTTCGCCATCATTTCCGAGTGCTCTTGGGTTACATGCCCTTGTTTAATCTCCTGATATCATAAGAAAAAAGATAATGTAAGTCGGTCATGTAACATGTGTTGTCTCAATATACATTGGTTAAAGCTTTTTTGTTGTTGCGGCTCTTTTGTTGTTGCATTTGGTTAAAATCTGCAACTAAGAAAACCAGAAGTGCTGTTTAACTACAACTTTTGAACGAATAAGGTGGTTTATTCTAGACCGAGAAGTGTTCTAAAGGTTTCCAGCTTATCTAGATCAAGGAACATTACAACCAAAATGCAATATAAAATAGGACTCGTTTCGTGGAAATTTTTGGGTGAAAAATGAGATGGATTCATCCTGTTATTAGCTTCAAGCTATTCTAAATTAAAGAAGCAGAAATCTTAGCTAAGCTGAACAATCTTATGCAGCCCATCTTTTAACACAAAAATACGGAAAACCTAAGAGCTCAGAAGCTACAAGAAACAAGGCCTTGGATTGAGCTAACTATAACCAAAAGTTAGTTTATAAATGTCACATCTTTTGTTCATGACCCTGCTCATACTAGTTCCTATTTGGAGCACTCGGAAACGAGAAGGTTAAAGTACAGATTCACAGAAATTAAGTTGAAATAAAACTTACTGGAATATCAGTGATATCCCCAATAGCAAAAATGTTCTTGCGACCTTTCACCCTCAAGTTTGTATCAACCATCACCCTCCCGAAATCATCTATGTTTTCCTTCAGAATGGTATTTTGTAACCACTTTGATCCCAACGGCATCCCCGTACACATAAAATGACAATCGGCTTTAATGTGTTCCCCACCAGACGTTACATACGCACCATCTTTTTTAGCGTCTAAATCTATAGATTGGCCTAATATGACCTTGACTTTTTTGGAAACTAACCAATCTAGAGCTGCTTTACTAGCTTTTGGGCCAAGAAAATCCATTAATGTTGATCCACGGGACACTAAAGTCACTGCTTTATTGGGATAGTCGGTGATTATTTCAGCTGCGAGCTCAACACCGGTGGCTCCCCCTCCGATTATTAATATTGAATTTGCTGATTCGATCTTTTGATTCTCTGCAAATTCCGCAAGTAACATTCAATTTATTATAAGCTTATTGATTATTATACAAAGTCTATGCTTATTCTTCCTCTCAACCTGCTGGCAGTTTTGAAGACCTTCATGCAAAAGAATTACAGAAGTAAATAAGAGTGGATTTTAGACCCTTATGGCGATGCTTTACAAGCCCTTGTTTGGTTATACTTTCTAATAAAATAGGCTGACTCATTTTTGGCTGGGAAATACATGGCTTGATCCAACTGAATATCAAGTCATGATTTTACTCACCTGAAAATCTTTATAGAACAAACTATATGACTACAAGCTCGCTTGCAGCTTTTCAGAAAAATAAGTTGGCACTTCTTGAAATTGAGAAAATCTGGATAATCTGCTAAAATCTCTTGGTAGTTGGTTCTTCATTCCCAAAAAAAACATAGAAAAGCTCAAGCTGTAAGGAAGTCAACCAAACAAGGCCTAAGTCTATGCTTGTTTTCTCCCTTTCTAGCTTTTAGGCACTTGAAAAGATCATTGCGGAAAAACAATTAATAAAGAAGAAGGCTTTGTTCGGCTGCAACTTATAAGCAAGTAAGTTGACTTATCGAAGACATAGAATCTCAGTCTTTAAATTGGTAAGCCATTTGCGCAGCAACTTGTAAGCAAAAAACAAACGGGACCATAAAAAAATGCAGTCAAACAAGGCCTAAATGAAGCTAACAGTAATTTTACCTTTTTGGTAATGATGAATCCTTTCGGTTTTAGAGAAGCTGGGATGAACATGTCCTGTGGCAATAACAAGATAATCATACGTAATTTTATCGCCTTGTGCAGTTAATACTTCATTTTCGGTTATACCAATTGCTTCAGATACGACTATACGAGCCTTAGAAAGGTACTCGGTGTGCTTGATAATGGTTTTTCCAGCAAATGAGGGCTCAACCATACATCTCAACTCTGCATATATAATCTCCAGATACTCCTTCCTGTTATGAATTATTTATATTCAAGAATCAATGACACTCTTATAGTACAATTGTTACGAGCTTGTTTTACCTTCGCTTCCAAGCAAATTAAATGACTTATTTGATATCGAGAAAAAAAATAGGATTCAACAGATTAAACTTTCTAGAAATTTTAGGCATGAGAAAACTACACAAAATCTCAGGTTCCAACGTGAACTACAAAAAAATGTACCGCCGATTATTAAGCTTGGTGCCTAGGCATAAAACATGCAAACAAACAAGCGCCACGTCTTTATAGCTTTTGCTAACTCTATTTGAACAGTTGCTCCAGATTTGCCTAGACTAAGTCTAGAATGCTGAAGTTTGATTCACATTCATGCTAAAAAAGAAACCCGAGGTCCCAAACGTAACGAACCCAACAGAAAGAAGTAAAAAAATCGCGATTCTTTCCGTTACCAAAAGTGCTAAACCTCAAGAAAAATTTCATTTCTTGATATCTGACTTTTATATAGATACAAGCCTAAAGGATGAAATAGAGAAAATGATTATAAATCTTACGCGTCGATGAGAACGACATTGCAGTAGTTTTCGAGGTATTTAGACAAGGAGGAGCCTCCGATTCCACCTCCGACGATCACTACTGTAGCCATAGCTCCTTAGTAATTATTTAACAGGATCTCAACTTAGTATAACTCAAATTTCAAGATGAAAAATAGCTATAGAAACTCTTGAAATGAATATCCTTGTAATGAGATTTTATAAATGGATGCAAGGGATGATATTCAAAGGTTTAAGTTTTCTTTTCTTTGTTTTTTAAAAGTCAAGAAGATAGTAAACATCTTTGACAATATTAATGTCAAAGTCAAGAAACATAACGTATCAATTCATGAAATGATCCCCTTCTAGAAGGAGGATCTGACAGGGAGGATAAAACTATTGTTTATCAAATACATTACTACTATACACACACAAAAAAACCTCTCAAGTTTTTACTCCATGTGATGTGAAATACGTGTGGGGATTCGCATTGAAGACAAATTAGATAATAGATATAAAAACACTGTGATTTCGCATATAAAATATTATGTTGACTAGTCAATATCTAATTTGGCTAGCTATCAAATAATTGAATGAAAAATGATTTTAATCACTTATTTTTCATAAAAAAAAAAAAACACAATCCACACATTACATGATATATTCAATTTTTTTATTTTTTATTAATATTAGATTTAACAAATTTTTTATTTTTAATTAATGTTTAAATTTAGGGTAGATTCAACTAGGGTTCTATTATATTTGTATTTGAGCTTTTACTAGGTTGTATTTTTAGATTGAACTAATTTTTTTTAATTATTATTTAAATTTATGGTAGACTCAAGTAGGGTTCTGGTATATTTTTATTTTAGTTTTTAGTATATTGAGTTTTTATTACGTGGCGTGACTTTTACTGTCATCTTCTAATTTTTTTTTATTTAAACGTTAATGTCAAAATTTGACCACAATTTTTTTAATAGGAATACAAATAAACGATACGTATAAATGAATAATTAGAAAAATTAATATAATAATTAGTGTTGAGAATGACATGAGTCTTTTTTATTACTAATAGTATCATTTTTTTTAACACGTGTTCAAAAAAAATGACTAGGATTATTTTATGTCATCGGATATAGTTTTTGAGTAATTTTATGGGTTGTTATAGCATAACTCTAATTGAATTAAATAACCTAATCATTGAGTATCAAAATAATGTTCTTAATATAAAGGATCGTTTTTTTAAAGATTAACGGATGTGTAGTGGCACTCCATTATTCCCATTTGTCTTGCAACTGTTATAATAATTGATGTGGTAAATATATTTTCACAATTTTACATTTGTTTTTTTTTGTAGCAAACATCCCTTTACAATTTTATATATATTTCTATTACGCTTCACACTGCTATAATTTGTAATGAAATTTTAATTTTGTTCAACCTTTTTTTTCCAATTATACATCGCAAATAATGTTAATACATCCATCCCCGTTGGAATTAAGGCTATTATTAACCATGGATTCTGCCCACTGTTTCCAATTTTGATTACAAATATAAATTGGCGAGCCTGATTTTCTTCCCAAGCTCGACTTATATATTATTCGCGTCGGCTCCGATCTTCCAAGGTAGTTGGTGTAGGTGGTGTCTGCTTCGTCGTCGAGGCGCTCTCTAAGCCTGCACAAGAAACGAACAGGGGCCCGGGGTTGGTACCAGGTTTTCCCTCTCCGACGATCAAGTCAGTATCGGTATAGATTGAATGTAAGAATGTATTTAAGGGTGAGGGATTGGGCCAGTTACGAGTTGTGGCGTCGGATGTCACGGTTGATATTCTGGTGGTTCGGGTTGTTTTAGCTTTATCTCTCCTCTCTGTCTTTGTGTCCCTTTCTAATTGGTATTAGTGGGGGTATTTATAGTCTGATCAGAGGTGTTCTTAGCCCTTGGATCACTGCACTGTCTGATAAAGATCCAACGGCTCCAGGTCATTTATGACTCTGACAATGGCACTGTTCATCATCCGGGGCCCACAGGGCTGGCCTGTGATTGGGCCACGTCGATGAAACACATAAAGGGTCCCCCAAGGGAGCAGCAGCATTAATTGGGGAAGAGTGCTCAGCAAGTTTCTCTGGGTCGGCCTAGGAACGGTCCGGCTCCCTAAGATCCGGGGCGATACGTCACCCATGCTTGAGAGGCCCGGATCGCCTGTTGTGGAGTTGATATCGGTCCGGACGAGGGGGTGCCGACATCCCCTCGCCATAAATAACCTCATGAACTATGATATATTTTCAAATAAGTTTTGAAAAATTTCAACTAACACCCAAAAACTCAGTTTTTGCAAATAACACATGTGACTAATTTATAAGAGGGTACAAGTTCATGTATGTCCTTTGAAAAAAACGTTTTTAAATGTATCCTTCTTCTTAAGATCTCTAGTATGGAGGCCAAAATGTGAACTTGTATTGTTAGTTAATTCAAGAAAAAATCATTTACAACTTTGTTAAATGACTTTTGACGTTTTTTGTGAGCACGCACGATTTATTCTTACCATCATATTTTTTAGTATATGTAATATAAAAAAAAAAACTCTTGTTAAAGTAGTAAATGTTCAAATTTGACTAAAGTACACGTAGAGAAGTCAAGTGTAGGTGCAGACAATAATTTTGCTAAGATGTCAATGGAAAAAAAAGACGTCAAGAAAAATATATAAAATAAGTAAATTTAGAATTTAATATTATGATAAGGTAAACATATCTTATTTCTCTCAGAATATTAAAATCACAAATATATACTATCAGAATATTAACACCACTCGTTGTGAAATCCTAACTCCGCCACTGCATGAGAACACACGGAGTGACGTCCTTTTAATCTAGGGGTTAAGTTGGAAAAAGTAAAAAGTATATGCATATTATTTACCAGTTCTCATAAATTCAGGGTGCTATTTGCAATTAACAAGGCCCACTGTATTACTAATACTAAATCATTATTAATAAAGTATTATTGGATAAAATGCAAATAACCCCCTAAAATTATGGGTCATATGCAAATAAACCCCTGATACTATCCATTCTTGCAATTAACCCCAATAAACTTTGAACGTTTTGCAAATAACACTCGATGCCAACTGTTAAAATGATATAAACTTATGCTCGATGATCCATTTTGGTTGATTTTTCATAAATAATTATTACTTATTTGATATTCATGCATGTCAAGTATTTTTTAACGGAAAGACACAAGTAGTTTTTTTGACTAAAATAATTTTTTGACTAAAGCCTCTTTTGATGGAATTTTATTTTTACAGTAATTGTTATCTTAACTCATGTGCAATGGTATACGCCATATATAAAACAATGTGTTTTTGTTTGTAAAACGTACAAATGAATAAAAAGTCATGTAAATTTAAAGATGAACTTGGACGTTAATTGTAAGAGTTTGATAAATTAAAAGATTAATCATAGTAATTGATAGCTCGAGAGGGCTAATTTGCATTTGATCACCCCTCGTTGTCAAATCATAGCTCCGCCACTTCTAAATAACACGAGGTTTATGTCATTTTTAGTTTTAGGGGTTTAATTAAAAGAAGTAAAAAAAGTATACGTAGATTATTAAAGAAGTTTTAATAGTTTGAGGGGGTTATTTGAAATTAATAAAAACTAATGAAAGAAAACATTCATTCTCTCTCTCTAAATACATGCATACATACATAAATATACATAAATATAAAATAAATAAAATATATAAAAAAAATAAAAAAAATAAAAATAAAAATGGAATTGGGAGGGGTGAGGTTAGAGCAGAGACATGGAAAGGCAAAAGTGAGAGTTGGCAGAGTTTGGATTGATAATAATATTAATAATAATAATTCATCATCATTTGTAGAGTGGTGTGTTAGTATTAGCTTAATTTCCGATTGTCTTTCCGCTTATACAAACGATGATAACTCCGATATCGTCGCCACCGATACCATGAAAAACACTGTAATCCCCCCTCTTTTTCTCTTTTTTATTTTTGATATAGTTGGTGAATTATACTTATAAAGACGGGTTCTTTTGTAGAGTTATGTGTTAGTCATAGATTAATCTCTGTTTGTCTTTCCGCTTATACGCACCTTGATAACTCAGATATCTTCGCCATCGATACCATGAAAAACATTCTAACCTTTTTCTTTATTTTATTTTCATTTGGCTTGGTGATTAGTTGATTGGTTTGTTAGCATTTGGTGAAATATACACCTTCTCCGATTGTCTCTCGGCTTTTACTGACGATTTTAACTCTGATGTCGTCTCCACCGATACCATAAAAACACTGTAGTTTCTTTTAGTCTTTTCACTTGGGTTGGTAATTAGTTGATTGGTTTGTTTGTTGTGTGGTAGCTAAGTTGAGATAAAGGGTGTTTTTTGATATTGTTGGTGAATTATACTTATAAAGACGGGTTCTTTTGTAGAGTTATGTGTTAGTCATAGATTAATCTCTGTTTGTCTTTCCGCTTATACGCACCTTGATAACTCAGATATCTTCGTCATCGATACCATGAAAAACATTCTAACCTTTTTCTTTATTTTATTATCATTTGGCTCGGTGATTAGTTGATTGGTTTGTTAGTTGTGTTTGTAGCTAAGTTTTAATAAAAAAGGGTCTTTTTTGATATAGTTTGTGGATTGTTAGCATTTGGTGAAAATATACACCTTCTCCGATTGTCTCTCGGCTTTTACTGACGATTTTAACTCTGATGTCGTCTCCACCGATACCATAAAAACACTGTAGTTTCTTTTAGTCTTTTCACTTGGGTTGGTAATTAGTTGATTGGTTTGTTTGTTGTGTGGTAGCTAAGTTGAGATAAAGGGTGTTTTTTGATATTGTTGGTGAATTATAGTTAAAAGGCTAACTTGGAAAAAAAAAAGGGGCGTTTTTTACTCTCTCCAGTTGATTTGTTCCTTACTAGATCAATCTATTGATTGTATTTGTAGCTAATTTTGGCAAAAGGGTATTGTTTGATGTATTTAGTTAATTAAAACAATAGCTAAGTTGGAGAAAAAAGGGCGTTCTTTACTTGATTGATTTTCAATTCTAATACTAGCTGATGATAACTCCGATATCGTTGCATTGATACCCTGAAAAACACTGTAGTTTTCCTGTTTTCTCTTTTCACCTGGTTGTTACCCGAGTATACCACGCTCATCGCCAGGGTTCGAACCCTGTCGTCTGCGAAGTTTCGCAGGTTTTACCTTCAAAGGAGGGATCAAAAAAATAAAATAAAAATTGTGCTTGGTTCAGTTGCTCTGTTCATCTATTGATTAACTCTTAATTATATATTAATAGCTACTAGTTTGGAAGAAAAAAATGGCTGTTCTTTATTCAATTGCTTTGTTCATACTTTAAGCTAAGAGGTGGATAAATTGAAAGAGATACCCTGAAACTTAGACAATGGTATTATAACCAATAACTGATTCAACATCAATTTTGTTAGATAAGAAAACAGTAGTTTTGTTTAATTCATTGTAGTAGGTTTGATCGTCGATGCAAAAAATAACTCTGTATATTTCTAGAATTTTCATTTTCGTTGTTAGTTAATTGACTTATTAATTGTATTAGTAGCTAAATGGAAATTAGTGTAAGGCCTTATATAATTGGTGAACCATTTCAATAGCTGATTTCGAAAGAAAAAATGGTATTCTTTATTCCATTGCGTGGTTCATAACTTGATTGATTTATAATAGCTAATTTGGAGAAAAAGGTATTGATACAAATTATGTCAAATAGTGTAATGTTATTAAATAATGTCAAATTATTTTGTCGAACATGCTCTTTTGGCACTATCATAAAATACAATGTATATAATGCTAAATTGTACGGTTTGATAATATTTACCTGTGTGAAAGAAAGTTTGAGGACTTATGTTTTTGTAAAATAAATTCCCTAAAAAAAGTATTGATTGATAGAATCGGTGTATTTGCTAGACCTGCATACTTTGTGCCAAGAAACACCAGAACAGGGTCATTCCTTTGTAGATGAAAATTGATTCACTGAAACTTGCTATAACTTTGTACTACAATAATTGCAATACACTCGTTTCTGTCTGAGCATTATAGTTTCAATGGTAGCATATTTCATTTCTCATAGTCACAAGTATCACAGCTTTGGTTTCCGTCGTTAAATTACTTTGATCGATGTCAATTGTGTTAAATCATCAATATCTAGTAACTTCAATAAAGAAAATCACTTGTTCAAATACTAGTAATAGTGTTATAAAGCGTGATAAATGTACTGTTTGTTTATCGTAAGGAATGATCGCTTGAATAAACGTGATAAGTTGTTGAGATTGGAGGTATATGTTTAATGTTAGAGACAGGTAAGTGCAGGGGTACATATCACTTCCCTTGTGCCAATTCCAGTACAGGGATAGATTTTATCTGTATCATAGTTTTGCATTGTCATTTCATTTCCATTTAGTCTAACTCTTCTTGTAAAGATATAATTTGTTTGGCTGCAATTTGTATGTAAAAATCAAAATAGCTTGGTATATGAGAATAAGAAAATTGTGTCCTTAATTTATACAGCCTACAGTTTTAGCCTTAGGTTAGTAAATAAAACAGACCAGCTTTTACACTGGCTAACATCATACGTTGTACCTGCTTAGAAGTAAGACGGCAAATAAAGGGAGCTTAAAAGTTGGTACCAAATAGGATTAGATGAGTCAGTTCTGGAATTTATTGAGCTATATGGCAATCTGATTATCCTTTGATTTCGATCAAAGCCTTTTATATGCTTACTTCACTTGTTAAAGCTTCTTTTTTTTGCCAACGTAAACATTTTTTTTTCATGCTTATATTTTGTCTTTAGTGTAAGATAAGTGTTATTTTTTGAAAAGGTATATCAGAGAAGAATTATCTCTCGATCTGAACTAAATGATTTAGAGAAAGAATGCTTGCGCTGATTTGACCAGAACTGTTTATGTTATTTTGGAACTTCCATCTTAATTTTGATATATACTCATAAAGGTGAGGTGAAGTTTCTGGCCTAGTAATGTAACGAACCCATAATCATATAGTAATGTTGATAAAAAAAAATATGTGGAGAAAGAATTTGAGGACTTAACTGTTACTAATATTAAATGTCTTGGGCATTAATGTGAAAACTCTTCAAATTTGGGGGAGAATTTCTGCCTTCACTGAAAACTCTTATCATTGCAGCATTATAAATTACCTGTTCATGTGTTTCTTTACATTTTAAATGTTTTTATGTTTTGATTGTAATTACCATTTCATACTTTCAATTGAATTTACATCAAATTGCCTAAGAAAAAGTTGTGTTCTCGTGTGGATTGATTGATGTTGTTCTTTTTCCTATTCTATTGGATTCAAAGCGAGGTGATTCCTTACAGTACCTTATTGAGTTGTAATGTAGGTTTATGCAAAGGCTAAAGAATGTACTGAAGAGGTTTCAGTTGAAAACTTTGCAATTGGTCTTGGCAAGCACTTCACGTCATATTATCCTCAGGTCCGTCTATGCATATTAAATTGTTGACAAATTTGCCCATGTGTTGCATCTCCCTGTCTATATAAAGTGGATTTTTTCATCATTTTCTATCGTACCCATTGGCTCTCTACCAGTTTGACGTGGTTTTGGGGGCAAAATGCTCCTGAAAAAATGTGAGATTTTAGAAATATCTCTCCTGACACTAGGGATATTGGAGCAATATTAACTGTAATCTCTTTTGAATTCCCTTGTTCACCTTCTGCAGGTCACTGCAGCTACAATCACAATAATGGAAAAACCATGGGAACGTGTATATATAGATGGTCAACCTCATGAGCATGGTTAGTGTTTCATCATCTTACATTTCATAGGAAATATGTCACTCTCCGATTTGTTTGGTACATAAAGAAAATGTGAATATATTTGAACGCAACTCAATGATTACCTAGTTTTTTGGAATCCTTCATGTTTGTTTGGCTTTAATGTTTCCCCATTGCATAGTAAATAGAATCACAATACTTTCATTGTTGTGCTCAACCGAAAAGCTGTTTTTTCCTTATTATTTGTGTTGTAAATTTGTCAATGCTTGATATCGTAGTCATCCTTTTGGAAAGGGGACAACTAATACTGCCTCTTCTCTGATACTTCTACTAACCTCCATTTTGTGTTTTCCCAAAAAAGACACCACCTTTAGTTTTGGAGTATTATATTTCATGTCATCCTCACCTTAAAACTTAAAGAACAGAAGTTTAATTTTCAGTTTTTATGACTCGCGTCTATATAAACTTAGGAACAAACTACTGTTTTTTACTAAAAAAAGTTGCCGACTTTAGACTTTTCACTTTTTAGGTTTTAAACTTGGATCTGAAAAGCATACGACTGAAGTAATTGTAAAGAAAAAGGGGGATTTGCGGGTGACCAGCGGCATGGAAGGGTTGTCTTTACTCAAGACTACCAAGGTTCATCAGCATGTCTTGAAATTTAGATTGTGTATCTCAAGTAAATTTAAGTATACCTTTGTGCATGTATTAACAATTTTTTTTAACAGTCCGGATTTGAAGGGTTCATAAGAGACAAATACACATTGTTGCCTGAAACGCGCGAGAGGATGCTAGCAACTGAGGTCACCGCAACATGGACGTAAGTAAATTTTGTGAAATTTAAGTAATTTCTAAAGAAAAAAGGGAGGGGAAACCCGTCTTTTGAGGATTTTGGAATAATGATTTGAGGTAAATGCTGATTAACAGGTATGCTTATGAATCTCTCTCAAGCATGCCTACAAATTCTCTTTACTACAACCAAAGATACACGGATGTGAAAAAGGTTATGGTCGATACATTTTTTGGTCCCCCAAAGGAGGGAGTATATAGTCCTTCCGTTCAAAGCACTCTTTATCAAATGGCGCAAGCGGTTCTTGGAAGGTCTCTCTCTCTTCCTCCCTTACATAATTAAATAAAGTTTCATGCTAATGTTTAAATGCGGTATAGGAATGTTTTTTTTTTTTATGGTGCTTGGTACTTCTCAATTAATTGTTTTAATTCTTTCAGGTTTTCTGACATCTCGTCAATCCAGTTGAAAATGCCGAATATCCATTTCCTGCCTGTTAACTTATCAAGCAAGAACAATATTATCGTAAAGGTAAAATTTCAACCGTCCATAAATCAAACTTAAAAGATATTAACTTCGAAAATGCCTGAACAGTTTTTATGAATGTCCCGTTTCCTCGTAGTACAGTTGGTTATCATATTATATCAGTTACAGTTTACTCAAGTTGTTAGTTATGTTAGATGGCTTCATGATTCTCGATAAAGATTAAAAAAATTGTTCTGGTTTTACAGTTTGAGGATGATGTATTTCTCCCGACAGATGAACCACATGGATCAATCCAAGCGAGCTTGAGCCGCATCCAGGCAAAGATTTAGCCTCTCTGTTAATTCCCTGTTCTGTTGCTCCAGTTTCCAGAATAATCATGAGAGATGTTTGTATTCTACATGTAAATAGCATCTCTCAGAAAACTTGCATTTGCGGTTACAAAGTGTATACTATTGTATCAAACAAGCTATGTTTCAAGCAAGGCTTGGTGTTTTCAAGACTTCTTTGTGTTGCCTCGCTTTCTTGTCTCTTTTATTTCTTGAATCTTGATATAGTTTCCAGTTTTTTACATACTTCCTTACGAATTCCAACCTTGATTTATATTTTAAATTTTCTTAATTCTGTTGCTGAAGAATCAGTCTAATTCTCTTGATTTTGGGTTGGTTAGTCTGAAGACTGCTGAACCCCTCCCACCTATGTCAATAGTTAAATTTGTTTTGTAGATTCGATTTATTCTTTTGATTTCGGGTTAGCGATTGTGAACCCTTCGATATTGATTGAGCACCATTAACCTTTCTGGAAAGCGGGAGCCTTTCTATATAGTAAAATTTGGTGAAAATCGATTTCTTGAATGGTGGTGCATGCACTGGTGTTGTTTGTAATTTGCCAACTTATATGGGAAAATTAACAAAAATCTGAGGATATATCCTTCTTCATTAAGCCATTCTATCTTTTGATAACGTCTTGTATGTTCCAGCAGAAATAATTTATATCTAAACATTGCTTGCAAACAGGGAACATATATAGTATGACGTTATGATATGGTAGATACTAGAAAGTTTCATTATAATTTATAAATGCACTACATGTGAAAAATAAAAGACAAACCGTAGAAGAACAACGTATAAAAACAAAATAAAAATGAAAAGTAAATAACAAATTTCAAATACTTAATGTTAGCTATTAAGTTATATGTTAAAACCGTCGGTTATTGCATTTTATGTGTTGAAAACGAGTTATTATTGCTCAATAGATGCTAGAGATTCAGTAGGTTCTCCGTATTATAGCAAAATTTGACCCATCGATCTGCCAATGTCTGGCCAAAAAGAAAATAAATCTCAAATTTCACCCACAACAATGGGGCCGAAGGAACTGTTTTTGACAAGGCGGACAATCAGAACGCTAGCAACCCATTGAACTAGAAGCAACGAAACTTGTCCGTCGAGGAAATGAGTCATGTGACCTACCAAAGCGGCTTACACGACAGACTCCTCCACACCCCCTATATATAGATCCAAGCATGGTGTCTAGAAGATGTTGTGGTTTGAGGTCGTCTCATCCCACGGGAGAACTGCGAGGGAAAGAATGTAACTAGGCAAGAAGAGCTACTCAGTCCGGTTTCACAACATATGACGCTCTTCCCCATGACTCCCACGAGCAATTCCTTTCAGGGTGCTTATCCTCCAATTACGTCCCGAAATTCAAATATTCCACGACTGACCAAAGCGTATTCTGCTGAACGTAATCCGCCTTGAGCCTCCAGCTTCAAGTAACGCACAAGATTTGCCTTTTAAGCTCTTTATATAAGGGCTTTATTAGACAAAACAATGTGTTACATGGTAGATATGCCATCATAACAAAGCTGCGTCCATGAGTTGTAGACTAAATTGTTATAATCATCTAATTAAGCTTATCATTAATCCAAGTTTAAGATAAAATATAGCAAATGAAGTAATTTCACATGGAGTCGATGAATTTCAAGAAAGGCTAAGTTTTGGGATCTTATAATTTACACAAATTTCTTAGCATGACTTCAAACTTTTCGAGACTTATCAAGCAGAATGTCCTATACAGCTAAAAGGTACAGAAGAAAATAATTTATGAAAGAAGAATAAGATTATGAATATAAGTCATAAGAGCTTAATTATATAAATGTAAGGACACTTTACAGTAAAATAACTTTTCAATCCATAGTTTCAAACTATTTGATTAAATAAGTTGGTGAATACAAAAATTGTTTTGCATTGTGATTAGGCTCAGGGACGGGTTTGACCTGGAGATCGCAAGATAAAGAACCCTTTCTCGACTTTTTATTCATCATTTACACCCATTTGACATTTACCAAATTCAGATTTTATACACACAATTGCATCAAGAAGTAACTAACAGTAAATTTAAATCACATAATAAATTAGAAAAACACAAATAAGCTACCTTTTTGTCAAAAATTGATATTTTCGGAGACTTTCGAACTGCGGGTTTTTTCGACAACCCATTGGTGAGGTGGCAAAAGGCTTTGTTGTTGAGGTGGTGGTGGAGAGATATAGGAATAGCTAAAAAAAAATGCTTTTAACTTAAAAACTCAATAGCACAAAAGACTAATAGTGAAAAGCTAATAAATCAGTAGCCTTTGCAGAATAAAAGAAAATAAACAAGGTAAAACAAAATTGCCACTAGTAGAGTTAAAATAACTAATATTTACATCAAGAGCTAACTACTTTTACATTTAAATCACATAAAAAGTATACGCACTCTAGAAAAACACAAAAAAGCTACCTTTTTTTTCCGAAAAATCGTTGTTTTCAGAAAACAGAAAAACTTATTGAAGAGATCAGACTTAAATAATTATCAGTATTTCATATGTTACCCAACAAATTTAAACAACGAACAATTTTTTCATTGTTAGTAATTCTTACAAATAAGAGAAACGCTACGTCAAGCTTATGGAAAAGCATCCCAACTAGGTTGGCACCCTAAACCAGAAGCCTTCATCCGAGCCAAGTACAGAATACTAATCAAGAGGACAAAGGGTACGGTCCGTACGGATATGTTATACATCACTATCCTAAAGCTATGCCTCGTTAAAACCTCTAGTGAGCAAAACCATAATGGAAAAAGCTCAAAAGAGGAAAAAGAGTGCATAGCTGTACAAATTTATCTAGCATCTGAAAGCTAATCTACTTTACGAATCATACTGCTATTTTTTTACAAAAGAAATTAACCATCTTCTGCTTCTTCGTCTTATTCTTCTTGCCGTATCTTCTTGTTGCTCACCTGTACTTCGTCGTCTTCTTGATCAAAGACAAAAGATCGCTTCCTTGACTGGTCCTTCTTGTCGTCCGTAATCTCATGAACATCAGACATATATATCGACTCGAACCCATCCACATAAAGAGGTCCCCCAGGATCTACTAGTCCATTCATCCATTGAGAGTCTTCAAGATCATCCAATGAAATTCCCAGAAAATAATCCAAATCATAAGCTTGCTCCTGTTGTGTAGGAACTTGATGTTCAATATCAGGTTCTTGAGCAATATCACCGGTATGCGCTATTTCTGGTTGTATCGATCCTTGATTTTGAACAGGTAGAAGCATCATCTGATTTGTAATTTCATATGGTTGTTGTTCTGGTTGCATCAACATTTGATTTTCAACAGATAGTGGCATCATGTGATTTACACTGTCAGGTTCTGGAGCATCTTTTTTTTCAATTTCATCAAACAACAATTGCGAGAAAGCTTCCAGGCTATCATCCTCATGGGATTGTTCTTGTTGCGTCTCTACTTGAAATTCTTCTACACCAAAACCATCACCAATGAAGAATGGATCAACATTAAATGGGGTTTCATTACAAAAGGCACCACAACCCTCCATGTTTGGTTCTCGAGACATATCATACCCACCATCCCTTGCAAACCCGTTATTACCCTGCCAAAATAGATCGTCTTGTTGCTGTTCTTGTGTGATTCCAGAATCAATAGTTGGCGCATATGCATCACCATCCATCGGCATATCCATAGCTATATGTTGAATATTTGGTGGTTCTTGATCATAAACAGTACCACTAGTAGCTCCAAACTCGGTATCGTCATCTCCTTTCCTTTGATTATCTTGACGATTCGTTATTTGACATAAAACAATATCCCTAAACTCTGGCAAAGCGAAGCCAGAAAGAAAACCATTGAGAGCGTATTCCTTCATAGTCCATCTACCTGTCTCCGTTCCGTAGCCACACTTTCCTTCGCACACGTAAGAAAGGCTACTCTTTTTTCCGATAGTTCTGCCTTTGTTGTCCTTCAAATAGGTACCCTTCGCTTGCAGTTTCCAGTTTCCACCACCTTTCTTCTTCTCTCCTACTGTTCAAATAACAACCTTAGCCTTGGGGCTTTTCTTTTTCAGCGTAGTGAAGAAATATGCCGTTACCTCACTTTTTTGTTCTTCGAATATCTCCCATGGGTGTTTATTTCCGTATAAATCATAATCTTGAATCAACCCTTGGACAGGTAATGGATTCTTAGTCACTCTCGGAAGAAGGTAAAAAAGAACAAGTTCGTTGTCTGTTGGAAGAAACTCATACCCCGGTGGTAATTTGACTTTTGCCATATTAATTATGTAATCAAAAGTGAATCTATTAGAAATTAAATTGTAGCTCTCAACTTCTGTGTAAACAGAACAGTATTTTAGAAGAATAGAAAGCTAAGCAAACCTAATGATAACTCTTTCTTTTCTGTTATTGTAATAATATTATATAAGTCTTTACATAACTAGTTATAAAAGAAATAGGACGGTGGTTTATAACTTAAAATTCAAAACGACCTTATCAATTTACCCTTATCTATAACGCATACATATATAATTATATTTCTTCTAACGCATTGAGTAAATTATCTTTAAGTTTTTACTAAAAAATAAGAGAAGGTCTAAGTTTAATTAGTTTTACTTTCTCAACAAGGAATATATATATATATATAGCACCTCTTACTAAGAGGTATTATTTTGTAGAAGAAAAAACAATGTAAACTCACCTAAATATTTTCTCTTTCCAGACATTCAAAAAATATTAAAAAGAGCTGCTCATGAAAATAATTGCAACTCATAAAAAGAACAAATAAATTAAGCTAACAAACAGCAACCAAACATGGCCTGGTTTTCACATATGAACAACAATCTTGAAGTTGTGAGTTCCAACTTCCAAGTATCCACTTCCTTTTTCCTGACTCCGGCCAAACAAAAAATCAGATTAAAATATTTCCAAAATATTGTAGTTTCAAGGGGAAGAATAAATTTCTGAAAATCTACCGTCAAACAAAACCCTCCCAATTCCCATCCTTATAAGCAGGGGCCAAGTCACGAATTGTACATGAAGGGTGCCGAATTTATAATTAAAATAATGTCAAGGTAAAACGTTGTGAATTCATTGTCCAATGCAAACTTTGTTAATCGCCCCTTTTGATCTTAGTGATTAAGATATAATGATCTTCTAACATGGCTACCAAACTCATTTAGCATCATGCAAGATTTTGATGTACGAAAAACATTATTCTAACCTATACTTTTTTCTTGAAAAGTCTTTGCTCAAACACTCTTGAATATCCAAACTAACATGAACTTTGTTGATTATTGCTTGAAACATACAGTACCCATTATCCATTAAAACCCCATTCCAACATTCATACTAATTAACCTCTTATAAAGCCACTTTTACTACAACTTTAGAAAGTGAAAGGAAATAGCAGCTCCACAACAACCTTTTTTTTATGTTTCTCTAGTTTACATGGCTCTTTTTTAAATGAAATTGTGGGAAAATACCCACTTCTTTATTAATATAAAACCAAGTACCATTACAATCTTGAGACTGTAATTAGAAAAAAATGAAACTTAGAGAATTAAATCAATTAACATTACAACTTGATAAACAACTTTGTAATTAACTAAAACTTCAAGGACCAAATTAAACCTGGCCTGTGTAAATATCCAGGCCAAGCTACTACGTGTAGGAAAACCCCCAAATCATTTCTTCAGCAAACAAAACGTCACAGTAAGGAGAGAGAAACTCCTCATCTTCGCCTTTTCTTCATCGCATATACTCGCCATTTTTCCCATAAACCCTAATATTTGGAAGCCCTTTTGCTTCTAAATCAATAATATTCTTCAACTTTTGAGACAAATCATCCCTTTTGAAGAAATCCTTGAAACCATCTAAGCATCCATCATTTGCTAAAGCATCTGCAGCACCATTAGCCTCCCTAAAGACGTGATCCACTTGGTAATTTCTTCCCTTTAATAAATTTTTGATCTCCTCTGTAACCACTTTAATATGCCATGGGGCAGATAATTTATTATTTATAATATTTACCAATTGTAGAGAATCAGTTTCTAAGATAATTGACTTTATATTCGTTAATTTAAGCATGAATAGAATAGCCTTTGCTTCTGCTTCTATAGCTGAATTACTGGTCACCCTAGCTTGATATCCATAGACAAAATTACCTTTGAATCCTCTTATTAAGCCACCCACACCACTAATATTCGAAGATGGTTTGTAGCACCCATCAGTATTTACCTTTTCAAACCCCACTGGTGGATTTAGCCATTTCACTATAGTAGCCCTCTTTAGATTAAACGTCTTCTCTTTTGTGAAAATATCATTTATGTTCCAATTAGTTGGGAAAATTTTGTTATTCTTAGAACATACCTTTAATATATCAGTGACTTGCGAACAAATAGAACTTGCTGTCATCTCCAAATTGTTGAATTTGTAGTTGCACCTTGCTTTCCAAATTTCCCACACAATAATAGAGGGTAAAACCTTGAGCATAAAAGAGTCAATACTGTTTTTTCCTTTTCTAGATAAAGACCACCATGTTAAAAATCTACCTTTAATACTAGTATTAGTATTAATAATACCCATCAAACCATCAAAAAAAGTCCACACTTCCTTTGCTATCTTCCCTGAACTGAATAGATGCTCACTGTTTTCTTCTTTTTCCCCACAGCACTCACACTTAGAAGCTAACTGTATCCCAAATTGTCTTACTGTAGAGTCTAGTGGTAGAGATTTGTTGAACAATTTCCACACAAAACAGGTTATTTTCAAAGGCAGAGCTTTGTCCCATTTGTACTTATTAAACCAACTTTCTTCATACTTTTCTCTGCTATTTTCCCAAGCTGACTTGAATGAGAACTTCCCCAAAACCTCTTTATTCCATATAATTTCATCTTTACCAAACAGATTAGCTTTAAAATCTTCTTTAAACAACTGTCTTAGATGAGAAGGAATTAACTCATTAATAATTTGGCTATCCCACATACCATTTTGCATCAAATCTTTAACCTGTAGACAATTTAGAATACTCTCATCATTTATTTTACCAGTGCCCAACCAATTGTCTAAGTTTACAGACATATTTCCTTCTCCAACAATCCACTGCATACTTTCTTCTGCCTTTTCCCTAACTAGCAGCATTCTAGACCATGTATTTTTCCCTTTTCTAGCTTTTGCCTCAACAGGATGTGCTTTTTTACAATATTTAGCTGTCATAAAATTAGCCCATAATGAATTAGAAGTTCTTAATTTCCACCACAGCTTCATAGAATACGTAGCCACAATATCTTTCATACTTCTTACTCCCAATCCATTTTCTTCCTCTTTTCTGCATATATTTTTCCATTTTACCCAGTGGTGCTTATTTTTCCCATCTTTTTCCCCCCATAGAAAATTTGCCATAATACTTTCAATCTCCTTTATAACTTGTTTTGGCGGATCCATAGCTGCTAAAGTATATATAGGAATGGAATTAAGAACATGCTTAATAAGAATCAACTTTCCCCCCATATTTAGATACTGAACTTTCCACCCAGACAACTTCTTTCTGACTTTCAATATCAATTCATGAAAATTAATACATTTTTTCCTTCCAAAATAAATTTTGCACCCCAAATAAGTAAAAGGAGGTTTTTTACACCTTATACTTAACAACCTGCTCACTGTTTCTTTCTGAACTTGACTTACACCTTTAGAGATATAGACAAAGCTCTTATCAATGCTAATTTCTTGTCCAGAGTCAATATTATACATATCCAGAACATTTTTCACACATTTGACTGAACTAGAATTTGTAGCTGAAAAAATTATAAAATCATCTGCAAATGCTAAGTGAGTTATAATAGGGCTACCAACTGGGGCTTTAAACCCTTTCCACCTTTTATTTAGTACTAACTCATTTAAATTTCTTGACAGAACTTCAGAACAAATAATAAAGAGGCTTGAAGATAGAGGATCACCTTGCCTCAGACCATTTGAAGGAGAAAAATAACCTGTTGTTGCACCATTTACCAGAACAGTCACTCCATTTTCTGAGATAAGTCTCCATACTCTATCTATCCAAGTTTCTGAGAAACCCATTTTTCTTAGAGTTGAAATTAAGAACTGCCATGAAATCTTATCATAAGCTTTTTTCATATCTAGCTTTAAAGCTAGACTGCTTCCACTGCTTTTATTATCCAAATTACAAATAAATTCTTGAGATAAAAGAATATTATCTATAATATCCCTCTTATTCACAAACCCACTTTGATTTTCTGAAATAATCGAAGGCAGAATTTTCGAAAGTCTATTACACATAATTTTGGAAATAACTTTATTGAAGAAGGTACACAAACTTATAGGTCTGAAATCAGCAAATGAAATAGGATTAATAGTCTTTGGAATTAGGACTATAACTGTGGTAGTCATAGATTTAGGCAAAGTAGCACCTGAGAAAAATTGTAACACTGCTTGGAATAAATCTTTACATATTATATCCCAACAAACTGTGAAAAAATGACCATTAAAGCCATCAATACCTGAAGCACTACTCTTGTTTAACTCCCAAATAGCACCTTTTACTTCATCATAAGTAGGGTCTTTAGTAAGATTATCATTGTCACCATCAGTAATAACCCTTGTAACACACTCTAGACTTTTATAATTGAAGCTGTTTGGAGTATAATTAGCATCAAGAAGGCTTTTGAAGAAGCTTACAGCTTCATCTTGAATCTCTTTTTTACCTGTCAATAATTCACCTTGAGAATTTGAAATGGAGGAAATTATACTTTTATGTCTTCTTTTTTTAACAACCCCATGAAAGAATTTTGAATTGGCATCTCCTTCTTTAGCCCATCTAAGATTGGCTTTTTGAGCCCAGAAATCCTCTTCTATTTTCACCCTGTAATTTAGCTGTACTTTGGCTTTCATTAGCACCTCTCTATTTGCAGGGCTTGGATCATCTTCAAATATATTTTCCACTCTTAAAGCCTCATCTTCAGCTTCTATCACCTCTTGGAAAATATTCCCAAAGGTAATTTTATTCCACTCAATAAGTGCTTTTTTCAGTAACTTGAGATTATTAACCAAAGAATATAAAGCATTCCCTTTATTATACCCTTTCCAATTTTTACTTACTACCTTCAGAAAGTCTGGATGTTTAGTCCAGAACTTTTGAAAAATATATCTTCTAGGATTCATATCTGTCTCAGATTTCATAGTAAGAAGAAGTGGACTATGATCAGAATTTGTTTTACTCAAATGCTCCAAAGAAATAGTACTAAAAAGATTAACACCAGGAATATTGAGACATACTTTATCTATTCTCTCAAATATAGTACCATTTCCACTTCTTTTATTTCACCAAGTAAATTTAGATCCCCTAGCTTGTAGTTCTGACACCCCAATTCCATCCATACAATTTAGATAATCATTAGCAGCTCTCATATTTATAGGTAAACCACCCACTTTATCTTCATCTTTAGAAACTGTATTGAAATCCCCTGTAACAAACCACGGCCTCAGAGTGAAGTTTTGTTTCAGAAAATCCCACAACACCACCCTTTCTCCCACAGTACACTTGGCATACACCACAGAAAGAAAAATGGACTTGTTTTGCCAATTAATTTCCAGATGCAAACATTGATCCATTTGCCTCACAATTTTCATCTCAGTTTCTTCATTGTAGAATACCCAAATTTTATTCTCCATTTGACCCAAGGCTTTGTCAAAACCAAATTTTATTCTGTACCTTTCCAGCTTATCACACCCCACCATAGGTTCTATACAAATAAGTAGCTTAATCTTATTTACCAAACATAGTTTTTTAATTCTTCTAGAAGTAGCTCCATTGCCTAACCCTCTAACATTCCATATTAATGATGTAATCATTTATTATACATTTTTCTTTCCCCCACATTAGAGGATGATCTTAAACCCATATGGTTTCCTTGTTTTTTTGAATTATCTTCTTTTTTGTTTAGCTTCTTTTTCTGACTTTTAGATAAATTTTCTTCCCATTTTCCTTCATTTTCTTTTCTTAGTATAGGGAATTCTTCTCTTTCTTCTTCATACTCTTCAATTTCAGTGATATCCATAATTTTACTTAACAATTGGGTTCTCTTGTCATTATAACAGCAGACCATAGTTAGCTCTTTAACATACTGTTTGGAACCGATATTTCCTTCTTCTTTTTTATCTAATATGGCTATTTTTTCCAGTGTATCACATATTATTTCTTCATCTATTGTTTCTTCATTATTGTCTCCCTCACTAACCGTCAAAACTTCTTTTGAAGGAACTACTGTTTTGAGGGGCAGAACTTTGCTTGAACCTCCATTAGCTTCTTTTGGATCTACTTTGCTTTTTTGAAATGCTCTTGCTACCCAATCTTTGGTACTTTCCTTCTTTCTATAACTAATGTTGTTCAGCTTGACACCAGTTTTTTTGCTTTTTATCTCATTGATCACATTTGCTTCACCAGTAATGTCTACTTTTTTAGCATTCTTAAATTTGCATACTTTAATGGAATGACCTTGTTTGTAGCAAAAACTGCAATAAGTAGGTAAATCTTCATACTCACAATATTGCCAAAATCCCACATTATTATCATCGCCATAGCCAATTCTTACTCTTTCAACAAGCTCCACACTAAGGTCAACCTCAACACATATCCTTGCTAAGCTAGGCCTTGTAAGTTTTGAAGTAGGTTCATCTACCCTTAAAGGATTACCAAAAGCCCTAGCTATAGAGAAGATACTGGTATTATTGTATAAATGTATAGGTAGTTTTGGTAGATTGATCCAAACTGGGGCCACCGGTGTCTCAAAATCTGGATCAAAATCATAGGTCCACTTAAAAACACGCATTGGGAAATTTCCAATATACCAGATTTTTTTAAACCAAATTCTCGCGAAATCTTCTTCGTGAAAGCATCGAATCAATATATGTTTATGGTCTAGAACACCTATATTATACGTTGATTTTAAATCGAGCTTTCCAAATACTTTCCTTATCACCTCCACATCCGGTCTTCCATGTGTAAACTTACCTACTAGGGTATACTTAAACGGTTCCGATAGTTGTTTTACGTCTTGCATAAAGAAATTTATTAAAGGTTCTCCTTTATAACTCCCTACATCTTTTAAAGTTATTTTAGGTTTCTTTGGCTGCATACTTACAATTGCTGCAAAAGACTTCATAGGAGGTGGATCCGGAGACATACATTGGGGATTGCGGTTTATTGTTGCGGGTTTATCTCTCACCGGTGAAGATTCAAAGACCGACATCGGCGGCTAGGGTTATTTACCCTAGTCGTCTCTCTCTTTCTCTCTCTAGGTCTATTCTCGTAGTTTACATGGCTCTTTATTACGACAGTTATTGCAAATTTGAACTGAGATATGCACGAATAAAACAGTCAATAAAAAGGCAAAGTTAATAATAATAAAATTTGTTTCGGTATGACATGCATGCTGAAATATTAGGTAAAGAGTTATTTTTGGAAGCGCCCTTGGGTTGAAACAAATCGGTTGAAACTTCATGTCTCTAGAGTCTGGAGATATCTGTAAACCATACATGTGTTGATATTATTTCAAGATTAGTTGTTGGATCATATACTTTGATATCATCAGCACTACCTGCCATATTAGGTTCAATATTTCAAATATGTTAATTTACTAATCCATGATCTTGGAAAAAAATAACTAAAAACATTATCACTTGTGTGGCGATTGAGTTTCCTCTATTTACTAGCTTGTGTATTTATTAAATAAAACATGATCGGTAAACTCTGGCAATGCATAGCCTTGCGAAACAATGTGACAAAGGTCATACTACTTCATAAACAAGTTGCTGGTACATTTTTAAACAATGTAGGCATCAACATCTTATCCCGACTTAACCAAATTTACATGGATATGGATGTCCACAAAATTTTTTTTAGTACAAACTAGAAATATTGCAGGCTGATTTGTTTTCTACTATATCACAATTTAAGGCCCTATTGATCTGAAGTTGTAATGTTGTGAAGAAACTTGTTGTGAGCACCTATCAATCTATCTTGAATACTTTTTCAAGCGTCTTGCTAGAATTATCTTGAATACTCAAACCAACAGTCCTCCGAATATTTTTAGCTTTGGACAAAACAAAAATTACTTTGCAACAAAAAGAAAGATACTAAAAAATAGATTTATAATCAAGAACCGACTTTTGTGAGACTCGAACCCTAGTGTTTTTGTTTCAAGATAGTAAAGCACCAAACCTTGTTTCTACTTTGCTAGTAATCCAATAATCTGCAGAATACAAAGTTCACTGATCCTAACAGTACTCTGTACAATTAATGCACCAAATAAGAATCCTATCATCTGCACCAAATATAACCAGGTGAGGCAATAAATTTGTCGTATAGTAGTGGTTGCTAACATTACCTGATCCACCACGGACTTGGTAAAATTCAAACTTAGATTTGAATCCTAGTATAGGGTAGTTGATGAGTACATAGATGTTGCAAACCTTAGAATCATCCATCCAATGCCAACTTTTATAGAGAATGAACAATAGTGATCATAATATTATTTATTCATTATCGCAAGCTTAAAGTTAACGCAGTCAAAGATGCATATAAATAAAGCACCAAACAGATGCATATATAGAGTTTTGATTGTAAATTTAGAAGCTTCAATGCATAAAAATATGTCAAATATGTCAAATTTTGTTAATCACCCCTCTTGTTTTTTTTTTTAAATGAATTGTGGGGGAAATCCCACTTTTTTATTTATTAAGAATAATGGAAATAATTAGTATCACAAAGTGGCACTAACATTACAAGAATTGAAATAAAGAAATATAAACAAAGAACTTTACAACTTGTTGGACTACTTTATAAAAAACCATAAACTGAAGGGACTAGATGTATATATATACTGGACTATGTATTACACAGCCCAGATATACACGTGTAAGAAATCCCCCATTTCTTCTGAGAATAGAGACCGTCTTCACTTAGGAGAGAGAACCTCTCCTTCTTCACCAAATAACCTTCATCGCAGGTCCTTTTTCACCATTTTCCTTTATCAAAACCTTAGATTTGGGAGCCCTTTGGCTTCCAGATCAATTATTTTCTTCAATAACATAGGCAAGTCTCGTTTTTCTAGGAATTCTTTAAACCCCTCTTTGCATCCACTGTTAGCCAACATATCTGCTGCGCAATTAACTTCTCGTACTACGTGCTTCACCAGGTATTCTTTGCCTTTTAACCTACTCTTAATCTCATCTATGACATATCTAATTAACCAAGGAACTGTAATATTTTTTGTTATTATATTTACCAGTTGTAGTGAATCAGTTTCCAGAATAATATCATTCAAATCCGATAGTTGTAGCATCATTAACATAGCTTTAGCTTCTGATTCTATAGCTGAAACACTTGTAATTTTAGCCTGAAACCCATAGATGAAATTCCCATTTGGACCTCTAATTAATCCACCAACACCACTAGAATTCGAAGAAGGTTTATAGCACCCATCAATATTAATTTTCACATACCCAGTAGGAGGATTTAGCCATTTCACTATTGTAACTTTTTTGACTTTTGCAACCTTTTCTTTGAGAATTATATCATTTATGCTCCAATTCATAGGAAACATTCTATTATTTTTGGAACATAAGTATAATGTATCAGTGACCTTAGAGCATATACCAGTAGCTATCATTACTTTGTTGTTGAATTTATAATTGCACCTTGCTTTCCAAATCTCCCAGACAATAATAGATGGTAGAACTTTGAGCATAAAAGAATTGATTTTGTTTGTACCTTCTTTTGAGATAGACCACCACTTTAGAAATCTTCCTTTAATACTAATATTAGTATTAATAATCCCCATCAAACCATCAAACTTTGTCCATACTTCAGTTGCAATTTTCCCTATACTAAACAGATGCTCCCTTTCTTCTTCTTTAACACCACAGCATTCACACTTTGAAGCTAACTGAATACCAAATTTCCTTATTGCAGATTCTAAAGACAGAGAGTTGTTGAACAATTTCCATACAAAACAAGTGATTTTAAGAGGTAATGCTGAATCCCATTTGTACTGATTAAACCAGTTAGCTTCATACTTCATTCTTGTATTTTCCCAAGCAGACTTAAAAGAGAAATTTCCCAACTTTTCCTTGTTCCAAATTAATTCATCTTTGCCATATTTATTAATAATGAAATCTTCTTTGAACAGGTGCCTGAGATGTATTGGAATATGCTCATTTATACTCTGACTATCCCAGGTACCATTTTTTAACAAGTCTTTAATCCTTAAACTATTATGAATACTTGCATCATTAATTTTCCCTGAGCCCAACCAATTATCTAGGTTTACAGAACAGTTCCCATCTCCAACTAGCCATTGCATACTTTCTTCTGCTTTGTCTCTTGCTAGATACATTCTACTCCATGTGTTATTCCCTTTTTTAGCTTTAGCCTCAACATAATGAACTTTTTTGCAATATTTGGCTTTCATAAATTTAGCCCACAAAGAATTGGAAGTTCTAAACTTCCACCACAATTTCAGAGAATAAGCTGCTGCAATGTCTTTTAAACTTCTTACACCCAAACCATCTTCTTCCTCTAGTCTACAGATTTTTTTCCATTTTACCCAATGATACTTGTTTTTCCCATCTTTTTCTCCCCACAGAAAATTAGCCATTATTTTTTCAATTTCTTTTACAACTTGTAAAGGAGGATTCATTGCTGCAATAGTGTATATAGGGATAGAGCTTAACACATGCTTAATAAGAATTAGCTTTCCACCCATATTAAGATACTGAACTTTCCACCCAGATAACTTCTTTCTAACTTTCAAAATTAGATCATGATAGAATAAACATTTTTTCCTTCCAGAGTAAATTTTGCAACCCAGGTAAGTAAAAGGTGGTTTTTTGCACTTTATACCTAAAAGCTTGCTCACACTATCCTTCTGAACTTTACTAACTCCTTTAGAAATATAAACAAAGCTCTTATCAAAGCTGATTTCCTGCCCAGAATCTTTATTATACACATCCAGTACCCTCTTCACACATTTTACTGAACTAGTATTAGCTGCTGAAAAAATAATAATATCATCTGCAAAAGCTAGATGAGTTATAATAGGGCTACCAACAGGAGCTTTAAACCCTTTCCACATTTTATCATGTACTAACTCATTTAAATTTCTGGACAGAACTTCAGAACAAATTATGAATAGGCTTGAAGATAATGGATCACCTTGCCTTAATCCATTTGTTGGAGAGAAGAAACCTGAAGCAGCTCCATTGACCATTACTGTAACTCCATTACTAGAGATAAGTCTCCAAACTCTGTCAATCCATTTTTCTGTAAATCCCATTTTCCTGAGAGTGGAAATTAAAAAATGCCAAGAAATTTTATCATAGGCCTTTTTCATATCTAGCTTTACAGCTAAACTGCTTCCACTACTTTTATTATCCAAATTGCAAATGAGTTCTTGAGACAGAAGAATATTGTCTACTATATCTCTTTTTTTAACAAATCCACTTTGATTTTCTGAGATAATAATAGGCAGGATATCAGATAATCTAGTGCTCATAATTTTGGAAATAATTTTGTTGAAAAAGGTGCACAAACTGATAGGTCTAAAATCAGCAAAAGATATAGGATCATTTTTTTTGGGAATTAGGGCAATAACTGTAGTAGTCATAGCTTTAGGAAGTGTGGCTCCACAGAAAAATTGTAAAACAGCTTGAAAAACATCATTACCAATGATATCCCAGCAAACAGTAAAAAAATGGCCATTAAAACCATCAATTCCTGGGGCACTATTCTTATTTAACCCCCAAATAGCACTTCTAACTTCTTCAAAAGTTGGATCTTTAGTAAGAAAATCATTTTCCTCAACATTTATAATCTTTGGCACACAATCCAAACTTTTATAAATGTAACTATTGGAAGAATTGTTTGCAGCAAGAAGACTTCTGAAAAAATTTACTGCTTCTTCTTGAATTTCCCTTTTTACTGTCAATATTTCACCTTGAGAGTTTGTAATAGAAGTAATCATGCTTTTGCTTCTTCTTTTTTTAACAACTCCATGAAAGAATTTAGTATTGGCATCCCCTTCTTTAGCCCATCTTAGATTGGCCTTTTGAGCCCAGAATTCTTCTTCTACTTTCACCCTATTAATTAAAATAGCTTTAGCTTCCATTAACTTTTCTCTGTTTGCAGGGCTTGGATCACTTTCAAAAATTTTCTCCACCCTTAAGGACTCATCTTCAGCATCAATCACATTTTGGAAGATATTCCCAAAGGTACTTTTATTCCAGCTAATTAGAGTCTTTTTCAAGCATTTGAGATTATTAACCAAAGTGTATAAAGCATTCCCTTTTGTAAACAATTTCCAATTCACCTGGACTACTTTAAGAAAATTATGATGTTTAGTCCAGAATTTTTGAAAAATAAACCTTCTGGGATTGTTATCAAACTCAGTTTTTAAAGAAAGGAGAAGAGGGCTATGATCTGAGTTTGTTTTGCTCAAATGCTCCAAAGACACATTAGAGAATAACATAGCAGCTGCATTATTAAGACAAACTTTGTCAATTTTCTCAAAAATGGTGCCATCCCCACTTCTTTTGTTCCACCATGTAAACCTTGATCCACTGGATTTAAGTTCTGAGACCCCAATACCATCCATACACTGTAAATAGTCATTAGCTGCTCTAATGTTAATAGGTAGACCACCTACTTTATCTTCTTCTTTAGAAACAGTGTTAAAGTCTCCTGTGACAAACCAAGGATGTAAAGTAAAACTCTGCCTCAGAAAATCCCACAATGCTTCTCTTTCCCCCCTAGTACATTTAGCATACACCAATGATAGAAAAATAGGACTCTGTTGCCATTTTATTTCCAAATGCATACACTGTTCCATTTGCCCCACCATCTTCATTTCTAGACCATTATTATAAAAGACCCAAATTTTATTATTCCCATGGCCCATAGCATTGTCAAAACCAAACTTAATTTTATACTTTTCCAGATTTTCACAACCCACCATAGGTTCTATACAAACAAGAATCATAATTTTATTTACCAAACATAGCTTTTTTATTCTCCTAGAAGTAGCTCCATTTCCCAACCCTCTAACATTCCATATTAAGGATGTAATCATATATTATACCTTTTTCTTTCCCCCACATTAGAGGATGATCTTAAGCTCATTTGTTTTTGCTGTTTTTTTGAATTTTCTATTTTTTTAATCTTCTTTTTCTGACTTTTGGAAAGGAGTTCAACCCAGATTTCTTCACTGTCTTCCTTCTCATTTGTAGTTATAATATTACCTTCTTGTACTTCTTCCAAGTGCTCTACAATTTCAGTAATACTCTTAATATTACTTTTCAGCTGGAAATTCTTAACATTTTTGAAACTGATCATAGCTAGCTCTGGAGCTTTGTTAATACAGAGATTAACTTCTTCTTTTTCCTCAGTTGGCACTACTTTTTGTGGATTATCACAAAGTATTTCTTCATCTATAACTTCTTCTGTATTTATTCCTTCACTAACAGTCACAACTTCTGTAGGACCTGCTGTTTTGGATGACATAACATTACTTAAACCACCATCAACTACTTTTGGGTCTTCTTTGGTTTTTTGGAAAGCTCTTGCTACCCAGTCTTTGGTACTTTCTTTCTTTCTGAAACTCTTGTTAATCAATTTGACAGTTGTATTTTTGCTTTTTGTTTCTTTAACCTCCTTTGCTTCTTCTGTTTTGCTTTCTTTTTTTTCCTTCTTGAATTTGCACAATTGAATAGAATGACCTTGTTTATAGCAAAAGCTGCAGTATGTAGGTAAATTTTCATACTCACAATATTGCCAAAACCCCAAATCATTATTGTCACCATAACCAATTCTTACTCTTTCAACTAGCTCCACACTTAGATCAATTTCAACACATATCCTTGCTAAACTAGGCCTTGTTAGTTTTGAGGTTGGTTCATCAACCCTTAAAGGATTTCCAAAGGCCCTAGCTATAGAAAAGATACTGGAATTATTGTATAGATGAATAGGCAGTTTGGGAAGATTTATCCATACAGGTGCTACAGGGGTCTCAAAATCTGGGTCAAAGTCGTATGTCCACTTAAAGACACGCATAGAAAAATTTTCTATGTACCAGATTTTTTTTAGCCAAATTCTTGTAAAATCTTCTTCATGAAAGCATCGTATCAATATATGTTTGTGGTCTAATACACCTATATTATAGTTTGATTTTAAATCAAGCTTTCCAAACACTTTCCTTATCACCTCAACTTCTGGCCTACCATGTGTGAATTTACCTACTAGAGTATACTTAAAAGGTTCCGATAGCTGTTTAACATCATCCATAGAAAAATTTATAAGAGGTTCTCCTTTATAACTCCCAACTTCTTTCAATTTTATTATAGGTTTCTTTGGCTGCATACTTACTATTGATGCAAAGGACTTCATAGGGGGTGGATCTGGAGACATACATTGGGGATTTCGTGTAATAGCGGTTTTATCTCTTACCGGAGAAGAATTGAAGACAGACATCGGCGGCTAGGGTTATTCACCCTAGACGTCTCTCTCTTTCTCTCTCTAGTGTATTCTATCTATCAGTACTGGAAAAAAAACTACTCAAGTATTCAGTTTAATTACTTCAACAAAATGACCAATTTTCTTCTCCCACCCCTCTTGTCAAATTCATTAAGTTGAATATGCAAATCCTACTGGTAAAAATCATATTAGTTATGGCCTTGTACGTATATTGCACCGTATTCACAGTACAAATTAAGTAAAACTAGACATTGTTAGTCTTAGTCTCTTAGAACAATATTACATTAAGAAGTATATTTAGACATCAGAGTTAAAAATTTAAAAGAAGATTCTATGCTAAAAAAATACCAAATAGAAGTTTGTAATTTAGTATAGAAAGTGAATTTTTAGCTAATTTACAGTATGCTAACAATCACGAATTTCTCAATTACAGTTTATTTAAACTACTCAATAGTGTTTGATTTCTGATTACATATAAGCACTTTTTATATATCTGGCCATACGTGCTACATGGACGGTTAATTTGAATCCAACATCAAGATCAACTAATTAAAGCTGGGATTAGTAACTCATTAACTACAATCTAACCTTTTTAAGAGGGCACATCATTATCTTGCCATTCTTTTATCAGGCAAATATAAAAAATGATCTAGCTGATTAATGTTATTGCAAAATTTTCGTTAATGTTAAATTATATCCAATGTAGCATTAACCACTTACACTTGAATTAAGCTCTCTATATATTATGCCTTTCATTTAATCAACATACTCTCTGTAGAAACAAAAAAAGGCATTAATCATTGAAAACAGCAACGTTGAACCACACCCTATCCAATTTCTTTTAACACGTTCTAAGTTTCAGTGATGGGCTTCTCTTTTTGACCAGTCTTGTCCCGATTTTTAGATATGAACCAAACCATTGACTCATGATAAAAAGAGAGAAAATTGATTAAAAAAAAGTACTTTTTTGGAAGTACAATTTTACATTAATGTTTGTGATAATTAAGGTACACACGATGTTTCAAATTGCAAAGGACCGATTACGTATTACGTACATTTAAGTACTGCGTAGTCTTTTTTGATTGTTTAAAACGCTATTTGATTCGGGAGTTGGATGAGCTTTTGGTCAGCTGAAACACCGTATTTTCGCTAACTGTAGTTTGTTTGTGCAACCCTAATTTTTTATACATGCGAATATTGTTCATTAATCTTGTGACAGACCAGTCCTGTTTAATTATAATCACTTTTGAGTTTTCACTCTATTAATGTACTTACATCTTTTCATTATAAACATATGAAAGTGATGAACAGATAAAAAGAAACCCTAGATCAAATATATTCTTGAAGTGATGAACCTATGTTTCCTTTTTGTCCTTACTTCGAATTATTCCTATCTTTCATTCTTTAAGTACTCCAACTATGACGCATACATGTCTTGGATCTCTCAAACAATCATAAAATTTGAAATTATGAGCCTTTATTTACTAAAGATAGATCCACATGCAAAAGTAAGTTGGAAGAGCTAGAGAATTGTGAATTATTGAATTTTTTGGAGTTTGGATCAAAGAATTCTCTTACTTTGATGCAAAAAAAGAGCCCACTTATAAGGGAAAGATAAAGCTTATACAGTATGATGGTGACCAAATTTAAAAGAGAATAGTTATTCTTAACTTTCTTTATCTAGTGTCTGCAAAAGATCAATATGTGGATACTCTGTCATTCACAAGTATTACCATCCATATATATTATCATTAAAATGTCTCGTAATAGTAAAAATAAATATCTCTTTATAAATCACATGCTTGATTATTATCCAAGACGATGTAAGATAATTACTCTAGCAGTCCCCTTCGCTCGTGGCCCGACATTTCAAGGGTCATACGATCGGACATATTATAATGGGTGGATGTGAGCCTAACATTGCTAGACCCGTTCTGATACCATATTAGGATCCATATATCTTACCATTAAAATGACTCGTAATGGTAAGGATGTATATCTCTTTATAAATCACAGGTTCGATTATTATCCAGACGATATGAGATAATTACTTCAACACAAGGCTACTTAATTAAGCTAATAATACATTACAATTAATAATAAAAAAATATATATATATAACACCTATGGAATGTATGTTTTGTCATTGCTCATTTAAGAAAAATCTTTTCATTTTTAACTTTATACAAGAACACTACACCAATATTATAAATTTATAATATTGGTCTTTTGTTACTGAAAAAAACAATTTACAAAATCCTTTACACATGCAGTTCCATCTATTGTAGCTCATCAGAATTTTGGTTTATCTCTAATTATATATGGCGATATATTTCGCTTTCTCAATAATATTCTTATTATAAATCACCACTGAAAAAAAATGGGACATCGATCAGGGTTGAATTTGATTGAAATATATTCAAAGCTTAAAAAAAATCATCATGTCGCCGCAGATAATGCGACTTCTTTCGTGTTGTCTATCTTTTTTCTCTATCTCCGCTCTCTGTTTGATCTCTTCCTTCTCCGTCGTTCCCTCCGTCGTCATTTAGCTAATTATCCCCAGCCATTTCTCTTAATAAGAAGTAAATTAATATTTCTTATATACAAAAATGGGAAGAAACTTTATTATAACATGTCATTAGTCCTCACTTTTTCTCGCTCTAAAGTTTGATGTGTGGAAGGCTTTTCTTGGATGAGACAAGCATTTAATTTCGATCAAAGTAAAAAGTATCGCTGCCTTTGAAAACTTGGCATAAATTATAATAAATACTCCTACTTTAGTTCATTAATATTACTACCTAGAAAGACTACATTAAGTGCTTCCTTTTTTCTTTTTCTTTTGCCTTGTGCTTTTTCTTTTGATCACCTTTCCCTACTTGTAATGATTACTAGATCATGTTCTAAGATCATATTGATCTGAAAAGGCTAATTGGGTTCCATTTAGTCTTTATACTTTTCTGCCTTTTAAGATAAAAGCTTGCCATTGATTAAGATAAGTTATTTTTTTGTGGTAGTAGCTAGTGTGTTACCATTTGAGCCAGTCGTTGTTTCGAACCGAGTTTTTGTTTCGAATGGGGTAATAGCTTATCTAAATAAAATTAGAAAAGTCATATATATAATAACGAAACTGCCAAAAATTAATTCATAAATTATTAAACCTTTTCAAAAGGAGTCTAATGTCAAAATTAAAATTTAGTAAGGGTTAAACCGTAATTTATGAACATATTAAAATATTTAACAATGTGCTTTCAAAAAACTGTGCACAACTGTCAATTCTAGTAAGCCTAGGGATCTGATCGTAGATAACAAAAAATGCTGTATTTATAGGAATGGTCTATTAATTATTTTAGATTTTAGGGTTTTGTCAACACCAACTGCCACCACCCTTGTTCCTTGTTAATCTATTAACCGTTGTCACCGAGGTTTGGGTGAGGGTGTGATAGCGACAAAAGTCATTTGGTCCTCCGTTCGTTGGTATTTTTAATTCATATTAGATAATAGTGAAGAAACGGAAGTAACGACATGAAAGAGAAGGAGAGATAGAGTAAGAGAAACGAAAGAGAGAACGAGAGATGACAAAGGCAAGACATAAAGATGAAAGAGACGTAGAGATTAGAGAGCTAGAGATGTTGTGAATGCATTGACGATATCGCAAGGGAGTGCGGATGTGAGAGAGATTTAACGACTGAGATACAATATAACGATCAAGATAGATTCCAGCGGGTCAGTGGCAGTGTTATCGCTTATGGAAGCCGAAAGATATAAGACTAATTCAGAGAAAGAGAACGTTTTTAAAAAAGAATAAAATAAGTTTGGAATGAAACACTATTCTTTCAAATTAAAAAGGAGACTGAATTTTTAAGGACCAATTTCTAGTTTTCCCAAAGACTATGCACCCAAAAATTAAAAACTTAGCTTTTCAGCTTTGATTTTTTTAGAATTTCGACCAACCAAAGTCCAAAGAAATTATTATTTATTAAAAAAAACTTTAATGTCTCAAAACCACAACCAAAACAAACCCTATTGTATAAATAAACATGAGTGGTTTTGCCATTGTTATTAAACTTGTGACATGTGAGTACCTTACGTGCCACAGTGGTAAGCAATATATACGTATAACGTTAAAGCAAAAATAAAGGTATTTGTTGGCCTTATCAATTTTGGTAATGTGAGCTTACCACTCAAGTTATTTGATATATCAACAAAGCTTTTGATGAATCCAATACTTTGTACCTTTAATTAATTGCTCCATAATGGGAACATAGCTCGAGGTTTCTTCATGTGACATACACCATAACACCCATTGATGGGGAGATATATTAGTGTTTTAAATATTTCTACTCCATTTAGAGGTAGTTTTAGAGGTAGTTATACGTATTAGAAACTTAACATGAAATGGACTTAATCATGGTTAAAAGCGGAGGAAACTAAATGCAGATTATCAGGGACGATGACACCCTTCTAACTTTGAAAATTATGATTTTTTTAATTTTTAACCACGTTTTCTCCTTAAAATACATTAAAAACAATTATTTGACACACTTCATTTTTTTCATTTCACTTAATTAAAATAGTTTATATAAATTTTAACATGGTACATAAACGATTCCTGACTTCGCCATGAAGATATTCTTAGACTCTTAGTTTTGGAGTATCTTCCATCCATTTCCAAATTTCATATGATAGAATCTTCTATTTGTTTATATTGTTGTGGAGTGGGCCTTCTTTATATTAATGGTTAGAAAATTATATTCGTATTTCGAGCGGCTTAAGTATTCAAATTTTGGTTATAAAACTGGTTCATAATTTTCAAAAAAAAAAAAAAAAAACAGTCGGAAAATATACCCTAGGTGATTAGGTCGAAGAATGAATCATGATAACGACATCTATTTCTTTGTCTAAATAAATAAAGGGACTTTTGTCTTGCATTACTCTTCAATTTAGGTAGATATATTTTTCTTCCCCATGTTTTTTTTTTTTCAATCTTCAAAAGGTCTTATCATAGTTTTTCAAAGAAGAGCGATCTCTTTATAAACTTGTTTTTGTACTGAAAACCCCTTAATTTTACATATAATAAATAGTCTGGTGTTATATATTTGATTAAAGTACAATTTTATCTTTTATTTTTCGGCATGTTGAGTGGACCGTTCACTTTATGACCAAATAAGTAATTTGTGTCCCCATATATATGGTGCAAACCTCAATTTGACTCATCAATAGAAACTTAGTGCATGAAGTAAACATTATTTCTGATTTTGTGTATGCTTATAAAAATAAAGAGAGGAATTGCTTTAATTAATTTTATACATCTCTCTTCATAGTTACTTATTCCAAATTAATCAAGATGATGCTAACATTGCAAATTTTAGTTTCATAATGGCACCTTAAATAGAATTTCATGCATGTCTTCCCTTTTTTCTGCACTTCTTTTAACTTGTATTAATGTTATGAAAATAGTTACCCTTAAGATCAGAAGTTTCTTCCTATTTCTTCTCTTCTCAAATCTGACTCCTTGAAAACATGGAGCAATAAAATTATAAAGTATTAATAGTAAAAAGTAAAAGCATCAACAATAGTTTTATTAAGTTTTTCTTATTAAATGTTGACACATTATTAATTAAAAGTTTTTAAAGTAACACATGTGTATATTAATTTTAAGTGTCGCATAAGTGTTCAATGTTAACAAAATTATCTGTAAGTTTTGTTTTATTTTATATTTTTTATACTATAGTCTTTGCTATTTTTGGCATCATAGAGTGAAGAAAATAGTTAATGATATTGTGAAATTAATAATTAGTTAGAGTATCCATAATAGTTTTGTTAACTTTTTAATGTTAAATAGCAGCACATCATCGTTTAAATAGATGTTAAATGACACATATGCATCTTAAATTTAATAACCACATTAGTTTCACGTTAATAATGTTATCAAATTTTAATTAATAATTTCTCTTTTATTTTATTGGTCACTATTCTTATGGGGAGAATTTATAGGAGATAATAATGTTAATTGTGGACCGTGTTTGCCATGTCAGCAGTTATAAATATTAAAAACATTGTTAACTTTAACAACTTTTTTAACATCTATAAAGATAACACATATTTTAACGCAACTAATGGAGATAAAAAAAAATGCATTGCTAGCTAACTATTTTAGTTAATAATAGAAATAATAACACTATTGGAGATGCTCTTATAGCAGTGAGTCAATTCTTCTCATCAACTAAAGTGTTTGTTAAATTTAACAATAGACTAAACAACTTAAAGTTAACAAGTGTTTTAACATAACTAATGTGAGTGAAAAAAACAGCATTTTAACTAAAATTTTATGTAACAAGTGGGTTAATATGTCTATTGTGGATGATCTAATAAATTAAACAAATGCCACAACTTAAGATTGAAAAATTAAAAACAGATGAAATATGTATTAATTTACAAAATCCTACATAACATTTAAGAAAGTGGTCAGTACAGTTTAACGGTTTCATTTCCCCCCCACACCAATCAACTAAAAAACTTGACAAAAATAAAAATAAAAACATAAAAAAGGAAAATTACATAAGAAGATAGAAAATTAAACATAGTTGCTCTAATTCCTACTTTCACGCTAATTAATTTATGAAGATAAATTTCTTATCCACCAAGTCCATGATCCCATTTTGAAAAGCATAATCTTCATCTCCAAAATCATCTCTAGTGGTAATATTCAGATCCAACTGAATACTTGTTTCACCATTATCTTCACTCTCTCTATTCACATTTTCATTTCCTTCACTTGATTTGTGTTTCATTGAAGGAGAACAAGCTCTAGATACTGAACTAAAACTCTCACAGCTGAATATTATAATGGCATTTTTAAGAGGAATCAACTCACCATTTAGCAAAACTTCACCAGTTTCAATTGCTTTCTTAAATCCCTTTTGACAAAAATAATCAATTTGCTCAACATCTTCCATTAAAAACACGCGATTTGGATTTTCATCCAATGCCTCCACGAACCGCTCGAAATAACTTGAACCCGATTCGTCCCTTGATCTTTTCTTGCTAATTTCCTCACTTGAATCTGTTCTAGTTGATGAGAAGTTGCTTAGTCCAATTGTCACAAACTCATCATAAGAGCCGAACAAAACCTTAGCCAATTCCTTAGCTACCTTTTCTTTTCCCTCCAAATCAGTTCCCAAAAAGAACAACCATGTATCTTCTTTAGCTTCATCAAGAATCGAATTTTCTCTTCTTTTTAACTTTCCATCCCTACATTCAAGTATTGTGCTCGCGATATCCGGAATTATCTCTTTTTGCCAAGGGACTTTTTTCTCCAATGATTTGGATAGAATATGTAAACTTTCGGGATTGAATTCTTTTAATCGGTCTAAATAATCAATATTTTCATCAATTTCACTAGAAGATGCCGAGTTAGGACTAGAATTGGGATTGGATAAAAGATCAGGTTTTGGCTCAATTCCCTCCACCACGCATTTCTCAAGAAATGATTCAGATTTTTCTTGTTCGCTGTCTTTGAGAATAAAGAATTGGTGTTCTTTCGGTGACTGTTTTGGTTCGAAAATCACAGGCCAATTCAAAAGGGTAGGGTGCAAACTAGGTGTGTGATTTTCATTTGAAGAGGATGTCGATGATGATGGTGACAAAGTAAGCGGCTTTTCTATAAGAAGGAGCTTCTTGTGTACCGAATTGCAAATTGAGTTCCATTTGTGGCAAAGCTCTTTTACTTTCTTGTACTTCTGCAACATAAATAAATAAAATATATGAGGCTCATTTTCAACTCTTCTCAATCTAATTAAGTATAGAGAAAGCCAATAACTCTTAGTCCTGTTAAAACATCATAGCTGTTAACTAAATTAAGTTGGTTTATTTGACACTAGAAGCAATCCCTGGCCTAATAAACTGGTCATCCAAACGTAATAGTAGTATACATTATTAGTAAAATTAAATAAAGTTGTATTAAAACCTGCATCCTCATAAACAATTACCTGATCATTGCTAGTTTTTGTTTGGTTATCTTCCATGTGATTTTGAAGCCATATAGGCAAGCTTGAGTTTGAAGAAGTGGTGTGTTCATAATCACACTTAGCCTCCTTGTTGAAATTGGCTAAACAGTCTACACAACAAGTGAGGTGTTTCTCAGCTTTTATCTTAATCCGCGACAAGCTAGAATCATCGTTTGATCCCTTGCATCGGAGATGCTGACCTGGGGAATCACTGGAAAATAAAATTAAAATTGTTATTGTTAAATCCACACCATTAACTAAGAAAGTATAACTAAACAATAAATTCAATTATTAGGGAACAAAATGTTGGACACAATTGACAATGGAATACTATAAATTTTAAAGGGGGGATCAAATTAAAATTTGCCTAATTATGTGCAGAAAACAATGCGGTTTTGTCAAGATTGAGTGTTCGAGTATTTATAGAAATGCTTAAGCTGTGAAATTTTTTCTCAAACACTCATTGTAATTTTGAGTGTCACAATATATACTTATTGCTATTTTGAGAGATAATGAATAGTAACGGTAATATTTTTGTGCAAGACTGTAAGTGAATGTATGATTACATGAGCATAACAATTATTAAAATGCTACTGTCATATTTCTAGGTACAAAGAAGTTAAGTGAAAGAATTATTTGGAGTTACCTATGATCAAGGTTAAGGCTCAATCCCAAGTTTCCAACATGAATGGTAAGAGGATGAAGTTTCCAAAGTGTGTCTAATGAAGGGTTTCCACCCTTACATTTCATGAAAATTTGAGAAGTTGCAATCCCCATAAGCCATAATTTTCCATTTTCTCCATTAATAATCCCATTTACCAGTCTACTAATCTCCATTACCATCATCTCTACAGGACAATAAAAGTTCCCACTCTTCCCTCCATTACTTGACCAAAACTCAGCTATCCATCTTAAGTCACCTAGGAACAAAACTACCCCTCCACCTAAACTGTTTTTCACAAGCCACCTCAGCTCTTTAACTTTTTGCTCAGCTTCCACCAAAGAAATATTTTTCAAGGTGAAAATAGGCAAGCTTATGAATTGCACATTTCTAAATTCAAAAGGTACATCTCCTCTATCAAACTTGTCAATAACCCCCTTTACCACTGTCTCAGCACTAGCTAAACACTCCCTTACAATAACACTATTTCTTTTCTTCATAAGTGAGTCTAAAACTCCCATCACATTCACATCCCCAAAAGGGTTTTTATGGATAGTCTCCTTCGTGATTTTCGAAGGGCTTTTCGACGAAGTCTCAACAGAGACAGTTTGTTCGACATTCGTTTTCACTTGGGTACTAGAAAATCCAGCCTCTCTCATGACCCTACTAACACTTGGATCGTCAAGTATGGATATAACAAGTTGCTCAAGCTCTACTTTCAGAGCTAAAATAGGTTGTTGTTGATTCTCTATAGACCCACGACGTTGGTGAGCTTGGGCCCGTTTGAAGGCCGCCACCAACGCGTTAGAGAGGGAAGGGAGGAGAGAGAGGGGACCCAGGATGGGGCTCGATGGTGATGTTGGGAGGCGGTTCATCGCCACATTTAGGCAAAGCTCAAGGGCTTTGCATTGGAGTGGATGAGAGTGGGATTGAAGACAAGCGGTTCGGAGTAGGCCAATAGGAGATGCCAACATGGCAGTTGCCACATGTAAAGGAGTGACTTGAGAGTGTCCACGTCGCTTAGCTAGGGTTAGGGCTTGTTTTACGATCGTCGCAGCATCGGCTGTTAGGGTTTGGTGAACCGCATATCCAGTGGTCCTCATAGTTATTTTTCAAAAAAAAAACAGTTTTTAGTAATATTTATGGAAGAAGTATGGGATGTGCTTTCATGAGTTTGAAATGAGAGGGTGTGTAAGTGATCAACTGTACTAGTGGTAGGTAGTACTTATATATAACTTGAAAGTGAAAAGTTTACTATATAGGAATAGTGGATGTGCTTTTCTTGTTAATGAGGAAAAAACTTGGGTTGTTTTTGGAAAAGTGGGATGCATGTGATGTAAAGCAAAATTGCCTCTGTTTACCTTATGCCTTTCCAAATTTAAGATAAAGGTTTGTGACTTAGATGTGTTTTTAGAGGACATAATAGTACACTGTACATGTATGGTTATGTATAGTGGTTGCAGAAAAATATGGTTCTGTTGTTGCATTAGTAGGATAAAATCCCAGGTTTTCATTCTAATAAGAAATGACAAAGTAAGTAGCATGAAATTTAAGGCTCCACATTTTATTATAACATATTTCACCTTAATTTTATCTTTCTAGATTATATATTATCTGACTTGGCATTTTTGCATGTGTTTTATATCTTTCCAATGGCACGTTTATCCTTGATCAATTGTCCGTTCTGTCTCACTATCAAACTAACAACACACTAACGGTTTTTAGGGTCTTAATTTGAGTGATACTATCGATCATATCTGCGCATTTAACAGCAAACTTATGTCAATTTGTTACAATATTCCAATATAACTACTACATGATTTAAACTAATCGTACATATGGCCCTATATATTGCATATGTTAAGCATGATTGTTCGCCAATACAACGTCAACTGAGCTGCCAAATGTAACGATTGTTGCTGATACGATAATCAACCAACGGGTATAATCGTTCATAAATTTATGAGCAGTCTTATTAAGACACTCAAAGTCTCAATCATAAGGTGAAACTATAATTAAAGCTGCTTTAGATCACCTAAATATTATTATCTGGTTATATTGCTTTCCTGTTGGTACTTTTCATGAATTGTTTACTAAAAGAATAAAATATTTTCCTATGGTGAAAAGCATTTGAGCAAAGGATACAGAGTGAAACACATACACTTAGCTAGGCACTAACTTAAAAAAAATGAAGATGTAACACATTTGTTGATAAAGTTAGTCCAACAGATAGGGATGGAAGAATAACTTTTTTTGTTGCTTATAGAGTAATACAGATACTAGGGCATCTCTTAATGTAATTCAGTAGTTAATAATTTATCAATTTCTTTCTATAAAGTTTAGTAAAAAAGAGAAAAAAGAAGGTGGGGGGAAAGAAGAAAGGCAAAAATGTACATCAATAACGAGGAGGTGAAGGACTGTCTGTTTGAAGGAATCTAAGACTGTTTTTTGTGTTATATTTTTTGCTTTTTTAAGCTTCTTCTCCACTTGAAGAGCAAGGAATAAAGTGATAATGATTGGTTCATTAATAACGGGTTATTTAGTTTACTAGCATGGTTTGTTTGTTTTTTTGAAAAATTTGAATTGTTGTATGATCAGGACTAATATTTGTAAGGAGACAAGCCGTGGGCCCGTGGGTTTAAAATCAAGATTTAAGACTAAGCGAGAAACAAAATATAGTTGTACATTGTAGTTCAATTCTTCTTTAAATTAAACGACCATTCATGAATTAAAAACAGGTCAAATAGTTTACTAGCAATATGGTTCATTAATAACGGGTTCATATAGTTTACTAGCTAGCATGGTTTTGTTTTTTTGAAAAATTTGAATTGTTGTTGTATGAGGACTGATATTTGTAAGGAGACAAGTCTTGGATTTAAAAGAAAGTAGAAAAAAATATAGTAAGTACATTGCAGTTCAATTCTTTAATTAAAAAAAATATTCTTCTTTTATTTAAACGACCAATATTCATGAATAAAAACATAAATGACTCGTTAAGTGTTAGTTTTATTTCATTCGTCTTAGACAAACATTAACTGAACATGAGCTAGCTAGGTTAGGTTTTCCATTGACGAACTGATTTTTTACAACCTTTTCTTACCTTCTGCTCGGTTCGTTTGATTCAATGTTAATTTCTCATTTGAAGTGTGTTTATCACAAAATGGGTCAGAAAACCAATTAATAATGGAATTAGTGATGTGATAATTTATTAGGCCCATATATATATATATTTAGTAGCCCAAGAAATGAAAATCTCATTTCTGGACAGATCTATCCAAAACTATTGAATGCATAGTACATTTAGCTCTAAATATGTAGGGGGAAAAAAACTCTAAATTAAAATGTAGCAGATCTATTGTAGCTAAATATATTTTGAAAAAAAAGGATGTCCCCAAAGTTTATCAACCAAACTTGATCGTGTCCTCTTTTATATTTTCATTTCTCCTGTCTTTTGTTAGACAAGCAAACTCAGCTATTTTCACAACGAATTAGGTTAAGATATGATAAAATTCTAAGTTATTACATACTAGAAAGATGGGGATGTAAGTAAACTTTATTTTCGTGTTAACAATTTCTATCAATATGAATATATCAGTAAGGTTAGTGGTACAACAGTATTATTGCCGTTGGTTGATAATAAAAACAATGCCATTAATTACAAGATGATCAGTGGTAAGCTTGATGTTAGCATCTTTGTGCTAGCATTCGTTTGGTTAGCGGATTGACACTTCGAAAAAACGTTTGTGGGAACCGTTGGCTAATGTTTGGTGTCTAGGAGCGCCAAGGAATTAAAGTTTGATACGGTTCAAGCTTTGGGCAGGTTTGAAGCAAGGAAACACGTTCGATATGGTTCGAACGGACCGATGGTTTTGAGTCCCGACAACGGACTGTTTTGGTTTCAAATGGCGGGCTGTTTTGGTTACATTGCGGGTTGATTACGAGAATCAAAATGGGCTGAACATTGGGCAGGTTGTAGCTGCTGTAAAGTCCCCTTATAAGGGCTGGACACCTTCGAAAAAGGGCGGGAACGGTTACTTGAGTTGCTGCTGCAGTTTTCCCACTACTTTGTAACCGCTAGGGCAGTTTTTGACCCATGTTTTATGCTTGTAACTGCCATGTACGAAATTATAAGTACATGGACAGATTTCATGATGTTTTGGATAGAGTTTCGGGTTGAGAAAGACTTGAAAAACATATGTAATCTGGTTCCTAATATTAACGGAATTATATTGGGTTGCCTGCGGCCGTAAATTGTGCGTGTGTGTTCATTTACGTTTTGCTTGCATTTACATATATATTACTTGTCTTAAATCTGTCCAGATTAGAGCAATTACGTTGCCTCGAAACGGACTGCGATTGAGTGACCAAACACGAAAGTTTGTGAGCCAAACACGAGTGTTGCGAGTTTGTTGGGTTGGCTGATCGTTTGTGGCAGCGGCTAAGTCCATAAACGAGCCATCACGAGGGATGTTTTCTGGAGCGAAAAACATATCCGTGACAACTGGTATCAGAGCGGAAGTTACAATGGTGAACGAGGCGAGGGAAAAGGATCTTTCGACGAAGGACAGACTCAATCGGTTAGAAACTCTTGTGGGTACCGAACCCGCTGGAGATGGCATGAACTTGACTGTCAAAACAGAAGCGTTGGAGGATGACGTGACTGTTTTGAAAGCGAAGGTCGAGGCGTTGGTGCAAGAACTCGCTGATTCTACGACGGGAATGGGAATTATGCGAGACGAGATTCAGATTTTGCGGAAAGCGGTTGCTGGAAATTCAGTTTCGACAAGTCATGAAGGTGGCATGACAAAATGGAGGGTGCCGGAACCGAAACCGTTTGTTGGAGATCGGGATTGTAAAAAGTTGGAGAACTTTTTGTGGGATATGGAGCAGTATTTTACCGCTGCCCATATACCGGAGGGTGAACGTGTGGCGATAACGAGTATGTATTTGAGCGACAACGCAAAGTTATGGTGGCGTTCAAGGGCTGCGGATAATGCTCGAGGATCAATCATTTCATGGAATTGGTTGAAGACAGAATTGCGTGAGCAGTTTTTGCCTAGTAACGGTGCGTGGGTTGCAAGAGAAGCGTTGCGAAATTTGAAACAAATGGGGACTGTTCGGGACTACGTCAAGGATTTCAGCGCGATTATGTTGGAAATCAGCGGCATGTCCGAGGAGGACAAGTTGTTTAATTTTTTTTCCAGGTTGCAATCGTGGGCACAATTAGAGTTACGAAGGTTGGCGGTGAAAGATCTGTCAAGTGCTATGGCAGCGGCGGATGGTTTGTTAGACTATAAACTAAATTCCGAAACCGAGTCGAAAAATGGAAGGAACGGCAAAAAGGTGGTGACAAAATTCAGCGAGGTGGAAACATCAAAACCAGCCATGGATGATGACTGTCGAAGCACGAAATCGGTTAGCCATAATGGCAAGGAAAAGGGAAAAAGCAAGACGTTTGCTTGCATTATTTGTGGAGGTCCTCACTTCGCCAAGGAGTGTTCGAAAAAGGAGCGGTTATCGGCACTTCAAGTTGACGAAGAAACGGATAAGGAGGGCGAAAAGTTTTACATAGGCAGCATGCAAGTGTTGCCTTAGACGTAAGACAACGGGCGGGTGGTCGACTCGATGGGCAAAGCCGTGGGGTACTATCGAGGGAGTTACGTCCATCAAAGTGGACAGCGTGGTGCTGTTCAAACGAGGAAAAATCTGGACTGTTTGAGATGGACTTTGGGCAACGGGTTTTGAAAATAAAATTGACCTAAGGAGCGAGGTTTGGTTGCAGGTTTGGGACAGCCGAAACAAGTTGCGGAAAATCTGATTTGTGGGAGAAGTATGGGCTATTTTGCGGGTTAGACGAGGACCGAACTTTAGTATCGAATGCTGTAGTAAACACTTAATTCATCGAGGGCGATGAATGGCTTAGGTGGGGAGGTTTGTTAGCATCTTTGTGCTAGCATTCGTTTGGTTAGCGGATTGACACTTCGAAGGAACATTTCTGGGAACCGTTGGCTAATGTTTGGTGTCTAGGAGCGCCAAGGAATTAAAGTTTGATACGGCTCAAGCTTTGGGCAGGTTTGAAGCAAGGAAACACGTTCGATATGGTTCGAACGGACCGATGGTTTTGAGTCCCGACAACGGACTGTTTTGGTTTCAAATGGCGGGCTGTTTTGGTTACATTGCGGGTTGATTACGAGAATCAAAATGGGCTGAACATTGGGCAGGTTGTAGCTGCTGTAAAGTCCCCTTATAAGGGCTGGACACCTTCGAAAAAGGGCGGGAACGGTTACTCGAGTTGCTGCTGCAGTTTTCCCACTACTTTGTAACCGCTAGGGCAGTTTTTGACCCATGTTTTATGCTTGTAACTGCCATGTACGAAATTATAAGTACATGGGCAGATTTCATGATGTTTTGGATAGAGTTTCGGGTTGAGAAAGACTTGAAAAACATATGTAATCTGGTTCGTAATATTAACGGAATTATATTGGGCTGCCTGCGGCCGTAAATTGTGCGTGTGTGTTCATTTACGTTTGCTTGCATTTACATATATATTACTTGTCTTAAATCTGTCCAGATTAGAGCAGTTACGTTGCCTCGAAACGGACTGCGATTGAGTGACTAAACACGAGAGTTTGTGAGCCAAACACGAGTGTTGCGAGTTTGTTGGGTTGGCTGATCGTTTGTGGCAGCGGCTAAGTCCATAAGCGAGCCATCACGAGGGCTGTTTTCTGGAGCGAAAAACATACCCGTGACACTTGACATGTTGTAGGAGTAGAGCAAGAAGAAATACCAAGTTAATTTCAAACCTATATGAACTTAATTCTTATAATTGATTATATGATCCCTAAACATGAAATGTTTTCTTCCGAAATATCAATTGTTTGTCAAAATTTTGTTTCGTGCCTTTTTTTTTTAACAGAAAGGAAATTTTATTAGATGAAGAAGAAAAAGTCGATTACATGGGTCAATACCCCCATGATGGTAATCAAATAATCCGATTACAAATAGCTAAAAATACACTGTTGAAAATATCTATTACAAAAAAATTATAACAGTATATTTGAGGGCAAGTAAACATCATTCAAACTCCATTTTTAAGAGAAATTGAGATTAAAAAAAACGTCACATTTCTCCATATATCTCATATCGTTATGACTCCCCCTATTGCACCAAGATCAATTGTGATTTTGTTTTGTTTCTTGGCCTAATTCATATAAATTTGACTCATTAAAAGGTTCAACATTTTTGTTTCCGGATGAGCTGATCCTGATGAACACCGTGTCAAGAATGGTCAAAAGTTCACAAAATCGGTGCTTCAAGTTTTTAGATTTTAGATAAAATTTTAGCAAATTTCACATATATGAACGAAGTAATGCTTGTCTCATGTCAACTTATTTATATGCTTACGGCTAGTCTCTTCTAATTATCCTTTCAAGAAAGATTACAAGATGCACCATTATGAGGTTTTTATTTTTGATTTTAAAGAGAGATTACATGCTAGCTTACACAACAAGTAAAAACCCTAGAGAGAGAGACGACTAGGGTGAAAAACCCTAGCCGCCGTAAACATGACCGAATCCGATAAAAACTCCACAGATACCATTCTAAATAGGCAGCTAATGCCGCCAGACCCTACTCCAACGAAATCTTTTGCGTCGGTGGTAAGTGCAATACCAAAAAAAGTCGAAATTTCATTGAAAGAAGTTGGCTCTTATAAAGGTGAACCTTTAATTCAATTTTCTATGAATGATATAAAACAACTTGCCGAACCTTTCAAATATACTATAGTTGGGAAATTCACACACGGAAAGCCAGATATAGCAAACATAAGAAAACTCTTTGGGAAATTAGAGCTAAAATCTAATTGCAATATAGGGATTCTGGACCATAAACATGTATTGATTCGATGTTTTCATGAGGAAGATTTTACCAGAATATGGCTGAAACAAATATGGTACGTTGAAAATTATCCTATGAGAGTCTTTAAGTGGACTTACAAATTTGATCCAGAAGTAGAAACTTCAGTAGCACCTGTATGGATTAATTTGCCAAAATTACCTATCCATCTATATAATACCTCTAGTATTTACTCTATAGCAAGTGCATTTGGAAAACCTTTGAGAGTAGATGAGCCTACTTCCAAACTAACTAGACCTAGTCTGGCTAGAATTTGTGTTGAAATTGATCTAAAAACAGAGCTTTTTGAACGTGTAAGGATTGGATATGGTGAAGAAGGAGGATTCTGGCAGTATTGTAACTATGAAGACTTACCAGATTATTGTAGTTTCTGTTTAAAACAAGGCCATAAAGAGGAAGTTTGCAAGTTCAAAAATACAGAATTAGACTCAGAAAACAAGATTGGTAAACAGAAAGCAGAGTTTAAAATAAGGCAGACACAAATGACTAAAGAAAACGAGGCATTTATGGACAAACCAAACAAGGAAAAAGAAGCCTTATCATACAAACCAAATAAAGTAATAACAGGGAAAAAGGAGAGTACAAAGGAGTGGGTGTATAGAGCTAAATTCCATAGGCAGCAGCCATCAAGCACAGTAGTTCAGGTCAAAGAAAAAAATGATAGTGTACCTGTAACAAAGAATCAAGTTAATGTTATAGTTCAAGTAGCTAATGAAGAGGAAAAAGACATAGTTGAAGTAGTAGATGAAGAAGAAAAAGATGAAAATGTTGATGAAGAAATATTATGTGACAGGCTTATGCAGTCAAATCAATTAATAGATGAGGAAGAAGAGAGAATGACTATGGTGATTTATCAAGACCTTAGCCTTATCAATAATAACTTTGTAATAACTGAAATATTAGAAAAGAGTCCAAAGGGAAGTATTGATGAAGACAGGGGAAGTAAAAAGCGTGCTGAAGACCAGGGTTTCGAATATATAAGTGAGGCATCAAATGATTGGGAAGAGCAAAAATCAAAGAGTCAAAGGAAAAAAGGAAAAAAAGAAACAGATGGCAAAGAAGAAGAGTGAAGAGAAAGACAGTCTAATGCAGTTAAGATCAGCCTCTAATGTGGGGGATAGAAAAAGGTATAATCAATGATTAAGGCCCTAGTGTGGAATGTGAGGGGTATTGGGAATAAAGCTACATTAAGAAGAATCAAGAAGCTATGTCTAATCAACAAAATAGTCCTTTTAATATGCATAGAACCAATGGTGCAGCAAGAAAAAATAGAACTATATAAAAGAAAATTAGGGTTTGATAATGTGTTTACACATAAAGATAATAAGATTTGGATTTTTTCAAATGAAGATCTAGAAATAAAAGTGGGAATTGAGGGTTGTCAAAGTATCAATTTTGAAGTCAAGCTGTGGAATACTGTTATTCTAATAACTGCTGTGTATGCTAAGTGCACAGTTCAAGAAAGGAAAATTTTGTGGCAAGCTTTGGAAAATTCTAAGACTACTATTCCTTGGCTTATAGTTGGGGACTTTAATACAGTTTCTAAAGAAGATGATAAAATTGGAGGACTGGACATAAATATTAATAGTGCTAATGATTATTTGGAGTGTCTAGATAAGTGTGGGGTGACTGAATTGAAGTTTTTGGGATCGAGGTTTACTTGGTGGAATAAAAGGGATGGTGATAGGCTGATTATGGAGAGAATTGATAAAGCCTGTGTTAATTCTAAGTGCTCAGATATGTTCCAAAGTATATCATTGGAGCACCTATCTAAAACTAATTCTGATCATAGTCCTTTATTGCTTACTTTTAATATGGAAGGGGATAATAATATCAAAAGATTCATTTTCCAGAAATTTTGGTTATCACATCCTGAGTTTAAAAATATTCTAATTGAAAACTGGCAGCAGTATAAAGGAGGCAATGCTTTATTCTCTTTGGTGCAAAATTTAAAAAGGTTGAGGAAAGTTTTAACTAGTTGGAATAGGGTTACCTTTGGGAATATTTTCCAGAAAGTGATTGATGCAGAAGACTCAGTTCTGGGTGCAGAACAACAATTTGAAGAAGATCCTTCACCTGTAAACAGAAGTGAATATAATAGACTAAAAGCAGAGTTGAATTATAGACTCAAAATAGAGGAAGATTTCTGGAAACAAAAGGCTAACTTAAAGTGGGTTCTTGAGGGAGATGCTAACACCAAGTTCTATCATGGGGTTGTAAAGAAAAGAAGGAGGAAAAGTACTATATTCAGTATTATGGATGATAATGGGCAAGAATTTACAGCAAAGGAAGATATCCAAAAAGAAGCCATCAAATACTTTCAAAAACTTCTAGCAGCTAATAAAACAACAGGTTATGAGTATAAATCACTGGATATAATACCAAAATGTGTTACAGTGGAGGAAAATGAAGGCTTGATTGGAAATATTACTTTGGAAGAAGTTAAAATAGCAGTATGGGAATTAAAGAAAAGCAGTGCTCCAGGTATAGATGGTTTTAATGGTTTATTCTTCACATATAGCTGGGATGTTATTGGTGAAGATTTATTAAAGGCAGTTCAACAGTTTTTTGCTGGATATGAAATTCCTAATGCTATGTCTACTACACTAATTGCTCTAATTCCTAAGAAGCCAAATAAAGATAAGTATTGTGATTTCAGACCAATTAGTTTATGTACATTCTGTAACAAAGTGATTTCTAAGATTATGTCTACTAGACTGTCTTATGTGTTGCCTAATATCATTTCAGAAAATCAAAGTGGTTTTGTGAAGAATAGAGATATTATAGATAACATTCTTTTATCTCAAGAATTTATCTCTACTCTTAATTCTAAAAACAGTGGTAATAATATAGCTTTGAAGATTGATATGAAGAAAGCTTATGACAAAATCTATTGGCACTTCATTGTTAGTGTTCTAAGAAAGTTTGGTTTTTCAGAAATCTGGATAGACAGAATTTGGAGGATTATATCTAATAATGGTATTTCTATATTGGTTAATAGTGCTCCCACAGGTTATTTTAAGCCTACAAATGGGTTAAGACAAGGAGATCCTATATCATCAGGTCTTTTTATTCTATGTTCAGAGGTTTTGACCAGAAATCTTAATCTTTTGATTAGCAAGAAGAGCTGGAAATCTTTCAAAGCAGCTATTGGTACCCCTATTATAACCCATTTGGCTTTTGCAGATGATATTATTATATTTAGTGGTGCTAATAGCAATTCTATCAAACATATTCAAAAGGCTCTACAACAGTATAATATTGACTCAGGCCAAGAAGTAAATCTAGAGAAGAGCTTCATGTATATTTCTAAAGGAGTTACAGATAAACAGAAAGATGCAATAAGCAAGATTTTGAATATAGCAGTGAAAAAACCTCCATTCACCTATCTGGGTTGTAAACTGTATGCTGGTCATAAAAAGTGTATATTGTATCATGAGCTTATCCTAAAGGTGAGGAGTAAACTTACAGGGTGGAAGACTCAGTATTTAACTATGGGAGGTAAACTGTTACTTGCCAGACATGTACTACAAACAATTCCTATATATACTATGGCTGCTATGAATCCTCCTAAATTGGTGATTAAAAGAATAGATCAGATAATAGCAAACTTTCTTTGGGGCAATATTGATGGTAAGAACAAACACCATTGGGTAAAATGGAGCAAAATTTGTAGACCTACGAATGAAGGTGGTTTAGGTTTGAGAAGCTTTAAAGACATTTCAGAAGCTTTTGCACTCAAACTTTGGTGGAAGTTTAGAACTAAAAACTCCCTGTGGGCTCAGTATATGAGAGCTAGATATTGCAAGAAAAAGCACCCAGTGGAGGTTAATGTTACAAAAGGTTCCAATACTTGGTCTAGAATGGTAAAGGCTAAGGAAGAAGCTGAAGAGCATATTCTATGGTTGATTGGAAGGGGTAATATATCTGTGAATCTAGACAATTGGGCTGGAAGTGGGACAATTAAGGATCAAAATATAGATAACAAACTGCTAATATCTGATTTAATTACTAATGGTGAGTGGAACTATGAAGCTATATCTGCTAATATTCCTACTGAAAAGCATGGTCTATTCATACAGGACTTAATCTATCAAAGCAAAACACAAGACTAGCCTATATGGATTGATGACAATAAGGGTGAGTTTACTGTTAAGTCTGCTTGGAATATAATGAGACAGAAACACGAAAAAAACTGGATATATGAGATGATTTGGGATAAATTAATACCTTTGAAGATATCTTGCTTTGCTTGGAAGTGTGTAAATAATGCAGTACCAGTGGACCTGGCCATTCAAAGAGTTGGTGTTCAATTAGCCTCAAGTTGTGAATGCTGCAGAAAGAAAGAAGAGAGCTTAGAACATTTGTTGAGTACCAGTGATGTTGCAAAGAAGGTATGGGAGTATTTTGCTCAGTATATGGGGGTGCAACAAAATGTTTTAACAGTTAAAGGTAAGTTCATTTCTTGGTGGATACATAATAGTAAAAGTTTTCAGTTAGAAAAGAAGGTCATTAAGGCTCTTCCAGTATATATTATTTGGGCAATTTGGAAAGATAGATGTGATAGTAAATTTGACAATAAAAGGATGGATACTCAAAATATTATTCTGGATACTAAAATATTAATTCAGAACTATTCCCAAATAGATAAAAGTTTCCCTAATAAGTGGATTTGGGAGGAAATAAGTTTGTTAAAACCAGTAAAGAATGGGAAAAAGGCCAAGGTTGTAAAGTGGGAAAATCCACCAAGTGGGTTTATGAAATTGAATGTAGATGGTTGTTATAAATGCTCTATTAATTCAAGTGGTGTTGGTGGTATTCTAAGGGATCCTAGAGGCAAATTTGTACAAGGTTTTTATGGTAAAATCATTAGTAATTCTGGGTTAGAAGCAGAAGCAAGAGCTATTTTACAAGGAATTATTGTGATAAATTCTACAAATATTATCATTGAAAGTGACTGCCTACATATAATTAATATTTTGACTGATAAAAGCAAGAGTCCATGGAAAATCAAAAAATTAATTAATGATATAAAAGAAGAAATGAAGAAAGGCACTTATCTGTTGAAGTATGTGGAACGAGAGACTAATTCAGGGGCAGATCTCCTTGCCAATTTGGGATGTGTAAATGAGCCCTTATTCTCAGTGAACATCTGTGATTTTCCTAGCAAATTAAGAAGTATTTTGAAGTTGGAAGAAGAAGGAGTCTCTTATATTCGATTAAGGAAGGAAGAAAGCTTGAGAGCTTGAGAGAAGCTCTCTCTCTCACTATAGCGAAGAAAATGGATGGTCTGTAATGAAAGAGGAGTAGATGAAGAGGTGAGCAGATGAAGAGGTGGCCTTTGGTCAATTACATTAGAGATCCCTCTTATTTGAGAAGCAATGCTATCTAGTAACTAAGTTTAAGTAATTCTTTATTATTCTGAGAGTTCTCATTATTTGTTATTAAGCCCTGTAATTTTCATTTTTGCTACATTTGTTACATTTGTTTTCTTTAGTGGGGTTTTTCATCCACTTTTAATAAAGGAGTGGGTTTTCCCCACCATTAATTTAAAAAAAAAATACATGCTAGCTTACACTGATTAAGAATTGAACTTCGTACCTAACACTTGCCTGATCTGATTTCTAATTAATTTATACTATGTTTATATTTCAAGGTACCACCTCACCTTCAACAATTAATATGATAATGATGTATAAACTACCGAGGTTTGTATCTCTGAACCCTAATACGCCACTCTAAAACTTATTAATTTTTATGTGACACTACAGCCGAATTTCGTTAGTTTATACATCATTATTTGTTATAAGAACAAGATTTCATATAATTCCTGTAATGTCTAGTTAGGTTAAACTTAGACAAAAATTAACTGAACATGAGCTAGCTACGTTCTCCATTAACGAACTGAATATGAACAACCTTTCTCACCTTCCGCCCGGTTCGCTTGATTCAGTGTTAATTTCTCATATGAATGGCTTGTATCACAGATTGGGTAAAAAATCCAATTAATAATGGAATTAGTGATATATTAATCTATAGCCCATACATAATTAGTAGCCCAAGCAAACAGCAGATTTGATCAAACTGACCGTGTCATAGTCTACCCAAATTTTGATAGAAGGGAAACGAAAATCTCATTTCTGGATAAATCTTATCCAAAACTATGAAATGTTTCAGATTTGAGAAAAAAAAAGTTTATCTTTAACTTTCCATTTTATAACTCACTTGTCTTTGGAAATAGATAAGATTTTGGGAATTAATATGATTATTGAGAATTTGCATCAATTTACAATTATTGTTTTGGAAAAGGATGTCTCGAAAGTTCATCAACCAAACTTGACTGTGTCCTCTTTTATATCTTCATTTCTCCTGTCTTTTGTTTGACAAGCAAACTCAGCTATTTTCACAACAAATTAGGTTAAGATATGATACAATTTTAAAGTTATTGTATATTAGAAAGATGGGGATGTAAAGTAAACTTTATTTTCGTGCTAACTAGCTCTATCAATAAGTGATGAGTAGCTAGTGTTGGTAGTATAATAATATTGCCGTCGATTGATAATAAAAACAATGCCGTTAATCTCGATTGTAAGCCTGACATGGATAATATCGATTATCGAGTGTAAGTAAAAAATTCTCATAGGTATAACAAGAAGGAACACGGAGCTAATAATTTCATATTTATGAAGTTAGATCTCATCATTGATGATATGAAATTCATCCCTAAGACAGGAATTGTTATTTTCGAAATATCAATTGTCTATCCAATTTTTGTTTCTAGGCCTAGTTCGTATAAACAGTCCTTTGAGCATGTAGTGCTTGAACTTGACTCGTTAAAAGGTTCAACATTTTACTGTCAAGAATGGTCTAAATTTTACAAAAAATACGGATTCAAGATTCTAAAAAAAAGAAAATAGCAAAATTTCGCAAGTATGAACAAAGTAATGCTCGTCTCATGTCAACTTATTTATATGCTTACGCTGGCCAAGTCGCTTCTAATTATTCTATCAAGAAAGATTACAATTATAGACACAGCATACTATTCATTATGAGATTATTATTTTGATTTTAAAGAGAGATTACATGCTTACACTGATTAAGAATGAACTGTGTACCTAACACTTGCCTGATCTGATTTCTAACTATGCTTATATTTTCAAGTACTACCTCACCTTCAACAACTAATTTGATAATGATGTGTAGTTATTGAAGTTAATTTGTATCTCATAACCTTAATACGACACTTTAAACGTTTTTAACTTTTTATAGTGACATAATAGCCTAATTTAGCTGGTTTATACATCATTATTTGTTATTATACCAAATATACAGCTGCCAAAGGAATAAATTGTAATTTTGTTTTTGTTTTTTTTACTGCATATATATATATAGATTATGCAGGCATGTAATATTTCCTATTGATCTCTAGGCTACATTCACCAAATGTTCTTATATATGCGGAAGTTGTAAGAGAGAAATCTGACACTTTAGAGACCTGCAAATTGATGTTGTCGTCGTACCAATTATATACGTGCCGGCTTTGGATTTTATAATTAAGCACCCCAGATTAACTCAATTGTCTATAATTTTCTCTTCACAAAAATATACTTGAAACCCGCAAATTGCAAATGTACTCTTTATAGGGGACGGGTGCGACATAATATAAATGGCTTCAAACAAAACTGTGGCACCACCTTCCTAACTCTTATTTGTAAAAAAATTGAATTCCATATTAATTTCTCCGAGTTTATTGTTTAAAAAGTTGTCTCATTATTCAGTAAATTCTTGCAGAACAATTTTATGTTTCATTCAAGCTATATATACAGAGAGAACGAGATCATGAAGATATATGATAACATTTCAGAAATATAACTATAAAAATGGAAAATATTAATCAAAGTTCTTAAAGAAAAATAGCACTGCACAAATTAATTAATTAAAAGAAAAAAAGGAGCTGTATCCAACAGTAACATCATCAAGCTGTAAGCATTCAAAATGTTGAACTCAAATGACACCAAGGCATTTAAAAAAGACCAAAATTTCATATAAATCCTGTAACCTACTATTCACATATAATAAAAGGGACAAAATATAAATGACTATAAAGGATTTGAAGGAGAAGAAACACAAGAAGCAAAAGAATCAGAATCAGAAGAAATATAAGCAGAAGTTGAAACCATCCCAACAATCAAGTCAACAAATGCACCAACTATAAAACCATGGTTTTTCTTACCATTCACCCTCAAATACCACCCTAACAACTCATCCAAACAATCCCATTCTCTCAACCCATATGTCTCTACTATCTCCTCCATAGACCTCCTGAAATCCCCACACGGATCGTTCGACTCCATCGCCATTGCCACACTATCCTCAAATGGTAACAAATGTGTTTTCTTTTGCTTCAAAATGGACCTGGTTTCTTCCGGCTCAAAAATCAGTCTATCTGAAAGCAGAAGATCTTGTACTACAACCTCGGATAATTCTTCCCCATCTAATAATTCATTTGATCGAGTCGACTGACTCATTTCTTCCAGTGAGGTCGTGAACCAGGTATCCGGTGTCACGACCTCATCCGAGGGGTCCACGTAGACGGAGTTTATGGTCTTGATCAATTCATCCGAAGCCCTAAAAGAAAGGGTTTTTGGTTGCTTACAAGATTGCCATTGCCACGATTGCCTTTTCTTGGGTTCTACATTCTTGAATGGAAAAGAGAGTTTCATTTTATTACTTGTGAGATAAGACTAATTAAGAGGGTTTGGGTAATAGTATGTGTTTGTAGTAATTTGGTGAACATGAAATGTATATTACATATATATACAAAAAGGGGCTTAGCATGTGCATTATTATGTTTGTATTTAATGTTATTGAATTTATTTTAATAATAGCCCCACGGATGAGAGGAACATGACACTACACACACATACTGTTTAAAAAGAATTATTTAATGTTTTTGTTCAAATTATTATGTTGGTTCAACTTATAAATGTACAACTCCTATTATTGGTGCGCAATGTATTATTTTTTCTGATAATGATTCAATTAATGGAGAGATGTTATTTTTGTCACCGTTACATAATAATTTAAGGCTTCACCAAGCTTTTTGTAATTATTGCCTGATTTCTGTCCCCCTAGTAATGTATTGATGCTCTATATTATATCTCTATGGATTTTGAATATTATTCAAATTTTAAACTGGCTATGATACCAAAAAAAAGATATTAGGGGGAAGTTGCCTTTTTATTTGAAGTTCTCTAAAAGTTGCGACTCACCGAAAACTCTTGCGATATTTGACATGTCTTAACCTTCATATACGTATACGGAAGTGAAATTAATTACCAAAATTGTATATTAGCTCCTGTTTATCTAAAGAGATCACTAATCTACAATTTTAGTAATTATATTTAAGTTTTGCGTGTTCTTTCCTGTATAAAATTAAGATGTGGCATGATTTAAAATAAGGACACACAATTTTAGTAATCATATTCAATAGCCAGCACCATCTTAATATTTATTTAATTCATGACATATCCACACATAATATTATATTTTCAAACGTTTGATTCCTGGTTTAACCACTACGTTCCTTAGATAATGCTTAAATATCATTAATATATTGGCTGAAATGAATCAAATGATCATCTTTTTTGGGGTGTCAAAAGATTAAAATTCTGCACATACACACGAGAAAAATTAGTATCTACATACCTGGCTAGTTGCTTTAAAGATATTAATTTGTCTTGTAAGTTTTCATTCGTTTTTGCAAATAGTATATTGCCTTCGATCATAATATAAAATCATGTCACTGCTAACATTAATTTTCTTTTCCCAACTGAAAATGTTGAAATTACATAAAGAAATGAGAAGAAGCTTCACCATATAGTTTTTGTTGCTCCCAAGTTTTGAAAATAGTAAAAGATTTGTTTTTTTGCTATGAACATTATTTCATCCTAAAAAATGTTAAAATGTTTACCAAACTATAAATTTGTTATGAAAAAGATGTCATTGGTTTGTACCAAATACCAATTTATCCGTGTTTACCTTATTTGTTATCTATAGTAACTTTTTTTTTTTTTATTATTATTATCAATTGTACTAATATATATATATATATACCAGTAATCGTGCTGCACATGTTACGTGTGTGTTGCGCAATAAAAATATAGAAAATATGTGTAGTTATGATATAAATATGTGGACAATACAAAAAATATAGTTTAAGATTTAAAAAAAAATTTGGTTGTTAAACAAGAATAAATAGATTTATTAGTTTTTACTTTTTATATTTTTATGTGAGTATGATATTATTGTAATTAATATAAATATATAACGGATATTTTTAGAAAAAAAATGACAAATTTTGGCAGACTCAAAACTCTTGGTTTAGCTTATAATAATAGTATAGATATATATATATATATATATCATTCTATTATAATAAACCAAACCAAGTCAAATGAATCTGCCCAATTTAACCATTTTTAAAAAAAAATGCTCATATACTTTTTTATTAATTAGCATATTAACTACTTTCATAAAAAATAAAAATTAATTACAATATTTCTCTCTCTTTAATCAAACAAAATTTCTTATATCCTATTTTTTTCTCTAAATATTTGTATCATCATCACAATTTATATTATTATTTTTTTCTTATATTCTGTATTTTTTTACTTTATATTTGTATTATCATCTCAATTTATAGCGTATCACACATAACATACGTGTGTGTGTGTATATATATATATATATATATATATATATATATATATATATATTATCCAACTATCAATAAATAACTATGAATTTAATTAAGAAAACACTATTTTTAACTCCCTTTGTTATGGTGAGACAAATTGGTGGTTCAATAAAAAATAATCAAATAATGGTAGTAATAAAATTCAAACTCTACAAAGTGTTTTGAAGACTCAATAAAAATGCACAATAAATAGATGTACCCATGTTGTACATAGAAGTAAAATACCAGACACTATTAAATATTAATTGTACTTTAGGGAAATAGACAAATTACCTATAATTTTATTTATATTAAGTGCTTCTTTAATTTGTAGTTGTAAAGACACGATTAGGTGGATAGAGTGGGTTGTTTCCTGTCAACTAGCATTAATGATTGATTTAAATTAAAAAAACGATAACTCAACAACTTTTTTCCTTAATTGTCTTCAATGATCATAACTTACTTTAAACACAGAACTAAAACGTAATTTATTTTATTAAAAGCTCTTTGTTATTTGTATTAAAAAACTCGAAATATTTGATATGATTCTCTGGTAGCAATGTCAACAGCATCAAATCCTTGAAAAATACACATTCAAAACTTAATATAAGTTGGTCAGAAACATCTCAAAATTTTAAAAGCAATTTTATGTCTTATGAAATGCGTGTACAGTCCTAGTACTTTATTTTGCAATTAAAAATGCAAGAGTGAATATATTATGTTTATTGTAACATTAATTTAACTAGCTAGAATAATTGCAAGTCGGCTCTCTTCTTGAAAATAAATTACGATAATTAAAGAAAAATTGTAATGTTTGTAAAAGGCACAAAACGGAATTTAGACGGAAGTTGGACGCCTATCACCTAATTCCGTTTAATTATCGCCTAATCCCGCTTAATTCGTTAGAATTCTATACTCCGTTTAGACATTGCCTAATTTACGTATAGACGTATCTTTTATAACAATATACATCAAGTAAATTATTAGTTAACTGGTAAAAACACAAACGGATTCAAACGATGGTTTGACATTTGACCAAGAAACGAGTATATATATATTGAAAGTTCACATATATTACTCTAAGATATATATGAACAATGAAAATTGTTATCAAATGGTTCATATAACTGTGTACTAATTATGACAGAACTTTTACAGTGAAGCCATTCAGATTCTAAAATGAACTTTCGATAGCGTGATTAAATAAATGCATCCTCTCTCGACAATTCTCACCAAAAATCACGGCAAGAACAAAACCCGAAGTTAAAATGATGAAACCGGTGATTGTCCCTCACGACGATTTCCCTTCCGGTTATTTTCGAAGCAAGTTTCATAAAAGAATGACAATCCCCACATATTCTAAGATTCTTCATAATTCTAATAGGAACATTTTTAGGCAAACTCATTAGCCCAAAAGTAAAAGCAAGCTTCTCACTATGATGTTTCAGTAATTCCCTTTTTCTATCATCTTCCACGTCGTGTAAATCATGTTCTGTGTCGACTCTATAATCTATTTTTGCCATCTCGGTTAACAAATCTTCCAATTTCAAATAAATGTTGTTCATTTCCAGATGAGAAATTTCACCAACCATAAAAGTGTGAACTTTATCTCGCACTTCAATCCAGCTTTTCCCTTTCTCCTTTTTCACCTCGCTATCTTTCAAAAGCTTTCGTGTTCTCACAACATCATCCCATCTTTTCGTAAAAGCATACGTATTCGACAACAGTACATGGTTCCCAGCATTTTCTGGCTCGAGTTCAAACAAATGGTTCGCCGCTATTTCTGCCACCTCAGCATTGCCATAAACCCGACACGAGGCTAAGAGTGAACCCCATAAAGGAGCAGTAGCTTCAAAAGGCATTTCTTTATCCATCAAGTCTTTAGCTTCATCAATAAGCCCTGCTCGACCAAGAACATCGACCATACACGAGAAGTGTAACACATTAGGCGATACGTTATGTTCTTTCTTCATTAAATTAAAGTATTTCCGTCCTTGTTCCACCAACCCCATATGACCACAAACAGATAACATAGCTATATAAGTAACATCATTCGGACACATACCTAACTGTTGCATTTTTTCAAACAAAATCATGGCTTCGGTAGAACGAGCATGTCTAGCGAACCCAGATATCATCGCGTTCCATAACACTAAATTACCCTCTTCTACGCCCGAGAACACTAAATAAGCATCTTTTATGTTCCCACACTTTGAATACAAGTCTACAAGAGAAGAAGCAACAAAAACATTCAAACCAAAACCGCATTTCTGTATAACGGAATGCATTTGGTTCCCTTCGATGAGAGCGGCTAAACCAGCACAAGCCGAAAGAACCGACGACATCGTAAACTGATTATTCTCCAGACCCATAATTTGCATTCTACGAAACAAAACCAAAGCCTCTTCAAAAAGCCCGTTTTGAACGTACCCGGCCACCATAGAGCTCCAAGTCACCTCATTCCTCTCGGGCATCGTTTCGAAGACCCTCCAAGCATCTTCGACGAAGCCACTCTTAGCATAAACATCTACTAAACCCGTTCCCACAAACATATTCAAATCCATCGACATCTTAATACCGAAACAATGAAGCTGCCTACACTCTAAAACCGCAAACTTCCTAGCACACGCGCAAAGCACGCTCGAAAGTGTAAATTCGCTAAATTCATTACAGTATCGATGCATAAGTACGAAAAGACACAAACTTTGTTCCTCATATCCGCTCCTCGTACACGCCCCAATCATAGTGTTCCAAGAAACTAAAGTTCTAACAGGCATTTCATCGAAAACCTTACGAGCAGAATCGAAAAGTCCACATTTTGAGTAGAAATTAATGAGAATATTTGAGGTCAAGGTGTCTGTTTGCAAACCAAGGTGGATGACGTGGCAATGACACGTCATTCCTTCAATGGGTGTTTTGTTATTTGCACAAATTTGCAAAAAAGTTTGTAAAAATGAAACCTTTTTAGAGTCTTCACCATACCATGGAAGGTCCTCACTTAATTTACCATTTTTATAGCTAATATTTGAATATTTCTTGCTAAGAACAGTTTTTAAAATATTTAAATTGATGATTTTATTGGGTTTGTTCATCCCATTGGTATCATATGTTTGTTGAGCAAAATTATAAAAAAAAAAAAAGATATTTGTTTTTATTTTATTTTAAATTAAGTAGGAGTAGATGTTATTTTTTTAATTAATAAACATTTGTCATGAAATTGCTTATGAGTCTTTTAACATTAATATATCAAATGGAAAACATTTGTATATATATATTTTATTTTATATAAGTAAATGGAAAACATTTGTACATATTTATGTATATATAAACACTATCCTATTAAAAAAAATTCTATTCGAAACAAGACAATTTTAGATCGGATTGTTTCCACTTTTTTATCAGAGACTCGGATGCGTTCTTTTAAAAAACAATAACTTATATAATAAAAATGAAAAAAACAACATAAAATAAGTTGGTTTCATTGCATCATCATGTTTGTTTAATCAAAGTAAAAAAGAAAGATGTTCATTTTTTTAATTATAACTTTAACTAGTGTAACCAGCCTAGTTTTTTTATGCTATACCCTGTTCCGAAAGGAGATACAATAGTAGTGATTTTATGTGTTTAATTACTACCGGAACGTACGTATAAATGTAGCAAGCTTGACTGAATTGTTATTATCTCTTATATTTAATTAACATCGATTGTAACATATATGATCAACTTCGTTTTATAAACTTTTTGGCCTTTAAAACGTGTTGCGTATACGTAAAAATTGTAAATCAGTGCATTATGATAAAATAAAAAAAATACAAAAACCATAGAGATTTAGGACATCACTACACCAATTATCATTGTTACAGGTCGAAAGAAGAGCCTTACACTTTAAAAATCAGTGCACTCCCAACTGTCTATTTAGTATTCTTTACAGAGTACACACTTCAAAAATGTCGATACCGTTGAGTGTGCTCGAAACTGATTTCTTACATTTCAATCAATTAAAACCGTCATCTATACACTAGTCCGCTAATGATCATAAAGGCTGTTGCAGTAGATAAATAGAAGAATGCAAATCAATCTTACCTCCCACTAGAACCAGACTCTGATACGCCTTCCGAGGTGTCCTCAGGAGGAAAAATCTGTTGTTCCTCGTCCAGGATCTCGAAAAATTTATGGCCAGTACCAGGTGGAACTGAATGATGTTGCTCATAGTCATATGCACACACCTCTTGCCATCCTTTTTCTTGGACTCGTTGCAAGAGACTCTTAATCGTTTCATCAGGAACAATTTGTCCGGCTGCAAAATATTGCACGAAATTTCTTAAAAATTAAATTACTGCATGGTAATAGCATGTCTAGGGGGGGAATGTATATACATCTGGTAGTTATTAAGGACCTCCATTTAAACCACCTGATTTAACTTGTCTCTCACATAGCCACCACCCAAGAAGGTCCTTATCGATATGATGTAGAGAACCGGTTATTGCAAGAGCTCCCACACAACAAAAAACTGCAATTACAGTGCTGTGATCAAGTTATTTCTAGTATACAAATGCAGACCAAGTAAGAAACCGAAAGGAAAAGTCCAATTGTTATTACGATAAGTAAATTTCTTCTCTTTTAGGTTTCTCCCTATTCAATAAAACTTTTCTCGGCTTATAATCAACACACCTGAGCAATGGACTATAATATTGAATATTTAAATTAAAAAAAACAGTGGAACCCCTTACGAAGTTAATTACTGTCCAGCGCGTAAGACGGGTATAGTTCAGAAATGAAACAATTATGTTTACAGTCTCAATGGTTAATTACGGTCTTCATATCTACAAAAGTACTATCTTACACTTTAAAATAACATGCAACCTAAATAAGTAATCAAAGTCTAATGCCAAATGTAATTGTAGCGTCCAAGAGTGAGCAAGACCCCCTCCATATGGCATCAAATAGTATATCTCTTCAATTCTTTTCCTATTTGAAGCAAATATACTTTGTATCTTTTCCTCAAAAAAAATTACCAAAAAACCAATCGATAAAGCAAAGAAATGTAAGCAGATAAATCCCATGAAGTGCTTTAGAAACATTGGTCTAATAATGCAGTGTACAGATGTACTTATGCTAACATTGTGCTAAATAAATGACATTGCAATTCCTGTAATCCTCATATTTCCAGACTAGTGTAGAGAAAATCACATTAGAAAAAACCGATCAAATCCTCAACAATTCTGCCATTCGCCTGTTCTTAGCTTGTAAAATCCCGATATCATTACAAGGGACTGCCAAAGTTTTTTGATTTCAGTTATAAGAAACAAGGGACTACCAAAGTTTTTCATCATTAACCCGTAACATGGAAAACCAATGCTACTGACAGAACATTTGCCTATAATTTCCCCAAAAAAATTCTAATAGTTATGGGTAATAGAGAATTGTTAATAGTCTTAGCCCATTAGGGCTTGTCTTTCTACAATTTAATCTTCCGTGTTCAACTTATTTGTTCAGTTTCAACTAGTCTCACTACATTAAAATAAATGTATTGCTCTTTGCCTCAAATTATCTTTTAATAGATTAAAATAGTAACATTTACCCATCAGCTACTTGATACTTGGTATTTACAAACACTTGTTAACCATTAAAATTAATGCAAGACAGGTTCACACCTAAAATCCATATCCTGTGAGCTCTTGGTTCATCCTAAAATTTAAAAACACGCAGGGACAAAAGTTCGTAATTATTTCACCATAAACCATATACGTTATTCCAAAATACATGTAAAAACATATGGGCTGTTTCTTACCACACCACCACTAGCAAATTTAGATCCATCAACACCCAAGGCTACACATTTTTGAGTTCCAACGTGTTTGAGTTAGAGGTGCAAGTTCTTTAACCAACAATTTAGTTTGCGTTTCTTGACTATGTTGCTCGAACCATCTACAGATGGAAAAAACCGAAATTTGTCAATGTCAAAACCATGAACAGAGTGAAAAACCACAATGATCATATAAAGAAACTACCCATAGCATACTTGGATGTATAAATAATACGAATAGAAAATAATCTCAATCACAAGTACTGTTGAAAAGGTAAGACACAAGAAATGAAAAAAAAACAAGATTAATGTTATTCTAAAATGCGTACCCATAACATACTTGGATGTATAAATAAATGCTAAAGACCGATTCTATTTGGAGTCTTTTGGACAAAATGTTTTTATAGAAAACAAAAGTTGCGAAAATTGAATAATCAAAGCATTGGTTAAAAGAGGAACATGTTGAACTCTAGTGCTCAAATCCTCGAATAGTGATCTTGAATGCATACTCATCATATAGAAACATCAAATACAGAAAATGACACTCATAATACAAAATCTAGAATGTCAACAAACTTTTTTAATAACTGATTTATAACGATCAGATGTCAGTACCGGCAAGTATGACCAGGAAAGGGGTCCCGACTTGAGTTAAACAGAAAAATTAACCAAAAACTTTTTTTATATTGAGACAATGTCAATACTATATATACACGGACGGATAATTACTTGCATCCACCAGTTAAAAGCGAGCAAACAAAGTCAACGTCGCTAGGGTGCACCGCAATGGCCACAACCTCACCTTCCTCAAACTCATATGAAGCCTACTCAAAATAAGGAAGCGAATTAATTACAAATCCATTACCTATACATGTACATCAAAGGTTAGCACATTAATTTAGTCACTAAATACGGAGTATATCATTTTACAGATAAACAGTGCCCTGCCAAAATTCACAATTAGCACCTCGAAAGTAGTAACTTAAACGTTTTAATATAATGCATAGGGGGGAATATTTGACTTAATAAAAGGAAAGTGTTAAAATAGTCAAAAAGTTTCGAAAAACATGATAAAATGGCGTATATAATAACTAGGTGTTTTTTTTTACCTAATTAGTGCCACTATGCCTAAGAAAATTCTTTTCGGAAGGGAACACTAGGTTTACTCAATTTTCGAGAAACCTATCGTTGTTATACCGATTGGTAGTTTTGAAGGCTGGTGTACCAACCCAAACTTTATTGATAAAATTAGTGGACGGATCCGTATTTTAAATTTAACCCTATATATATATAGTTATACTCGTTTGTATGTTGCTACGTGTACATACTAATCCTCCAAGAAAATGTATCAATTAGTATACTAATCATCAAGTTGTAGTGTACGTGTATATACTAAGTTGCGGAGAAATGTAATAAGTTAATATCTACGAGTAATATTAAATAAGTCCTGAATAACCCTATAACCAAATCACATGATATGAACGTAAAAATACAGTTACATGCTTCCTTACATGTATTAGTTTCTGAACCATAGACGATAGAACCGGTTCCGGTATACATTTTCTCACTCGAGTTATATCTGCAAGTGACCCACCTTCCATATATTCGAGAGCTATGCTTATTTGACCCGAATCTGGTTTGGAGAATGCAATGTGAAATTCTACCAAACCCTCAGTGCAAGGTGCCTTGCACAAAATTCGTATCTCTGTAAGCAATTATTGCCTTTTATTTGACATATAAAAGTAAGATTTAAGAAAAAAATAATAGATTTTAGTAATCTAATCAGAGTGAAGATCCTTTCCTAGATGTGCGTGAAAAATGTGTGTAAAATTTCCGTTTATCAGCTTAAAAGATTAAATTTTCCGTTTCACTAGCCTGAAAAGCTAGAAGTTTTCGGTAAGTTGGGTTTGACTTTATTTGGTTGCTTATAAGGTTAAAAGCTTAGCGTTTCTGTTCCATGCATTAGCCTAAAAAGAATGATTTATCATTAAACTTAGATAATCCAGCATATTGGCTTAAACGATGCAACCAAATAAGCCGTTATTAGGGCAATATGTCAACCAGTTAATTATTTTAAATTCCTAATGTGGTGTAACATATTTTTATAGTGATTTTGGAACTTAAACAGTAAGAATGAAAATCAAGTGAAACCTTTTCGAAAATATTAATTTTCTTCAACGCCCAATATTCGGCGAGTAGGTATATGAACAGCTCTCTGAACCAGACTACTTGCACCATTACCAATTGCTCCAAATACTCTCATCTCATTAGAAGCGCATTTATACTTCTTTTCTTTATATTCCTCGTCATCGACAGGCGACGATGAAGATGAGCATTTTTGTAACCCAAGTTCATTAACGATTCCACCATCGGGTAGCTTCAAAAAAAGCAAGAACATTTTAATAGGAAACAATCTTTTGTAATAGAACATTATTATATGTCGAAAATTAGCTTCAAATTTAAGAATCAGAAGGGTCCTCGGTCACAACCCAGAGGAAATTTTTTCTTCCAAAACCATTAACACTAGAATTAAGTGGAGAAACATCAATTTTAAACCTTTTCAATCAAAGTTTTATTAGAACTGAACAACAACTTAGAAACAGGCATAAAACATGAAAATGAACAAACCCTTGGTAAAGACTAAAGAACGTAATTCACTTTCAATGTATCAAGCAATATTTTTTGCAGTGAATTAGGTAACCTTTATAACAAAACTTACGTCTAACAAGTAATTAACAAACTGATAAAGCCATAACTTTGGTCGGTCGCGTTAGACTTTTCAACAATAGAATAATGATAAATTAACTGCAAGTAATGAACACCTCGTGGTCTTTATTATTGATCGGGTCATTACATTTGTTCGGATTATTATCAACTTGCTACAATTGCGCTTGATTTAAATATTTAAGCTCTTATCTTGATCGTTCTCTTTCTTCTTCGATGTTCGGTTCTTTCTCTGTTCGGTTTGTTTCCTCACTGGATAAGCTTTGATTAATTTTTCTATTTTCTCAACTTCTCACTATAATTTTTGGATAGATTTTTCGATCTGTGCGTGTCCTTGTGTTTTTTTTTGGGAGGGGTAGTTGGCTATTTATAAGCAACTATGCCTTCTAGGATGTTGACAAATGTCTTCATCTCAGGGGGTTTTTCAGATATGGGTCCCTAGTTAAGTGGGCTTGGGCTTTTAGTAATAACAACCTTATTTCATGATGAAAAGGGCATGGGATGACCCATTTAAGCGTTGGGTACCCCTTTATAAAGTGGATTGATTATTACCCGAATAGAATATTCGGGTCCAATTTTCATGTTCTATCAAGTGCTCCCTGACTTCATCGGCATGGTTTTCCATGTCGATGGAGTCATGCTCGGTCTGTCGAGGAAATTACTTCGGTCTTGTCGTTCCCAATGCTTCATCGAGAAGTGCAATAGACTCATGACGGTTCCCAAGGGAGGGGGGGGTCCCATTTGTAGTTACTCATCTTAATATCTTTTTTCGCGGGAAACTCCTATAAAGGGGTGTGCCCCCTTCATAATCATGCATTTTACTACTACTTTGCTTGTGACATAATGGCCTCCTCTGATTCTACTGGTGAGAGCTCGTTTAACTATATTTCTTATTTAGAAACTGAGGTCACGAAATCTCGCACCGCGAATAAGAAACTCGTGGCCAAGGTTTCAAACTATAAGAAAAGGTTGTCTGACATGGATTCCGCTCATCATGCGACGATGGCCGATCGGGATTGGGCCTTCGAGCGTATAAAGCGGCTCGAGGCTTGTCTGGCTAAGCAGAAGGCAGCAAAAAGGGCCTATAAGCTTGCCTTCAAAGAGTTGCATGCTCGGTCTATACCGAGTTCGGATGAAGATGAAGAAGGCTCTTCCTCGAAATAATTAGTTTTTTGTGATTTTTGTTGTAATTTCTTTTGAATGGGGAGTCCTCTCCTTGGTTGTAATCGAAGTTTCTTGAAACTAATAAAATATTTCCCTATCCTTGTTCTTGTCTGTTTATCTTCTTGATATCTTTTTTGGATGACTTCGATTGGATTTGAACTGCTGTAGTTAGTCATGAATGCTCTTGGGAAGTTCAAGAGGTTATCTTTCTTCGAGATGACCTTTTATCTACCTCTTGTTTCTTCCTATAAAAGGGGACCGTCTCTATATTCTTTGTGCAACTCATTCTTTCTTGACGAACAAATGGCCTCCCCTTATGAAACGAACGGTGACAACCTTCCTGAATACATCGCTCATCTTGAGGAGGAAGTGAAGAGGGTGCGTTATCTCGAAAAGAGGGTTGCTCGGCTGTCGGTGGGAGCTCGTCTGGCCGTCGAACTGGATGAGCGGTTAGACGCCATGGAGAGGGAGCATCAGAGGTCTTTGCTCGACAATATACGTGCTCGTGCTCGGATCAAAGAGCTTGAGGCCTCTAGAGATAGGCATATCGCTTCTAAGAGGGCTTATAAACTGGCCCTTAAAGAAGTGTATGCTCGGATGAAAAGGAAGCGGGATGACGAAGAGGGCCCTTCTACGAAATGATTTTATTATTTATGTTTACTGCTTTATCTGTAATGAAGCATCAATCAATCAATAAAGATTTCTTTTTCTTATTTATATCTGAATTACTTTCCCAACGCAATTAATTTTGACTGCGCACGCTTGTGGCCTCATTAAAGCTTTTTCTTGGGCCATGTGTTTGACCTTATCCATTGAACCTTCTTAATCTCTGTATCTAGGGACCACTGAGGTTTCTTGAGCCCTGTGCACAAAAATCTTATTCGCCAGAGCTTTCTTGAGCTTTGTGCAAAAGATCTTAGATATTTTATTTGAACTGCTCCCCTTCCCCAAAATGACGCGTGTTTCGCCGCCATTATGACTTACCCTCTTTAAATATTGGTAAGAACCCAAGCGTTTTTTGAACAAGAGTGGCTTTTAATTTCCCACGCCTTTTTAGAGCCTTGTTGGGGAATCCAAACGTTTTTTCTTGAACAGACACCTCTTTTAATTGCCATCGCTTCTTAGAACCCATTGGCGAACGGTTGCGACTCTCCATACCAGCCCTCATCTAATTGGCCTATAAATACCTTCTTAAAGCATGGTTACATCCACAACCCTTATCATATTATCTTCCCCTACATACGAATCTTCATCTTATAATCTTTTTTCAATGGCCAGTTCTTTCACCAAATCTGCATTGGTTTTGCAAGTGGAGGCTTTTGAAGCTTCCTATGGCCATGCAATGAAACTGTTGAAGGGGGCCGAGGAGGAGTTAAAGGTGATGCGTTATCACCATACCGAGGTGGTTCGGGAATTAACTTGGCTAAGATCCGAACTAGATTATTGCCGACGTGCTCGTCAGGCCCTAGTTGAAGAGAATGAAGTGCTAAGGGGAAACTCGGCGCTTCGAGACGGGGATGTCTCTGCCGGGCCCTCTCATCGATACCGATCGACCTCCCCCTAACCTCCATTTTCCTTTTTCTCTCTTTTTTTTTTCTTTTGATTTGTTTCAATTTTCTTCCTTTCTTCCTCTTCCTCTTTTTTGCACTCTTCTTCTTTTCTATTTTATTGTTTTGTTTCGTTCATCTCTTCCTCCTCCATTTTCTTTTCACTATCTCTTCCCTTTTGTTTTCTTTTTCGTTTTTGTTCTCTCTACTTTTTTCCTTTTTCTCTTTCTTTCTCTTCTTTCTCACCACTACGACGTAACAATCAATCCTGTGATCCTAAGGATTTTGTGTTACTTCTAGGATTTTTGTCATTGTTCTTTTTGACTCTTCTTTCTTTTCACTTCTTTATGTTCCTCTTCATCTTTTTCTTCCCTTTTTGTTTTCTTTTTATGTTTCTTTCCTTCGTCTCCTGCTGTTCGCCTGATCCGCTGATGCTGTCGATCTTCTTTGGCCATTCTGTCTACTCATTTGGTTCTACCATTGAACACACGATGTAGTAGATTTTCTTTTAATGTAATCCTCGGATGTAATAGACCCCAATGTAATAGATTGTCTCTTGATGTAATGAGTAATGATGTAATCCATCTTTATTAATGAGAAACTTTTGCCCCTTTTATTTTGGCACTTCTTTTTATGTTGTACTTGTGGTTTGTCGTTTTTCCGAAATCCAGATCTTTGAATATCTTTTCTATTTTCTGCTGTACTGCGATATCAAATATATGTGGGTGTACTGTCGATCATAGGTGTACTGTCAGGAATTATGCTTGCTCCCAAGTATGTCAGGAAATACGCCAGTTCCCAAGCATTGTCATAGAATACCATACTATATTTTCTCTATAAATACTCCTCTTCTTTTCTTTATTAGCTACCTTCTCTCCTTTTATTTTTACTGTTTGCTCTTTCCTCTACCCCTACTTTCTCTTGTACTATAGCAACTTCCCAGAATGTCTGAACCTGTGGGGAGATATCATGCTCAGATGAAGGGTTTGGACGCGGAGGTATCTCACGTCCGACGTCGAATGGGAAGGCTTGAGAAGGAGTACGGCATTCTGGCCTTGAGTCTGTTCGGCTCTCACCCCGAAGAGACAGTGAAATGGACCGAGATTTCTGCCTTGAGTCGTCAGCTCGATCACTTGTTGCTTCAGAGAAATCGTCTGGCTAACTCCTGGTATGATGCCGAGGAAATTTAGGACCATGCTCAAGACGAGTTCGATAACTCCCCTCAAGGCCTGGCTAACATGATGGTTAGGAATGCTCGGCTGGAGGAGCGCGTCATGGTTCTTACTAGGGAGAAATCCGAACTCTCCGCGGAGAACGAAAATTTGATTGCCATGAATGATTCCTACCAAGCTCGGTTGAACTGCTCTGCTCGTTTTGCTTTCTCTCGGTCTGGTAGTTCGGTTTTTCCACCCATTGGTCCTTAGTTAGATTGGGCCGGTTTTCTTATGTATTTCCTGTTTTGGAACTTGTATCTTTTTCTCTTTTTTTTGTATTTGAATCTGATGTATCTGTTCGTATCTCGTGCTTTTGTTCTGTGTCGCGCTTTGTGCCCTTTGACTCTCTATAAATGCTCCCTACTGCTTGTTCTCCATTATCCAATCTTCTTTTCTCTCTCTTGTTGATAATTTTTGTTTCCTCTAACTTGCTTTTGTTTTGAGATGGCTCCCATTACTAGATCTGTCTCCAAAAAGAAAACCCTTCTGGAAGAGGAGCCTACTTTCTTGCTACCCCGTCCCCCTGGTTTTGGGGAGGAGGATTTGACTCCTCTTCAGCTAAAAGAGATTGAGATGTCGTGGCTGAAGCATGATCTCAAATGTGCTCAGACTGAAGCGAGGAGGTTTAAACAATATTGGGATGCGGAGGGCCTTGCTCGTTTCAAAGCCGAGCAGAAATGCAAGTCTCAATCTTACTCCTTGCAGCAGGCCGAGATGGCGATTGCTCGTTTGATTAGGGAGAGAGAGCATCTGGAGGAGCTCTTGGCGAAGAAGGATGCCGATATGGGGGGTAGTTCTAAGAAGTAGGATGGTGTATTTTCTTGTAAAAATTTTCTCTTTGGTTGTATTTTTGTGTTTTCCCCCCTTGTGGATGAATAAACTTTTGCTTCACGCTTGATTCTGTCTATTCTGTTTTATTTCTTGTTCACTTTGCCTTTATGTTAATACAGTCGAGGATGTTTCATTACACACCGAGCAATGTGCCCGGTTATCCCCCCGGAGAGCGTTTTTAGACTTGATGCTTAATGCCGTCAAGCTAGAAACGGTCTCCGTCCATCTTGGTCGGTGTGCCCTTTTGGTAAGGAATGGTTGGGCGTCGAGGATCTTAATCGGGGATATTATTGGTAGCGTATGCTGGAAGCTTTTCGTGGTAGGGTCCACTGGCCGTTTATTTAGGTGTAATGATGTGAATTGCTTTGGGTAGTGGGATATGTGCTGACGTGGCAAAATCTGGAGCGTTTATAAGTTAAAAATAGCAGCGGTTGTTGACTTATCTATGGTTGGAAAAAAGGTAAACCTCTGTCACACGAAAAGGTGGTTATTACTCTATTCTTTTTGTGACTCCACTCCTTTTTTACTGTGCCAAGCAATCCCTTTTGTTTTACCACATAATTTGCTGAAGAAAATATCTGTCTCTCTAAAGTATACTCTTCCCGCCAAAAAGGAAAAACGTGCTGCCGCTCCATCTAGGGTTTCGTTGTATTGTCGATATATTTGCTGCTGTTTCGAACGTATCCGCTCAGAATGGCAACTGTAAGTGCTTTGTTATTATTATGTTCTTTTTGTTTGAGGACTGGTATTTGATTTGTTGTTGTGGTCGTAGATATGGTGTTGGTAACATGTCGTGGTTGTCTATATATGTCTGGCGATATTGAGTTATGTACTGGATTTAAACTGATGGGAAAAGGAGTGAAACGTAGGGTTGTTGGTTAATTGTTAGCAGGGGGTTTTCTTTATGTTGATGTTATTGTGGGTTGTGTATTAGTATATTGATGGATTTTTGGTGATGTTTGGATAGGAAATTTTGACCCAGTGCCTGGCCCAAGTGGGCCCATTCGTGGAAAAGGATTTTAAGAGGCTTGCCGGAATACCCGATAAGATACATGTTCGGCTTCCGATATCGGACGACGAGGTGTTGGGGTTTGTTCCCGCCGGCGAGGTAGCTGTACTTTCCTCTGCCTTCTTTACTGGGGGTTTAAGACTTCCTTTCAGCCAGTGGGTGGCTTCATTCTTTGAGGCCGTTCAGATTGCTCCGGCCCAACTGGCCCTGAATGGTTACCGTACCCTAAACGGTATTCAAAGGCTATCGGAGTTGGCCGGAATCCCGATCGAACTAAAGGATGTGTTCGGGATTTATACTTTGAGTTTTGATCGCCGTAGCTCGTATCTGAAGACCATGCGTGCCTTCTGTCGTCTTGTTTTTGGTCTGCCGGATACCAACAAGGGGGAGAATCTTGGTGTTGTGATCGTTTCTGGTGATTGGGGTTGCGTTGGACACCAAATTCCCAGCCCTGCTACGAAGGCGCCCATGATGCCAGACCTCGGTGCTCCCAATGTCGAGGCTCTCTTAGCTCTGTGGAAATGGTGGGGGCCTGGATCAACGAGGGATCCTGCTAGTCGTACCGCTCCCGTGCTTCTCGGATACCCTGCGGGGCCAGTGACAAAAGGGAATCCTGTCCCCGAGATTCCGAGAGAGTCCGAAGAGGAATTTTTGAAGGTGGTCCGAGCTCGAAGTGCTGCTCGGGTAGGGAAAAAGACCGTTCGCTCGAAGCGTCGTGGATCTGACCCCGTCGTTGGAACAACGAAGAGGGCTAGGGGGACCGATGCATCGGTCACCGAGGGGGCTACTTCCCAAGGGAATATCCCCGAAGATGTCCCTGCAACTGGCGAGGTATGCGTATATTTATATGGACTCTCTTGTCTGTTGATTGTTGTGTTGTTCTCTAGTTCTTTGCTTCATTGGTTATCTTGTTGCAGCTACTGACTTCTCCATTGGTTATCCTCGCTCTTGCCCGGGCTATGGGTATTATTGTGTTTCAGGGGTCTATGGATAACATATTCGAACATCTCAACCTCATGGTGAACATGGGCAAGAGTACGATGACTCTGCCTGCGATATCGCCTATTCATACTGAGGAGATGATGGACTCGCTTGTTGTCTCGCCCACCCGTATGGAGGGTGTGGGCGAGCACAGGACCCCTGAGACTGGCCTTTCGGAGAAGAAGGTGACGGAGGAAGTGGAGGAAGCCGGTAAAGAGGTTGCCGAGGATGTAGTGGTGGGCGTCGAGGATGAGGTTCTCGAGCTACCTGAAGAGGTGTTGGTGGACGGGGTCGCGATGACCCGTTACATTGATCGGTGTAAGGGGAAATTGCTGGGGCAGCCCCAGGCTGTAAGGATGGGGTATACTGCTCTGAAGCCCCTTGTCTTCAAGGATGCGGAGGAAATTGCTGCTCTTCCGTTAGCGTCGTTAATTGAGCAAGCCAGCCGTGGTGCGCTTCGGGTATGTTTAGCATGTATTTAGTTATATAAGTCGTCATACCTTTAGTGGGAGGGTGTCTGATGTTGCATGTCTATTTGTTTTTGTTTTTTTTGTGATGGCAAGGCTTTCGTGGGTTCCGTTGCTCTGAGGGATCAGTGGAAGGCGCTCGAGGCTGAGAAAGAGAAGCTCGTGATCGAGAAGAAGGACCTGCTGGCGGCCTTTGAGGAGGAGCAAAAGAAACTGGTCGCCGAGAATAAAATCCTGGGCGAGAACTATGACAAGGTGTCGGGGGACTTTCTGCTCGTGACCGAGGAGGTCGGTAAATTGGAGGCGGAAAAAGAGAGTATGGTCGAAAAGTACGACCAACTAGAGGAGGAGAGCTTGCTCTTGGCGGAGGACGTGGAAGCTGAGAAGGCGGAGGTTGCGGCTCTAAAAGCAGCGCATGCTGAGGAGCGGAAAAAGTACGCTATGACGGCGAATTTCGCCGTCTATTGCGCTCATGTGTGCGCGCTTAATTTCGCGAAGGTTCCTTTGTCGGATCCGGCATGGTCGGAATTGGTGTACCCCTGTCCTCATGGTGCACCTCCGAAACCTCAGGATTGGGCCAACCTCCGAGATGAGGAGCTCCCACGGCTGCCGGGACATACTACTTCGACAGCGCCGCGTCCCCATTCCGGGTCTGCTCCAACGACTCCTCGGTCTGCTCCCGCCGTCACTCCCCCACCCACATCCCCTCAGGTGGAGCCTTGACCATTTTCTTGTAGTATTTTCTGTATAGCTTATTGTAAAGTCTTTGGGTACCCGAAATGTGGGTCGCTTTTGTATCTAGAAACATATTTGTTTAGAGAAGTGGTAATATAGGTGGTGTTGGTTGTTTTGGTTGGCTTGTCCGAATTGATTTTCCCTTTTCTAGGGTCATCATATTTTGAAGTATGTGAAAACAAAATATTGTCAGGTACCCCATAACCCTCTGGCCATGGTGGTCTGGGCCTCGCCTAGTCGTGGTCTTGAAAGGTCTAAGGCTTTCCTAACTGCTGAATTGAAGGCTGCTCGTCGTAAAATCGAGGATCTGAATGTTCATATTTCAAACGTGTCGACTCGGTTACGTGACTTGGGAGAGAAATTCAGCAAAAAGACCGCCTATTATAAGGCGAACAAGGGTAAGGCGAAAGAACTCCTCGGTGCACTTCGGCGATCTCGTGATGAAGCCCGAGGCCGTGTGACGAGCCTGAACTTAGTGCTAGGTGCCGTTTTCGAGGATGCGGACCTACTGCTAACCTTTGTGAAAGCGTATTGGGCCCGAGTTCGCGCTTTAGAGGTGCTTGAGCATGTGAAAAGGAGGAGTGGTGTCGCCCGGGCAGAACGCATGGTTGATGCGACGGCCGGGGTAACTGAGACCACGGCGGCCTTGAACCGAGTAGATGCAGTCATTCGTGAGCGTTTGGGAACTCAAATTGTTTCATTGCGAGATATTCATTTCGCTGATGTAGTAGAGACCTCAGTGTCCGTTGAGGGGCTATCGGATTAATAATTGAGTTGTTTGTTTTACCGTAGATATATAGATTTTTTTATTTTTTATTTTTTTATTTTTTATTTTTTTATTTTTTTTTATTTTAATGAGTATTCATCTTTTCCCTTCTTCCCATTTTTTTTTTTTAGGCACATGATACTATGTCGCACCAGGCTGGCTCTCCAAGTCTAGTTAGTCCGGGGCCAGGACCTACTTATGCCGCCCGAGACGAGGCCCCATCTGGTGTGGCTAGTAATGATCATGTCAAGGTTCCTTATATCTTTTTATTGGGTAAGAATGTCGAGTTGCTCAATTTGTGTGGCCGACTTAGGGCCAAGTTGAAAACTCAGGCTTCTTCTTTTCGTGAGTATGCTCGGCGTTCCGAGCATGTTGTCAAGGTTCAGGAGCGTCGTTTAGATCGGTATTGGCGGGTAAAGGAAAAATACTTCAGTAAACTAAAGTCGTTGGTAACCCAAGCGAACATGCTGGTGAAGTATTTCCGTTTGTCCCGATCTAGATACGATGCATCTGCAGCTATGATCGAAGCTCGCAACCTTCCTTTCGACGATGCTCGTCGGAAAGCGGTCTCGGATGCTCACGAGGTCGCTAAAGGAGCCGAATTCTCTGCGCGGCTTAAGACGTTGACATGCGTTGGCGCACATACGACCAACTTTGATGCCCTTATTTCGGAGGATCGTTTTGATGGCGAGGAAACTGATGGGGATACATCGACGGATGACGAAGAAGTGTCACTTGGTCAGTTACCGTCATGTTCCTCATGTAGTAGCTCTTGAATAAATTTCTTTATTTGTTGGTTGTATCCTGTTGCCTCCGTAACGCGGGCGAGGACTATTTGTTTTACTTCTGTTCTCCCGTTTTCGGATCTTCTCATTGTTGTACGGATATTTCATTGATTGGATTGATTTTCCTTTGTTGATTTCTTCGTTTGGCAATTGTGTTGCCTCCATAATGTGGACCTTTATTATCTGCTTTATTTCGTTATACGTGTATTGGACATTCCCGTTGCTGCTATTTCATTGTTTTGATGGATTTCTTTTCATCCTCTCATTGCTGTATTTCTTTTCGTCTCCTCATTGCTGTATTTCTTTTCGTCTCCTCATTGCTGTATTTCTTTTCGTCTCCTCATTGCTGTATTTCTTTTCGTCTCCTCATTGCTGTATTTCTTTTCGTCTCCTCATTGGGTCAACGTGTACCTGCATATACATAAGTATTCATTCCTAGGCATTCTTTTAGACATGCCATGTCGGGAATTTCATAGTATTCCTAGGCTCTTTGGCCATGTTGGGAATTTCATAGTATTCCTAAGCTCTTTGGCCATGTTGGGAATTTCACAGTATTCCTAGGCTCTTCGGCCATTTTGGGAATTTCACAGTATTCCTAGGCTCTTCGGCCATGTTGGGAATTTCACAGTATTCCTAGGCTCTTCGGCCATGTTGGGAATTTCACAGTATTCCTAGGCTCTTCGGCCATGTTGGGAATTTCACAGTATTCCTAGGCTCTTCGGCCATGTTGGGAATTTCACAGTATTCCTAGGCTCTTCGGCCATGTTGGGAATTTCACAGTATTCCTAGGCTCTTCGGCCATGTTGGGAATTTCAGCTGCATTGGTTAGACTGCATGATATGACACTTTATTTATTCAAAAGACAAAGGTATTAGTTAGAGAGATAAGGCGGCACCTGTATTTGTACTGACGGTCTGGCTTATATGTAGTACTTCTTTAGGTTAGCCACGTTCCAAGAATTTTTCTTCCCTCTGCTATTTTCGAACAGAACGCTTTTGAGTTTGTAGGTAACTGGGCTTGTTCTTTTGACGATCTCGTATGGTCCCTCCCAGGTGGGGCTCAATTTACCATGTATTTCATTTCGGGTATATACCGTTACTCGTCGTAGCACCAGTTCTCCGACTATGAACTCTTTGGTCCCTTTTATCCTCTTGTCATATGCTTGTTTGACACCTTGTTGATATTTTGCGAGTGTAAGAGCTGCTATCTCTCGTTTCTCGTCTATCATGTCAAGCTCTTCTCTCATTCTTTGTTCATTGTTTCCCTGCTCGACTAAAGTTGTTCGGAGCGTGGGTAGCCCAATTTCTGTTGGTATGACAGCCTCAACACCGTATGCTAAGCTAAATGGGGTTTCCTTGGTGCCCGTCTTCGGCGTGGTTCGGCACGACCACAAGACGTTAAGTAGCCGTTCGGGCCATCTCCCCTTCGCTTGCTCAAGGGTTGTCTTGATGCCGTCTAGTATTGTTCGGTTCGATACCTCTGCCTGGCCGTTACCCTGTGGGTATGTCGGCGTCGAATAGAACTTTCGGATCCCTAGTTCCTCGTACCACAGTTGTAATTGTGCATCTTTGAACTGGGTTCCGTTGTCGGCGACAATAGCGTACGGTATTCCGAACCTGGTTATGATGTATTCCCAGATAAATTGTTTGACGTTGCTCGCTTTGATTTCTCGGAGGGGCTTAGCTTCAACCCATTTGGTGAAATAATCCGTCGCGACGATCAGGTATTCCACGCTCCCCGGGGCCTTTGGGAGTTTTCCGATCAGATCTACTGCCCATTGTGCAAACGGCCATGGAGCCGATACGGGGGCCATTAGAGATGAGGGGAGTCGTGGTATTTTGGCGAATCGTTGGCACTTATCACAACGTTGTACATATACATCAGCATCTCGCTTGATATAGGGCCACCAATACCCTTGAGTAATTGCCTTGTTTGCAAGGGATCGTCCTTTGATATGTGCGCCGCAAGATCCTTCATGGAGTTCCTCCAGGACCGGCAATTGTAGCTCGGGAGACACGCACAGTAGGTGGGGTCCCCGGTAACTGGATTTGTACAGTTTGTCGTCCTCGGATAGCCAGAATCGAGGAGCTTTTCTCGTAATTTTCAGCGCTTTTATCTTGTCGGCTGGGAGCGTCCCACTTCGCAGATAATGAGTCATGTCGTCCATCCAACCTAGTTCGTACTGTACTGAAGTCACTCGGTCTATCCTTTTAGATATGCTAGGGGTCATCAGTAGTTCTACTGTAATCGACCGGGTATCGGTTAATGTTAAGGTCGAGGCTAGGGTGGCCAAGGCATCGGCATGTGCATTTTCGGTGCGATTGATCCTGACTAACTCGCATTGTTCAAAGGTGGCCATCAAGTTTTGGACTTTCTCCTGATAGAGGATCATCCTGTCATCTTTGGCTTGGTACTCGCCGAGGGCTTGATTGACAATGAGCGTGGAGTCTGAACTCGCAACTAAGTGGGAGCATCCTAGGGAACGGGCGACGAGCATACCATTGATCATGGCTTCGTATTCTGCCTCATTATTGGTAGCTCGGAACCCCAGTTTTATGCTTTTTTCGATGATTGCTCCTTCTCCATACTTTAGGACGATCCCTGCTCCGGATCCGTCCTTTGTGGCTGATCCGTCGACATGTATCTACCAGTGTGACTGTGGAGAGATTGCCAAGGGCTCATCATAGCCTTCGGTAAACTCCGCTACGAAATCGGCCAAGACTTGTCCTTTTACGGCATGTCGGGGTACGAACTCGATATGAAATTGGGATAGTTCGACCCCCCAGGCGGCAACTCGACCGCTTATGTCTGTCCGTCGAAGTGACTCTTTGATACGAAACTTCGTGTATAACCGGACCTCATGAGATATAAAATAGTGTGGCAGCTTCCTGGTGGCGACGACCAAGGCCAGACATAGCTTTTCCAAGGGGAGGTAACGTGTTTCGGCTTCGACCAGAGTTTTGCTGACGAAGTAGATCGGATATTGCTCGCGACCCTCTTCTCTGAGGATGACTGCACTCACAGCTGTAGTGGAAACTGCTAGGTAGCATGCCAGAATATCTCCTTTGCTCGGCCTTACCAGCAGTGGTAGCGTCCTCAAGTACTCTTTGAGAGTGTTGAATGAAGCCTCGCATTCCGGGTCCCACACGAATTTTCTATCTTTCTTGAGTGATTCGAAAAACGGTCGTCCCTTATCTGCGGATCGACTGATGAACCTGCTCAAAGCGGCCATCATTCCAGTGAGCTCTTGTACCTGTTTCTTATTCTTGGGCGCTGCCAGGTTCTGCAGAGCTGTGATCTGGTCGGGATTTGCCTCTATTCCTCGTCGGCTGACCATGTGCCCCAGAAATTTTCCTTTGCTAACTCCGAAGGCACACTTGCTCGCATTGAGCTTCAATTTGTGCTTGCCCAGCGTGCTGAAGACATCTCTGATATCTTGGAGGTGGGACGTAGCCCTTTCGCTTTTGATGACCATGTCGTCTATGTAAACCTCCATCGTCTTCCCTATATGATCTCTGCATACCTTCGTTATCATCCTTTGGTATGTTGCTCCTGCATTGCGCAGGCCGAACGGCATTACCGTGTAGCAATAATTTCCCAAAGGCGATATAAAGGACGTTTTTTCTTGATCTTCGTGGGCTAGGGGAATTTGGTGGTATCCTGAATATGCGTCGAGGAAGGTCATTCTTTCTGCTCCCGCCGTCGCATCCACCAGTTGATCTATCCTCGGGAGGGGAAAGTGGTCCCTCGGACAGGCTTTGTTGAGATTGGTGAAGTCTATACAGACTCTCTCCTTTCCGTTCTTTTTTGGGACTACGACTGGATTGGATAACCATTTCGGATAGAAAACCTCCCTTATGGCTCCAGCCTCCAATAGCTTTTGTACTTCGGCGATTATAGCTGCTCTGTGCTGTACAGACATTTTCCTGCTCCTTTGAGCTACCGGCTTGTATTCGGCATTAACACTTAGGTGGTGGCACGCCGTTTCGGGGTCTAGGCCTGGCATGTCTTTGGGACTCCAGGCGAACTTATCAACGTTGCTGAAGAGGAATGCTTCCAACTCTTCGGATTCCCGTTTTGGAAGGTTATTCCCGAGGAGGAAGTAGTGATCCTCGTCCATATCCGGGATATACACCTTCCTAAGTGTTTCTCCTACTTGTTCTTCAACAACCCTCTCGGTTCTGGATATTTGGTTGATCATCTTCTTGGTGCTGGTGGGTTGTTCGACAACGATCAGCTGTTTTTGTAGGGCTGCGGTAATGTCTTCACAACGTCTTGAATCTTCTTGATACCCCCTGGCTGTCTCGATCTCTCCCCTGTCATTTGGGTATTTGACTTTTTGGTGGTAGGTCGAGGGTATGGCCCGCATGGCGTGCAGCCAAGGTCGGCCTAAGATTGCGTTGTGGCCGGAGCTGTCGTTGACTACTAAGAACTCCAGGGGAACCGAAACGGATCCAGTTGTTACGTTGAGGACGATCTTACCCAAAGGTTTGGTCGTCTCGGAGATGAACCCGATCAATGTGACATCGGTAGGTTGGAGATCTTGTGTCTTGAGTTCCATTTTGTCGAAAAGCTCTCTGTACATGATGTCACAAGAGGCTCCTTGGTCGACTAGCACCCTGCTGACCGTGTCGCGGCCAATTTGAACACGGAGATTAATGGCGTCCCCGTGGGGATATATCACCCCTTCCTCGTCGTGACCCAAGAAGGAAATGGGTGGACATCGTCGGGACGTGCATTGCCTTTTAGAGGTCGACGCTTGCGACGCCTTGGCTACCTGGCCAAAGTGCGCCAATTGCCGCTGTCGTGATCGTTCTCCGCCTGTTCCCTTGGGTCGTGACATGTGAACGATGTTGATCGTTTTGCCCTGCCGGTTGCCGGCTCCCTCGATGGCTAGTTGTTTGCCTTTGTTCCCTGCGCCTGTGATGAACTTAGCTAGGTATCCCGCATCACCCCACAGGTTCATCTTCCACCGCAGATGACGGCAATGTTCGGTGAGGTGGCCGTGATCCTCATGATATGTGCAAAAAAGTTTGGAGTCTCTCATATTAGGGGGAGAATTGATCGGTTGTGGTCGAGAATACCAACTTTCCCTGCATATATCTTTTAGGATATCGTCAGCGGACATGTTGAAAGTGTATCGTAGTTCGACCGGTCCGAAGTTATTTCGGCGCTCCCTATCTTGGAACCGATCTTGTTGGATCGGTTTGGGGGGCATCGGATAAGTGAGCTGGAGTGGTTTAGGCTCGTTGATCGGGGGGGTATGCGATCTGGAGCGGTTTAGGCTCAGGTTCTCGTTGTCGCTCGCCTCTCCCGTGGACCTCGGGACCTTTGTCCTTCCTGGTCGGTTTGAAAGCTTCTTCATGGTTGTTCCTGGCTCTTTTGCGACCCACCTGTGCTTCCCGAACTGTTTCCCTTCTTGGTAGTGTTCGGTTTAGGAAACGAATTTCATCATTCTTATCGGTGAGGTGGGTACAGTAGGCCAGTAGAGAATCTGTGGTCGGGAAGTCTTTGCCTATGAACTTCCTTCTCGCCCAATAGCCATTAGGGATGGAATTGATAAAGTTCTGGATGGCTATATTATTGGCATATTGTGGAATCTGGTTTGCTACGTCGATGAAGCGTATGCAATAGTCGTTGAGCCTCTCATTCGGCATCATAGTCATTTTCAAAAGGGTTTCGATGCTAATCTTCTTTTTCCTATGGGTGGCGTATCGAGTGGAGTACGCTCTTAGCAGCTCTGCCCAGTCTCTTATGGAGCCCCGTGGTAGGTTGTGATACCACGACGAAGCCTCTTGGCCCAAGCTGTTTTTGAAAAATTTGCACATAAGTGCCTGGTCATCGCTCCACAATTCCATCTTCGTCTTGTAGTGCCTTAGGTGGTCGATAGGACAACTCTTTCCATCATAAAGCCTGAACTCAGGGATGACGAACCCCGCCGGATTGGGATACCTCGTGATCTGTTCGGCGCATGGGGTTTCTTGGCATACGTTCCATGCTTGTTGGAACGCATCATCCGAGGCTTGGTAGGGGGGGTATCCCCGATGATGTGGTGGTGGTCCATAACTTTCCCCGATCATGTGTTCGGGATATCTACCGTCCTTCGCGTGCGTATCGAGGACACGTTCCCCACGCGTGTTTGGGTGGACGACCATCGGAGGGATTATCTCGGGGGGACTGTCCCCTTGATGGGGCGGTCTTGTGTTGGTTCGTCGCCCTGCTGTTTCCAGGGCGGCCCTGTAAGCTGAATCTTCCGCTTCACGGCGTAGATCTTTATCTGTATTTGCGAACTGGGTAATTGGCAATGCGATGCCGGCAGCTGTCATGGCCGTCATACATGCCGCCAGTTGAGCTTGCAGCTGGGCATAGTTCCTTTCATTGGCTGGTAGAACAACGTGTTGTACTTCTACCGTGGATGGTGTAATTATCCTCGGCGGAAGAGTCGGTGGTCGGGACAACTGTTCAAGTACATGACCCCCGGGCATACCATAGCGGCGATCTTCGTTCCTTTGGAGACGAGCGCCGGAATTGACCGAGGCTGTTGGCAAAGGGACTCTTGAGCTCGGCCCTGCTTGGAATCCGGGTTGGCGTCTTCGTGCTCGCCTTAATACGGGCATGACTTGTTCTCCATCCGAGGACGAGGAGGGTTCGTCCACAATCCCTTCAATTCGCTGGGGTGGTTCTTGGTTGACATAGGAGGTTGTTGGTTGATTTCCGGGCTGGATAGCGTCATTTCTATCACGGATTTCGAGTAGATCGTCGAGGTCTTGTTGGCTGAATTGTACGTTTTGGTTATTGGTTTCTACTATCTCGGGATGGGTTTCTTCTACATTGGTCTCCATTGTCGCTCGTCTGGTAGAGGATTGGTATTCGAATTCTAAACTAGTTGGGGACTAGATGATTCCCGGAGACGGCGCCATTTGATAAAGCCATAACTTTGGTCGGTCGCGTTAGACTTTTCAACAATAGAATAATGATAAATTAACTGCAAGTAATGAACACCTCGTGGTCTTTATTATTGATCGGGTCATTACATTTGTTCGGATTATTATCAACTTGCTACAATTGCGCTTGATTTAAATATTTAAGCTCTTATCTTGATCGTTCTCTTTCTTCTTCGATGTTCGGTTCTTTCTCTGTTCGGTTTGTTTCCTCACTGGATAAGCTTTGATTAATTTTTCTATTTTCTCAACTTCTCACTATAATTTTTGGATAGATTTTTCGATCTGTGCGTGTCCTTGTGTTTTTTTTTGGGAGGGGTAGTTGGCTATTTATAAGCAACTATGCCTTCTAGGATGTTGACAAATGTCTTCATCTCAGGGGGTTTTTCAGATATGGGTCCCTAGTTAAGTGGGCTTGGGCTTTTAGTAATAACAGCCTTATTTCATGATGAAAAGGGCATGGGATGACCCATTTAAGCGTTGGGTACCCCTTTATAAAGTGGATTGATTATTACCCGAATAGAATATTCGGGTCCAATTTTCATGTTCTATCACAAACAAACGAGTTCATTTTTAAGACCATATATAATCAGTCAAGTATGCTATAATAATATGCCAGTGGGGAACACAATAAATGAGCACCCACTGTAAAGCTTTACTAAAATGAGATCAAACCAATATTAACTAACCAAATAAGAATTACCTTTTAGATATCTGTCAATTCACCTTAGAACAAACTATACTAAAAAAGGAAAATGATGCACTTATCTTGAAAAGAATGGATGTCTCTATCATGATAATAAATTTGTAAGCACTAAGAATGGTTCTTATAAAATCATATAAACTAAGTAGGCTACTCAAGAGCAACTTATTTATTTATTTATTAGAATCTGTTCCATCCACCTAAAGATTTATCATTTCAGTTTGATGTAGTTCAGTGCAACCTGAATGTTTCTAAGGAATTAGCTCGTTCCTTTTCTTTTGTCTATGATTCAATTATTGTATCGTCTATAGACTGTAAAGTGTATATTGTATCGTCCATAATGTTTCTGATGGGACTTAAATCTGTTTCACACACCAAATTAGACCGCTTTTTCACGCTGATGAGATCTTCTTTAATAACAAATGGCTTCTCCGCTTGACATGTATGCATGTGCATTTAATAGCAAATATCAAGTGAATCTTGGTAGGGTTACTATCGTTCACCCTTCTTCGTCAGGAGGAGCTATAAGAAGGGTGTACCTTTTAGGGTTTAGCATATAAATGCATGTATTAATGCGTAGATGTACATACGGCGTCTGAGCAGTATTACTTCCTTTATATAGGCAGAATTATGTTAGATCTTGGTAAATTTGGTCATATCTCCATAGATGTACAAGCTTTCCATTTATGCTCACAACTAACGAATAGAAATATATATACTCTCACAGACTAGAAATGTTCCCTTATATTCATAAGAAAACGTATTATCTTACCCATGCATATAAGGCTTTTAATATCTTGGCAATCTCACTCTCAGGGGGTCTTCACACTTGGGAATAAGTCTTTTACTCCGTCTCAAGGGACTAACATCCCCTGAGACTTTAATCTTCCCCTCCTGTTCAGGGGGTGTTCTCCTCTTTATGTCGGTACTCAGGGATGCTTACCTCCGAAACCATATCTTGTACGCCCATAATATGTGAAATTACTACTCCCTCCGTCACAATTTATAAGTCCATATTTCAAATTTGGGTTGTCTCATTTTACAAGTCCACTTTTCATAAATATAAACAATTTGTTAGGTAAAATTACTATGCTTAAGAAAATTCTCTTCGGAATAGTACACTAGGTTTACTCAATTTTCGAGAAACCTATCGTTATTATACTGATTGGTAGTTTTGAAGGCTGGTGTACCAATCCAAACTTTATTGATAAAATTACCGGACGGAACCGTATTTTAAATTTAACCCTATATACAGTTATACTCGTTTGTATGTTGCTATGTGTACATACTAATCCTCCAAGAAAATGTATCAATTAGTATACTAATCATCAATGCTGGTGTGTTAAATAAAGTGTAATGGTAAATTAGTGTACCAAATCGTATATATGTAACCCTATATATATATACTCCCATAAAGTTGTAGTGTATATATATGATAGCACTAACTAAACACATACTCTTTGATGATTATGATCATTTACTTTAATAAGCATGATAAGTTTGATAAAGTTACACATCAATACCTGTTATGCCTTTCCATTAATATGTGAAAGAAACACAATTTATACTTCAAATCATGCTATGCATTGAATATATTGAATGGTCCATATATATACAATGCAATGAACTTATCCCGTAAAGTAAAAAAAAGGAAAATGGGCATATCCACTTTATTTATGGTTCACAATATTAATGTAATTGTCTTTTCAATCAAAAATGTCGCATAAACATTCAATGAAAATTGCAACATTCAAAACAGTAGTGAAAAAGTGGTAAAATTTAGGGTCCGTTTGGCAAAAACAATCTCGTCTCGTCTCTTCAATTTATTATTTATTTTTTGCTCTCCGGCCCTAATATTTCTATGTCGACTACTATAATCATAGGTTGTGAGTAGGGTAGGGGTTAAATCGTCTTGTGTAGTCATAACATATGTCACATATAATTTTAATGTTGCCTAATTTTTTAGAACAATAGGCAATAACCTCTTAGTTTGCTTATAGCTAGCGGTGACATTACTCTTTCAAGTATTATATAAATTAAAAGTTTTGATTAATTTAAATGACATACTCAACAATAATCATTGATGACTAGAATCATTTCCTTATAGCTATTAATTTACAACTTATATTAAAATTTTAAAAACCAGCTCATCTACTAATACCGGCGTACCCACCTCTCATACTACTACCACTAACTGAACGCATACTCTTTGATGACTAGAATCATTTCCTTTAATAAGCATAATAAGTTTGATAAAGTTACACATCAATACCTGCTATGTCTTGCCATTAATATGTGAAAGAAACACAATTTACATTTCAAATCATGTTATGCATTGAATATATTGAATGGTCCATTTATATACAATGAAATGAACTTATCCCGTAAAGTAAAAAAAAGGAAAGTGGGCATATCCACTTTATTAATGCATTGATTTTACAAATAATTCTCAATAGGTACCACTTTTAAAATTATATTCCTCCTAACTACCTCCATAATTTCATATTCCTTATAGGTAGCACTTTTTAATTATTTATTTTATTTACCAAAACGTCATACACATATTTCATAAAAAATAAAAATAAAATGCAAAAAATTATATAAAATGCAAAAAATCTCAAAATAAATGAAAAAAAATCACAAAAAATGGAAAAAAAATCACAAAGAAAATAAAAAAATTACAAAAAAAATAAAAAAAATTATAAAAAATCACAAAATATTATAAAAAATAAAAAAATCACAAAAAAATTATAAAATATGAAAAAATCACAAAATTTTTAAAAAATTACAAAAATAAAAATAAAACATGTGATTAAACAGTTAAAAAATAAAATCACAATAGTTTTTTTTTTTATCACTTTTTTAATTTATTTGCCTTATTCATTTATATTTTTAGTATTCAAATATTGTCCATTAAAACAGTTAACTAGTTGTATCAAGTATGTGATTCACTTGAACATCTCGTCTCTTCAATTTTTTATTTATTTTTTGTTCTCCGGCTCTAATATTGCTATATATGGCGACTACGTACTATAGTCATAGGTTGACAGTCGGATAGGGGTTAAATCGTCTTGTGTGGTCATATCATAAGTCACATAATTTCAATATTTCCTAATAATATTTTAGAACATGTGATATATTATGATAATATAAATTTATAACCTCTCAGTTTTTGACTATAGCTAGAGGTGACATTACTCTTTCAAACATTACGTAAATTCAAGTTTTTATTAATTTAAATGATATGCTCAACAATAATCATGTTGATATATATATATATTAAACATGTTGATTAAATCTCACTATGAATATGACTTAACAATATAAAATGATAACATGCATGAATTGACATGATCACTTAACAAAATTATGAGCATGTATGTTTTTGTGAAATGCAAATAAATTGAGTCACCATGTTTTATTATTAAAGATAATTCAATTGATATAATTGTGAAGCAACGTACCATATATCAATATTCTCATCCTATATATATATCCATCTCACAATCTCAAAATCACAACCTCATTACACACGCACACACAAGCCTTAGAACAACTCATTTAGTTCATACTCCAAAATATTACAAAACAAAGTATAATACAAACTTGCTTCCAAGTAGAACAAGGAAGGAAAGAGAAAGGGTAAAGTCGATCTCGACAAAAGGTAACCATGAAAGAACTAGGACAATTTTCTAAGAGTGTTATGACCCGTATTTTTTCGTTTATATTTAATTTTAATTTATCAATGTTATCAGGTTACAAATCTGGATTAGTAGTTTATAAATAATATTGTAGTAACTTATAGGAGATGGTTTAATTTTATGAAAACTGGAGGATTGATTTGGGAATTCATTACGTAAACAGATACTACTAGTCTTGTATTAACAGTATCTAATATATATATATATATATACACGAAAAAGAGAAGAAGTTAAGCAGAAAGAGAAAGAGAAAGAGAAAGAGAAAGGGAGAGAACAAAAACTCAGTTTTATTAGCCGTCTTGTCTCTCGCAATCAAGGTAATCCTACTGAATCATTGTTTTAATAATTGAAAATACATGTTTTTGGATTGTGCATTGATAACATTTTTGGTAGCACGATTATTGATGATTATTGTAACTGAACTACAAGAAATAGTGTAGCTAAACAGAATTGAATTGTGTTCGAAATAGCACTAACCTTGGCTTGTAGATAAACACACAAAAAGTGACTGTCCTTGTATTCTTCTTTGATAAGTAGTTATATTTCAAATTACCCTTTTAACACGTGCTATTCGGCCGTGTAACATAATATTTAGGTCTAGTATGTTATAAAGAGCCTGCTTAATTAACGTGCATGTCTGGAATTAGCAAAAACTTGATTCATAGCATTTAACTGATTTATCCTTTGCTATAGGGTCATAATGAATCACGTACCTCGATTTGTTGATGAGGTAATTTGTTTCATGGTTTATTTTTAGTTTTGTTTTCAAAGTCACTTCATCAAGTCTGCAACAATTGTCTTACTTCCATAACCATTAAATAAATAATTTTAATTGTTTTTTTTTTTACTTAAAGCTATTTATCCCTGCCGTGTGGAATGATCATGAAATACAAAACCTGTGAATTCACCTTCCAGGTTTTTTAGAATAGCAGACCATTTTTATGGGAAAACAATAATTCAAATTGCACAAAAGGTAGAATTTTTGTTACCTAATTAGTATTTACCCTATGCGCATTTATAAATATACTGTTTTTATTTTTTCTTTGTTTGCAAACAATGAGTTATTATTTTACGTAGCTTATTAGTTAGTTAATCAATCATTTTTTGTTTAGATGGCTGAGCTCGACGTCGATGGCTTTAATTGCCAAATAAGAAAAACTCACCAAACGGTAGCTGCGCCGATGTATCAAAATCATTATCATGGGTATTAATTAATTATTTGTGTTTGTTAATTATTTTATTATTATCATAATTTTTAGGATTGATTTAAACATCCTCGATTTTTCAGGGAGTTCAGGTTCTGCTCTTTACAATGTAAAATGAATCATATTGCTGGACTCCAAGGCACCAGATAATGCTCACTTGTTCTAAGGATTGTTTTAATAATTGTTATATGTATTAATAATCGCGAATAGGGCCCTCGGGTGTTTTCCTATTCGCGAATGGGTGATGTAACCGTATTTTATGTTTAATATGTTTGTGTATTCATGCTACTACACTATCATATGTTTAATATATTTAACCGTATTTTCGAAGTGCGATTTGAGAATCTATCCATAGATGGAGATGCATTTCCCACTTTACTGAATTCCACTTTGAATGCTATAGAGAGGTCGGTATTTCTTATTTTCAAGTGCCAGTTTATTACTCAATACCATTGATTTCGAATTTTATATGCAGTATTCGAAAACAATGATGTTGCAGCTACACCAATTTTGTTTGTTTTGTTAAGTTTATCATTAACTTTCATATTTTACTTGTCACATGCTATAGGAAATATAATGTCAGAGATTTAACCTTTATGGGGTCTGTTGGTTTTGGTACTATTTCGAATACGATAAATGAAAGGACAATAAAATAAAGAAGACAGGAACGCAATGGAAATAACAATTTTATTTCTCACAATTGGAATATGAATTACAATTCCTGACTCGTACAGAATTTAAATTAAACTGCTGGACTGGTTTCGCAAATAACCAAACTGCCGGACTGTTTTGGAAATAAAACAAGCTGCCGGACTGTTTTCAACAAATAAAAAACTGCCGGACTGTTTTGTAAATAAAACAAACTGCCGGACTGTTTTAACAAAAAGGAAACTGCCAGACTGTTTTAAACAAACTGCCGGACTGTTTTAACAAATAAAAAACTGCCGGACTGTTTTGTAAATAAAACAAACTGGACTGGTTTTAACAAATAAAAAACTGTCCGGACTGTTATTAAATAAACTGCCCGGACTGTTATGTAAATACTGGAAATTAAATTACAGGAAAGTAAATTACAGAATAGGAAAGACTGAAATGTAAATTACAGAAACTAAAGGTACTGGAAAGAAAAATACAAAAGGGAAACAGTACTGAAATTAAATGGACAGAATAATAAAGGACTGAAAAATAAATAACAGAAATTAAAAGAAGAGGCAACTGCTGAGCAGTTTTTCTTAAACAATATTTCCCGAACCACCTTTAAAGGTTTCTGGTTTCGGGACTTTGCTCCCAAGGTACAACTTCTATCTCAGAGTGGCTCGTATGGAAACCGGCACCGAACCACAGGTCGAGCTGTTGGTGGTGCGGTTCTCTCTCACTAAGTGTGTGCTTATGCTGTGAGTTGTGTGTATGAAGATGTGTTGGAATGAGAGGGGGAGGGCTGCCTTTTATAGGCTCTATAGAAACCGCAGCCATAATTGTGGTCATTAATTCCGGGAGTTACACCCACAGAATCCGCTCAATTTAATTCTGAAACCGCAGCATTTAATCTCATTCATTGCCGACGTTTCTCTTGCTGGAAATTCTAGGGACTCCTTTTGTATTTTATACAAAACTTCCTATTCGGGTTTGGACCCCAGACCCCAGACACGAGACATTCACCGAACCACAGGTCGAGCTGTTGGTGGTGCGGTTCTCTCTCACTAAGTGTATGCTTATGCTGTGAGTTGTGTGTATGAAGGTGTGTTGGAATGAGAGGGGGAGGGCTGCCTTTTATAGGCTCTATAGAAACCGCAGTCATAATTGTGGTCATTAATTCCGGGAGTTACACCCACAGAATCCGCTCAATTTAATTCTGAAACCGCAGCATTTAATCTCATTCATTGCTGACGTTTCTCTTGCTGGAAACTCTAGGGACTCCTTTTGTATTTTATACAAAACGTTGGTGGTGCGGTTCTCTCTCACTAAGTGTATGCTTATGCTGTGAGTTGTGTGTATGAAGGTGTGTTGGAATGAGAGGGGGAGGGCTGCCTTTTATAGGCTCTATAGAAACCGCAGTCATAATTGTGGTCATTAATTCCGGGAGTTACACCCACAGAATCCGCTCAATTTAATTCTGAAACCGCAGCATTTAATCTCATTCATTGCTGACGTTTCTCTTGCTGGAAACTCTAGGGACTCCTTTTGTATTTTATACAAAACTCCCTATTCGGGTTTGGACCCCAGACACGAGACACGAGACATTCCCCAAATCCCAAAGCCCGTGCCCGTGCCCCGAGACACGAGCGAGCGCGTGTGTGGTACACACTAATACTTTTAGGTGTATGTGGACATGTTAGTTTAATAACTACATGGGTTGGTATGGTATATATATTGTAAAATTAACTCTTAATCTTCCAATATGGGATTATATTAAATGGTTTTTCCATTACCATTTCGGTTTTCCAGATTTTCCAGATTTGAGCTCCCGAGGTACCAACTTTGAAGCCAATTTGTATTCACACCCATTCTCCGAATAGGTCATGTGATATACCGTTACGAAGCTCGTCACACGGGCTACTCAACCACGTTGAGTACGGTATAAACAACTCAGCGCTGTTACACGAAATAATGACTCGAAGTTGGTCCAGTGACCATTCGGAAACACCCATGTTTTCACATGTTTTTCCAACATGGTCTTGACACCTGATGATAACTGTTTTACACTAAAAAAAATTCAATTGATTTAGTATTATTACCCCTTTACATTTTCGTTTTAGATACTCAATGTCATATTTAATGAATCATCTCCATGGATGGATTGGTTTCTTGACAACAAATAATGAGTTTGAATTTGTAATTAAATAGGGAATTCTTGGATCTTGTAAGCGTCTCCCATCGAAAAAGAAAGTCGTCAAAATACTCAATGATGTGACTGGGACTGTGAAGCCAGGGATGTTTATATTATTACTTTTTCTCGTGAAACTGTAGCCTCGCGTATATCTTTTTTCATCTGAACTCTCTCTATGTTTTTTCAGGATAACACTACTGCTCGGACCTGCAGGCTCAGGAAAGACCACATTGCTTAAGGCACTTGCCGGAAAGCTGGACAAGAACTTAAGGGTAAATTTTTCCCTTCCTCTCTTTAAGAGCAATGTTATTTTGTGAATATGTTTTCCACCATAAACTTTACCTCTAGAAACTTTTCCCGACAACCTGTAAGGATTTATGTGGCAGGCATGTGAGCCTTGCATTTACATTCGAATAAGTTCTGTTGCATTTACCTCTTTATCAAGTCACCATGTTATCTTCCTTGCTTTTCATTTTGACAGAAAACCTTTCCAGAAAGGCAATAACTGGTATATGTTGCTGATGAATTTTTTTTAGCACCTCTTTGTTGTTTCCTAACATACAGTGTTTGTTCTTTACTTTTTTATTTATTCTGGAATTGAACTTATTTTGAAATGTTTTTGCTTACAGGTTAAACGACCAATTTGCAGTAGCTACATTTGATAGCCATCCAACCGGTGACTTAGAGGCTTATAACAAGTTGGACGAATCTGTTTGTGAAGCTTGTGAATCTAAAGGTAAAATAGCACTGAGAATGACTTTTTATATCTGATATTTCATCTATCAAATATTTGGGTTTATCGACATAGCAACAACTTTTTTTTAAGTCTCCGACAGATTTTTATTCCAATTAGTATTAATTATTGTGTAAATTATGGCCATTCTTTATCCCTTGTTTACTTAAAGTTTAATATCGTAATGGAATTGAAAACCGCATTTTTATCCACCTCCTTTTCTTTTGATGTTCTTCAGCTATTTCTTATTTGGTAACTGGGAGGGGGGCATGTGTGTCGTGTGCCTAATTGCGTTTCTTAAATACTGCAGGCTATCATGAAAAGCTGTGTCGTAAAAGACTCAGAATCAGCTGATGAGAGGTTTTTGGCATATTTTGCCCCAGTACCTAATGAGGTATATTGAAGTCCTTATTTCTGTGTATTAGTAGTTGTTGAAATGTAAATGTGAAAAATGAAATACCTTGTGTAGTAGCAAGTTGTAAGAATCTATGGTGGCTCCGATAGAACCTTTAATTTATAATTACTTATGCATAGACATTATTCGTAACTAAGCAAGCAAGCAACTCTGCTAAAAATTTACAAGAAAATTTGGTTTGTAACGAAGCACAAGCTTTCTTCATTTCCCTTGTATATTGTCATAACACCTTTTTGTAATTGTTGGCAGATATCAAAGGATACAAACAATGAAGAAGATGTCTCGTATTCAAGGGTTCGTGAGTACAGCTACAATGTGCGCGCCTTATCTTTCTCTAAACATAAGCTTTAACTTCCTTTCAACGGCTAACTTTTTTAAATATTTTCTCTCTATAGGTACAGGTTAATAATGCTGAGGACCCTAAAGGCTAAATCGTACATTGTATCACTTGATGACGATGAAGCGCGCTATGTGGTAGGTACTATAAGTGGCATATCGACAAATGTCATTATTGTTACGCCGACCACAAGGCCGTGAGGCTTTCTCAGGCGATGTTTTCTATTTACATTCCCGTCTCTTAGAAAGAGCCGCGCAACGATCGGACCAGACAGGTGCAGGTAGCTTGACTCACTGACGCCTCAAGAGATGCTCTTGCTGAGTGAGCCCTTATTAGATCAAAGTCTTCTACTTTGGTTCTTCTTTCTCCTTGCCTGCCCGCCTCAGAAACATTCTCCCCTCTTAACTTCTTTGTTTCACTAGATGAAACTCAAAAGCGGGTTTTGATTGAGGTGTTATTTGATGTTACTTTATTTTTTCATTTTAGAAAATATACATTCGGTGTTTGCTGATTATTTACTCGATGCAGCCTTTGCCAACAGCTTCAGGCGTGATTGTTAGGCGTCAACCCCTTGAGGTATGATTATATTGTACCATTGTCAGATTTGCGTTCCTTTTCTTTTTTGTTGTATACTTTAATTCGTTTCGAATGATGAGTCATGCTCCTATAAAATTTTTACTTTTTCATAAAAAGTAAACTTCATTGGAGAATAGACACCATAATGGTATGCCATATTGCTGGTGGCATTTATATGGCTAAAAAGGAGAGTTTATAACAATATCCATTTATTTTTTGTTAGCAAACTGGTGTTCCGGAACGAAGAAAAGAGTAGATAAGCCGGCGAAGGGCATGGGCGAATCCAATGCTGCAGAGGGGTAGGGGAAAATTATAGGAAAATGCTAACACCCAAAAAAAAGGGGAAAGTTATAGGCTTATAGAAACTAGAAAACCCGTCATACAGCTGTTGTTTAGAGTTCTATTTCAGAAAACCAGAGAAAGGAACTATTGTAATGTACAATAATTGGTTATACAGTCATTAGTGTTCATAATTGGTTTCGATATGTTTATTGTGTTGCTGAGTTCTTTTTACGGATAATGATTTTGATACGTGTTTGAAGATTGTTTTTTTATATCTAAACGTCTATATGCTACTTCATTCACAAAGTATGCATGAAAGTATAACACAAGGCCTTGTCTGGTTGAATTAGTAGGAGGTCGGATTTGACTCGCAGTATTTTAGGCCTCATAAACATGTGTTTGCCAATGCAATTTGCTTCTGGACTTGGAAACAAACTAGTTTTTTTTTCCAGCTTATAAGCTTTGATATTTCACTTATACAGCAAAGCAAACCCTTGATCGCTGATACACCAAATAATATATATCTTAAGTTAATGTCGCGAAGAAATTGAGTTTACAAGTCACTAGCCAGCTCAAAAGCTAAAACATCAAATAAAAATGTGAGTGTAAGCTTCATCCAAACAAAACTTGGTCCGCATAAATACCAAAATCAATCATAAATGTTTTTTCAAGTGCACAAACAAGACTTGGTTGGAACTTGAACGCTTAACAAAAAAATAATTTGAACTTAGAAGCCACCGTTAAATAGACTTATAGACGGGCTAGCTTAGGCCATGTTTGATTGTAAACCTTTTAAGCTCTGTTTTATTTGTTGTTGCTTATTACTGAAAACATGGACCAATTCCACTTAAAAGCTAAAGTTGTTTGGTACATTGGACAGGAAAGCTAGAAGCTTGAGATAAGTTGTTCTTTTGTATTGTATTTGGAAGGCCAGCTTGAGATCAAAGTTGAAACAAGGCTACTAATTCTAAGATGAATGATTAGCTCTATATCTGGTGGCACCATTTTGTGGTTTCAATAACGGTCGACCAGATAGAATATACGTATGCTTCATGTTGTTGAAGAACATTATGGTAAATATTAAAATTAAAATTTTCTAAAGAAAGTATTTTACTACAAAACCCGGCATTCTGTCTAAATACTATGTGTCCGTTTTCGCATAAAGCCATAAACTATGCTTTTGTTTCACCGACCAACATTTCTCGATGCTTTTGGACACCAAGACGCGGCATGATGCCTTATCATTTCTGGACCCACTTCTACAAAGGATTTTGTATATAATTTTTATAAGGCACGAGACATGATTGCACTGTTTAATAATTGTTGTATTTGTTAATAATCGTGAATAGGGCGAAGAGATGCGTGATGATGTAAAATCCTGTATTGAATTCTATGTTTACTTTTATACTTTAGTATGAAAACTATCAATACTTTTATCGTTGTGTCGTTGTGTATATATATATCTGTGTGATGATCCGTTGTTAAAACTGCTGTTTAAACCTGTCCTTCATGTGGGTTTTATCAAATTTTTGACGGTCTTGGATCGTCAACTAACTATGGAGTTGACTGTTAAAAGTACTCTTAAAATATATGGAAGTTTGCAGTTTGACAGAAATAAAAAGAAACTAATATGGGATTGTTTTGTTCCACAGCAAAAGTGTTTACATACAGATTTGGGGATTGAAAAGCACGTCTCTGTTCGGAAAGTAATTAAGTTAATCAATGTTTCTAGTTTTAGCACCTAAATTAGCCGGTAAAACGGAGGTTTTACATTCTTTTATCCCACAAGAAAAAATTATTCCGAATTTTGATCATTAAGGAGGTCTAATTACGGTAACTTCTTAACGTTGGTTTAACTGGCATATGACTTTGGATTGCCATATTCTGCAATAATAGGATCCATCGATTAATCGGATTGCCTGCACATTTCATAATCACATTGCCTGTATTTATCGAAATTGTGATTCTGTGTTGACAAAATTTAAAGCAGAAAGTAGACCGCTTACAGAGAATCTAAGCTAACAACTTGAGTGAAAGATTAGAGTTTCTTTTCAGCAAAAGATCACTCATTTATATTCATTGCAAGACATTCATCCAGAAACAAAAAACAAAAGTAAAAAACTATAACAGAATTACATATATATGTGATCATTTTCAATAAAAAATGCAGACACCATTGCGAAGTTAAAAAAACTCAAATTTATAAAAAATGTTTAAATGCAAATAGTAGGGTTAAAAGCTACATCAAGACTACATTTATATAGTCCTGAAAATTTTCTAGCTTAAAAGCTGAAGCCAAGCTAACCTTGCCTTTAGATAGATGATGTGTAATTTCATGCTTGTTTTGATGCAACTTGTCAGGAGAAAAGGTCGTTTCTACCTTATTCCGGCCGCTAATAGAAGAACGACCACAAGTTGGTGTTATGTGTACTGTGCGCTTGTTCGTTTCAGCCTTTTAAGCAAAGCTTTTAGATTAATAGCTTAAATAGACCAGAAAATTGCTGAGTTTAGGCAGCCAAACTTTCCCTTTTTAATGTAGATTTAGTACAGTATAAGTGACATGCTTGTTCGGCTGCAATTTGGAATTTGCGAGTGTCAATCCAGCTTAAAATCTACAACTTTTTTAGGCCAAAACCTGAAGGCTTAGAAGAAACACATGTTCTTCTGTTTAAAGCAGGAAAAGAAAGTTAATGTCGAGATTTTAGGAAAATGCATCCAAAATCTACATTTGCCCAGATTCCTTGATTCTTCCTTCTTCATTGTCTAAATTCACTTTCTTTTTAGTCTTTCCTTTTTATACAGTGGTCTTAAATTTCCATTTAACTGATGCGAAATTCCTTAAGAGGACATCAATTTTAGTAACCCAGACACCGCATTTCTAACAAACGAAACATTAATAAAGCTTGGCGACTTCTTATATTTTACATACAATCAGCTGGATTTCAATCACTTCCATAGATTTAAGGCATTGGTACAAAGCAAGTAATTGAATTTTAGTAAATTGAATGGCCTAATTAGTAATTACGTATAAAAGAGCAAAAACCAATATAGTTTAAAGTTTTAAACTCCTATGCTTACAAGTAACATCATACAGGCAAGCATATTTGACAGAACAATGGCCCGGTTGGCTTACAATCACAACTACTGATACAATAAAATTGCCTATCACTCGCTACGTAAACTCAAAATTGTGAATTGGAAAAAATTACAGAGAAGTCGAAAACTATAGGGGAAAACCAATTATTTAAAACACGTATCAGCCAGCATGATCAAAGAAAAAACTCAATAACATTGTTCATATTAACCACCTATTTTCTTTGGGTTTTCTTCCTAACACGGACTGTTCTCCGATTAGACTTGTCCCCACCACCACCAGATCCCAACGAAAAACTCCCATCACCGCCACCAAAATTAAGACCGTTGCCATTTTGTTGAAACGGGTTAGCGACTTGACCCCCGAGTTGACTCGGTTGACCGCCAAACTGAAACGGAACAACTCCATTTTGTGGTGTTTGTGGGGTCGATCCAAACATAAACGCATTAGGAGAGGGATTCGAAGGGGGTGATTGACCAAAGAGAAGGACAGACGGAGTTGGGGCAGGTCCAGCCATGTCCTCACTCATACTATCCTCTGACATACCATTACTTCCAATTGGCGCCAAACCAAACGCTGGAACAGCAGTTTTACTACCAAACGCTGGAACAACGGTGTTACTACCAAACGCCGGAACAGCGGTGTTACTCCCAAACGCGGGAACAGCAGTGTTACTACCAAACGCTGGAACAGCGGTATTACTGCCAAACGCTGGAACAACACCGTTACTACCAAATGCTGGTTGTGTCTGAGGTGTTGCACCGAAAGAGAAAACCGAAGGCGAGGCCGATGATCCGAATGCAGATGTTTGGGCACCGAAAGAGGACATGGTCGATGATGATGATGTACTGGAATCTTTTGAGGTTGTTGAAAGACCAAACGGAGAATTAGTAGATGTCGACGAACTAAAAAGAGAGGCGCTTGTGGTGCCAGTGTTTCCGAAAGCAAAATTGTTTGGTATTGTGTTTCCGAAAACTAAACCACTAGAAGTCGATGACGTGGTGAAAGAAGTCGAAACAGAGGTCACTGAAGTTGATGACATAGCAGTCGAACCGAACGCAGGCATGGTCTGTGAGCCGAAAACAGAACCCTGTGAAAGACTAGCAGGACCAGACGAGGAGGTTGAACTAGCGTTAAATCCGAATACGCTATTCCCAGTACCTGTCAATGGTGATGAAATGGCGCCAAAAGGGTAACTTGGAAGTTGTTTCTTCTCGGTGTTGGTATTTGTTTCTGTAGAAATAGATGTGGTTGACACCGTCGAATATGTCGAAGGTGAAGATTCTAAAATATCAGGAGTCTTGGTGGGTAAAGGCGTAGGGGTAGTATTAATAGACGTGGATGTGGATTCGAACTTGAAAGAGGGAGCCAAAAATGATGACGAGGTGATGGAGGTAGATGGAGTGGCTTCCGAGGCAGCACTTGAGCTGTTTTGGGTTGAAAAGGGAATAGCCGTGAAATTAGGGAGAGTTTTATGTTCTGAATTGATGGGTGGAATAATTGGTGCAGGGGAAGAATGGGATGTTAAATTACATGAGCCGTTACTTAGGCTTGAAAAGCTGGGGTTGGAACCAAAAGTGAAAAGGCTGTTTGTTGAATGTGGTAAAGCGGATATAGCTTCTGGTTTTTCCGATGTATCTTCAGGATTTTCAATGTTTTTAATAGTACCGTTGGACAACTCCGCTGGTTTCGGAACAGTTCCAGTTGTGCCAAAAGCATTAGTGACAAAGCTGCATATAAAGCAAAAGACAATTCTAGTTAAAATCTTTTCTTTCCAAAATGAAATGAAAAGGAAGACTTAACTATGTAGGTTCTTCAACAAAAAAGTTGGTTAATTTACATTTTACTTGATTAGCTACAAACAAGAGGAAGGAATGGAAATGATGAAACACAAACTAAGAGCTTATAAATTTTTGATAATCCATACAAACAATACACAGAAAATTATACTTCCAATGTGAGAACCGTTAATTCTGTGTACTATACATGTATCAAATAGAATAACCCCTCATTCTCCAACATGCACAATACAAAACAACCATGCCGAGAAACACAACAATGCTACAAAACATGGAACTGGACCTTCTTTTCATATTTTTATGAGTAAAAACAAACTCTGTAAACAAACAAGAAAACCCCTGAAGAAATTTCCAGCTACAAAAAGGGACTGCTTATTGCTCTAAAGCCCAATGAAGACGAGAAAAGCTGAGATAATAACACTTTCATATGCAAACCCGCCGTCCCTTACAACCCCTTTCCTAAAATTATTTGGTTTGCCAATCAGATGCTACAATTTTCCTTGATGACAAATATCAAGTCAACCCCCTCTTTTTTAATAAAGATGTCTTATAAATGTTATTCTACATGCACATAATAAAATCGGTGGACCAAGTTATACTACTGACTAAAAACATCACAACAACGAAACAGAAAGAAGAACAAGTAATTGTAAATAAAATAGGACTTTATCTAACATTAACAAACAGGGAAGTGGTACTACCTTTTCGTACTTTCTTGCTTTACTTCCACAGGAGTGGCCGACTTCACGCCAACGGATTCACCACCAAAAGAGGACGAAAAAGTGAAGGGTTGAATTTTATCATCTATTTTAAGAACAGAACTAGATACCAGAGGAGCATCTGGTTCCTTATCTGGAACTTTCTCGTCAGACGATTGGTTGAAGGAGACAACTGGCGGGGAGAACGTGCTTGCAACAGGAGTAGAAGAGAACATAAAGCCGTTGCTTTTTTCAACCACCTTATTCTCTTCAAAAGTTACTTTATCAGATGGTGTTGCAAATACCGAAGAGGCTGGGGGTGCTATGATTTGAGAACCCTTTGTTGTTATGCCTTGTGTCACAGAAACAGCCTCACTGTCCACCAATGACGTTGTCTCCAATATATTCTTCCTCTTGGTATCTTTTGCAGAAACATCATCTTCACTAGAATAAATCTCATCGTCCAGATCGAGAAAGTCCTACATTGCAAAACCAAAATATAAATATGATCGACTCATGTGAATGCTACTAGCAATAAGGGAAAAAGAAAGCGTGCTTTCATAGCATGATGAGTTAAAGCTCCCAAGCAACTGACAAGCACTAGCAGTATCGGCAAAGGACTATCAAAGGTTATTAACAACAGTTATACGTCTGAAGAGACAAAGTTATTACTTAACACAGTTAGAAGTCTGATACCATCTTTGCTAAAAACAGACGCGTTACTTTTGTTCTTTCCATTTTATCTCTTCAAGGACAAGTTAAAATTTAGCACATGGAAAAAACAGTAGGACTAGAACACAGGTCAAGTGAAGAATACTTCTGATACAAACAAAAAACAATAAGTAGATAATCTCGAATGCTACGTGCAAACCCAAGATATGAAACTAAAAAGCATAAAACAAGGCAAATGTGAATCTGCATTTAATATCTAACATATGTTGGTAATTATTTTTCAATTGTCCTCTATGTCTTTTACGTGTCATCCCCCAAAGAACCGATCATTTAGGTATAAGTTCTCTTGGTTTGTTTTTTGGGTTTGTTTTTCCTCTGTTGGCCTAAACCTCATCTTCCTACCATAGGATGAAAATTAGAGGTATACATAGTTTGTCATGAGGTGTAACAGAACGTAGAAAATTGGTAAGTTTCTAGGCTGTTGGGTGCGTAGGAGGGGGTGGTAAATTAGTATATAAATGCGTATATGTAAGTAATCAGGGAATCAATAAACAAATAATCCTAAATTTGCACTTGCAAAAAAGAAAAGAAAAGACTTTCGAGCACCTTACAATCGGAACTTTGATGCATAACAACTAACAAGACTAAAAAGAGAAGTCCACTAACCTCGTGTGCACTCATCTGAAAGCCCCACTTCTTCGGAGGTGGTTGAGTTATAGGCTCTTTACTAACTGGTTTGGAAACTGAAAATGCTGAGACAGAGTCTTCAAAACAAACTATACCATTACTGGTTCCTCCAATATGCAAACTCCCCTGAGAAATATCAACACTTTTTGGTCCTTTTTGTTCAACTTTATTTTCCCTTTGAGAGGACGTCTCACACTCATCTAGCATATGTCTTTTTCCTGTATATTTTAAGTCATAATCAGCACCCTGCAAAAGTTTTGTAGAATCTACATCTTCCAAACTTCTGAGAGCTTGTCCATGTAGCATATTTAGCGTCAACCTAGTGGGCGTATTTTGACTTAAAGCATCGACTCTTCCTGTCTCTTTTGGTGTTAAATTCTGAAGCTGTTGCAATATTTTCTTAGCAGCTTCCTTAGACTGAGAAGGCACAGGTGTATTACTTGTACCAGGCATATATTGAATATCCTCACGTTTCTCTAATGTTTTAGAAGAAGTTGACGGCTCTAGAATACCATTAGCGACAATTCCATTTTCACGATTTGAATATGGACTTTTCGCCATCGTCAAACTAGAATACTTCGGAGTTGAGAGATTTGTTTTTTGTCTCAGCCTGCGAATAGGGCCAGCAGAGCCAATCTCGTCATCTATAACAGAACTCCTGCGCTTCAGAGCCTGGCAAAGAAAAATATATATATACATGAGAACCAGCAAAAAAAATGCAAATAAAAAGATAAAAACCGTTTTATTGGGAATTTTGAGATTTATATCCCATTACCATATCTTTAGAAACGGATCTAGCAACAAGTTCCCGAGCAAACCCAGTTGAAGCTGACGCAGATGATCCAGCAGAACCATTGTAAATAGAGCTATTACCCTAATAATAAAACAAAACTCGGAGTTAAACAGAAAACCAGATCAAGACACTCAATGGGAACACTAAACATAGATACATAAGTGAAATCATACATTGTTGGAAGCAGTTGGATGAACCCTTGAATATGGAGTACGAGCCATGCTATATATCGCAGATCTTCCTCTGGATCTAGGAGTTGCAAAACCATTTTCAAACACTTCACCTTGTACTAAAGGTTTTTGTACAGTTGACATGGTAGATGGCCTAGGAGCAAAAGGAGAATTACACAACGCACTAGGGTCTTCTCTCATAGGCTGGCTACGCAGACTTAAAACTGACGGAGACATTTTTGAAGGTCTGTTGCTCATATAAGCTTTAGCAAGCTCTGTCGGAGACGCAACATCCTCTTCAAGGACCTAAGGACAATGATATTACTCGATGTCATATATGGAAGCTCGTAAGACCAATATATGAACAATGAAGGCATAGAAAACACAGATAAAAAAAAACTGAAAGCATTTTATATTACTTTTGGACTAACAGCAGCGCTTGAAACAAGTCCTAGGTCTTTACTATATTTGCCCAAGTGATTGTCCAATGGGCTACCATTTCGAGTTTCATGCAAGGAACTCTCATAATTAGTTTGTCCTCGCAAAGCAGAAACAGTATCTTGAGGATGAAAATCGGTATTTGTCTCTCTGTTGCCATTAGATGACTCCACAGTTCTAGAATGGATGAGTGCTGTTAAACGATCAATCTCAGATCTGTACCATATAAATATCACCAGTTACATATCATCACTCCACAATATACTTTTTAAAGCAAGAAAAGGAGAACTGCTGAAATTAGATAATGTACCTGCTAAAAGTCTTTTGCTTAAACATTAGCTCAAGGTCAGAAAGTCCAGTACTTTCAGTTATATCCTTCCCACTGTCCTTAGCAAAAAGTCCTTCGCTATCAGGAAAACCTTGTTTTTTACCACTGTTATTGACTATTTGCGATTGATCTCCAACAGCACTCTGCTAAAAAAATTGAAAAATATTAGATAGCTTGCCGGAACACAAAATATAACGAGCTTAACAAAAAAGTAAAGAGGTATTTGATAAAAATAGCACTTACAAGTCGCACAGTCTCCTGGAACCTATCCCTCGATTCTTCATTTGCTCCTATACATAATTTGATCACATTATAAATCATTCGAGTTATTAAAAAGTAAATAAAATATATCATGCATCCCATGGTTCTGTCAAACAATCTACGCAACATGAAAAATTAACAAGGAGAACACGATGACTCGTGAAATCAACAAGTTATGTAGGTGATTACCACGGACCAAATATCAATCACACCATCAAGAACAGCAAGAAGTACCCACACTGAGCAGGTACCACTCCAAGAAAAGCAAAAGTCAGCAACATAACCAATTTTTTATAGATTTGAAACCAATTAAAAACAGAAAACAGTTTTAGAGCAACAAAGACAAGCATAACCTAAATCCTTCATCCATACACTCTCAATGGGATGATGAGATACACAAGCATGAGCCTCTCTTCGCCAATAATTGTGACTTGGTCTTTTTTTTTCCTCTCTAATTCTATACCCTTTTTTCCATTTACTTAAAAAAGCCTCATCTTTCATTACTAACAGAGGTCAATTATTTACAAAGGAAAGTCCCTCCTATTAAGCTGATATCAAAAATAAAACGATATCAATTAGTGTATTTCAGGGTACCGATTTACTATACAAATTGCAACCAAAGAATCCCCAATGTTAGGAAGTTACGCCAATTCCCACATAAAAAAAGAAAAGAAATAACCATCAAAGACAATTAAGAACGCTGCTTAATGTTTCAATCCCAGTTCACATAATGAGTAGAAACGAAAAACGCGAAAAAGCTACCAACTTTCAAAACCCAACAAAACCAGCTATAATTTCAAACACATGATATCACGAAACATCAGTTTTTTTTGGGGAAGTTTCACAAAATATCAGTTACCCATCAATAAAAACACAAAAACACAAAAAGGGTACCAATTAGTTTAACAAATAGTAACCAAACATGCCCTATAAAAGAAATTAACCCAATAAAACACTGCTTAAATGTACAAACACAATTTCTACAAGTTACCCATCAATTAAGAACCAAAAACACAACTAAGAACACTAGATAGCGGTTACCCGAAAATTAATAAACGAAAACACGAAAAGGGTAACAGTTTATTAGACAAATTGCAACCAAAAAAGCCCTACAAGCCCATTTCCACACAAACAGGCACAATTAATAACACGGCTCAGAATTACAAACCCAATTTCACTAAATAGCAGTTACCCATAAATTAATAAACAAAAACAGAAAAAGGGTACCACTTTATGATACAAAAAATTGCAAGCAAACAATCTGTTGGAATTGTCCCACATCGTTTAGGCATTGATAAAGCCAAGGATTAATATATGCCCCTCTCCTTCCCTAGTAATAGGCCTTTTAGTGGGGAATGGACGGGCTACTACACAATCCCTAGAAGCCCATTCCACACAAACAATAACTAAAAGCACAGTTAATAACACTTCTTAGAATGACAAACCTAATTACACTGCCCTATAAGACCATTTCCCACACAAACAAGCACAATTAAGTACACTGCTTAGAGTTTCAATCCCAATCTCACGTACTACCTATCAATTACAAACCAAAACGCGGAAAAAGGTACTAACTTTAACAACCCAACAAAACCAGCTCATAATTAATAACACTGCTCATAATTACAAACAAAATTCCACTAAATATCAGTTGACTCATAACTTAATACACAAAAACACGAAAAGTGTACCCATTTACTACACAATTTGCAACCAAACAAGCCTAAAGTCAGTGAATTAGGCCAATTTGTACACAAACAAGGACCAATTAAAAAAAACGTAAAGAAAAAAAAAAGAGACCTGAGAGGAAGAGGTAGCGTAAATTAGGCCAACGCGATAAAGGTGCCAACTTTCATAATTACAATTTATAACACTACTTAGAATTACAAACCTAATTTCACTAAATATCAGTTACCCATATATAAAAGAGGAAAACACGAAAAGGTTACTGATTAATTACACAAATTACAACCAAAACAAGCCCAAAGTCAGTAAATTAGGCCAAAATCTACACAAACAAAGACCAATATAAACAATAACCAGAAAAAAATGAAATTTTCCGCACTGCTTAAGAGTACAGACACAGTTTCTACAAAATTACCCAAAAACACGAAAAGGGTACCACTTATTACACAAATTACAACCAAGTCAGTAAATTACGCCAATTTCTACACAAACAAAGACCAATTACAAACATTTCAAAAGGAAAAAACAGAAAAAGAAAAAGAAAAGAGACTAGATAACAGTTAACCCATAAATTAACAGAGAAAAACACGAAAAGGGTACCAATTCATTTCACAAGTTACAGCCAAACATTCCCCTAATTCAGTAAACTAGGCCAATTTCTACACACACAAGGACCAATTAAAGTTTAAAAAAAAAACATAAACAGAAAAAAGAAAAAAACTGAGAGAAAGCGGTAACGAACGGAAGAAAACAATCGGTGAGCGGTGTCAGTAATATTATGGAGGAGAAGAAACGGTGAGCACAACTAAGAACAAAAACCTCAAAAAAAAGTAGATAAGCATATTTAATAAACAAAAACACGAAAAAGGGTATTATACTAAAATTACAACCAAGCAAGCCCCCCGTAAATTAATAGACAAAAACACGAAAAGGGTATCAATTTATTACACAAAATGCAACCAAACAAGGCCCTAAGTCATTAAACTAGGCCAAGTTATATACAAGCAAGGACCAACTAAAAAAACTATAAACAGAAGGAAAAACAAAAAAAGGGTACCCAAACAAGCACAGTGAATAAAAAAGCTCATAATTACAAAACAAATTTAACTAAATAGCAGTTACCCATAAACTAATAGACAAAAAACACAAAAAGGGTACGAATTTATTAAAGAAAATGCAACTAAACATGAAAAGGGTACCAATTTCTACACAAAGAAGTACAAATTAAGAAATAAAAAAAATCAAAAAAAAAAGAAAAGAAAAAACCTGGTAAAAAGCGGTAGCGAACGGAGGAAAAGAAACGGTGAGCGGTGTGGGTAATAATATCAGATACCCATCTTCTTTTATTATTATTATTATTCGGACGATCATACGGCGTAGTTTTATTAATATTATTATTATAATTCTTTCGTAATTTGCCAAATCCTTCTTTTTCTTCTTCTTTGGCCATGGATTTGTAGAGAGAGAGTTATTAGGGTTCTTCTTTTTTCTTTTTGTTTGTGGTGGGGTTTATTAACTTATTAAATACTTTTTAAAATAAAACACAAAATAAATATTACTACTTTACAACTAAAACTACTATTATTTTGTGTTTTTTTTATTTTATTTATTTCTTTTTTACATTGGTTTTGAATCTTTTCATACAATAGAAACTCTATAAAATAATACACTTGGCACCATCAAAATTTATTAATTAAAATAGTTATTAATTAATATTTTATTAATTTATAGTAAAATACTTAGTTTACAAACACGTTTCAAGTTTCCACTTATTAATTACATGTATATCAAATGAAGGGCCCAATTTGAAAGAAACCTTCAATCTCCCAACTTATTATGCTTCTTGTGTTCAATGCTTCTTGAGCTATGAGAAAAAAACACCAGAAGTTATTACCATGCTAAGGAAAATTAGATACGAGATTCAAGGGAAAATTGATTTCAAAAAAAAGCAAAATACAATTGAGTCATTTTTCAATAAACATTCGTAAATCATTCATGTAATATGCTATATATAAGGAGTTATTAATTTATATTTTATATGGGGTCTAAAAAAATTATCAAAAATATATTATCTTATAATTTTAGCGAATTATTAATTTAGCACCCTATCCCCGAGTCGGGACCGGCCAAAAATATTATCTTAGAGAGTTTATTAAATAATCGAGTATTAATTTATCGAGTTTCTAATGTAGTTGGTCTCCTTATTGGTTTGTCGGGTCGGGTCACAGAAATAACGTCCCTATCATTTTATCACATCATTTTTCGTTATATTTTTGTCACTATTTTACTTGCCAAAAAATATACTTATTTGATAGTTAGTGTGTCATTATTGGTATTTTTGGTTTTTTTTCCTTATTGGTAATTGGTTGATTTACACATAGTATGTGTTTTAATTAGTGGATGTTTATCACATATCATTAATTGGAAAACTTCTAATAAAATAAAGCATATTTTAATTATGTAGTGTGCGTGTGCTTTTGAACAATTTTAATGACTTATTATACAACATGTGTTATGGGACGTGGTTGTTGTGGCCGGTGTAGCGGATAGAAACGTTGACCACTTGTATTAATGGTATTAACATTGTGGCAGCGGTGCACGATGGATCTCCCCCTCTTCTTCGCATTCTTTTCCTATTGATAATCTAAATTATGAAATAGTAACGATACTCATGTATCGGTATGGGAAGACTTACTGATTTTAATAACGTGAGAGTATATTTTAAGTGTCTGGTAGATCTGTGTTGTGGTTTTGAATGATTTTAATGACTTGTTAGAGCATGTGTTATCGTACGTGCTTGCGATCGGAGCGACAGACGGATAAATGTGCTAACCATCTCTATTGTAATATTAACGTTGAGGTTGCGGTACATGATAGTGTCCCCTTCTTCTTCACCTTATTTTTGTATTGATTTGTTAACTAAAACATAGACTGGTTCATGTACTAATTACACACCAGTCAATTTAGTTTTAAGTTTGATTAAAAAAATATAAATGGATCATTTAGAACTACGATATTGTTTTTTTTATTTATAAAGTTAAGAACAAATATGAAACTAAGAATTAAAACAAATTTGACCATTATTTAACTACATGGATTGGTCCATGTAGTTTTAGAAAACTATAAACCGCAAATTGAATGAGTGACTAGAACAGTGCCGTTTCCAGTGATTTAGGGGTTGTAGGCCGTCACCCGCAATCGGGGCCTTAAAATTATACTCAAATTTAATGTCATGTTTGTATAATCTATCATGTTACAAATTATATTTCAGATCTAAAAGTAAATAGGTATGAACATTAAGATAATAAATTTGAAGTAAAAATATATTACTCTGAAATAGTACAATTAAAACATATAGAAACGAAATGTGAAACTTACAATCTTTTAAGTTGCAAAAGAAAAGTTTTGAGATTATAATTAAGTTATTAGTTCTCGTAAAATTCTAAGAGTCTAACCATAAGTCCATTGTTCTTGAACGTTGAAGGGTTCGAATCTTCAAATTTTTATTTTTATTCTAACGAAACAAAAATCAATTGAAAAGTTTAATAACCGATAATGCCAATGAGCAGGCTCGAATCCAAACATTCACAACATGTAATTCAAAGTATGAGCTCCAGACCACAAGGACACAGATAGTTAACTGATCGGTTAACAAAAATATTTATACTAATATAAATAAATATATACATATCCACATAAATGGGGCCATTCCGAATTGGGGTTTTTAGACCCGGACATCTTGGGCTTATAGCTAAAACCGAGCATAGACTAGAGTGATTACCCACCGCCTTTTCAACAACGTTTATGGACGATCATAATGCGTCATCTGATGGGCATTATTATTATATTATTTCGAAGCTTGAGAAATCCTTCTACACTCTCGTGTCATCGTGACTTTGTAGAAAGATACAAAACAGGGCTTTTATTTCTAAAGCCAAGGACTATTCTTTTTTGGAGTTTATTAACTTATTAATTAAGTACTTAAGTAATGTTCTTTTGTGTTTTTTAAGGGTTTTTTTTCCTTTGGTTTTGATAGTTGGTCTCCTTACTGACTTGTTTGTCAGGTCAGCATAAGTTGAACCAAACTAGTTTTTTAGTGGTTTGTGTTGTATTATTAATTTGCTCCAAAACGAACTTAGCCGATAATCGTAATTGGTTTTGTTTGCGTTTTCGTTGAAAACCGATCACCCTTATTGGTTTACACCAAATCATTAATGGAAAAATGATCACATAATACATGTATTAATTGATGGATATTTTGTTTTGTTGTAAAATGGGGTAAACAAACATTTACGGGTAAAATAGATTTTCCGGATGATTGGTTTAACGTAAAACATTTTTTTTGGAAAAACTTTTCCCACATATTCAGTAAAATTGGGAGAAACGATCACCCCGCAAATAAAGTTGTAAGTTTACGGAGCCTCTCTATATATTATTTCTAATAATAGTATTATAACTATTATTAATTATAGGTCTATTCTTTCGAAATTATTTAATAATTAGTCCAATTCTATCTACTAACCAATAAAAAAAAAGGAAAAAACACGAAAAATTCTAAAAAATAACAAAAATGAAAAAAAATAAAATAAAAATACGAAAAATCTAAAAAACCCAAGAAAATTTGAAAAATGTAAAATATAATTAACCAATAAAAATATAAATAAATAGGAAAAAATCTAAAAAATAACAAAAAAATGGAAAAAATAAAACAAAAAATTCCGAAAAATCTAAAAAACCCAAGAAAATTTGAAAAAGCTAAAAAAAATCAATAATATCTTCTATACTTATAATTTTATGAGTTTATATGTTGAAAAATTATAAGTTATTATAAGTGACGTACATGAAATAAAATATGTGTTTAGGTTAAGTTTCATATACATGTTGATATTTTTACCAATTATTTGTTAAAAAAACAATTTGTAAAAAAAACTTGAGTTTGTATAAAATTTTAGCTGAAAAACTTTTTATGCACCAACCGCGCGTAAATGAAAAGCAAACAAAAGTTTTCAGTGTAAAACTTTCCTATGAAAATATTTTCCGCATGTAAAACTTTTACTATGAAATAAACGGAGACTTCGTTGAAAACCGATCACCCTTTTTGGTTTACGCCAAATCATTAATGGAAAAATGATCACATAATACATGTATTAATCGATGGATATTACTCTGATGTCATTATGGGAAAATCTATTAATTGTAAAATATTTTAAGTGTGCATTGGATTTATATTCTGCCTTTAAATAATCTTAAATACGGCGAAATGAATTCTTATGATTTAAATGATTAAAAAGTCAAACCAGATCGAACCAATTAATTTCTTTTTTTTGGGAATATCACTAAATTTGTAAAATCACAAATAAATAATAATGCGTAAATAATACTAGTAATAATAAAAGAAAATACCAGTAATAATAGGTTTACAAAAGTAGCCCTTGTTTTAGAAAAAAAACAAAATCATAATAAAAATAAACATAATAATAATATTTATAAAGAGTAATAAATGTTATTAATTTGTCAGCCTAAATTTGTCGATCGTGTGTTTTGTAGTAAATAATACAAGCAGCCCTTTTAACTCTCTCTCTCTCTCTCTCTCTCTATATATATATCTATATATCTATATAATTATAAATATATATATATATATATATATATATATATATATATATATTTATCTGGGCAACGCCATGCCACCAATGACTCTCATGACACCACCGCCGCTTGATGTAATTTTCTCTTTTTTTTTTATTTTTATTTTTAATTTATATATATATATATTATGTTTATTTATTTATTTATTTATCTTTGTGTTTGTTGTTAAGCTAGTGTTTTGACACTAATTCCCAACTGGGTTTTCTCCCAATAGTCCAAAGATGTAACCTTTTTTTTGGGTTTTTTATTTTGGTTTTAAGGGAATTACTATGTGGGTTTATTTTAATTTAGGTCAAATCATGTGGGAGTTTTTGTAGTTTTTTTTAGGGTTTTGCAGATCTAATCTCTTAGTTTGACTGTGTGTTTATGCAGCAGGAAGAGGAGGAGATGCTCGTTCCTCATTCCGATTTGCCTGTCGAGGGTCCTCAACCCATGGATGGTACTTTTATATAACACACACACACACACACACACATGCATGTATATATAGTGTTTTAAATAAGCGAAATCTTAGCTAAATCGTTTTTGCAAGGGCTATGCTAAAAGCGTAAGCTTTTACTGGCCTAAAAGATGGAAAAACAAGTTTTTTAAGCTTCGAATCAAACCTTTATTGAGCTTTGAATGGAGCTTTTATCAAGCTTTAAATTGAGTTTTATTATGATGCGCGCTTTTTAAAACTATAAAGTATCTACGTATGTATATGCATAGTAGATGTATGGTAGGACTAGTATATAAGTTTACTCTTGAGTTTGGATTAGTGGCGTATTGAAAGATTACGTAAGGGCTTGTTGCAATGGACCTTTTGGTTTTAATGGCACGTCGAAAGATGCTCTTAGGGCTTGCTTGGATGCAGCTTTTAATCAAATGAACTGAACTTGTTGATGTTTAGAGAAGAACTAGCTTGAGATTCTAGCATTTTAGGCTAAGAATCCGAAAAACCTCAGCGTTGAACTCGATGAACCAAACACAGCTTAGCTTTTAATAAAAAATCCCGAGCCTAAAAGCTGCAACCCGTTAAGGCCTCAGCTTCATGTGAACTGACCTTCTTTAATTATCATTTATTCTTTGAGTTGTCTAAGATTAGATTTCATGCATTTTAAGTTGCTATTGCACTAGATTTTGATTGCTTGATAATAATTTTGTTGGGTTTTTGATTGGCATTGTGTGTGTGGTTGACAGTTGCAACAACAGAACCTGCCAATTCAACAGATGCTCAGTCAGTTGAAGATCCTCCATCAGCTAGATTCACATGGACGGTCGATAATTTTACGAGAATGAATTCTAAAAAGTTATACTCCGACGTTTTCTACGTCGGAGGGTTCAAATGGTAATTCTCATTTGCTTATTCTCGGGCCTTAAGGAATTTTTTCTTTCACCCGTTTTGTTTACCTAAAAGATTACTAACATATATTATCCTGAATGTATAGGCGAGTACTTATATTTCCGAAGGGAAACAATGTGGATCATTTGTCAATGTACTTAGATGTAGCTGATTCTACAACTTTGCCGTACGGGTGGAGTAGATATGCCCAATTCAGTTTGGCTGTGGTTAATCAAATGCATAGCAAATTCACCTTAAAGAAAGGTATGTTGATAAAATTAATGCATTCAGACTAATTGTTATGTATATCATACCTAATTCGGCTTTGGAGCTAAATATAACGAGTTTACTTTTTCTCAGATACACAACATCAATTTAATGCACGAGAAAGTGATTGGGGTTTCACTTCGTTTATGCCTCTTAGCGAACTCTACGATCCAAGTAAAGGGTATTTGGTGAATGACTCTATAATAATCGAAGCTGATGTGGCAGTTCGTAAAGTTGTTGATTATTGGTCACATGACTCAAAAAAGGAAACCGGCTACGTTGGTCTGAAAAACCAAGGAGCAACTTGTTACATGAACTCTCTTCTTCAAACATTGTACCATATTCCTTATTTCAGAAAGGTATGTAATTCATTCAACTCATGCATTACATTAGAAGGGGTGCTATTATCACAGACCAATTAACAGATTGAGTTACAGATGTTACCAGTTTGCAAAGGAATTGCTTCACACTTTGGAGGGAAACTATTACATTTGAAAATTCAAACTCTCTTCACTCTCACTATCTGTTCACAGATCTGTGAATAGATCTATGACTATATCATTACTCATATCTTAATGATTGTTCCTGGGGAATTTCGGTTAAGAACAAATTACCAATTTTGATTAGCTAATCATTATTTCTATTTACTCATGTATACTGTTCGGGTTCTCTCCATTGCCATAATGTGCGTCTTTCAAAAACTAAAATTGAAATAGGATCACCCTCTTGCCTTTGCTATTTTAGTTTTCTGAACCGCATCTTTTGCTAATTCTCCTTCTTTTTTATTTAGGCTGTGTATCATATGCCAACAACTGAGAATGATATACCAACAGGGAGCATTCCTTTAGCTTTGCAAAGCCTGTTTTATAAGCTTCAATACAGCGACTCTAGTGTTGCAACAAAAGAGTTGACAAAATCTTTTGGGTGGGATACTTATGACTCGTTTATGCAACATGATGTTCAAGAACTTAACAGGGTTCTTTGTGAAAAACTTGAAGACAAAATGAAGGTAGTTATATGATTTTAATATCAATGTACATATACAGTCTTCACATTTCGGAGGAAGAAGATCGTTTATACTTGGTTTCGTTGTCTTGTTGTTTCAGGGAACTGTGGTGGAGGGAACAATACAGCAATTGTTTGAAGGGCATCATATGAACTACATAGAATGCATAAATGTAGACTACAAATCTACTAGGAAAGAGTCGTTTTATGGTAAATGACGTTGCTAGCAGTAAAAGTTTACTTATTTCTTAGATTTGGTTGCTGACCTGTTATCTTTCTTTTGGAAAACAGACCTTCAACTTGATGTGAAGGGATGCCGTGATGTTTATGCTTCTTTTGATAAGTACGTTGAGGTGGAACAACTCGAGGGCGATAATAAATATCATGCTGAACAATATGGGTTACAGGTTTGTGCTTTCACATTGGTAATCAATGTTATTAAATTTCATTTTTTACCCTAATTTTTCTGTTACATTAAAGGAATTGGTTTATAGAAAGTCGGGTGCTTCTTTTATTAGGATTACTTATGAATCTCGCCTTTTGTGATTATGAGTGTTATTAACTATATTTCTGTTTCGACTCAAATTTCAACTGTGCTTCTATTATTCTTGAATAATGAGATGATAATTGCTATTACTGACATTTTTAGGAAGCAAAGAAGGGTGTACTCTTCATTGACTTTCCACCCGTTCTTCAACTTCAGTTAAAACGATTTGAATATGATTTTATGCGAGACACTATGGTCAAGGTTAGTTTACGTGTTGTTTTTCTGATCCTTTCTTTCGACACACTGTTAGTGTTATCTAAAGTTATAGCCTTTATCTCTTTTGTGCTTCCTTGTTGATGGTTAGTATACTTGTCGAACAGATAAATGACCGGTATGAGTTCCCCTTACAACTTGATCTTGATAGAGAGAATGGAAAATACTTGTCACCTGATGCAGACAGGAGCATCCGAAACTTGTATACACTTCACAGGTGCATTTGACTGTATTCTTTATTTTATTTCTCATGCTTGTTTTAAAATAAAAAGTGGTATTTTGTTAATTTGCTGTTTGTTTTTTGCAGCGTTTTGGTTCATAGTGGAGGTGTACATGGGGGACATTACTATGCCTATATCAGACCAACTCTCTCTGATCAATGGTTAGTTTCCATAGCAACATTACATATGGGCTTTAAGTTTAGTATACATTTATATCCTTGAGATCTAAAACCTGCGAAAATGTAGCAGTAATGTATCGAAATTTGTTATCAATGTCCATGGTAATTTTTAAATGTTCGTACATATCTGTACTTTGTTGTCTTAGAGAGAGGAGATTTGAAGAAATTGGCAGGTAAAATTGAGGAGTTTTTTTTGGGTGGGTGGGGTGGGGGGAACAGAGAGGAGTCTAGTGGTTTTCTTGGGAAGTTTGCAGTCACTTTTGGTCAAGTGTAAAGGTTGTTTGCGAAAAATGGCTCTACGCAAACCATTATTCTTATTCTTTTTCACTTCACTGAGTTTGTCTGTTCACTTTATTCTGAGGCAAGTCTGGTATTGCAATGATCATGTCATTATAACTGTTCTTTCCACCTTTTGTGTTTATCACCATATTTAAACGGCGTGGGTTGCTGACAGGTTGAAGTTTGATGATGAACGAGTAACAAAAGAAGATATCAAAAGGGCGTTAGAAGAACAATATGGTGGAGAAGAAGAGGTAGCCTTTTTTTTATTATTGGTAAAGGTGTTTTGACTTTTTGTCTTCTGTAACTAATGTTCTTGCAATGTTTTCCGCTTGCTTCAAACAGCTACCACAGACAAACCCTGGATTCAACAACTCTCCCTTCAAGTTCACAAAATATTCTAATGCATATATGCTTGTGTATATACGTGAGAGTGACAAGGACAAGATTATTTGTAATGTTGATGAAATGGACATAGCTGAACACCTAAGGGTAAAACTTCCCTAGTGTTCTTGTCAATTTGAGTTTCTTTTACTGGTACTAAGTGTACTCATTTGCAAAATTAAATGTAGATACGGTTGAAGAAAGAGCAAGAGGAGAAAGAGCAAAAGAAAAAGGAGAAGGCGGAGGCTCATCTTTATACTGTCATAAAGGTTTGTGCATTTTAAATTGTTTCTTCCCAATTATCTTTAAATGGTATATGTACATTACCTTTGTTCTCACTCACTTTGGTGACCTAGGTTGCTCGTGATGATGACCTTGTTGAACAAATTGGAAAGGATATATACTTTGATCTTGTTGACCATGACAAAGTTCGCAGTTTCCGTATTCAAAAACAGACGCCTTTTAATGTTTTTAAGGTACTTATTTTGTTGCTTTGTTGACTATACTCAGACGAGTTTCTGAGATGCCGCTGAAAACTTATTTTACACTTACCAATTTCTGGTCTCCTTACGTACTATTTTTTGTGTGTGAATGTAAGTGAGTTCGAGTGTATAAATGTGCCAAACCAACACTTCAGGTCAATCCTTTTTATTAAACTTATGTTTCCAACGAGCCCCTGGGAATCTTGTTTCTTTCGTATCATGACATTTATTATCACTTTGATTTCCCTACAAGTTTCCAAAATGTTTGCAGTGGTAAAGTACATTTAACCCCTCATAATTGACCTTTAATGCGATTTTGCCTCTTTTTTGAAAAATACACAGTTTTTAGGAGCTTGTTGTTTTTGTTCCTTCAGTTTGCCGAAAGTTGTATGATTTAGGAGAAAGAAAAACCTTACATTAAATATCTTATCTTTGCACACGGATGGTCATTTTTGTGTGAATGACAAATTTTCCGTCTGTTTTGTGAATAAACTAATGGACACAACTGAAACCATAGAGGAATACTTGACACTGACTGAACAATACGCGCCTAATCTCAGGTGATGTATATTTCAGGACTGAAGTAGTCATTTGTTTTCCAATTACCTTATAGGATTAAACCAATAATTTTTTTCTTTAACTCTCAGTCCCTTTGTCTGTTTTTTCTTTTAGCGTTAACTTTGGATATCTGGCTCCATTAATTATTACTAACTCCATTTTTGTGTCTATCTTCAGGAGGAGGTTGCCAAAGAGTTTGGAATACCTGTTCAGCTACAACGTTTTTGGTTATGGGCAAAGCGCCAAAACCACACATACCGTCCAAATCGCCCACTGACTCCGCAAGAGGAAGCTCAATCTGTAATTTCCGTTTTCCTTAGACTTCGATATTATGTTATATGATTGTATCATATTTGCTTTGACGAATTGGTTTAAATACTGACCTCGAGTGATGCAAATTGCAGGTTGGAAATTTGAGAGAGGTTTCTAACAAGGCAAACAGTACTGAGTTGAAATTGTTTCTGGAAGTAGAACATGGGCAGGTAATCTCAATCTTTTCTGTTTTGAAACGATTGCTTACATATTTGTATATATGTATGTAATAAGGCGTGTGGTATTTTTCAAATTTTAAGTAGTCGTCAGATGTATGGATATTTCTTTCGGTTTATGGGGACGGGAAACGGCTACCAATAATAACTAATAAACATAATTTTGGTTATTATTGCTGCTTTCTGATATGATGTCTATATTCTGCCAGTTGCTCAATTAAATTCTTCATTTTTCCCTTTAGTGTAACCATTTGATCGTTCTTATTTACATATTATGCAGGATTTAAAGCCAGTCTCTCCACCTACTAAGAGTAGAGATGAAATCCTTCTCTTTTTCAAACTTTATGACCCCGTAAAAGAGGAGCTACGGTACTTAAATTAATCTTTTATTGAGTTGTGGTATGTCTTCCAATTGTTTTTTGGTTGGTAACTCATTATTTTTGGCGCTTTTCAGGTATGTTGGGAGAAATTTTGTTAAAGCCAATGGCAAACCAGTGGATATATTGGCAAGACTTGGTGAATTAGGTGGTTTTAATCCTAGTGATGAAATTGAACTCTTTGAGGTCAGTATCGGTTTTTCAGGTATAAGATTCTTCATTTATTGGTCTCGTATATTAATTACGTTATATCCTCTTTGATTTTCAGGAAATAAAGTTTGAACCAAATGTCATGTGTGAGCATATAGACAAGAAGCTAACGTTCCGTGGTAGTCAGGTATTAATAAACCTTTTAAAATGGTATTTTATTTGTTTATTGTTTGGTGAAAAAGAAATGAATTTTAAACTAATACTTTGCAGCTAGAGGATGGTGACATTATTTGCTTTCAAAAATCTCCTAAATCTGAAAGTGATGAACAATGTCGCTATCCAGATGTTCCTTCTTTTCTAGAATATGTGCATAATCGTCTGGTTGTTCGGTTTCGTTCTTTGGAGAAACCTAAGGAGGACGAATTTTCTCTGGAGCTGTAAGTTCTTTCTGGCTTTACAATAATTATGTGTCTTATACAACTGTTTATCTTCTTTATATGTATTTTAGTTTATAAATGTATGAGAGGGACGTATACAGGGCCAGCCCAAGCTCTTTTGCAGCATCCTAGCAGACTGAATTTTTTTGCACCCAATATCTTTTATCTAACAAAAATAATGCATTCAAAAAAATTCAAGTCGGCTTTTTTCCGCAACAACAAAATAAACAATAAGAAATAATCTCTAACTACAAATATATATGCCAAAGTAAATCACTTATAAAACTATGAGGACCACTCTGGAAAAAAGTCATCTTCTCTCTTCTTCCATTTCGCTCTTCTTTTAGAAACCCACCCAAAGATTTCTTGTTTCTTTTTAACCTCGGAACCCATAGAAGGATTCTTTTAATAGAAATCATCAACTCGAATATTGTGGGTCTCAAATTCCCTAAAGTAACGACCAATTTCAATTTTTCTGAGTCAATTTAACTTTAGAAATCCATTTTTTTTCATGCTCCTCATCCGATTGCGCCTAAGTTAGCCTCGCCCCAGAGGGCTGTTTGACTTGGCTAGCCATAGGGTCGGCCCTGGCAGTGTAAGGCTGGGAATATAGTAAAAAAAGGACGCGTTAAAAGGGATTTGAAACTTGTGTTTGCCTATAATGGAAAAGAACATGTAGAGCTTCAGCCAGAAGTGGAAAGAAAGTGTAAAGAAGTGAAAATTGGATTTAAAATAAGATTAAGTTAAAGCGCAGTTTCTATTTTATGATTACTTTTTTATATATTAAATAAAGCAGTTTAGTGTATGAGCCTATTGGGTTATCTCTTTTATTGCTTGTTAGTGTAACTAATTAATTATCAGTCATACAGTGTGCAAGCCATATTGTTCTATTTTTTAGCATATAATCTACTCTATGCAGAACTTATGCTATAATGAATCTCTTTCCGGAACTCTTTTAGTTTTTTTAGATGTATCAGGTTAATTTTATTGAATTTTAGGTCGAAGCTTCATAATTATGACGATGTTGTGGGAAGAGTAGCGCAACATCTTGGGTTAGATGATCCTTCTAAAATCAGGCTTACACCGCATAACTGCTATTCCCAACAACCGAAACCCCAACCCATCAAATATCGTGGGGTCGATCATCTTTCGGACATGCTCATCCACTATAATCAGGTGGTCTGTTCAGCTAATTGTCATTTAATGGTTAATTTATCTTTCTTTCCAAGATAAACCCCTTTTTTCTTAGGGCATTTACCATTAAGCGTCATATTTTGGATTATTCTCCAGGGGGTGCTAGCTGGTGGGAACTTATTGTTCCCATTAAGCCATTTTATTTTAATCTTCAGAAACCCTTATTCTTAGGGCATTTCTCACTATGCGGCATATTTTGGATTTATTTCCCAGGGAGTGCTAGCTAGTGGGAACTTATTATTCCCTTGAAGGCAAACTATGTATATCCAAAATCAGTTCATCGAAGTCTGTTTATCAAATTGATGTCTTTTTATTGAACAATATTATTCCAATAATATAAAAATTTATTGAAGTGTATCTTATTTAGTGGTAAATGTTCTATGTTTCTTGTTCTAATGTTAACGTATTGTGGACAGAGTTCGGATATTCTCTACTATGAGGTGTTAGATATTCCTCTTCCTGAGTTGCAAGGACTTAAAACCCTAAAAGTTGCTTTTCATCATGCTACCAAGGATGATGTAAGTCCCTTTCCTGTAGCATTTACATTAAGCATTTTACTTGGTTCTCAATTAATTACACTTGCTTTTACTCTTTATCAGGTAGTAACTCATACTATTAGATTGCCTAAACAAAGCACAGTCGGAGATGTGCTTAATGACCTTAAGACCAAGGTAAATACCAATTTTGATGTTTTAATTGTGGTCATGTTAGTGTTTGTGCGAGATGTGGATTAACTTGTGATGGTATTTTAGAAAATTATGCAGTTCTATTCATTCCACTCGTTTCATTTCTTCCTTTTGCTCGTCTTTCGCTCCTTATTGTTAATTACAGAAATTAGTTATATTTTATCGGTCTTTAATGTGGAATAGGTTGAGTTGTCTAATCCAAATGCAGAAATAAGGTTGCTCGAGGTTTTCTATCACAAGATTTACAAGGTATTGCTGAACTTCAAATAATGAGTTCTATGTATGATACAATTTTTTAAAATGACTGTATTGCATTTTGGTATTGTACTTAGTCCATGTTTTACATCTGTAGATTTTCCCGCTAAACGAGAAGATAGAGAATATTAATGATCAATACTGGACCTTACGTGCCGAGGAGGTAGCTATTTCATACTTACTTTACCAGGCTTCTTCTTCATCATAGTTCTGCATAAGTGGTTTTTTTTTATAGCTGAAGCTTTTTTCGAATGTTCTAAGTCGGCTTATTTCCCTATGTCATTTATTTCCACCGAGTTTGCATTTTTTCCAAGCTTATTATAGAACTATTTCTCAATGCAGATTCCAGAAGAGGAGAAAGATCTGGGCCCCAATGACCGTCTCATTCATGTTTATCACTTCATGAAAGATGCTTCACAGACTCAGGTGATGAAAATTTTCTACAATAAGACTAGCCATTTCGCAGAACCACTATCTAAATGGTATGCATTCTTTACTTATTTATCTTTCTTCCATCTCTATTATGTTTGAAATGGCAGGTCCAAAACTTTGGGGAACCTTTTTTCCTCGTAATTCATGAGGGCGAGACGTTAGCCGATGTCAAATTACGTGTACAAAAGAAATTGCTGGTTCCAGATGAAGAGTTTGCTAAGGTAATTATGTTATATCTATTGTAATTGTACTACATTCAATTTCTCTGGTTTTATACTTTTTAACATTATTAAATTTTACATTTGTAATCTTGTCAGTGGAAGTTTGCATTTTTATCCCTGGGTCGTCCTGAATATCTTGAAGATTCAGACATCGTTTCCAGTCGCTTTCAGGTACCCGTGAATTTACTCTCTCTCTCTCTCTCTCTCTCTTCCATACAGACAAGCCATATTATGTCACAACTTTAGTTGAGATCATTAACGAGCTTCAATATTTTTCCTTGTCTGTTTTCTGTTTCCAGAGAAGGGATGTTTATGGTGCTTGGGAACAATATTTGGGATTAGAGCACTTAGATAATGCTCCTAAAAGATCATATGCAGCCAATCAGGTATTTGGAAAATCACTTGTCACTTAAGCACAAATACAAGCTAAAACCTAGTTCAAGATAAATTAAAAAAAAAGGAGAAAAAAGAATAGCAATCAATTCGTGATCCGCGCAATATTTACGCTGAAGGGTTTTCATTTTCGTTCTATGGCTCAAACTTGTGCGCATGCCTTGTTTGTTAGTATTTTAACATCTCTTTGCGTTTTTTGCTGAAAGAGCTCTGACATGGTCTTCTTTCCCTATTTTCGTCCTTTTGTAAGGTAGTTTTCTTTCTATACAAGATGGCTGAAAAGTCAATACGACTCAATACCTGCTCTAGAAAATTGCAGTTCTGAATTGTGTCTACTGTCCAGTGATGTGGCTTGCTAAGCTGCATTTTTGTTAGCAAATAAGATGGCTTATGCCAGACGAGAAACAAACTGGTTTCTTTCCGCTTAAGTTTCTGGACTTTTCAGGCTGGAAAACATAAGATGCAGCGTGTAAGCCTGCAAATCAAATCCAGTTACCTTATCCTTAAGTAAAAAGAAAAATGAGATTGAGCTTAAGCAAATCAAATCCAGTTAGCTTATCCTTAATTAAAAAGAAAATTGAGATTGAGCTTAAAAGTTAAAACCAAACCAACCATATAATTTGAAGCACTTTTGATTGAAACTTGAAACGAATTGGTTTCTGAGATGCTTTAAAGTAAATGATTGCTTTTTTAGCAAATAAGCTGGATCTTTTGAGGTTCAGAAAATAAAACTAGGTTCATCCAGCTTGAAACTTGAGCTTTTTCAAGCCAAATAGATCAGAAAACCCAGCTTTCTTCATATACAAAAGCAAAAAAAGTTGAGCTTAAATGGTGCAACAAAATAATGGTTTAGACGCCTTATTAACCTGCTATGACTTTATTAATTTTGTGCAGAATCGACACACTTTTGAGAAGCCAGTGAAAATCTACAATTAGGAAAATTTGGCGAAATCACCACCATGAAGAACGATCGAAACTGTTCATTATGATTTATTTACCATCAAGATGTTACGAAATTGCTGGGTTTTTCAACACAAAGGGTGGTTATATAAACATGTGTTACACATCATAGTTTGCAAATTCTCACTTTGTTTCTGTCTCTTGTCCAATAACCCAACCAGGTTGAGATAATTTAGCGGCAACGTGGATTCATTATTATGTAACTTAGAGATGGATGAAAAAAACATCTTCCTTTCTGGGACTAGTTGTATAGGGTATAGATTTTGTGTTTCAATTTTTATTTTCTTTTTCTCTCGTTCTGGTTTTTCCAAGTGCATTGATAAGTTTGGTTATAACTATGTAACGTTGGCATTTTTGTTCATTTGTTTTATGGATTCTTGGATTGTACAACCGGAATGAATTTAAAAATTTCTAGAAAATTAAACCAAATCGCTGAGTTCTCTTTACGTGAGCTTGAGCAAATTACCTGCCTTTTTTTTCTATTTTGTGGAAGAGAAATACCGTTAAGTCTCATTCAACTTCAAGCTTTTTCATTTCAGGCCATTAAGTTCGCACTGGAACGACATAAATTGGACAAAAAGGGAAAGAAAGTTGGGAAGTAGTAATTCACTTTTCCTTGTGTAAACTTACTTGTTCGACTCTTGTTAGCTCGTCTTAGAAGTGTAATTTGATGACAATTCCGACTACATTCAAACCTCTCTATAATAATACTTCATATAGGAATAACCTCTCTATAGTAATAAAAAATTTCGGTCCCAACTCGGACCAGTTCAAAATAGAAATAAACTCTCTATTGTCATATTCCGTAGTTTTTTATGGTTCTGCTAGTTATAAATCCACCTCCTTATTGGAATAAAATACATTACATTAGAAAAATATATATACCTAGTTACAATAAATTTATGATGCCGTAAAATACTTATCTAAGATTGTTTGTGATGATAACTTAATTTTTTGTGTTGCTAACACATCTTTTAACTTGCGCGTCCGTACTAGCTTGTCGACATGGATATCATCTTGTTAAAGCCAAAACATTTCTAACTTGTCAAACATTTTAAAAGCTTTTTGACATGAAACCTTTAGTATTTCTATACTATCATCCTCCGGATTATTTCTTCTGCATCTTGCCTAATTTCAGCAACGATTTCTTTATCGGTTAAAGTATTTGTTTTCTACATACATGTATTTGTTTAACTAAACTTTTGATAGATTCATTTGTTTGTTTTAACTTAATGAACTATGTATATGTATCTAATATTATGTAAATACATATATTTTTTATTTTTTTAATATGTAAACTCTAGTAATATTTTTTAATATATATTCTCGCAAACTGCAATTATATTTGGTTGTCCATCTGATAAATGTGCCTTTTCGCTCTCTGGTAAACTGGATTAATGCAGTAAACGGGGATTTAAAGTTGGATGAACCAACTTCTTTTTTATCCTAAAATAACCTGCAGTTTGTTTTAAAATTGCAACCAAGCAAGCCTAACATCTGAATTTTTTTTAGAAAGTAGGTAATTTTAGAGTAAAAATAATGTAGGAGCATTTATAAATAAACACAACCCGAATTTACCTGCGAAGGAAACGTTTCGACAGACCACTGAAAACCGCTAATAGTGACAGTCTTTGTATTATTACGGTAAACCGGGCAAAGAAGCAAGAAGTTAAAAGGTAGACGGACGGTGCATTATTATGCACAATTTAATTAAAACCTACGTACATACATAATGGGGAAGTCTCGATCGAATAAGGTTACAATTTGCCTTTTTTTAATTAGCTTTTGTATGACAACTCACGTATTCACTTTGCTTTTTTAGCAATTTGAACGCAATGTATAATTTGACTTTAGTTTTAAGTCAAAACACAAATATGTTAGGCAAAAAAGCTACACTGGTCAACAGTTTCCTAATAATTTACTCCGTCCATTTGCCACCTTTCAACATACACTATCTATCTTTTCCAAATTAAATTAAATTAAAATCGAAATATATAACAAAATATTTAATCAAACTAGTAATATATTTATAAGCGAGAAGCGACATATTAATAACGGAATAGTTTTTTTTTGCTACCGTAAAGACGCAATTAGCAGTTAGTGAGATGAGTCATGACACGACGACATGGTATATCGACATGATTCCTCGCAATAGTTATAAACCATATTTCTTATTAATACATACCTACTTTCATGTACGTATATATGTATTAACGTGTGATTCGTGCATGTGTCTACAAAGTGAAACCAAATTTTAAGTCGTTGTCAAATAAGTTGGCTAAATAATGAGAAATATGAGGTCTTAGTAGAAATAAGTTGGCTAAATAACGTATGGTATTTAAAGTGATAAAGTCCTTTTACATTATGCTTTTGTCAAATGTTTAAGCCGCGGTTTTCTAGTCAACCTTCGATATATTCACCTCATGCAAACACAAGAATAGAATAAAGGTTAATAACACATTTTTAGGTCTCTATATATATATTGCAGGCAAATCATCAACAAACTTCATCACATTCTTGTATTAACCATTCCTCAAGCTTCTCATTTTTGTTTTGATTTATTTTCCCCTAATTTGAAGCTAAGAACATCGAAACCTCTAGTGTTCGTAAATCAGTTTTTTGTAAAATTTCGATTGAGACGACTTTCTTCACGGGAGATTGAGGCATGGCTTGTTACATACATAACTGCGACAAAATAGTTATCATTTTCACCGTAATGATGGTTTTGGGCTTACGAGAAAATTCTGCAACGAGACTGTTAGACGGAGAGAAATGGATGGAAAATAAATACTTACTCTCCGAATCTTTGAGAGGGAAGGTACCCTCTTCAGGTAGCAATCCTTGTACCTACATTCCCGGAGGCAAAAAACGTCGGTGCACATCAGAAGTTCTTATTCCAAGTGATGTCGTAGTTAACTTTGCATCGGTTTCGAAAAGTGACGATCGTAAACAAGATCGGAATAAGTAATCGATAAGAAAGAAAACGAGTGGAGAGATAATTATTTATTTTTGACATTACTATCAATTTTCTTTTTGGAGTAGATGACCACATAGAAATAGAATAGTAAGTATGGTTGTGAAGCACATACCTGTTTTAATTTGTTAGTTTGTATTTGAAGTCCTTTTACCAATCGAATTATTATTGAATTTTTTACTTGTGAGGTTGATGCATGGTTTTTAAATGCCCTAATATATTTAGAATTATATTTCCCAAAAAAAGTGACTTACATAGTTTGAATTATAGTGAAAAATACCATAATGTTACTCAATCGTAGTTTGATGTTTTAACATGAGTAAAACTAAAGATAGGGCACTGGGATATTATTTGTGAACTAGTTTCTAATGACTTTTCTTTGACATGCTATTTCGATAACTACGAAAATGTTTCATAGTATAATATTTTTCTTACTACTATTTTTTCTTGACTATTCTGAAGAAATTTATATGGGTCATAGTGAGTTAGTAGCTTATGGACTGTGTTTCAGATTGAAAACTTGAAAATACTCAGCTTATGTATACGTCTTTGGGCTCAGTGACATACACATTGAGTTCAAATCTTTCACCCATTTCTTTATCCCTTTTCGTGCCTCTTTGTTTATTTTATCCAAAAAAAATTTCTAAAAAACTTGAAAAAAATTGTACAATTACTATAATACATGTATCAATACATTCCAATAATTATTTTTAAAAGAAAATCCACACAAAATTTGTTTTGGAATAAATGTATAAATTAGTGTAAATTAAACATTGAATATTAAAAAAATTGTCTAAAACAATATTATGTTCAAATGTTTTAAAATTTGAATACAATATAATATAAAAGTTTATAAAGTTGCGGTATAATGAAAATTTAAAATTTGAGTAAAAATAAGCAAAGGGGCACGAAAATGGATAGAGAATAGGGGTAGAAGATTTGGACTCTACACTATTACATACTAAATGTGTTGGGTCACTTTACACTTTTGTATAACTTAGGAATACACTAGATAATAAAACACACCTTAACACATTCTCTAATGTATACAGATACACAAATCGATATATACCAAGATGAACGGAAACCAATTATCAATGATAAAAGATCACTAATTAACTTAACAACTCGTTAGACTGTGTATATAGAGAAATGCTTTTACTTACCAATTTTTCTATCCAAAAACTTTAACCGCTAAGCTGGCATGTACACATGACATGTTTAGTCACTAAAACACTAAGCATAATCATTTATGTTTTCAAAATATATATATATATATATATATATATATATATATATATATATATATATATATATATACATATATATATTAGTAATTTATATTAGATTTAACAATTTTTATTAATTTTAATTAATATTTAAATTTAGGGTAGACTCAACTAAAGTTTTAGTATATTTTTATTTGAGTTTTTAGTAGGTTGAGTTTTTATATTTAACAATTTTTCTTATTTTTAATTAATATTTAAATTTAGTGTATGATCAACTAGAGTTCTAATATATTTTTATTTGAGTTTTTAGTATGTTAAGTTTTTATTATGTTTGATATTTATCTTTTGGTTTATCAAATTATAGATTGTATTTTATGTATATTTTAAGAGATAAATATGTATTTTATTAGCTATGTATTGTATAAAAATTGAGTGAATAAGAAAAATAATTTGGTTATTAAATGTTCTAGACATAATTATTTTTATTGCTCTTTGAATAGCACAAATTCAAGTCATCCGGTTGAGTTTTTGAATTGATATTTAAAATGGGAATAATAGTTATCGTGTATATATGGGTTGTCGCTAAGAGTCATAACTTTTTTTCATCAATACATCTTTACTACTATGTACATTAGGAATATATATATATGGTGTTACTGTTATGGTGAATGGAGCTACTACAGGTTTTTTCTCTCCAACAAATGGCCTTAGGCAAGGTGATCCTCTCTCTTCTAGCCTCTTCATCATTTGCTCAGAAGTTCTGTCCAGAAACTTAAATAAGTTAGTTTTTAATAAAAGATGGAAAGGGTTTAAAGCCCCAATTGGTAGCCCTATTATTACTCACTTAGCATTTGCAGATGACTTCATTATTTTCTCAGCTGCTAATACTAACTCTGTCAAGTGTGTGAAAAAAGTACTGGACATGTATAATAATGATTCTGGTCAAGAAATCAGTCTTGACAAGAGCTTTGCTTATATTTCCAAAGGAGTGAGCCAAAGACAGAAAGATATTGTGAGCAAGTTGCTAGATATTCAGTGTAAGAAACCCCATTTTACCTATTTGGGTTGTAAAATTTATGCTGGAAGGAAAAAGTGTATCAATTACCATGAACTGGTTTTGAAAATCAGAAAGAAGTTATCTGGTTGGAAAGTCCAGTATCTAAATATGGGGGGAAAGTTGATATTAATTAAGCATGTGCTTAGTTCTATTCCTATATATACTATAGCAGCAATGAATCCTCCTCTACAGGTTATAAAAGAAATAGAAAAAATATTGGCGAACTTTATGTGGGGAGAAAAAGATGGGAAAAACAAGCATTATTGGGTTAGCTGGAAAAAAATTTGCAGAACAATGGAGGAAGATGGTTTATGTATTAGAAGTTTGAAGGATATTGCTGCTACTTATGCAATGAAGCTGTGGTGGAAATTAAGAACCACTAATTCTCTGTGGGCTAAGTTTATGAAAGCAAAATACTGTAAAAATGGTCATCCTGTTGTGGCTAAAACTAGAAAAGGGAATAATACTTGGAATAGAATGCTAATAGTAAGAAAAAGAGCAGAAGAATGTATGCAATGGTTAGTTGGAGAGGGCAATATTTCTGTTAATTTGGACAATTGGCTGGGTACAGGATATATAAATGATGCAAATATTTGTAATAGCCTAAATGTCAAAGAATTGCTGCAAAATGGAAGTTGGGATAGACAAATTATTAATGAGATAATTCCTATTCATATTAGATTTATGTTCAAAGAAGACTTCAAAGCTAATATTTTTGGAAAGGATGAGATTATCTGGAAAAATGAAAATCAGGGGAATTTTACTTTTAAATCAGCCTGGGATGCTACCAGAATTAAATATGAAGATAGTTGGTTTAATATATATAAATGGGACAAGGCTATACCTCTGAAAATCACATGCTTTGTTTGGAAACTCTTCAACAAATCCTTGCCTCTAGACTCTGCAATTAAAAAATTTGGTATTCAATTAGCTTCAAAGTGTGAGTGTTGTGGAGTGCAAGAAGAAGATTTTGAGCATTTGTTTAGCTCTGGAAATAAAGCACAAGAAGGATGGAATCATTTTGGCGGTTTGATGGGTATAATCAATACTAATATTAGTATTAAAGGGAGATTTCTAACTTGGTGGTCAACAGCTAGAAAAGAAAAAAATGGCATCATCTCATTCACGCTTAAGATATTACCATCTATAATTGTTTGGATGATTTGGAAAGCTAGGTGCAGTTATAAATTCAACAACAAGGAGATGATCACCACTACAATTTGTTCCCAGATCACTCATATGTTGTACTTAAGTTCCAATAACAACAAAATTTTCCCAAAGTGTTGGAATTTAAGTGATATATTTACTACAAAACAGGTGGCAAGAGGTAAGAGGAGTTCTATAGTGAAATGGTTAAATCCTCCTGCTGGATATGTGAAAATTAACACAGATGGGTGTTTTAAACCTACTACGAATTCTTGTGGTATAGGTGGCTTAATTAGAGACTCTAAAGGAAATTTTATTTACGGTTTTCAAGCAAAGTGTTAGGACCAGATTTCTAGTCTAAATATTGTTAATTGTCTATTGGTTTTTACTAAATAAATCCTAACTGTTATTAAGAACTAAGACAGGATTGACAGGTTCCAAGTACCAGTTGCAACCTCAGTTGCAACCTCTGCTGACAGGTTTCAAGTACCAGTTGCAACCTCAGTTGCAACCTCAGTTCAAACCTGTTGTTCAGCAGAATTCTGTTTAGTTCCATTTATCTGCATAACCATTCTTTAATGTAATTACTTGTTTTAAAGTATGCAGGATATATTCTCATAAGGTCTTAAACGTTTTATATGTGTTTATTGAGAATATCAAAGTGTTAAGGAAAGATGTCTTATTAAAGATATAAAGAGATTAGTTTATAAGGTTGTTTCCTTTTGAATATGATCTCTTCTCTTATGATTATCCTTATCACATGTTTCAATCTTTGTTCCCTATCAAATCAGTATGATATGTTTAAGATTGAATAAAATTAGGAGTTAATGTCTTACATGAATATCTAAAAGATATTATCTTGCCAAGATATGATCTTTTTATATGTTTCCTTGTTATAGGAAAATACTAACTCCTACAAACAAGCTTGTTATTTAACAGGTATCAACCAATCATGATTGAAGTCTATTCACGCTGAAGAATCACGTATTACATGGAAAGACTAAAGCCAATCATTAAAGTCAAAAGCAATCACAAAAGACCTTCAAAGATAGAAGATTGTTTTTGCTTATATAGAGTTGATAACTAAGCTTGTAAAAGTGTGTGTTCTAAATTATAAAGAACTTATTTTCTAGAGAGAATACACGTGAGCTTCAAAAAGAAAACAATGGTGGGATGCCATTGATTTATATTTGATAGTTATAGAGTAGGAGCAATATAGTGATAGGCAGAAAAACCTAGAGGGAGTCTAAGTTTTTCATTAAGACTTGAGTCATATATTGTAAGCTTTTTATAATATCATAATCTGGGTAAGTGCCCCGGAGACGTAGCCTAGTTAGGTGAACTCCGTTGTTAAATGTGCGTGTGAATTATTTTCATGTACATTTAATTTTAAAACAGTTCTGTCCATTAATACACCTGATTCCAACTGCAGTTCCAACCTCACTTGGAACCTTATACACTTGGTTCTAACTGCAGTTCCAACCTCACTTGGAACCTTAATGCAAAACTGCATCTAGAACAGCGGATAGGAATTTCAATTGGTATCAGAGCTTTACACTAGACCTTACTTAGTGTGGATCCTGTGTTCTAGAATAAATGGACTTAATGAGGGAAGGAAACGCTTTCAACAAACCTCCATTGCTTGAAGGAGGAGTAAACTATGGAGTATGGAAGATCAGAATGAGGTCTTTCATCAAACAGCAGAATGAACATGCATGGAAAACTGTGATGTATGGATGGGAGGCTCCAACTAGCATTGATAGTGAAGGAGAACTGGTTTTTATACCTGAAGACAGATGGTCTGCTGATGAAGACAGAAAATCAAGTGCCAACTCAACAGCCATAAACTTGATTTTTGCTGGTGTAACTCTCAGTGTATTCAGGTATATCTCTCACTGTGAAACTGCCAAAGAGGCATGGGATATTTTGCAAGTTACTTTTGAAGGAACTACCAAAGTAAAAGCTTTTAAACTTCAGCAGTTAACTACTCAATTTGAAAACCTTAGAATGGAGGAAGATGAAAACATTGAACAATTTAATGGTAGAATCTGCCACATTGCTCATCAAGCTGGAACCTTAGGTGAAAAATACAGTGATGCTAAACTTGTTAAGAAAACTCTTAGATCACTTCCAGAAAGGTTTGAAATAAAAGTTACTGCTATTGAAGAATCAACAGACTTAGATAATCTTAAACTTGAAGAACTTATAGGAAATCTAAGCACTCATGAGCTGAAATTTTTTAAACCAAAAAGACCAGAAAAGGGAATAGCATTTCAGGCTAAGAAATCTGAACCTAATGTCTGTGATAAAATAAGTGATGAAGAACAGCTAGCTTTCTTTGCTAAAAAGGTTTTCAAAAAATTTTACAAGAGAAAAGAGGATGATACTGGTTCTTCTAAAAACTTTCAGAAAAGGGATAACCAATTTAAGACAGAATCCAGGTTCAATAATAACTCTACTGGTAAGTGGAATTCTAAAGAGAAGGATAACAAAGATTATAAGCCTAAAGAGATTCAGTGTAGAGAATGTAGAGGCTTTGGTCATATTCAGGCTGAGTGTGCTAATACTTTAAAAAGGAACAAAAATGCCTATATATCCACTCATAGTGATAGTGATTCTGAGAGCAACAGTGATGAAGAGGATGAGTCTAATTTTGTTAACTTTATGGGAATAATCACTGAAAAAGAACCTACTTATGAAAGTGACTGTGAACATGTTTCTACTGAAGTTACAACCACTCTTAAAACCTACAGCAGTGATGAGGAAGAACCTTCTGATGAAGACATTTCCCAGCAATATCTTGTTCTTTATGAAAAGTATAAATGTCTGAGTAAACAAATCTTGATCATAAGCAAACTTAATGTTAATCTAAAAGATGAGGTTAAAAGTCTTACTGAGAAGATGAACTTACAACTGGCTGAACTTACTGAAACTAAAAAGAAAATAAAACTGATGAATGTTTCTGCTTCAGAAAAATTAGATGACATGCTGTCATATTCTAGAGGTTCTAAAGATATCAGTGGTCTAGGTTACTATGGTGGTAAAAGTACAGGAAAAACTTCCTTTATTGAAGCTGTTGCTAGAGCTAAAACTCATAATTTTGACAATAAGGTTAGAAGTTCAGTTGCAACCAGATTTGCAACCAGGAACAAAACTCAAGTTTTTGTAGAGAAGGTTAGAAGCTCAGTTATAACCAAAGTTGCAACCATGAATAAACTGAATAGCTTTAGGTATAAAAATAACTTCAGAATGAAGATGTGTAATTTCTGTAAGAAACCTGGTCATTCTGAAATCCAGTGTTATTTAAAAAGAAACAGGAAGTATATTTCTCAGAAAACTTGGTTGGCTTCTGTCAATAAAAATCTGAACTGGGTCTGGAAAGTTAAAGAAAAAGCTACCTTAATTGCTAACAACAAAGCTGTCATTAACTCCTTGAATGCTGTTACCTCTAATGATTGGTATTTTGATAGTGGTTGCTCTAAGCACATGACAGGTACTGCAAGTCTCTTAAAAAATGTCACCATTCTCACTGGAAACACTGTTGTGTTTGGAGGTGGAGATACAGGTAAAATTGTTGGTAAATGTACCTTAAACAAACCTGGAATGCCTGTTATTGAGGATGTTTTTCTTGTAGATGGTCTAAAAGCTAACCTTATAAGTATCAGTCAACTTTGTGATAATAAAATGATTGTTAAATTTGACAAAGAAAGGTGTCTTATTACTAATCTTAACAATGATTTAATCATGACTGGAGTTAGATCAACCAACAGCTGCTATGTGTTTGAAAAAGCTGAAAAAGAATTGCCTCAAAGTAGGTGTAATCAAGCCATTACTAATAATGTAGATATTTGGCATAAAAGGCTTGGGCATGTGAATTACAAAACTCTTGATAAGCTTGTTAAAAATGAATTGATAAGAGGAATTCCTAAACTTAGTGCTAAAACTCAAAGTATCTGTGGTGACTGTGCTATAGGTAAACAAACCAAAAGTGTTCACAAAAGTATAAGTCAAATCTACACTAAGAGAGTCCTAGAACTTCTTCATATTGACTTGATGGGGCCTATGCAAACTGCTAGTATAGGTGGTAAGAAGTACATTCTGGTAGTTGTTGATGACTTCTCTAGATACTCTTGGGTAGTGTTCTTAAAAGATAAGACTGAAACTTTTGAACTGTTCAAAACTTTGTGCTTAAAACTTCAACTTGAAAAAGGTTCAACCAGTGGTAATATTGTTAGGGTTAGAAGTGATCATGGAACAGAATTTGAGAACAGTAAGTTTAAAGAATTCTGCAACTCCTTAGGTATTAGTCATGAGTTCTCTGCTCCTAAGACTCCACAGCAAAATGGCATAGTTGAAAGGAAAAATAGAACCATTCAGGAAATGGCTAGAGTCATGCTTAACTCTAAGAAACTTGCCAACAGATTTTGGGCTGAAGCTGTTAATACTGCCTGTCATATAGTAAATAGAGTTTATATTACTAAAGGCACTTCCATGACAGCTTATGAAATATGGAAAGGTAGAAAACCCAATGTTAAGTATTTTCAAGTCTTTGGGTGTGTCTGTTACATTCTCAGAGATAGAGAGCATCTTGGTAAATTTGACTCTAAAAGTGATAAAGGGATCTTTCTTGGTTATGCTCAAAATAGTAGAGCATTCAGAGTCTTCAATCAAAGAACCAACTGTGTTATGGAATCCTATAATGTGTTATTTGATGAGATTACAGATGATAATGAACAGCCTGAGATTGCAGAAAAAGACAAAGAAGAAACTCAACAAACTAGAAGTCCCATAGTGGTTGGAAGTCCAGTTGCAACTGAAGTTACAACTGAGGTTGGAACTGAGGTTGGAACTGAAGTTGAAACTCAGAATTCAACAGAATCAGAAGAAGATGGATCTGCTATGCCAACAACAAGCAAGCCACGCTATGTAAGGACACAAAAAAATCACTCTCTTGACAATGTCATAGGAGAAGTTGCTTCAGGTATGAAAACCAGAGGTAAAAGAAATAATGTTGTTCACTTTGCTTGTTATATTTCTCAGTTAGAACCTAAGAATATAAAAGAAGCTTTAGAAGATAGTGAATGGATTATAGCTATGCAAGATGAGTTGCATCAATTTGAGAGAAATGATGTATGGACTTTAGTACCCAGACCTTCTAATAAAAATGTTATAGGGACTAAATGGATTTTTAGAAATAAAAGTGATGAGGATGGAGTTATTATCAGAAATAAAGCTAGGTTGGTAGCTCAGGGTTATACACAAATTGAGGGAATTGATTTTGATGAAACCTTTGCTCCAGTAGCTAGAATTGAATCCATTAGAATGCTACTGTCTCTTGCATGTCTGTATGATTTCAAACTGTTTCAACTTGACATAAAGAGTGCTTTTCTAAATGGTGTGATTAATGAAGAAGTTTATGTCTGTCAACCTAAGGGATTTGAGGATCCTAACTTTCCTGAACATGTCTATTTGTTGAAAAAGGCATTGTATGGCCTAAAACAAGCTCCTAGAGCTTGGTATGATAGATTAACCAAGTACTTGATTGAAAAAGGCTTTAACAGAGGAGGAGTTGATAAAACTTTGTTTACTAAGAAAACCACAAAGGACATAATAATTGCTCAAATCTATGTTGATGACATTGTCTTTGGCTCTACTTCTAATAAAAGGATAGAAGAATTCATTTCTGATATGAAGAATGAATTTGAAATGAGTGGTGGAGGTGAACTAACTTACTTTCTAGGATTGCAAGTTAAACAGAATGAGAAAGGCATTTTTCTGTGCCAAAGTAAGTATGCAGACAATCTTGTTAAAAAGTTTGGTCTGAGTGAGAGTAAAGAGAAGAGAACCCCTATGAGTACTACCCTTAAACTGTCCAAAAATGATAAAGGTAAAAATGTCTGTCCAAGTCTTTATAGATCCATGATTGGAAGTTTGCTGTATTTAACTGCTAGTAGACCAGACCTTTGCCTAAGTGTAGGAGTATGTGCCAGATATCAGGCAAATCCTTTAGAACCTCATCTTCTAGCTGTCAAAAGAATTCTAAGGTATGTAAAAGGAACACTTCACCTAGGCCTATGGTATTCTAAAGATACAAACCATTTTCTAAGTGGCTACTGTGATGCAGATTGGGCAGGAAACATAGATGATAGAAAGAGTACTTCTGGTGGGTGTTTTTATTTTGGAAACAACCTTGTTTCTTGGTTTAGTAAAAAGCAAAATTGCATATCTTTATCTACTGCTGAGGCAGAATATGTTGCAGCTGGAAGTGGATGCACTCAACTTATTTGGATGAAACAGATGTTAACTGATTATAATGTCAAACAAGAAATATTAACTTTGTTTTGTGATAACAAAAGTGCTATAGATTTAGCTAAAAATCCAGTTCAACATTCCAGAACCAAACACATTGATCTAAGGCATCATTTTATTAGAGAACTAGTTGAAGAAAAGAGCTTAATTTTAGAACATGTTTCAACTGAGAGACAATTAGCAGATATTTTCACAAAGCCCCTTGATACAAACAAGTTTGAATCATTAAGAAGTGACATAGGGGTATGTCATTATCAATCTAATTGAATACTTTTGCTAAATATGTCTGTGTTGAGTACCTTTAATAATTTTTATTTCTAAGGTTAAAGTCTTATTTTGAGCTATGATGTTTTTGTTTTGAAAAAGCCGCTTTTTGGTGTCTCAAAAACAGATGTGAGGTAACTTGTCCTTAAAAACCTCTCTGGTAATAGAGTTGCAAGCACAAAGTGCATTATTTTGTTTGCTGGTTGCAAGTTCAGTTGCAACCTCAGTTGAAACCTCATACTCTCAACAACTGGTTAGAAGTTCAGTTACAACTCCAGTTGAAACCTCGTGTTAAAAATACTGGTTGCAAGCTCAGTTGCAACATCAGTTGAAACCTCAGTCTATTCTATAACTGCCAAGACAAAGTCTTGTTATTTTTGACATCACTTATACTCTTTCCTTGCTGAGGTCATCAAACTAGTTTTTGTGTAGAAGTAAAAACGGATTTGCTCAATTTAAGCTCCTAAAATTTAATCTTTATTAGAGTTATTCTTTGATAAACATATTTTCTTGAGTAAATTGCTAGGTTTATTTTGTTCTCTTAAAAATTAGATATCTGTTTAAGTGTTCTTTATCTTGAATCAAGTCAAATTTCCTTAAAAGCTTCAACTCTAGTATTTTCAAATTTGGATAAATCTGTTTAAAAAGGAATGTTTATCTATGTTAACTGCTTTATTCGTGTTTTAAGGATTTTTTAAAAAAAAAAAAAAAAAAAAAAAAAAAAAAAACTGTGTTGATAAGACACTTCCTATTTTTTTGGCTAAAATTGTTCCATAATTGATTTGCATGTATCTCTTTCCAATTACAAAAAGATATGGACTTTATTGTTTTTTTTCTATATATTCTTTTTACTATCCCAAAATAATCTATTATCTCAATTACTCTCTCTCCCTATCTCAGTAAAATCGTAAGTCCTCTGTAAAACCCTAGTTTTTCAGTAAAACCCACTGCCAGGTTCTAAGTACGGTTGAAACCTCCCAGTTGAAACCATGTCTAAAAACCCCTATTCTGATGATGATATTACTCTAAAGGATTTCATGTCTAAATCTCCACCCAAGACAGGCTCAACAACTAAGGTAAGTGAACCTTCCTCCTCTAAGAAACAGAGGTCAAAGAAACGTGCTAAGAGAGATTATGATACTGATCCTATTCTTGCTAAGTTTGACTATACTCCTAAGTATAATGAAGTTGATCCCAGATTCTGGAGAAGAAGTATGTATAGGAGGTTTAGATCTTTTTCAAGTAGGGAAATACACAGTGAAAGAACTCTTAATTTAGTCAGTTATCCTCACATACAGGTGTATGTTGAAAAATTGCTTTCTGCTGTTGGCTTAGGAAAAACTATTACCTATGCTGATTCTTATTTTCCTGCTGTAGTTAAAGAATTTTATGCTAATCTTAGTAGCATTGTGTTTGATGAAGAGAACCCTGCTTATGAGAGAATATTTTTGAGGGGTGTTACTTTAGATTTTACCCCAAAGCTTATTAATGACTACATGCAATCCCCAAATCCTTCTGTTGAAAATATTGATTATGACATGGAAGTCATTGGTCTGGTTCTAACTGGAAAGAACACCAGATTTGATGGCAATTCCATCAAGACATCCTCTCTCACCTTAAGTGCTGCTGTATTGCACAAAATTGCTAGGTTCAACTGGACTCCTACCAAACAACCTTCCAAAGTTAACAAAGAAATGGCCATCTTTATGTACAAAATCATGTCTTCCCTACCTATAAACTTTGGCCATCATGTCTTCAATCTAATAAGAGAGTTCAGTGATTCCAATTCTTCATCCATACTGTTGCCATTCCCCTGTCTCATCACTGGTATTATTCTAGGCCAAGTCTCTTCTATGTCTAGAAATTCTCCAATAAGTACTCTTAATGAACCTTCCACTGATTGTCCCTCTGCCCTATATATCTCTGCAAAACTGTTGAAAGAAGGGCATGTAAATGATATTTCTGGGGAAAAGGGAAAAGAAAAGGAAGAAGAGACCTCTAAGGCTCCCTCAGCAAAGAAGAAAGGTGTAAGGTGGTACTTACAACAGAAGTTGGCATACAATCAAGAAAGGAGAGCTGAACTGGATGCTGATGACTATCAGATAAATAAGCTGCTGGTGAATCTCATAGAAAGTGAGGATGATGACAGTAATGACACTCAAAGTCATGATGGTTTTTCAATCAGCAGTGAGGATGACAATGCAGAAGATGAAGAAGTAGTCAGGCAGAATCCTCTAAGAGAAAGACCCCCACAGTGTGATATTCCTCGTGACTAATTCCAATGGTTGCTGACAAATAGGGGGAGTGAAGTTTATGTTTTGGTGTTTACTGATGTTTTCAAGACTTTATTCTGTTTTTCAATTATGCTGTATTAAGACAATTTTATGCCTGTTTGGCTTTAGCCTGTTTGGCCTTAATCTATTTGGCTTTAATAATTCTGCAGTTTCCTTCTGAAAATATCTTGATATCTTGTTGAAGTATGAATGCCTTTAAACTTGAAACAGGTCTGAAAACTTACTGCGTGCACATACATTGTGCTTATATAATATGCCTGCAATTCTAACATACAGGGGGAGCTTACTGATATTGAATTTGCAGGTGGTTGGGATAATTTATAAACTTTATTGATTTGTCAAAACCAATGACAAAGGGGGAGATTGTTAGGACCAGATTTCTAGTCTAAATATTGTTAATTGTCTATTGGTTTTTACTAAATAAATCCTAACTGTTATTAAGAACTAAGACAGGATTGACAGGTTCCAAGTACCAGTTGCAACCTCAGTTGCAACCTCTGCTGACAGGTTTCAAGTACCAGTTGCAACCTCAGTTGCAACCTCAGTTCAAACCTGTTGTTCAGCAGAATTCTGTTTAGTTCCATTTATCTGCATAACCATTCTTTAATGTAATTACTTGTTTTAAAGTATGCAGGATATATTCTCATAAGGTCTTAAACGTTTTATATGTGTTTATTGAGAATATCAAAGTGTTAAGGAAAGATGTCTTATTAAAGATATAAAGAGATTAGTTTATAAGGTTGTTTCCTTTTGAATATGATCTCTTCTCTTATGATTATCCTTATCACATGTTTCAATCTTTGTTCCCTATCAAATCAGTATGATATGTTTAAGATTGAATAAAATTAGGAGTTAATGTCTTACATGAATATCTAAAAGATATTATCTTGCCAAGATATGATCTTTTTATATGTTTCCTTGTTATAGGAAAATACTAACTCCTACAAACAAGCTTGTTATTTAACAGGTATCAACCAATCATGATTGAAGTCTATTCACGCTGAAGAATCACGTATTACATGGAAAGACTAAAGCCAATCATTAAAGTCAAAAGCAATCACAAAAGACCTTCAAAGATAGAAGATTGTTTTTGCTTATATAGAGTTGATAACTAAGCTTGTAAAAGTGTGTGTTCTAAATTATAAAGAACTTATTTTCTAGAGAGAATACACGTGAGCTTCAAAAAGAAAACAATGGTGGGATGCCATTGATTTATATTTGATAGTTATAGAGTAGGAGCAATATAGTGATAGGCAGAAAAACCTAGATGGAGTCTAAATTTTTCATTAAGACTTGAGTCATATATTGTAAGCTTTTTATAATATCATAATCTGGGTAAGTGCCCCGGAGACGTAGCCTAGTTAGGTGAACTCCGTTGTTAAATGTGCGTGTGAATTATTTTCATGTACATTTAATTTTAAAACAGTTCTGTCCATTAATACACCTGGTTCCAACTGCAGTTCCAACCTCACTTGGAACCTTATACACTTGGTTCTAACTGCAGTTCCAACCTCACTTGGAACCTTAATGCAAAACTGCATCTAGAACAGCGGATAGGAATTTCACAAAGGTAACAGGATCATCAGCTATAGAATCAGAAGCTAAAGCTATTCTAAGTATGCTACAGTTAAAGAATCTGGATTCAATTATTCTGGAGAGTGATTCGTTACAATTGGTAAATATTATCACAAATAATATGGTAGCTCCTTGGAATATTAGGGCTATTATTGATGAAATTAAGATCAAATTAAAGGGCAAAGTGTACCTGATGCAGCATGTAGTTAGAGAGGCTAATTACGCAGCTGATACTCTAGCAAACTTTGGCTGTGATGAAGGGTTCAAAGAATTCCAAAAATCAGATGATCTAAGCCAAAAAATGAAGAACATCATATATTGGGAAGTAAAAGGGCTTCCAAATTTTAGGTTTTGATGGGTTCAGGTTGGATTGGATGAGAGTTCTGTGAAGAAGACGAAGTTCTCTCTCTCCTAAATGAGACGTTTCTTATTCTCAGATAGTTTTGGGGGTATCATTACACGTGTAATTGGTCTTTACTTAGGCAAGTGCTATGATGGTCCTAATAGTATTAGAAGTTTATCTAATTAGTCATTCAAGTTGTATAGATTTGGTTTTAGTCTTTCAAGTTTCAGTTCGTGTAGTAATAGTGTCTTGATGATGATACTGGTTGTTTTTTTATTCTTATTATTAATAAAAATGTGGGATTTTTCCCCACAATTTATATAAAAAAATATATATCAAGACATAATGTTCATTTCACAAATAATTACTACTATTAAACGAATGAGAGGTAATAAATGGATCTTTTGTATGTTATTTTTTGATCAATGTTTTTGTTTTGTTTATGGTTGTCTTGCCGCAATTTGATAATGGAGGGTTTGACTTTAAATTTCTCAATTTCCATGAACGTTTAATTATTATTTATTTAGTTTGTTTTAATCAACCAAAAATGTTCACTAGAACATACTTGCTTTCTTAAGATTGTTTTTTCTTTTAAGCATGTATGGTAACTTTTCATGTTTCTTGTTTTTTTTTGTTTTAAAAAGCTAAAGATATTGAACTCGACAAAATTATAAAACTGACTACTAAATCATCAAGGAGTTTTTTTTTTTTTTTAAGCAAAGAAACCCTTTATTTACGTAGCCAAACATTACAAAGTCCAATTTCCCCAAAGCAACATTCTGCTTTCGAAAGAAGGAAGCTTAGAAACTTTACAACTTGTTAGAGGTTTTTAGGTTTTTTTGAAACTTATAAAACTTTCTCTGTCCAAACAGTAAGCCCCATAGGTTTTTTTAGGGAGCTCATTCTCAAAGTAAAAATTTCCATTTCTTCCATTTGCCCCCTCAAATGCTAATAAATCCGTCCCAGAATTTTGCTCTCTCCATATACGACATAAGGCTCCATTCACATAGTCAATAAGTATGGAAATATCATCTCATATGTTCTGAAACTTAACAGGTACATTCTCCCTTCTATTGCGCCAATGAACTAGAATTTTAGCATCCACTTCTATCATCATATTTTGTATATTGAGTTGATAGGAGAATAATAAAACTTGTTGCAAAGATTTTACTCCAGCTTGTAAAGCAGAATTTCCATTCAAGCTGCCACAGTAACCTATTACTATATCTCTCTCCTCATTTCTAACCATTCCAGCTACTCCAATTGTTCCATCCTTTCTATAAGAACCATCAATATTCAGCTTGAGTTTTCCTATAGGAGAGGATAACCATTTTATACCGACACTTTTCTTCGTTTTACATGCTATAATCTTCGAGTTCAAGCTTTCAAGAGCAATTTTCTGAAACTCGGAACATAATTTCCCAAGCTTCAGTATATTATTCAGATCTATCAACCACTTCCTCACCTTCTGAACAATATCATCCTTGTTCATATTCACATTTCTGTGCTTATCATCCAGTTTGCTTAGCCATAATCATCAAAGAGGTTATGTTCGGTTCTATTCACTTGTGAAAAAGTAAATTTAACCGGAATTTTTCATATTATGTTCCAACTTGAAATGATAAATCACATACATCAGAAAAATGTTAAACAGTGGCCAAAAACCACACCTCAATTAGGAGGTCGTGTGGGTTCAAATATCATAGGGGTACGAGTAACATTTTAGATATTATTATAATAAATGAAAATATTTAGTTAAAAAGTCAGCCAAATGTTGGAAGTAATCCTCAATCATCTGCTTAAATCACTCGCAGATGCTTGAACCAAAGAACCGATTAGTAGTACTAGTATTATAAGGGACCATTACGCGTTTTGTAGCCTCCGAACATTTTAAGCTTTGTTAATATACGCTTACTCTAAAGAAAAATATACATAAAGTCATTGATATGAATAACATCCAAAACATCTATTTGTGAGACCTTTGTCTCGTTTAATAGTTAATGATTTTGTGATTGAACTTTATGTATTTATATGTTTAATAGATAGTAAAGATGTATTCATGAAAAAGTTATATGCCTCTTTGTGACAGACGACGTATATATATATATAGACAGTCGCGTTTAGTTTGATCGATATTTATATACAATCACATGAAAAATAAAATAGAAAATCCAACCAAAATAAAAATATCAAATAAAAATTCAAAAGAGTAGTATCATATCTAACAATTGGTCAAACTTCCCCACAGGCACATGACTTCTGCAAAGCAAATTAAATGAAATCCAAAAAGTACAAATCATGTCACCAAAGTTAATAATTTCCGAAAAGCAAAAAAGTTTTACTTTACTCTGGCCATTAAATGTAAAAATGGAAAGTCTGGTAAGAACATTAAACTAAACATGTCAAATGTGACATCTCTGTCATACGACTTCAATACATACACCTACAATACACATAAAAAAAATGAGTGTGTCATTGACTCTCATTATGCAAATGTTTTTATTTTTAGCCAAAAGAGAGAACAAGTTGTTCCTAACTAATTTTTCACATCTATGTTAGTATCAATAAGTTCAGAAAATAGTACATCATATTAGACCAATTCGAATAAGAAATTTTACCTCCCTTGTTTTAAATCATGCTGTAGTAAATTTCCAGTATGTGTACTATAGTCAAAGCATTTATTTTTATTGTTTGCTTTGTTTCTCGAAAAAAGCAAGACATATATATTTTGGGGTCCAACATTCATAAATTGCTCAGAGCTTAGAAAGACAAAATGAAATAAAATTAGCCCATGTGCAATTTGACATATTGGCGAAAATACAAATAATTAAAACTATGAGTGATTTGCATATAACCTTCCAAGATTTTCGACTTTAACAATTTATATATAAATAATTTACAAACATATGTATTTAAGTAGCGGTATGATGTTGATCGATTTTATGTTTTCTCTTAAATATTTTTTTTTTCTATGTTGAAGTTATTAAATAAAATTACTTGCAATTTCAGTTTTACTTTAAAAAAGAAAAATATAAATTATTGTTTTTCTTCAACTTAGTATCACTTTGAATTATCTTTTTTTTTTTTTTTCATTAACGTTGAAACTTCAAACCAAACAAATCGAACAAGACCCAACAAAATCAACTATAGATGATTCATGAGTTTGGTTTAATTACTCACTTCAAATTATTAGTAAGATCTTAAACCAAACCGCGAATCCTTTAAATGAGGAGGTTTATTTGAGTTATATATAGCCAAGAATATTAATGAAAAAAAGTTAGTCCTAAAGAAAGAACATAAATTAAGTGGACGTGGATGAATTAATAAATGTAAGTATGAAATAAAATAAAATAAAAAGTGAATAGTAGGTGTGGTGTTTGTGTTTGTGTTTGGACCAAAGTGGTTCAGAACCCAACATTTATTGTCTTTTTTCACACACTTTTCAACATACATTACATTACATTACATAATTTTATTAATTATATAATACGTACATTTATTATTGATACATTATATTCTGTCACATGAAATCCCTATATCACGTGACCACCTTGCTGTCACTCTCCTCTCTTTATTTATTAATTTATTGCTTATTCTTACTCCTCCGCATATTGTAAAAATTTAATTTTATACACATTTCCTTCCAAAATATTTGATAAAATAATGTAGGACGATATAAGTCCTTCATTTCATCACAATAAGTTACATACATATCCACCAATGTATTATTTATAGTCGGGACATATATTGTTTTACAAACATATCTAGTCTAACCCGTGTACTCCAAACGATAACGTATTTTTGTGTTCTCAGGTATTGTTTTATCCGACTGGAGTATAGGTTCACACTTCACAATAACTAAATAAATCTTCATAATGTTGTGCAATATATGTATATTGAGTGTAAATATTAAAAAAATTGTATGGGATCTTTGTGCGTTTCTTTTCAATGACATTTTTTACATACAATTGGTCCAAGTTTTCTTAGTAAAAAAGTAGAAACAATTCATAATAAGGCTAGTGTGGAAGGTGGAGAATTTATTTTCCAAGTAATATTATTATTATTTTTTTGTAAGAAGGAAGATTTTATGACATAGAAAGCTTACACATTGACATCAGTACTAAAAGTTAAAAAACTTGAAAAAACTCAAAAGCATGGTCTGATATTATTTTCAAGTGGATGAAGTGATTGATTAAATGTTACTGTACAAGCACCTGTTTGCCGTACATTATAAGTTTGCAAAAACATAAGCGCAGACCTAGTCTTATTATCTTATCTTTCCAATAAAAAAATATGAAAAAAAATGTTACTCCATGATTATAAAATACTAGTGTAGCAAAACACTTTCTGCATACGTATTTTTTGCATATAAAATACTATAAAAAGACTACTAATTGTCTAAGTATTAATTAAATTTAGTAATAATACTCCAACACTCGTGCATACATTTCTTTCGGTGTATGAGGCTTGTTATTGAAAACAGAAACTAAAGGTTTATTTACAAGATGCATCTCATTTGTCAAAAAATCCTTTTTAATCATCTATCAACATTACACTGAATCACTATATAATTAGTAATGAAAATGCGTTTTAGAGAATTAATAGTAATAGAATAATAACCCGTAAGTATATGGCAAGTTGCAATTAATGTGGATCATGTTTCTCTTAAAGGACATACAAATGAAACAATAGTAAAATGAGAAACAATAACACAGAAAACTAACAAATTAACATTAACAAAAAAAAAAAAAGCAAAACGGAAACGTCAACCAACATGAATGCTGTTTCTCTTAAATTAAGAACATACACGAGAAACTAAAAACGTGTATTTTGAAATAAAAAATGACCCCTATACATTTGAGCAAAACCCTAACCCTAATGCATAGGCTATTTTATTTTAGATATCCTATCCAGAGTTCTAAACCCCCTCAGTCTATATAATATAAAACTCTTTCTCAGTACTTTTAACACAGTTCCTGCACCTACTATTACTATTTCCTTCTCTCTTATTTGGAATCTGTCACTTGCACTTTTTGCTATTTTCTCAGCTAAAACAAACTCCCTACTAAAAGAGAAACATTTAAAACTTACATATATCTATATATATATAAAGACATTGCATAAGGTGATGCAGATGCAACATAGTATGAATATGAATATGAATATGATGTCTTCTAATTACAATCCTAACAACAACCTCACCACTCATCATATTCAGCAGGTCTATATTTATTCCCCTCCCTCTATAATTATATATATATATGTTGATTCAACCTTTTATTTAACTTGTTTTTTCATGCTAGTTTAGTTTGGTGCTTTATTTAACCTTTTTTCTGTTTTGAAATTGGGTTATTTAAATATATGTAGCAAAGAAAAACTTAGTTAGTTCATTTTATGCTTGATAAAAGTATTACTTGGCATTTGAGTTCTAGTATACTGGATCTGGTTTAATAGCTTCTTTTTATTTGACTTTTGAAGTATTTAATTAGAAGGAATTATATTATGTCTGCTGGACAAATGATGGATCATTACAGCTTAAAACTTTTAATTTATTGGGGTGTAAAAGAAAACTCAATACTAATAGCTTATTTATGTCACATATTGCTATAAAAAAAGAATTGCAACTTTTATGAAATGCAAAATAGAAAGGAACTTAGATGTTGCTGAAAACCTCTATCCTTAACAAATTGGTGTTGTTGAAGATTGTGTATTGTGTGAGGAATTTAGGTATTTTATTAAGCTGGTTTTTGTTTATTGTGAGTATTTAGCACTTGGTTATGTGGAACTTGCTATTGGTTATTCACATGTTGTGTTTTGCTAGTAACCTAACATCTTGTTATTCTAAAAGCTTGGCGGCTTTGCTCTGACCAAAAATATGTTCTTTTCATGCTTTATTCAATCTTTTTTTGAAAGGGGAATGAGACTTTTTTAAATGTTTACTTTTTGAGTTCATGGGCAAGTTGCAATTGATAAATCCTAATTAGTTAAAGGCTTCAAGCATATGAGTTATCTTGTTTAGGTCTTTTTATAACTTGTGATTTTAATATTTCCTTGATGAAATCGAACTCTCCAATCATGATTTAAATTGAATCGGAGCCAGACAATGATATCTTTTGTCCGATGAATACTTGAACAAATTATGTCATTATTCATTTATTTGAATATTTTGAACGAATTATGTTCCCACTTATTCTAATTACATGAAACATAGAGCAAGAGGAACCAACAATAAAGACTATAAAGTAGAACTAATGTGTATATCATATCAGCTCATTCCAATCGCCGATTCTCCAAATTTTGGACCCAACTTCCTTTTCATTAGAAGATTAAAGAATTAGATCTCTTAATTGTTTGTACAATTATTGTTTTACCAAGCAGGTTTTTGAACGCTAGCCATCTCGTCATGGCCTCCCCGTAAATTGTTGTCCTCTTTTCATTATCCATGTCGTTGCTTAATTTCTTTGGTTGAACAAATGGAGTGATGCTTGAGAAAAGGCATTTATTGCCATTCATTATAACATGTTCGTTCGTTCTCTTGTTGTACAGTATTTGGATGAAAACAAGTCTTTGATCCTCAGAATTGTTGAGAGCCAGAATGCGGGAAATCAAAGCGAGCTTGCAGAGTAAGAACAATATCGATCGATCTCCTGACATTTTCCGCAGTCCTATTTCGTAATCTTTATAATTCGGGCATTTATTTGGTTGTGTAGTTTTTAAGGTTTAGTGCCACTGATCATGAAATCATTACCTTCATTTTTTTCCTTGGTCTGCTCTTCTTGTCTGATTTAGAAGCTCAACTGTAGGATATAAGATTGCACCCAAGCTAGTGATAACGTGTATATTCTTTGTTCACTTCCTATTTAGACTCTTTTTACAGAGGTTTGCAAAAACAGTTTGTTGCCAATAAAAATCAACTCGTGCATACATTTTCCGCTTAATATCAACATCTTAGTGTGAATGTGTTGATAATAGTCCTGAACAATTAGAAATGACATAATCATATTTATTTGTATGGAACCAATTGCAATTCATAAATCATAAATGGGATTACTAATACCAAATTAAACTTTCTTTTCTCATATGCAGGAACCAAGCAAGGCTTCAGAGAAATCTTATGTATCTTGCTGCTATTGCCGATTCTCAGCCTCAACCAACTATGCACTCTCAAGTAAGTACCGAACGTTGCTAGTCGTAATGTTTAAAATAGGTCAATGACTTGAAATTGACCCAAACAAGCATAACCAAATTGTTCTTAGTGCATATACTGTGTTTCATTGCATACTCTTTTAACCTTATTCCCCGTTAACATCAAAGCTGATTTTTTTTTTGTCCCCCAAAACGCTATAAGCTTGAAGGTGATTGAACCCGGCTCTTTTTTCAACCTCAAAAAGATCAAGCTTATTTGTTTTAAGGCTGCAACTAAGTAAGCCATATTTTCATCAAAAGGTGATTGTTTAGCCATTCTAGGTGAAATTAGAAAGTCATTATTGATGATAACCGGAAAGCAAAAGACACATCTTTTCTTCATGTTTTAGAGGATGACGTTTTCTCATTAAAGTATGATATTGTTCTGCATTTGTTTGATCTTTAATTTGACAGTATGGTCAGAGTGGGATGATACAATCGGGCGCACACTACTTGCAGGCCCAACAGGCGCAACAGGCAGGCCGTTCCTCCATGCTATATACCCAACAACAATACTCGGCCCTGCAACAACAACAAGCCCTTCATAGCCAACTTGGTATGGGCAGCTCCGGTGGTGGGACCCACATGCTTCATAGCGAAGCTAACACCAGCCAACTTTGTGGGTTCCCTGACATGAGAGGAAGCAAGCAAGATAGCGGTGATGGAGACGATGATAATAATTAACTAAAAATGTCAGTTCAGAACATTGCTAAAATACCCAGACATAGAACCAGACTCCGTGGCATGATTTCATAATGTTGGTTATCCAATTTGGGTTGTGTCTTATAGGGTATTTTTGCAATTTTTGTTAGTCTAAGCTTAGTAACTTTGTTGTTGAATGTTGGGAAGTTTATGATATAATAGAGTAGTATGTATGTTAAACTAGCTGGCTGTTCTACTTTTACCCTTTACTTGGTTGCAAGACCAGGTTTCGTTTTGAACCGGAATTTCAAGGCATTGTATCCGGGCCTATTGTAACATTTTGTGTGGGATTTTAATTAAAATATGCATCTATGGCAAGTGACGTTTTTAAGCTAATCGTTTTCTTTATCTGCTTGTTTATTGATGAATTAATTTCGTATTAGTTTCATATATCCTTTGAGACCTCTCCTGCTAAGTAGAATTAAGCATGCACAAATGGATTGTGGACATTCATTTCCATCGTATGATTTTTGTACAATAGAGTATGCTATTAATTACTAACCAACTCTTTTCCTATATCTATATAGTAGCCTTTACGTGTTCAATCTGCAAGGACATAAATTTTGTAGCCTTTACGTGTTCGATCTGCAAGGACATCAATTTTGTAATGTGTTTTACTATGAACACAATATTCGCATTAAGTTTCAGATATTAAAATTATTTTTGAAAATTTGTTGTCAAAATCAAAAGGCTTGGCCAATTCTTGGGTTTTTATTATTATATACAAATCAGAAAAATATATAATTCGGCGATTTTTATTGGTGGGTGATAAGGGAATCGGGTGTTTTTGTATTGTATATATAAGTAATAAATAAAATCATTAATAAATAAATCATATGTATGTGTCATTCACAATAGCAAGGGATAAGAAAGAAATTAAACAACCCGATGTCCATTTCAAGGAATTAATGAAAACAAATATAGTCGATATATATAAATGGAGTCTATGATACATTCTTTCGTTCATGAACATATATTACAAAAATCAAATCTATTTTATAAGATTCGAATTGGTTGCAGAAATACTTTGAATCCGGCATTTATTTGATGACAACAAAATTGAATGTATTTAACTAAATTAAAGATAGTGTTGTGAGTTTTATTAGCTCGGTATATATATTATATATGAGATATAGAGAGAACATAGAAATAATGAACAGTAAATCTTTTATTATCAGAATATATGAATACAAGTGGACCATAACCTTCTTTATATACTAGAGGTTAGAGTTATACAAAGGTAGAAAGCCCAACTTAGACTCACTATGAGTAAGACTCAATAGTTCAATAATATACTACAACACCCCCCTTTGAACGTCTTGAATTCTTCGTATTCATGCAGTCGATCTGAGTCGAGTTCATTCGCAGTACTAAACACATAAAAACCTTAGGGACGGAAAAACCAGTGTGGGACAAAACCGGTATCTAGGAGAAACTGTGTAGACGAATGATATAAGCCGAAATATCATGTAAGTAACTGACCACAAGACAATGTGCCTCGTCAAAACCTTCCCAGATGAAACCCAATGGGAAAATCTCTGGTCGAAGGGAAAAGAGTGCAACAGTGGTAGTAGTAGAGGATCAACCACAAAACAGGTGCCTCATCAAAACCTTGCTAGAGTAAACCCAGTGGGAAAAACCTCTAGTCGAAAGACAAAAGAGTACACAGTGGTAAAAAGTATACAACATGATACTCCCTCTAATTTCGGCAATCTTAAGTGAGGTATGATGGGAACGTGTCTCGCTAAAAATCTTGCCAAGGAAAAACCAATGGGAAAAAACATTTGTCAAAGGACAAAAAAGAGTACACGAGCATGCGATTGGATGCTCCCCCTCACTTGCACACGACATGGTACGAGGATTTCGACTAAGTAGTAATTAGTGCAATAAACATTCACCTGGATGTTTCCCCTCACTTGCACACGACTGGGTGCAATGATTTCATATTCGAATAAAGAGTACGAGCATTCGACTGGATGCCTCATTTACTTGCACACGACTGTATGCAAGAAAATATAACGTGGAATAAAACGAGCATTCGACAGGATGCTCTTAAACTTCATATGTGAAGATTTATTTTGACGATAAATGTTAAATAGCATAATGTACTCATGTCTCACTTGATTGATAACAACAAGTTGTCTTATATGACAAGTGTTTTACCTGAATCGTGAGACAGAGCATATGTAATTCAAATATGGCTAATACTAGCTCGAAGTCATATACACTCTCTAGTCGTCTCATAGAGCACGAATAGATCAGAGTGATTCGCTTGGAGTCATTCAAAGACCTCCAAGATATCGCCTTATTCCTAATGGTAAAGACATACCATGTTAGGAATATCCCTTATGCGGATCTGATAAGTAACGGCATCGGTATAACCGAAAAAGGGTTGCGTTAATTCGAGTACCGAAGGGGGCAGATACACTCGATGACGCAAAATGGGATAAACTAGCCCACTTCCAAAATTACCATAAGGTAAGGAAATGTGTCTTTAGTGCCATTTCGATGGCAGCATGTTAGCGCGATGTTGTGTCGAGCTATACCATTCACAGCGTACGAGATGTTCGTCCTAACACATTAGACCAAGTACAATGATGCGCTTATTGTACTTAGATATGAACATGATGGTTCAATATCTCTTCACGTCTCATCAGGGACGGACTAGATCTATATCAATGTCTAGTGATCGAACGATCATAAGAGAATCTGACGACTTAGCATCATGATGACTAAAATGTCATAACACCTTCTGGGTGTAGTCTGAATCATGGAGTTAGATTCAATCTTTACGAGACTCAATCATCAGGCCAAGTCACTACCGTTTCTTCCCAAGATCCATCATCTCGAAGGCAAATCCAAAAGTGAATCGCATAAAAAAAACACGCAAGGGCATAATACTTGTTCAAGTATCCCAAGCTGATCAAGTACTCACTTAGGCGGTATACCACATTCGCTCGGATTATATTAATCCATATAGTGAACATCTCAGTCAATTGAGATCGTGTTCCGTGGTCAGGAACTACTTGATTTAAGCACAGAAGTCACACAGGGACCTTCATCTATATCTCGTTGTCTAAATTCTCATAAAGATAAAACAGTGACTACAATCACATGCTGCATAATTTGTTTTTGGGAAACTACTAAACTGATAAAGTAGGAGACCGTTATAACGTCCATTACGAGAAAATCAACCATCTCGTAATCAATTCCAATATGTGAGAGAAGTCTTGCGCTACTAGGCGAGCATTCTACAATCTCATTATTCTCATCACTTTTCCTTACGAATAACCAAATAAACGAACTCGTTTAACATTGGTGGTGTTGGAGCCACATGTCCGAACACACTTTCGCTAAGTAGTCTACTTGGATCGCAAGTTTCCATTAGTACAGTCTATTCTACGTTGACTTCAGGCAACGGTACATGGTTCCCTGTCATAATTTGCTCATATTATCAGTCGTCACCGAATATATGAACAAGTAATCAATGAGAGTCTCGTTTCGCTTCAATATCGTCTAAGATATCATGATCGACAGATATTTCAAGATTTTCAGGATGAGGAGGAAATCACACATCTCCTTGATCCTTTATAATCTCGTGCGACAAACGAGTTTCAGTTCACCACCTCTGGGGCTGAACAAATTAAAAACCAGTCAACTTCCTCGTATCTTGGGAAGGACGACAGACTGACGGGCGGGCGACGGCAGTGTCCTTTGCTTGGCGGGTTCGGCCAAAGCAACGTGTTACGACTGGAACACGGCGTCCGACAAGGACGTCTATCCTTGCAAGCATTGTGCAACAGGTATAAATGATCTCGTGATATCTCATAAAGTTATTAAATGCGTTTTGCATTTTGTTAGACTTGAGGGAGTCTATGCACTTACTTATCACTGAGTGGGTTATGCCACGTTACTTCACGTCGTTCCTTATCAACGACAACGTGCAAATCTCCCCCTAACGACGGGGAGAACAGTCTTAGCAATGTCACTTTCTCATATCATGCGGTAAAGAGATCGCTTGCCAAGGTTACTCTATCAAATGATAGGCATGAGATTCATAATCGACTTATGTCCCATTTAGAGGTCCATATTTTGAACGTTATAGCGGCTCAATCAAAATATTAATTAAGCACTCCAAACACGCGTTAATATGAGACTTCTGGCTCATAACTAGTAACAAGCTGGTACGCATATGGTGTCTGAGTGTCTATGGGCCTCATAACGGACCAATGCAGCAAAATAGCATAACCCCATACGAAAATATAAATCTTGGTGCGCAAGACCAAAAAGTGCGTGCAATCATTTGCAGTCGCATCATCAAACTTTCCGTGAGTCCATTTAGGTCTGAACATAATCGACAGGATGTTCAGTTTCAATTTCCAAACTCAAGTAATTCAAATCGAAATTTCGATTCTTACTCTTCGGTATTATCAAGTCGACTAGACTTTTCAGGATAATCCGGATCATGAGCTATCAACTTAATGATATGGCTAAAAGTTTGGAAAATGCTGCATTTCTGTGGACAGCAATAATCATGTGACCTTATTGTCGATGCATCAACCATAACCATTTATATTTATAGTCCGTCTTATCAAGTACGCGCTACGTGTTCGATCTATAAGGACAAAAATTTTATAATGTGTTTTACTATGAACACAATATTCGCATTAAGTTTCAGATATTTAAATTATGTGTGTTAAAATAAATTGTTAATTAAATTAAGGTATATAGGTAGTTAGGAAAATAAATAAAGGACAAATGATAATTAAATTATGGTACATTAGTAATTATTAAAATAGGATAAGAGTATTTTTGAAAATTTGTTGTCAAAATCAAAAAGCTTGGCCAATTCTTGGGTTTTTATTATTATATACAAATCAGAAAAATATATAATTCGGCAGATTAGCAAGGGATAAGAAAGAAATAAACAACCCGATGTCCATTTCAAGGAATTAATGAAAACAAATATACTCGATATATATAAATGGAGTCTATGATACATTCTTTCATTCATGAACATATATTAAAAAAATCAAATCTATTTTATAAGATTCGAATAAGTTGCAGAAATACTTTGAATCCGTCATTTATTTGATGACAACAAAATTGAATGTATTCAACTAAATTAAAGATAGAAAGATATATATAAATATAGTTAATGCTTGGATATAAATAAGAGCGGACCTACAAAACTTGTTATATATATATATATTTTATTTTCTTTTTGAGAACGAATACCATTTTTTATTTTTTTTAAAGAACATATTTTTTATATAAATTTCAATGTGTAACCATACTACACATTAGCTGTTTTACAAATGAGAACCTGTTTTACAATTCCGCATATGTGTGAGAAAAACCATTTATACATATGCCAACTTATAAGAAAGTCCACATCGCTATATAGATGGATTAAAAAACTCAAACATATGTCAAATTGCAAAATCAGAAAACTCATTAACCACTATAAGAAATCAATAGAAAATAATATAAGGAGAAACTCCAAAACCGTATGACATAGTAAGGGGCTGATGGGCTCTTGCCTTGCTTGACCATTGTAATATCCATCCCGAGATTTTGTCGACGCTGATCTTTCTTCTATACACAAGAGTCCATATAATAACTTCTAATAAAAATGCAAAAGCACTTAGGGCAATGTTGATACCCTTCTTGATTAACCAGAACAAGTTACAATAGCTTGTTTAATAAAAATAAAATCACCTCCAAAACTAAAATGATTTACCCCTAAAACAAGGGGTTTCCTTTTGGTCTAAAATCCAGATAACTTTAAGATAATTAGGAAAAGTCTGAACATTGAATACAGTGAAATTATCTCCTATAGCACTCATCTTCGCAAGTCCATTAGTAGCTTGATTTTATTCCCTAAAAATATGAGAAAAATTCAAACAAACCAACTTCATAAAGTCGCAAATATCATTCCGACTAACCTGAATAATATCAGGAGAACGAATACCATTGTTAAGTCCAGCGTGCTAACCTAAATAAGTTCATTTTTAGTGTAATTCTTTACGAGTTTGATATTTTTGTAAGTCTAATGGTTTCCTAATTAATGATAAAAAAAAAAGTATTTTAGTGTAATACATTTGGATAAATGTGCTATGTAAAACAAATAAAATAATTTGTTATGTTCCACTTGACTACAACTTCATCAGGTTTCTGGATTTTGTACATAAAAACAATAATGGTAATTTTATAAGTTAAATCTTTTATAGTTCCTCCCTCCATAAATATTTGAACTTCATTTGGAAGAAAGCAAAAACAAATTATATGAAAAAAGATACACTAAAATAATTGAAATTGCTTTGATTATTAATTAAATAAATGTGCTATGTATCATTTTTTTCGTTCAACATTTGTGACCTATTTTATTACTTCTTGTTTATTCGATTCATTTTGCAGTTTAAGTATTTACTCTAGGAAACATTAAGTATATAAAGTAAAAAGTATTGTTTTCCAGTTTTAAGTTTCTAAGCATAATCTACATGCTATTATATTATGGTTACATACATTAATAAATATTTAAAATTTGCTATTCTTGTACGATGAAATAAAGAGCTTTCTTTTTTAGGAGTAATAAATAATACCAAAATTTATCATATATTTAAATAAAATTTAGGAGATATGATAAAAATACATACGAGTCCCAGTCAGGTAAGTAAAAGAAACCCAGTAAAACACCTAACTATATATAGCTAAATAATTAATTATGTGAGGACTTGATCGATGAAGAATAAACGAAAATGGTCAGGCTTAAAGTGTTCACAGTACAAAGGGCCATTCTAAATTTATGCATAACAAATGGATGTAAATGGAGGTTTAGTTTTTATTCGAGAGTTTGTAGTGGGAAATTGGTCTTATTTGGTGCTGTCGATTTTTCTAACGAAAGGGCTCTAAAGAAGGAAGATATTCATTTGTTGAAGTTGATACTAAACAAGATATGAAACCCGGTAAGGTGGTTTTTACGAGCTTACATTGCCATAGTATAGCGAGGAGATGACACTTTCCAGACGTTCTCTCCGATCGATGATTCGACGTCTAAATCACTGTGGACCCCTGTCACTGAAATGTGAAGATTCGACGTTTTATTTCTGTATGTTTTTTGGTGCATGAGAGTAGATTTTTTTCTACTTTTAAAATGATTCATTGTTTGATTGCTGTTTTTAAGGTCATTTATATTTTATGCTTCAAAGATAGCCTGTATCTTTCTTAAATCATCTAAAAAAGCTCAAGTAATTTTTGGTTGTAACCGCCGCCGGTAACTTGTTCGGTACTTTTTGCTGGAAAGCATGGATCTGGAGTAGCCTTCACCAACACAATTTGTTTAAAGTTTTGCACCACAGACTACCATTTTCAGTCAATTTAATAACAAATTCCTAGGAGGGGACTGAATGGAAACCGTTTTTAAGTCCAGGGTTATTTGGGAGATATTTTGGAATTTTCCATCCACTTAATCCAGGAATTTGTACTAAACTGGACAACAATGGTACTCTAGAGTATGTACCTGAGTAAAAATTATTGTACATGATAATAAAATAAATAGACGTTGTATGGAGTACTAAACTAATTTACCCGATTTTCTGCGAAATACTTACAATCACACCATATATTGTCAATTCATGCTTTTCCTGACTTGTGTAATTTTCAGAAACAAATTTGTTCTTGCATTGGGCTATTGCCTACTGATTGTCCAATGTTTATAGAATAGTAACAAGTTGTTTACCTAATTACGAACCATCACATTATCATGTGCAATGAAGTAACTAGGTAAAAATAACCTGCAACACGAGTATTTGATCATACATTAAACAGAAGTAGTTCTGTCATTACTTAGCAAGTCTTGTAATCTAATTTGAAGAATACATTTTAGTGTATTTTTTTTCCGATGTGTAAGCTAGGCACATATAATTTATCGAGCAAGCTTAGTTAATCATATGTTCAGTTACAATTTCTCAGGCTCAGCAAAATCTGGTTGCTCAATCGCAAGAAATTGTGAAGAGCCTTGATAATTTGTTGGGCACTCTTGACTGCAAATAATGAATGATATGGAATTTCCTTGAATATTAGTTTTAGTTCTGCACATTCTAAAGATGTTTTTCCCTTTTTCACCCTTTACCGGTTCCTCCATTTTAGAACTTGAAATCAGTGATGAACCGATAATTAAGGCTCACCAAATGGGGATATTGGAGCACCAAACTCAAATAAAAGGTTACCCTACCAATTCCTTTTCAGAGGTTTTGTATTTCCAATTCGGTTTTCTTATTAAAAAAAATGTCCTAATAGATAAACATTCATATATCGAATCATAGACGTATTAAAAAGTAAAGATTAGCCGCATGCATAAGTTGTACTACTGTATAGAGTATGAACTAAGAAGCTGCTACACACAAAAAAACATTAAAACACACATCTTAGTTCTTATTATCTTATATTCCACCTCTTAATTATTACAACGTACCAACATTAATGTGTATATATATAGTCAACAATTAATCACTCACCAAAGTAAACAGATATATATATATATAAGTACATTTTTTGATGGATAGTCAATTATAGTACTACATATATATAGATAACATTTCTAGCAAATACTTCTATATATAGTGCAACATGATTAGATATAAATATTATGAACACGGCTACCGAAAAATATATTGCAATATTCTCAACCTTCAAGCTTTGCTAGCTAAATATCATAATATGAAAAGACAGTTTTACATTATTAGGCGAATTAGACCCATAAACTTAAAAGTGAAGTGATGGATATGAGGACTTAATTAGTAAGGAGGCCGACCATGACTAACCCAATCAAATCCATCATGATTGATTTGTCCCCTATTTGTACTATCACTATTATTAACCATATTTGGTGCCAAATTTAAAACTTGTGGCATAGAAGATGCAATTTCACCACTCAATCCTCCACTCCCAATCACCGGCGGTGGTGAATCGCCACCACCACCTTCCTCCTCATCTTCTAGCGGCAACTTATCATACGTCGCGTTTGAAAACGTGGCGGCGATGATCATTACTGGTCCCGCCGCCACTAATGACCCAACCACTAGTCCGCCTATCACCTGTCCCTGCCCGCCTGCCACATACAGGGTTAACCCTGTCAACCCTGTTGACCCTGGAGGCACTGGCCCAGGCAGGAAAGAGCCGGTTAGAGATAAGATCTCAAACCGTCCCTGCAGAGCCAGTATTGATCCTGGGGCAGATGTCTGCTTCAGGGTCACGTTGGTAACTATACCATTAGCACTAAACACACAGACTCCCCTTTGCCTTTTCCTAGAAAACTGCGCTATGCTCTCGTACACATCCGAGCCGTTGGATACTTCCATCACATGGCTACGAAGGGCGTTGGGGCTGTCACGTGTCACAAAAACCGGTGCTTTGGGTTTGTTTTTTGAGCCAGGTGGTCGGCCTCTAGGCCTACGTGTTCCCACGTCGATTGCCCCCTCTTTAGGATCGTCGTTGTTCTCTCTCTCTTCTTCTTCGTCTTCGCCTCCATTTCCAACCATTGAGATGCCTAGGTTTGGCCTTTGAGACGATCCTGATTCTGGTCCTGAAAGACCGACAGTCTGCCCGGTCCACCATCGGTTAGCCATGATCCAAAGGGTGGTTGATGCAAGATAAGATCTTAAATGAAGTGAATTCTTCTTGATATATATGCAAGCTACAGATATATAATTTTGAAACCAAGATAATAAAAGAAAGAAGACTAGGTCATGGATTTTATGAGGTGCAATTAGTAGAAAGATTGGTTGTTGACCTAAAATGAAAGATTTTATTTAGTTTTGGATAATGGAAGATGGATATAGATGTATAGAGGGTTAGGAATGACAAAATGGAATGAAAAAAAGGAAGAGATAAAGAAAGAGCGAAAAACACAAGGAACAAGAAAGCACCTAAAAGTTCTTAAAAGACTTTTCTTGTTTTCAAGTTTTCTTGCATTTATTTACGGTGTTTAATTTTGACTTATACTCCTCATTTGATTATCTGAAGGATTACTCATACAAAATGATTTGATAATTCATTTCCCTTTTCAACTAAACTAAAACTAATTAATTGGCTAGTTGCTAGCTTACACTATGCCATTGTTATTTGACTGGATTTTTTATGTGGAAAAAAATGGTGCACAAATAACACTTTCTTTGTAATACTTATACACCAAAAACAAGGTCAATACTTTAAAATTAAGTATTGCATATATATGACTATCAACATCTTATGACCGTGCTATATTTCCTCACTACCGTAATTAAATAAAACTGTCCAATTTAGTTATTTTAAAAAAAAAACACCCTTACACTTTTATATTAATTACAATAATATCATACTCACCTAAAAATATAAAAAGTAAAAACTAATAAAACTATCTATCACTCTTTAACAACCAAATATTTTTTAAAATCTTAAACTATGTTTATTTTTGTATTATTCACATATTTATATCATAATCATATATATTTTATTGCATTATGCGCTGAACACGCAACGCGTAAGGTATGATTACTCGTGTGTATATATATATATATATACATGCAACCCACTGTTATAATACCGTGTATGCAACCCACTGTTATATTTTCTATGCAACCCACTGTTACAACAACTGCATAATATAATACCGTGTTATATGTGAACTTGGATAGATTTTTAACTATGTAAACGTGTCTATATGACATGCATGTGATGTGCATTGTTTTTTTGTGTGGTTTTATTCAATGTTTGTACAAAGTGTAACAGGTGTTTCAATATGTAGCTCTTCACTTTGACATTTCGCTTTCTTGTGACAATAAATTATGTTAACCCATTTGCATAAGTTAAGACAAAACCCCATTATAAAGGACAAGACGTTATGCCCATTTAATATCTTATCAGTTGACAAACTTCCCACATATTAAGTAACATGCTTTTCATGAGGGTGTTGCCCCTTTTTTATCCCAATTTTTTTTTAAAAAAACAGATGGCAAAATGTATATATATGTGCATTATTCATAAAATTGGAAAGCTCAACTCGAAATATAAATTGGTTTGATATGTCTAGTATAAGTTATGAATTGTTTTGTTAACATTCGATTCGAGAATAAGTTTGCACTGACATTCATTATTAATTTGTTCATTGTTAGTTAATTAGGTTACCACTAAAATCACAATTGTTAATAATATTTTCAATACTTTATGTCATGCATGTGCAGACCCGATCACTTAGCTTAGTGTAACCTAATTAATTATTAGTTGACAACTGAGAAATTACCTAGTCACTGTAATTAACTAATATATAGTATTTCACTAAAAGATCAAACTGAACAAAAAGATTAATTTTTAATTATAGTACTATTAATATAGATTCTCCAACAAATGTTTCGTTGGGATTCAACATTTAAAAATACTTGGTCATTATCGTAGCAACAGTAGTTTTTGTAGTATTAAAAGAGAATGCAAGCATCATGGGTTAGCAACACTATAATATAATGTTTGATTTATTGAGAGTTAAAAGTTGTCATAAGCTTGTCATTAATTTAAAAATTTATCACAAATCTGTCGTAAATTAACTAAACTGTCACAAAACCGTCACAAAAACCGTCGCTAATAAGCTCATAACAAAAAATACCGTCACTAATCCCGTCGCTATTTGGGTAGTTAATTAAAAATTTGAGTTGATATAAAATAATGTTGAGAGAAAGTGATCATCTTAATGTAATCCACGGTAATCAATAACAATAGTATCTTTATTAGTTCCCAACTCAAAACAAATTTGGTTTCTTCTACAAGTGAAAAAGCTGATTGAGAAAATAGGTATTAATTAAAGTAAAGCTGTTTTCAATTATTTATTGACTTGAACTTTACTTTAAAAAAAATTCCAACTTTATTGAACTATTTAAAGAAAAACTTATTTTCTATGAAGTTGCAGACGAATTTTCATTTGGTATCGATTTATTGAATATATGTCTATATAATAAAGTATTTATGTTAGCATTCTTCAAAATAATTTGGTGAAACCACCATTTAACAAAAAACTCTTTTTACATATGCATAATATGTCGATGATAACATCAAAAAACAATTCTTTTAATTCCAATTTTAGCCTTGTAAGTTGGGGAAGAAAGCACATATATAGCATAAATCAACCCCGACGCTCGTAATCTACACTACCCACAGCTAGCTAAATCAGAATCAGTTCGTTCGAAAACCAATTGGCCAGTGAAATATGACAGTTCCGAAAACAAGCTAAGCTCGGACGATAGTACGGAAAGCTCGGACCTATAAATATTTGTCACCAAAATGATAACAAGTTTATTCAAGCTAGTTTACATTTGGCTTATGCACAATTCTTGATCTAATTTTATTATGATAGTTCCAGCTATGCTTGATATATTGGCATGAAAACTCGCCACTATCAAACATTAAATGGTATATAAATTTATAGACTTTTTCACTAAAAAAAAATACATTTTCCAAATTCAACATTATATATTCAATTACTTTTCACATTTCTGAATGCAGATAATATACACTCAGTATTTTCTTATCAAACACACTAATAAGTGGGTTGGGTTGTGTTCGGTTTTTAGCAAAACCGAAACCGAGCATATTTTTCGGATTCAGTTTTTTTATTTTTTGGACCGAACCGGACCGGGTTTTTTCGGTCTTTTTCGGTTATTTTCGGGTTTTTTCGGTTCGGTTTTATTAAAAACCGAAACCGACCCGATTTAGTTTCGGTTTTTTTCGATTCGGTTATCGGTTCGACTCACTTCTTCCGGTTTTTCACCTTAGTACTATTATAAATAGTGTTACTAACTTTAATACTTTTGGAAATGCAATAAAAAGAAGCCGAAATAATGAAAAGCCCGATAAAACAAGAAGCCCAATATATAAAGTGGACTCAAAAGTCAGACCCACCAATATAAAAAGTGGATTAATTCGGTTATATGTTATTGTTTATGTTGTGAAATGTAAATTTTAATAAACTAAAAACCATTTTGTAATATAAATAAATAAATAAATAGCTGCTTAAACATAAGCGGCTTAAACCCTAAAAATCACAGCTTCACACTAATTTAAGGTACATTTTTTTTCTTAATTTCACTTCCTTTTCCCATTTATTTCTAATTTATTTATATATGTATATATGTTTGTTTACATATAATATTGTATAGCAAATAAGCAAGCTTTTGTAACAAAAAAAAAGGTAAGATAATAAGCAAAAAAGCAAGCTTTTTTAGAAAATAGACCGGCTTTTTAGAAATTTAGCAAGCTTATGACTTATGAGCATTTAAATTTGTGGGTATTGTGATTATGTGTGTATAATTAGATATGAATTGTGTAACAGTGGTTTTTAAAAAACAAACAAACATTTATCTGCGGGTTTTGTGGCTGTATCTGAAATGCATACGAATTGTTTGGATGCAGATTTAATCAAATAAGTTACTTGTTTGAGTTTTATTTTACTATTTTGCGGTATTCCATATTAAATAAAAAAAAACACTTTTTTAAGCTGAACATTTAGAAGCCAGAACTTAAGTGAAAACTGATAGGTAAGCTTAAATTATTGTAACTTAGCGAGCCCGTAAGCACACATTGAAGGGTTTGTAGCAAGAATGTTTAGTACGACTTTTCGAGCTTAAGTGTGGGAAGGTGAAAAACTTATCTTTTTTTTCCTCTCTATATTGTCTGTTTAAACAATGATTTGTAAGGAGTGAATAAACAAGAGTAAGACTCATGCTATTTTCTGATTTAATTTACTTTTTAAATTAATTGTTCATAAAGACTGGGTTTCCCGAAAAGAGAAAGCTAGGGTTTAGTATAGATAGTAGATACAGATATTGGATCTTTATTCGACTGGTTTGGGAATTTTTGAGAATGTTAATCTTGTCTTGGTTACAGCTTTTAAGCTCAGATTAACATGAACCGCATTGTTTAGTAATTTCCAGAATTGAGCTTTTTTGTGCTCTTACCTGAAAAAACAAGCTTTTTTGTTTAGTTATCCCAGCTTCACAGTAAAAGTACATTCTTTTCTTAATTTCACTGCCTTTTGACATTTATTTCTAATTTATATATAAATATTGGCTAATTACACAGTTTTTAGCAAATAAGTAAGCTTTGTAACAAAAAAAGTAAGATATTAAGCAGAAAAGCAAGCTTTTTAGGAAATAGACCAGTTTTTTAGAAAATTAGCAAGCTTATTAGCATTTAAATTTGTGGGTTTTGGTGATTATGTGTATATAAAAAGATATGAATTGTCCGACAGTGGTTTTATAGCAGATAAGTAAGCTTCTAAGCATTTATCTGTTGGTTTTGTGACTGTGTATATGAATTGTTTGGATGCATATTAATCAAATAAGTTACTTGTTTGAGTCTTAGGAGAAATAGTGGATACATACATATTTACTACTACTTTATAGTCTTTCATATTGCTAAAATCAAATAAAGAAGTTGGTTTTTAAGCTGAACACTAAAAAGCCTGCAACTTGGGTGAAAACCTATACATAAGCTTAAAATAATGTAACTAAGCGAACCCGTAAGTACACTTTGAAGGTTTGTAGTAGGAATGTTTAGTAAAACTTTTCCAGCTAAACTGTCGGAAGATAAAAAATATCTTTTGTTTTCTTTTTTTCCCCTCTCTATATTATCTGTTTGAATAAAGATTTGTTAGGAGTATATAAACATGAGTAAGATCCGAGCTATTTTCAGATAAGTTAGTTTCTGTGCATTTATCTGTGTTTTTTTTTTCTGTGGGTTTTGTGACTGTGTATATGAATTGTTTGGATGCAGATTAATTAAATAAGTTACTTTTGAGTTTGAGAAGAAATCTTGGATCCATACGTATTTACTAGTACTTTGTAGTGTTTCATATTACTAAAATTAAATAAATAAGTTTTTTAAGCTGAAAACTGAGAAGCCTGCAACTTAGGCGAAAATCGATACGTAAGCTTAAAATAATGTAACCAAGCGAGCCCGTAAAAAACTAACTTTTTTCTCTCTCTATATATATTATCTGTATGAATAAAGATTTGTAAGGAGTATGTAAACATGAATAAGACTCGAGCTATTTTCTGATATAGTTTACCTTTTAATATAATTGTTCATAAAGACTGGGTTTCCTTAAAAGAAAAAGCTTGGGTTTAGTATAGATATTAATATTGAATCTTCATTCGACTGGTTTGGAGAATATTTGAGAATGTTAATATTATCTTGGCTACAGTTTTTAAGCTCAGATTAACATGAACCACATTGTATAGTAATTTCAAGAATTGAGCCTTTTTTGGGCTCTTACCTGAAAAAAACGAGCTTCTGACTTGAATATACCCAAAGCTTGCTTCGACTTTGAACTTCATCCTTGATATCACCAAGGGAACCAAACAAATTCTTTCTTCTTCTTTTAATTGCTTTTCTTTTACCCTTCCTTCAATTGTTTAGTATTTATCTCTTGTTCGGTATTTTTTAATTGTGCTTTGCTACAAGCCGAAAATTTAAGTTATGCAACAATCTCGAGAATGCTTTTGCTAGAGATGATCATACCGCTGGGGCATACCTCTTCAACATATTAATAAGTGAAATTTTATTTTAATTACATTTAGTTTTGGTACTGCAATCGTGCAAGTGATATGAACAATCTTCATATTTTCGTTTTGTGATCACAGGTTGGAGGAAACAATTTAACAAAATGTCGAATCCGAAAGTTTTCTTTGACATTGTGATCGGAAGGCTTAAAGCCGGTAGGGTCGTAATGGAATTGTTCGCTGATACAACTCCAAAAACTGCCGAAAATTTCCGCGCCCTTTGCACTGGTGAGCTCTAATTCAAGGACCTTTTTAAAGAGTGATTTTGTTATTGTGATAAACAAAAAATGTTACATTTCTCTGAAAGTAAAAAACTTAAGCTTTGCAATTTTTCAGATAACATAACTACATAAGGTGCAATTTTTCAGTTATGAACTTTGGATATCATTCATTGCAGGTGAGAAAGGTATTGGGAAGTCGGGTAAACCATTACACTACAAGGGTTCAAAATTCCACCGAATTATACCAAGTTTCATGTGCCAAGGTGGTGACTTCACGCGTGGGAACGGCACCGGTGGGGAGTCGATTTATGGGCTCAAGTTCCCAGATGAGAATTTCAAAGCGAAGCATGTAGGCCCGGGTATTCTCTCCATGGCGAATTCAGGGCCCAATACGAACGGGTCCCAATTCTTTATTTGTACGGATAAAACTTCGTGGCTTGATGGAAAACATGTGGTTTTTGGTAAAGTGGTTGATGGATATAGTGTTGTTGAGCAGATGGAGGGCGTTGGGTCGAATTCTGGGTCGACTTCTGAGACTGTTTCGATTGAAGATTGTGGCGAGATCACTGAGAATTGAGTGGCTTCCTTTGAATTTCTGGCTGTTCTGTTTTGTTTTTTTCCTAAATAACAGACTTGGGTTACACCGCAATTGTGACTGTTTTTTTTTTCTAGTGTCAAATAATTGATCTCCTATGGTAGTGTTTGTAATGCAATTTGAATTATGCTTAATTTTGTTTCAACCCTCTTTTACCCAACATTTCCCACCAGGCTCTCGATGGCGTGTGTCTTAATCTCTGATGATTTGCAAATGCGATTTGCTTAGAAAAAAATAAGTTTACTATGTTGTTTGGTTATGAAAACTGCACCTTAAGTTGGCTATTAGCTAACCTTAAACGATTATTGATGGCATGTTTATACATAATGGTTGATTTCTAGATTCTAACAGTTGCACCTTGTCAAGAAGAACAATAATCAATAACAAATCAGATGAAGTTTGCGTTATTTTGTTTATCAGAGGAGGATCTATCAAGTAAACAGAGCAACAAACTGCACATTCCCAGACTTAAATAAAACTCGAAACAAAGGCAGTTACAGTAGACCAAAGCACATTATGTCCACCTTCTAAGCCTGTCAAGTAAAGACAGTCCAGTGTTTAAGAAATAAACTTGAGCTTAAAAGCTGCAACCAAGCAAGGCCTAATAACTTAATGGAGGTGGAGGAGCGGTTTGACCCAATTTTCTGCCATAAGTTGGCGCAGGATACTTGCTCTTAGCCCCAAAGCATGCACTAGGACCGGGTTCTAACCAACATGTACGTCTCCCTCCAGAAATCTGAGAAATAAAAACGATAAAAAAATTCAATACGGCTAAAAATAACTGCAAACGAGAGTACCTCATTCTTTAGTTCTTTGTTTAAGATTGAGAGAAAATGTAATGGTTGAAGAATGATTCGTATGAGTCCAAATCTTCTACCCCATTTCTCTACCTCTTTTGTGCCCCATTGCTTATTTTATCCAAAATTTTTTTCTAAAAAACTTGAAAAAAATTGTACAATTACTATAATACATGTATCAATACATTTCAATAATTATTTTTAAAAGAAAATCCGCACAAAATTTATTTTGGAATAAATGTATAAATTAGTGTAAATTAAACATTGAATATTAAAAAAATTGTATAAAACAATATTATGTTCAAATGTTTTAAAATTTGAATACAATATAATATAAAAGTTTATAAAGTTGCGGTATAAATTGTGAAAATTTAAAATTTAAGTGAAAATAAGCAAGAAAGCATGAAAGGGATAGAGAATAGTGCGTAGAAGATTTGGAATCCGTTGATATGGACTCACGTATGAATAGATAGATGGTGGAGAATGCGTAGATATATTGAGTAAATGGTGTGATTTTTTGAGTAGTAACAAGACAGCTACCAAAGATAATAATATTCATGATTACAAAAGCAGAAGAAGATAACATTCATAAAATGAATAAATCATAGAGTTGAGCTTTGGGAAAAAAACAAAAACAAAAAGTCACACAATTTTCCGTCTGATTTTGATCATATACTTGTTTTTAATTTATTTTTCAAGATATATAGCTTTAATACTTCAACTCCAACATTATTAATGCATCTTGAACAATGAACATACACTTGGGAAGTTCTTTTATTATTTCTTCGTGGGACAAGTTGGTAACTGAACTTATTGTTTTTCAACTACAATCCGCCACCCAGAAATTGATGGTAGAACTGAAATAATTAGTCAAGAGTATCTATTTTGTTCGGTGTTTTCGTAGCATAAAAAACTTGAAAATATTTAAAGAATGTTCCTCACATGTAAACTTTTGAAAATTATACGACGATAGGAGTTTGCATTATGCAACTATAATAGGAGAAAAAAACTTGAAAATATGGAAAGACTGTCGGTCCAATCTAGGGTGATACAACTCTAAAACTGCCGAAAAGTTCTTCACTGTTTTTTTCAGTGATTAGAAGGCTTAAAGACAGTAGTGTCGTAATGGAATTGTTCGCTGATACAACTCCAAAAACTGCCAAAAATTTCCGCGCCCTTTGTTCTGTGGCTCTAATTCAGAGACCTTCTTTTTAAAGAGTGCTTTATGTTACTGTTGTAAATAAAAAATGTCACAATTCTCTGAAAGTCTCAAAAGGCAAAGTTTTTTTTGTTTGTTTTCTGGCACATTTCTAATGAACTTAAAAAGCTTATGTTTTGCAATTTTTAGATGGCATAAAATGCAAATCCTTCATATCTTATTATTAATGATATTGTTGAGCAGACGGACGATGGATCAGATTCTGGATCAACTTCTGAGACTGTTTCGATTGAAGATTGTTGTGTGATCACCGAGAACTGAGTGGCTTTTTTACCTTTGAATTTCGGGATGTTTTGTTTTGTTTTGTTTTTTTTAAATACCAGACTTGGGTTACGCCGCAATTGTGCCTGTTTTTTCCCCTCCTAGGGTCAAATAATTGAGCTCATATTGATATGGTAGTGTTTGTTATGCAATTTGAAATATGCTTGATTTTCTCTTAATGCTTTTTTACAAACATTTCCCACCAGGCTCATGATGGCGACTGGCGAGTATCTAAATCTCTGATGATTTGTGTAAATGTGATTTGCAGTTGGAAGAAATTAAGTTCACTATGTTGGTAGGTTTGAAAAACTGCACTTTAAGTTAACTACTCTAATCGAGATTATTGATGGCATGTTTTGGTGATTTTTAAATTCTAACAGTAACACCTTGTCAAGATGAACAATAATCAAGTACAAATCAGATGAAGTTTATTTTGTTTATCAGAGGAGTCTATCAAGTAAATAAGCAACAAACTGCTTACATTCCCAAACCCAAATAAAACTCAAAACAACAACGGTTACGATATACCAAACCACATTATGTCGAGCTTCTAAGCCTGTCAAGTAATGGCAGTTTAGTGTTTAAGAAATAAATTTGAGCTTCAAAGCTGCAACCAAACAAGGCCTAATAACTTAACAGTGGTGGAGGATCGGATTGACGCGTTGGTTCGCCATAAGCTGGTGCAGGATAGTTACTCCCAGCCCTAATACGTCTCCCTTCACAAATCTGATTAACTAAAAAAATTAAAACTAATACTACTAGAAATAACCGCAAACGAGAGTACCTCATTCTTCAGTTATTTGTTTGATATTGGTAAAGAAGAAATTGTAATGGTTTAAGAATGCTTAATCTGGACTCATGTATAAATAAATGGTGGAAAACGTGTAGATATAATGACTAAATGGTGTGATTTTCTGAGTAGTTACGAGACAGCTAGCTAGCAAAGCAAATAATATTCAAAAATTGAATAAATCCAAATGCATGTAGAAGCCAATGAATTTTTCAAAGTCCAAATGCATGTAGAAGAAGCCAATGAATTTAGTGAGTAATAGACAATGATGCATCTTATACATACGCTTGCAAAGTTCTTTTATTATTTTTGGACTGAACTTTATGTTTTCAACTACTCTTCGCAACCGACAACTTGATGGTAGAACTGAATAATAATTTAATTAGAGTCTATCTATTTTGTTACTAGCCTTAATAGGATAAAAAACTTGAAAATATGGAAATAATTTTCTACACATGTAAAGCTTCGAATATGATACGAGTTTGCCTAATGCAACTACAAATAGGAATATAAACCTTGAAGACATGAAAAGACTGTCGTGTCCAACCATCGCATTCTCGGTTAATTTCTGGTCTTGTGCCTTGTGTGACTGTTCAGATTCGGAATCTGAAGCTTATATGGTAATGTCGCTAATGCAATTAATTATGCAGTTTGAGCTCTATGTAACTTTGTCTACCCTTATTCAAGCACTTCTTTTGTGCTTCCAACGTAGATTTGTAATTACCAATATTTGTTATCTTAACGAGTTCATGTAGTCCCGAGTACTTTGATTAGTCCCGAGTACTTTGGGTCAGATTCAGGGCCGACTTCTGAGACTGTTTAGTTTGAAGATTGTGGTGAGATCACTGAGTGGCTTTTCTACCTTTGAATTTCAGGCAGTTTTGTTTTGTTTTGATTTTCCTAAATACCAGACTTGGGTTACGCCGTAATTAATTGTGCCTGTGTTTTTTCTAGGGTCAAATAATTGAGCTCATATGGTAGTGTTTCGAATGAATTTTGAAATATGCTTTATTTTATCTCAATCCTCTTTCACAAACATTTTCCACCAGGCTCACGATGGCGAGCATCTTAGTTTCTGATGATTTGTTAATGCGATTTTCTATTAGAAGACAATAAGTTACACCATATGTTGTTAGTAGGTTTTAAAAACTGCACTTTTAAGGTAGCTACGTACGTACTAGCATATTGAACATAAGGGGATAAGTTCTAGAATCCAAATATTTCCTTCAGGCTCTTGATGGCGAGTATCTTAATATCTCATGATTTATACATGCGATTTGCAATTAGAGAAATCTAAGTTCAGTATGCTGTTTGGTTTTAAAAACTGCACTTTAAGTTTAAGGTAGTTACTAGCTATAACTTCAAAGGCTTATTTATACATAAAGATAATTTCTACAATCTAAAAATTATCTTAGCACTAATTAGATGACGATTTACTTACATAAGCAGTAGTTTCACAAACTAGAGCATCCAAAAGAGGAATTTTGAACAGTCACTATTAGAAGAAGATTCAGTACACAAGTTGATTTGTTTATCATACATCAAGTAAACAAGTAACAAGCAACAAACTAGACATATATGTATCGAAACTCAAATGGAAGTCACTTTGTCGGAGGCGGAGGGTCACCTTGACTCGGTCTTCCGCCATAAGCTGGTGGAGGATTCTTGCTCGCCCTTAAGCATCCACCAGAATCATGCGATTCTAGCAAGCATATACGTCTCCCTTCACAAATCTGAAAAACTAAAAAAATTAAAACTAATACTACTAGAAATAACTGCAAACGAGAGCACCTCATTTTTTTAGCTATATATTTGTTTGATATTGGTAGGGGAAAATGTAATGGTTTTAGAATATGCTTAATCTGGACTCATTTATAAATAGATGGTGGAAAATGTGTACATATGTTGACTAAATGGTCAATTTTCTGAGTAGTTTTCCTTTTTTTTGGTACGTTTTTTTCTGAGTGTAGTTACAAGCCAGCTAGCAAAACAAATAATATTCATAATTTGAGAATAAATCATAGTTGTTGACAGTTGAAAAAAAAGAATAAAAGAAGCCAAACTAAATAAGACGATTTTCACATTGAACATTATACAAGAATGTAGATTGACATCCCTTTGGAATTATATTTTGTAATACTATTAATTACTATTTCATTTGTTTCTTAGGCCTTGTTTGTTTGCACCTTTTGTAGCTCGAGATAGGAATAATAAAAAAGGTGGCCCATTCAACCAGAACTTTGTAATCCGAGAGTATTTTTTTTGTAATGGAAGGTCAATCCCATTAGTATTGTTAGTCCTTATACTATGAAATTTGTAAACAAACAAGGCCTTAGGAAAACTTTCATTTGCTGATTCTGATTTCGATCATACACTTCCATATACAGTAAAACCTCTATAAATTAATATTATAAATACCATGGATATTTATTAATTTAGAAAAGTATTAGTTAATAGATAAACTAATAAATTATTATTTTAAAAATGTTTTTTATCGATTCAATATATATACTCATTTATTTTTTGAAGATTTTGTTGGACGAGTTGGTGACTGAAATTCTTGTTTTTCAACTGCTCTTCACCACCCACAAATTGATGGTAGAACTGGAATAACTAGTTAGAGTATCTATTTTGTTCGATCGGTGATTTAGTAGCATAAAAAAAACTTCAAAATATTTAAAGATATATAGTTCCTCTTCCTCACATGCAAAGCTTTGAAAATTATACGACTATACGAGTTTGCATTATGCAACTGATAAGAGAAATAACTTGAAAATATGGAATGACTGTCGAGTCCAACGGTCGCATTCTTGGTTAATTTATGGTGGTGTGCCTTGTGCGTCAGTTTCAAAATGGAAAGCATAGATGTTTAGATAATATATATATGACCATTCGATACAAGACTAAAACAAAAATGGAAAGCAACGAGAAAAAAAAACACAAACTGGAATTATTGCGAATTAATCAAACCGTCCACATACAACTGAAACGAAAACAGAAATTACAACAAAGATGGTTAAAATGGATGGATACACATAAGAAAAAGTAAAAAAACTCGAATACAACTTTTGTTTTGCTAACAGCATACATCATTTTACTGAGAATTAAACGGCGCATATACGATACAGAGCAAACAACCCACATCAAATATAGTCATAAAAGATCCATCTCTTCTATACATAATGCATATATCGACACTATTTTTTCGAAGGGGGTGGGGGCGCTGCTGGGGAAATGGAAAAGTAAGGGTGATACTGTGGAAGACCGTAAGTTGGTGGAGGGTTTCTTCGGTATCTGATCTCGTCGCAGCCACCTCCTTCTAGATAACAAAGACGCCTTCCTTGACAAATATGAGAGACACAAACAGTTATGATTAAAACAAGTAATGATATTAAAGAGTACCTCATTGTTAATTAGTTGTTTGTTAGAATGCATGGTTTAGAATATTTAAGGTATATATAGAAAGTTAAAAATATGTATATATGTTGAGAGTTGACCTTAGAAAAATAAATCAAGAAATAAACTTTAGTTTTGATCATGCATTTCTTTTTTCACCTATTGATATAATTAATTAACGTTCAATTTTTATCCGTTTGTCAATTTATAATATTCCACACAGCAGCCTTAATTAAGGGATCTATACCAGAGCAATATCTCGCAATATCTGATAATCACGACTTTAATATATATTTATCAATAATGTCCCATATTTATAGTCATTAGTTATGTTAATTCCTAATTTTATGCTCATTATGAGATGTATGTTAATTCTTATGCACTCTTGGACTTTTACTGATTGGGCCCAAGTGAACTTATAACCCTACCCCTCTATCTATATAAAAAGGGATAGGGGTATTGTATTTTACATCGATGCATTCATATTCATTCATTAATAAAGACAATACTGTTCTCCCCTCTCTCTACTTCTGTCTCCCTAAATACATAGCTAATAGTGTATTACAACACGTTATCAGCACTGCTCTCGGAGATCGAAGTACGGATTCTGGATTCAATAAACCTTGGTTATACTAATGTCCAAACCCTGATTATATATAAACCATTGTTACAGTAGCTAAACTTACTATAGCATGTAAAAAAAAAAAAATACAAAAAAAAATACAAAAACAAAAACAAAAACTCTTACCATGTGTATCATGAATATGTTGTATACTGTACTTGTTTGAATGTTACTATAGCATGTTTGTATGCTACTGCCATGTTACAAAATTTGTAAATTGAAATTGAAATCTTATGCTACTGGTACTGAGTACATACATACATAATCAATGTTATTAAATTATTAATGATGCAATTGTAAAACATGTATTGATCTCTCAGATTAAATCTGAGAAAAAAACTGAAACGTATGTACTGAATTGTAATTCTCTGAAAGCTGTAAAATTACTCAAGGACTAAACTGAAACTTGTCTGAAATTCTGGACTGTATATGTAATAATGCTGTAAATAGATATATAGTTTGCTGTAATTACACGCATGGTCCTGTAGTATAATACTTATACCAAAACAGTACATATGGTTGATAAAGATACAATATTTGGTAGATATACACACACATGCATATAATTTTTTTTATTTAAAAGGCAAACGAATAAAAAAAAATTGCATGTTGATTTGATTTGATATGTTAGAATCTTCATGGATTGATTGATAATCTTAAATTGATTTGATTTGATATGTTAGAATCTTCATGGATTGATTGATAATTTTAAATATAATCTTCATGGATTGATTGATAATCTTAAATTGATTTGTTTATAACACCAAATCTACTGCATGATTAGATAGATCCTAAAATATATTTACTGCATGTTTATATATATGTGGTTAATCTAGATAGATATTGTCTATTTTATTAATATTATTGCCATATATAAAAAGCGAAAATCGTATATATTCACATTTAAGTTGGAAAAATTATGAATCTTCCCCAAATAGGCTCACCTATTTGGATACGATGTCTAGAAAAGATAAAGGCGGAAGTCGTTCTCCTAATGAGGTCGGTTTTTAAGAGGCATTCGTGCCCACCCCCCTCACCGTCTTTCCTGGTCGTGTTCAAATAGAGCTACCGAAAGGGGTTGAGTAAATAATAATTTCCCCGAATGTGTCTATATAGATATGTATTCGCCGAATTGGTGTCTCAGTATCAACCCGTCGTTCGATCAAAGAGAACCTCTCACTTAAAAGCAAAACTTGTTTTTCGAACCTGTCGTTTCGAAATAAAGTTTGTGATTATACAAACCATAAACATATAAACCCGTTGTTTTATATGATGACTAATCCAGTCTTTATTTTCTTTTCTCCTGTTGTAGAAAAATGTCAATCAAGCTTGACTTTCCAATTTTGGATGCTGCCGGCAATAACTACTTGGATTGGAGTCAGGATATCCAAAACCATTTAGATGCCCAAGGCTTATTGGATGTCATATATGATGAGGAGGAGCGTGAAATGGAAGTAACACGTGAAATGAGTGCTCGGGCGATGATTCTATTTCGCCGCCACTTATCAAACGCCATGAAATCTGAGTTCATAGCGACCACCTCACCAAAGACATTGTGGGACTCACTGAAAGAGCGTTTCGACCACCAAAAGACCATTTGGCTTCCTGAAGCCCGCCGTGATTGGCTGAATCTGCGATTTCAGGACTTCGAAAGCGTTGAAAAATATAACGCTGAAGTATGCAGAATTCGTGCTACTCTCCAATACTGTGGTGAAACACTCACCGACAGTGACTTATTGGAGAAAACGTACACCACATTTCCTAGTTCTGACATCTTGCTCCAAAAGCAATATCGTCAGTCTAAATTCACCAAATTTCCCGAGCTTATCACCCAGTTGTTATTGGACGAGAAGAATAGTCTCATTTTAATGATGAACAGTAATTCTCGTCCTGCTGGTTCAAAGGCAATTCCAATGCCTGATGCTAATGCTGTTCGTGGACCTCGTCCACGATATGGGAAACGAGAAAAGGGCCAGTCGTCCCGTCAGCCAAGGAACAGGGATGAGCGTAATGCTCGTCCAGCGAAGCGAGGTTTGGACAATCGTCCGAACCGAGGACCTGTGGCTCCTCCTAGGCAGTCTCGTGGTGGTAGGAACAAATGGGCCAGTCGTCCCAAAGCAAGAGAATCGGCCGATATGCCAACTCTGTGCTATAAATGTGGTGGAAATGGTCATATGCAAAGGACTTGTATGGCAACTCCCCAAGAAGTCGAAAACTACCACAAGGGTAGAAGGGTCGAAACCAACATGATTGAAGCTAGTGCAAAAGAAACCCTTGAGACCCCTGACTTTGAGGCTCACATGGAAGAATAAAGTTTTTTTTCTTCGTTTCTTTTAATAATTGAGCTGTTTTGCTCCTGGATTATGTTATTTCAATTCCATTTCGGATTATGTTTTTTTTCCTTTGGATATTGTTCATTTCTTTTGTATTATGGTTTGTTTTATGGATAATGTTTTGAACATTTCTCGTATAATTTAAAGTTATTTCATTGAGCAATTCCTTTTATTCGTGTGACCGACTTTAAATTATTTTACTTTTAGGCATGTATTGTGGGGCAGTTGGTTGTCTGGTTGATAGTGGCACTACACACACTATCTTAAAAGATAAATGGTTTTTTATCAACTTTACGCCTAAAGTAACCTCAGTGACAACAATTTCGGGCCCGTCGACCCTTGTTGAAGGCTTTGGTAAAGCTAAATTCATGTTGTCAAATGGTACTCCTCTTGAAGTATCTGAGGCCTTATATTCTCCGAGATCCAGTCGTACCTTGTTGAGCTTTAAGGATATCCGAGAAAATAAGTTTCATCTTGAAACTGCTCGTGAAAATGGTATTGAATACCTTCACATTACCTCCACTCAATACGACCAAAAGCGTATTCTGGAGAAGTTGAGATGTCTTTCAAGTGGTTTGTATGTTACTACAATCCAAAACTTTGAAAGCAATCTAATCATTCGGCGGGCGCCGATTGATGAGAGCACTTTTATGCTATGGCATGACCGGCTGGGACACCCGGGTCAAAATACGATGCTTCGTACGATGAACGCATCTCATGGGCATCCTCTTGGAGGAAAGAATTTCGTGATTAATCCGAAAAGCCTATGCCAAGCATGCTCGATTGGAAAGACTAATCTCAAACCAATTCGTGTGAAACCTACGAAATTGGTTTCCCAATTCCTTGAAAGAATTCAAGGAGATATTTGTGGACCTATCCAACCAACATGCGGACCATTTAAATATTTCATGGTTTTGGTTGATGCATCGACAAGATGGTCACACGTAGCTTTGTTGTCGTTTCCAAAACTCTTAGCCCAGATCATTAAATTGAGGGCTCATCATCCGGATTATCCGATAAAGTCTATTAGACTTGATAATGCCACGGAGTTTACATCGAAAACTTTCAATGACTATTGCATGACTTTGGGAATTAATCTTGAACACCCAGTTGCGTATGTTCATACCCAAAACGGCCTTGCAGAAGCTTTCATTAAGCGATTGCAAATGATTGCTAGAACTTTGGTTATGCGCACCAAACTTCCTATTTCTGCATGGGGCTATGCCATTTTGCATGCTGCTGCGTTGATCCGTCTGAGGCCCATGGCCACCCAACCACTATCTGCGTACCAGTTGGTAACTGGATATGAGGCCGATGTCTCACATTTACGCGTGTTTGGGTGTTTAGTCAATGTTCCAATTGAGCCGCCTAAGCGTTCCAAATTTGGACCTCAGAAACGACGGGGCATATATGTCGGTTATGAATCCCCGTCCATAATACGCTATTTAGATCCCTTGACAGGCGATCTCTTTACCGCTAGACATGCGGATTGTGACTTTGATGAGATACTCTTCCCGTCGTTAGGGGGAGAAATGCACATTAACGTTGATAAGGAACGACGTGAATTAACGTGGCATGTACCCACTATGTCTCATCTAGATCCCCCAACTGCACATAGTGATAAGGAAGTGCAGAGAATCCTAAGTCTGTAAAATGTTGCAAATCAAATGCCAGACGCATTTAATGACCTAGCGAATGTCACGAGATCACATATACATGCTGCAAATGTGCCTGTAAGGATAGACGTCCCAGTGAGACGCCGTGCTCCGGTTGAACATGTTGCTCCGGTTGTACCCACCGAGCAAAGGACGCTGCCGTCGGCCGTTCAGTCCGCCGCCCTTCCGAAAAAAAGAGGAAGGCCGTCCGGTTCCAAGGATTTTCTGCCTCGAAAGAGGAGAAATCCTGTCGCATCTGTTTTGCCACACGAGATCATTAAGGATCACGGTGATGTATTAGAGGAGCGTGTTCCAGATGAAACACCAGTTCCTAATCATCCCGATAACCTCGAAATATCTGTCGATTATACTAGTTTAGATGATATTTTGAAGCGAAACGAGACTGTCATCGATGATGTGTTCATATACGCAGTGGCCACTGACATTATGAACAATGATGACATGGAACCTCGTACCGTTGCTGAGTGTCAGCGAAGAACGGACTGGCCTCAATGGAAACAAGCAATCCAGGCTGAATTGGATTCCTTAACGAAACGAAGGGTGTTTGGACCTGTCGCTCCAATACCGCCCAATGTTAGACCAGTTGGTCATAAATGGGTTTTCGTAAGGAAGCGTGATGAGAATAATGAGATTGTTAGATACAAAGCTCTCCTTGTGGCACAAAGTTTCTCTCAACGTCCTGGAATTGATTACGATGAGACGTATTCTCCCGTAATGGACGTTATAACGTTCCGCTACTTAATCAGTTTAGTAGTTTCCGAAAAACTGAATATGCAGCTCATGGATGTGGTCACAACGTATCGCTACGGGGATCTGGACACAGAGATTTACATGAGAGTCCCTGATGGACTTAAGTTGCCTGAATCAAGTAGTTCCCGTCCACGGAACACGTTCTCGATTAGACTGAGACGATCACTATATGGATTGAAACAATCCGGACGGATGTGGTATAACCGTCTAAGTGAATACTTGATCGGCGTGGGATATGTTAATAATGAACTATGCCCATGCGTGTTCATAAAGAAATCCACTTCAGGATATGCGATTATCGCAGTCTATGTAGATGATATGAATCTCATAGGAACCTCGAAAGAGTTGTTCGAAATTGCTGAAATCCTGAAGAAGGAATTCGAGATGAAAGATCTTGGGAAGACACGGTATTGCCTCGGCCTGCAGATCGAACACCGTACAGATGGAATTTTAGTCCATCAAGAAAGTTACACCCAAAAGGTGTTGAGGCGCTTTAGTCATAGTGACGCTAAGCCGTCCTCTACTCCCATGGTCGTCCGCTCTCTAGACATTAATAAGGACCCCTTCCGTCCAAAGGAGGACGATGAAGAGATATTGAGCCCTGTGTGTTCATATCTGGGTGCAATAGGCGCATTATTGTACTTGGCCCAATGTACTAGACCGGACATCTCGTTTGCTGTGAATTGTCTAGCTCGACACAGCACCGCGCCAACACGCCGCCACTGGACTGGCATAAAATACATTTTCCGTTACCTTAGAGGTACTACGGACATGGGCTTATTCTATCCCTTTGCGTCGAGTGGATCTAGCTCTATTGATCCTCGAAATAACGCAACCCTTGTCGGCTATGCCGATGCTGGTTTCTTATCAGACCCGCACAAGGGACGTTCCCAATCTGGTTATGTCTTTACCATTGGAAACACGGCGATATCCTGGAGGTCTCATAAACAGACTCTAGTGGCCACTTCGACTAACCACTCTGAGCTACTCGCGCTCTATGAGGCGACTAGAGAGTGTGTCTGGCTTCGAGCAGTTATTGGCCATATTCGAAGCACCTGTGATCTAGCTTACGATCATGATGAACCAGTTGTTATTTATGAGGACAACACCGCTGTGATTGATCAAGCGAAGCATGGTTACATCAAAGGGATGCCACTAAGCATATCTCGCCAAAGTTGTTCTTTACACATGAACAACAAACGCTTCAAAAGATTGAAGTGAAACATATTGGTTCAGAGAATAACCACGCTGACTTGTTCACCAAGTCACTGCCAAAGCATTCTTTTCAGAAGCACGTACGGGCGATTGGCCTACGCAGGCTATCTGAGCTACCTTAGAGCGACATTTTATGTCGGAGTCGAAATCCTCGCACCCTGTCGTGTGCAAGTGAGGGGGAGCATCCTGTTGTATGCATGTGTACTCTTTTTGTCCTTAGTACAAGGTTTTTCCCACTGGGTTTTCCTTGACAAGGTTTTTTGCGAGACACGTTCCATGTTATACCTCACTAAGGATTGCCGATTTCCGAAATCAGGGGGAGTATCCTGTCGTATACTTCTTACCACTGTGTACTCTTTTGTCCTTCGACCAGAGTTTTTTCCCACTGGGTTTACTCTGGCAAGGTTTTGATGAGGCACCTGTTTGGTGGTTGATCCCCTATTACTACCACTGTTGCACTCTTTTTTTCCTTAGATCAGAGATTTTTCCATTGGGTTTGCTCTGGTAAGGTTTTGATGAGGCACACTGTTTTGTGGTTAGTTACTTACATGATATTTCGGCCTATATCATTCGGCTACACAGTTTCTCCTAGGTACCGGTTTTGTCCCACACTGGGTTTTCCGTCCCTAAGGTTTTTATGTGTTTAGCACTGCGAATGAAATCGACTCAGATCGACTGCATGAAGACGAAGAATTCAAGACGTTCAAAGGGGGAGTGTTGTAAGATTATTGGACTTTTGAGCTTTTACTGATTGGGCCCAAGTGGGCTTATAACCCTACCCCTCTATCTATATAAAGAGTGATAGGGGTCTTGTATTTTACATCCATTCATTCATATTCATTCATTAATAAAGACGATATTGTTCTCACCTCTCTCTACTTTTGTCTCCCTAAATACATAGCTAATAGTGTATTACAACACATTCTGGATTTTTGAATTTTTTGGATTATTTTAACTAAAAATATGGATTTTAAGAATTAAAAAAATCCAAAAATCACCCCAAAAAATCTGATACTAAACACACCCATAATTAAGTGATTTATATCATGAGAAGAAATATCATTTTTTCAAGATTCACGCCGTTCCACTTTTCACTCCATTTCTTAAGAGTTGTGAGAGTTAAATTTATTTCATCGATGATATATGGATCAAACATGTGGTTTATAAATGAGATATTCTTTATCATATTTATAAACCCTTTTGACAAGATTGAATGAACTTTTACATAGTTATATGGTATCAGAACGTTTCATAGACTCCACTCATCATTCATATAGTAGTACGAAACTAATGCTATTAAAAATAACAACAAACAAGAGTAGCTCGTATATACTTTAGTTATTTGTTTAATATTGGGGAAAAATATAATGGTTTTAGAAAAGTTTGATGTGGACTCTGTGTATAAATAGATGGTGGAAATTGTGTAGATATGTTGACTAAATTGTGTAATTTTTAAAAAAATTAATTAAACTATAGTTGACTTGTGAGAAACGAACTAAAAGTGGATACAAAAGTCACACAATACGGTTTTCACAATGAACATATCCCAATTTAGATTTGACACTCTGGATATTCTTTTTGTAATATTAATCAATAATTACTTCATTGTCTTTTAGGAAAACTTCCATTTGCTGATTTTGATTTGGATCACACTTTTTTTTTTTCCATATATAGACATAGCTTTAGTATTCAACTATAGATTTTAATTCTAATACTTTATTACTAGCTTATAAAAAAAAAACTGTATTACTTCAAATTTTCAAAATCCAAATGCATGTATAAGCCAATGAATTCAGTGACTAGGGCTGGGTTGGGTCCGGTCCGGTTCGGTTTTTGGCAAAACCGAAACCGAGCATATTTTTCGGTTTCGTTTTTTTTTTTTGGACTGAAGCGGACCGGTTTTTTTTCGGTTTTATTTTTGGTTTTTTGGTCTTTTCCGGTTTTTTTGGTTTTTTTCGGTTTCCGGTCTTTTTCGGTTTCGGTCTTTTTCAGTTTTATTGAAAACCGAAAGCGACCCGATTTTTTTTTGATTTTTCGGTTTCGGTCTTTTTCGGTTTTTTCCGGTTCGGTTCGGTTTTTCCGGTTTTTCGCCCGGCCCTATCGATGACTAATAGATAATGATGTTAGACATACACCTGCAAAATACTTTGAAAGATTATTTTTGCAAGATTTCCTGGGACAAGTTGGTGACTGAACTTATTATTTTTCAACTACAAATAATTGATTGGTAGAATTGAATAATTATTTATCTATTTTGTTACGTGCTTTAATAGAATAAAAACTTGAAAACACGGAAAAGCTGTCGTGTCCAACCGTGGCATTCTCGGTTAATTTCTTGTGTTGTGCCTTGTGTGTCGGTTTCAAATTCGAAATCTGAAGCTCATATATATGGCAATGTCTCTAATGCAATTTGAACTCTATTTAACTTTCTCAACACTTATTCAAGCACTTAATTACTTTTGTGCTTTAACTGTAGATTTGTAATTACCGCTATAGTTATATGTGATCTTAACGAGTGCTCTTAGTCCCGTATACTTACAATTATTCAAGAAGCTAAAGACGGAACACTATCATTTAGCAAACAGACGATGATGATTATATATTTTTACTTATAACCGATAATTTGAAATGTCGATAGATATATAGCATTGTCGACAAAAATACTTTTTCTGGAGTAAAACAAAAAAAAACACAAACCAGGGAATAAATATGAAGTAAAAAAGCTGGACAGTTGATGAATAGAAGCTTATTGTACAAGGTTATATTGCTGAAAGCCTTAAAGCAAACATCAAATTATTAGGCAACAAAAGACATCACAACAAAGAAGGTTAAAATAGATTAATTACAAATCAAATTCATCTATCGATGTTTCACTAGTTCGGCTTAGGCGGGACACGATTTTGATGGCTGTATGTGCCGTAAGTTGGTGGAGGATATCTACGAGCATAATTCTCATTACAGCCACCATTTCTGTTTTGAAGCAAACATAGACGCCGACTCCCTTCACAAATCTGAAAAACCAACACAAAAATTAAAACAGCTATTAATATTTGAAAACGAGAGTACCTCATTTTTTACTTGTTAATATCGTTTTCTGAGATAGAAAGGAAATGTATCATTTGTGTAACAATGCATAATCTTGACTGAGGTGTATTGTATATATAGAGATGGTGGAAAATATGTACAATAAGTTAGCCAAGGCAATTAGTTACTTAGGAGTAAAATAATGAAGTTGAACTTGGGAAAATAATAAAAAAACAAATACTGTTTTTTTTTTTGCCCTAATTTGTTCCGACTAGTTACAAGCCAGCTAGCAAGGGCTATTTATATTCATAAATAATGGAATAAATCATAGAGTTGGCCTTTGGGAAGGAAAAAAGAACAAAAGAAGCCAAGTTTCATTACTATTATCTTTGAAATACTTCGTGGGATGAGTTGGTGACTGGTTTTTTGTTTTGTTTTTCAACTACTCTCAGCCACCTACAGATTGATGGTACAACTGAAATATTTAATTAGAGTCGAATCTATCTATTTTGTTTGGTGCTTTAGTAGTATAAAAGACTTGAATGTATGAAAAGAATGTTCTTCACATGTAAAGATTTGTATATTATACACGAGTTTGCATGATGCAAGTAATAGAAGAAAAAACTTGAAAATATGGAAAGACTGCCGGGTCTAAACGTCGCATTCTCGGCAGGGCGGAACCAGCATAGTTTTTTTAGGGGGCGTGGTGTAAAAAATATGTCGAATAAAAGATAAAATAAATAAGGTCTAATACAAAAATAAAGAATTTTTTCTATATTTAACATAACATGAAATAAATATGAAGTTAATACAAAGGGTATTGGCCAATAAAATAATTTTTTTTAGTAATATTGTTTGTGAGAATGCAATGGTCATTTACAAAATTTGGTAATTTCAAGTTAAAAAACAGAAAATTTTAGAAAAAAGAAGCTAACATGATTTGAAATCCTAACATTGCACTACCTTAAACCCAATTTTACCACTATAACAACTGCTATTTTGTTTAAATTACACATATATATAAAAAATAAAAATCGTCGTCGGGGTGGCCACGCAGCCACCCCCTGGGTCCGCCCCTGATTCTCGGTTCATTTCTGGTCTTGTAACTTGTAACGACCCGATGCTCTGACCAGACCGCAACCATCTGCTTACTACCACAAATACTGTCCGCTTTTGCCTGATTTCGTCCTCGCTTCTCGGACCGCACGGATTTAAAAGACCTTTTTGATAGTAAGCAGGATTTCCTTAACTTATATACCATATACGCACTCACATATCTAGGCGATGTGGGATAATACTTTCTCTTTACACCGGTATTTTACTACGAAAATCCGGATTATTACACTCTTTTCCCCTTCAGGCACGACGTACTCATCGGGACACGCCGTCCTTCCGGGGGTGGTTCACACACCATCGGCTAGATAACAGCTCTGATACCAATTGTAACGACCTGGTCCTCTGACCAGACCGCCACCATGTTCTTACTACCACCAATAATGGCCGTTTTGGCCGGATTTTGTTATCGCTTCTTAGGCCGCACGACTTTAAAAGTCCTGGGTTATAGTAAGGAGGGTTTTATTAACTTATATACCATATAAGTACTCACATATCTAGCCGATGTGAGATAATACTTTCTCTTTACACCGACATTTTCCTACGAAAATCCGGATCCTTACACTATTTCCCTCTTCAGGTACGACGTACTCATCGGGCATGTCGTCCTTCTGGGGATGGTTCACACACCATCGGCTAGATAGCGGCTCTGATACCAATTGTAACGACCCGGTTCTCCAACCAAACCGCCACCATCTGCTTACTACCACCAATAATGTTTGATTTGACCCGATTTCGTCATCGCTTCTCGGGCCGCACGGCTTTAAAAGGCCTTAATGATAGTAAGGAGAGTTTACTTAACTTATATATATACCATATGAGTAACGTATGGTAATGCAGTAGTAAGCCATTCATGAATACATAATTAATTAATTTTATTATTAGCCGTTTGTTTATCTGTCCTATATATGTTTTGACGCATATTCTCTCAAAATTTCACCAGTAAGCTCATATTAACACTTATTTCACCAGTAAGATATCATTCAACTTCATATTCTCTCAAAATTTATATAATATATCTATACACGCATATATTGGAAGAGTTCAAGCCGTTCAAAGTTATCTATATTACATATATTTCTTACAAGGTCGTATACTTTGATTAAGTGGTGGAAGATCTATACCTTGTTTCGGCACCGAGTATCATGAGAAATATTTAATGTAACATCCCTGATCCAAAATGACGTTACACGACTGAATAACACGTGCGGCGGCACGTGCTAGACGAACTCTTATAACTTAAAAGTAATTAAATAAATAATTTAGACTCTAAAATAGTAGCTTCAAACATTCATTATTATTTCGGAAAATCCCAACAAGTTAAAGTGAAATTCAAAATCTCGATAGCAACTTATTCAAATAAGGTCTTGTAATACTAGATAAACAATATTCGAAATCATAATCTTAGAAGTTTATTAGTAGCGGAAATAAAAGAAATCCTAGACTGTCTGGCTGGTCCCGACTAACTCGATTTTAACTCTAGATACCTGAAAACAATTAAAAAATGAGAGGTAAGCTAAAAATGCGTAGTGAATGGCAACCTTGCAATATAATATAGGGTCGAAAATAGATTTTATCATTTTCTTTCAAAAACAATAATTTTATTTAATAAAATTCCCAAAGCACGAATAATAAAATTGCAATTTTTGGTATGATCAATACGACAATATAAATTGAATATTAAGTCCAATTTGACTTTACAATCTCCCAGGTGGATTTATACTTCCTGAATCTAATTTTTTTCGTTGGATGCAGACTTCCTGAATCTCTTTTTATCGTTGGATTTAGACTTCCCAAATCTCTTTTATTCTATAAATTTAATCCCAAATATAAAACATAATGATCACAAAAATATAAACTCTTTAAAACTTTATACGTTTATCAACGTATATAAAAACCCCTTCTTTCAAAACCTGTAACATGCAATTTAATATATACAAGTATAATTTTTATATTTTGAAAATATAATTTAAGGCTGCAATCATTTGCTAGAAAATGCAATGGGATTTTATAATAGCAAGTTAGAAAAACCACTCACCAATATACGGATACGGGATAACCGAACGTTTTACTATGAATACTGTAAATCAATGAATTGCCAAATTAAACTTTCTGTTTTTGCACACATCTGCCTATGGCTTCCTTCCTTTCTTAGTATCTTCATTTATTTTTTAATTAATTGTGGGGAAAACACACATTTTATTTTTATTGATTTTAATTAAATAAAAGTGGGGAAAAAACCCCAACTACAAAAGGGATTAGAGTAGTTTCGTTACATCTATATATCACCAGCTTAAAATACAAAAGATTAAAACTTGTAGGACTAAACTGATTAAAATTTGGAAACTCTTCATCTTCAGCCACATGTGTTTCATCTGAACCAAAAGCTTCAGAGGTCAACAAATTCCACTTCCTTCCTTTCTTAGTATCTTCATTCTATCATTATACACAAATATATTTTAATATTATATAGTATAATAAGCATAGACTAACATGACAATGTGAGGACGTATTCTTCAGCCACATGTGTTTCATCTGAACCAAAAGCTTCAGAGGTCAACAGATTCCACTTCATTCCTTTCTTAGTATCTTCATTCTATCATTATACACATATATATTTTAATATTATATAGTATAATATGTTGGAAAAACCATGTTTAACATGGTAGTTTCCGAATGGTCATGAGACCATCTTTGAGTCAAGATTCCAAGTGACAGCCGTTGTCTTTTGGCACCATACTCAAGACAGTTGAGTAGATGGTATGACAAGTTTCGTAACGGTATGTCGCATGACCTATTCGGAGAATGGGAGTGAATGGAAATTGGCATCAAAGAATGGGGTTGAGAAAGAGGAAAACTCTTAATGCTGGAAAATGGGTTTAATGAGGATAACTCATTGGGAATTGTCCCACATTGAAAAGGAAAGAGCTCCTCCTCGGGAAAAGAGCTCCTCCTCGGGAAAAGAGCTCCTCCTCGGAGAAAAGAGCTCCTCCTCGGGAAAAGAGCTCCTCCTCGGAGAAAAGTGCTCCTGCTCGGCCAAAGTGTCCAGTTCGGCCAAAGTGTCCAGATCGGCCAAAGTGTCTAGCTCGGCCAAAAATTTCCAGTTCAGGAAAATTTCCAGCCAAGCGGTAACTGTTGCAATAAATATGAATTCATTGCAAAGTTAATACTGCAGTTTCGAATTTCGAAAACTGACAGTAGTAAAGTGACTTTAATGGCTAAGATACTCAGCCAGCCTATAAATAGGCAGACCCCCCACAGGTCAAAAAGAACATTCTGAAATAAAACAGCAGCATATATCATCTCTCAAAAATCAGCATTACATTTTAGTCAGAGAGAGCCACCCACCAACAGCTCGACCTTGACTCGTCGCCAGTTTCCGGCGAGTCATCCGAGACGTTGTAACTTGGGATCGAAGCGCCAAACATAACCAGAAACCTCAAAGGTGGTTAGGCGAATATCGGTTAAGGGCAGACTGTTAAACAGTCGCCTCGTCTATTTATTTTCCTGTATTTTTATTCCGTCTTTACATTCCAGTAATTTTATATTCTGTAATTTATTTTCCTGTTCTGTAATTTCATTTCAGTCCATTTTCTTTTCTGTAATTTCTATCCTGCTCTGTAATTTATTTTCCAGTCCAGTAATTTTATTTAATTCCAGAAACAGTCCAGCAGTTTAGTAATTATACTATTCTGTCTGGCAGTTTCGTTTAATTACAATCCAGTCCAGCAGTTTAGTAATTATACTATTCTGTCTGGCAGTTTCGTTTAATTACAAACCAGTCCAGCAGTTTAATAATTTATATTAATCTGTCTGGAATTTTAATTAATTGCATTTACTTTCTGCAAGTGTCGGAATTTGTAATAGAGTCACATTCCATTATAGAAATAAAATTGTTTATTTCTTTTTAGTCCTTGCACTTTAAATTATTGCTTTTACGTACACGAAAACCAACAATCTTAACCGATACCCTTATTTTTGGTTTGTGTACTGTTTTATTTCAATTTTTAAATTAAAGGAATAGTGATTCTTCCGCTACAGTTCTGGTTTTAGAATATTTGTAGCAAAGAAAAATTCCAAGAATTGTTTTATTCTGATTTTTGTATTTGTACCGTTCTCGAGAAAATACCAACCGGTTTGGTAATAGCTTGAATTAATTTATTTTGTATCTTATTTCTTTTACAGAAACCAAGTTTTCTATACTTGGTGTTTTGTTCAAGAATATTCTAATACGCGTATCTTAGTGGTTAGTGGGAATGTCCATAACACTACGGTGACGAACGAGCACTAATGTCTCTAATGTCTCTAAGCAATAATGTCTCTAATGCAATTTGAACTCTATTTAACTTTCTCAACCCTTATTCAAGCACTTAATTACTTTTGTGCTTTAACTGTAGATTTGTAATTACCACTATAGTTATATGTGATCTTAACGAGTGCTCTTAGTCCCGTATACTTACAATTATTCAAGAAGCTAAAGACGGAACACTATCATTTAGCAAACAGACGATGATGATTATATATTTTTACTTATAACCGATAATTTGAAATGTTGATAGATATATAGCATTGTCGACAAAAATATTTTTTCTGGAGTAAAACAAAAAAAAACACAAACCAAAGAATAAATATGAAGTAGCTGGACAGTTGATGATCAGAAGCTTATTGTACAAGGTTATATTGCTGAAAGCCTTAAAGCAAACATCAAATTATTAGGCAACAAAGAAGGTTAAAATAGATTAATTACAAACCAAATTCATCTATCGATGTTTCAATAGTTCGTCTTAGGGGGGACACCACTTTGATGGCCACTCGTGCCGTAAGTTGGTGCAGGATATCTACGAGCATAATTCTCATTGCAGTCACCATTTCTGTTTTCAAGAAAACATAGACGCCGACTCCCTTCACAAATCTGAAAAACCAACACAAAAATTAAAACAGCTATTAATATTTGAAAACGAGAGTACCTCATTTTTTACTTGTTAATCTCGTTTTCTGAGATAGAAAGGAAATGTATCATTTGTGTAACAATGCATAATCTTGACTGAGGTGTATTGTATATATAGAGATGGTGGAAAATATGTACAATAAGTTAGCCAAGGCAATTGGTTACTTAGGAGTAAAATAATGAAGTTGACCTTGGGAAAATAAAAAAAAACAAATACTGCTTTTTTTTTGTGCCCTAATTTGTTCTGAGTAGTTACAAGCCAGCTAGCAAGCAAAGGCTATTTATATTCATAAATAATGGAATAAATCATAGAGTTGACCTTAGGAAAAAAATAACAAAAGAAGCCAAACTACATAATAATAATAATAATTCGGTTTTCACATTGAACAAACACTGGTGTAGATTGAGATCACTTTGGAATTTACTTTTGTAATGCTGTATTAATTAATTAATTCTCCCCTTAGGGAAACCTCCATTTGCATGATTCTGATTTGGAGCATACACTTGTTTTTTTTTTCTTCAGATATAGCTTTAGCCTTTAGTACTTCAACTATATATAGAAATTTAACTCTATTATTACTTAAATTTTTCAAAAGCTAAATACTTGTATATATAAGCTCATGAGTTTGGTGACTAATAGATAATGATCGATGCATCTTTATCATTTTTTTTTTTGAAAAAAGATGCATATTTATCATACACTTGCAAAGTTTCATTACTATTATCTTTGGAATACTTCGTGGGATCGAGTTGGTGACTGTTTTTTTTTTTTTTTTTTTCATCTACTCTCAGCCACCTACAAATTGATGGTATAACTGAAATATTTAATTAGAGTCGAATCTATCTATTTTGTTTGGTGCTTTAGTAGTATAAAAGACTTGAATGTATGAAAATAATGTTCCTCACATGTAAAGATTTGTATATCATACGAGTTTGCATGATGCAAGTAATAGTAGAAAAAACTTGAAAATATGGAAAGACTGTCGGGTCCAAACGTCGCATTCTCGGTTCATTTCTGGTCTTGTGCTTTGTCTGTCAGTTTCAGATTCGGAATCTTAAGTTCATATGGCAATGTTTCTGATGCAATTTGAAATTTGAACTCTATTTATTCAACCTCTTCTTTTTGTGCTTTGACAGCAGATTTGTAATTATCAATATTTGTCATCTTAATGAGTTCTTAGTCTCCGGTACTTACATTAATTTAAGAATCTAAAGATGGAACACCTTGTCAAGAATTAAATACAACACTGTCATTTAGCAATCAGACAATGATGATTGAACATTTCTACTTATAATAGATAATTTGGAATGCCGATAGATGGCATTGTCGACAAGAATCTTTTCTCTAGGGCATAACAAAAAACAAACAAGCCATGGAATGAATATGAAGTAAAACAATTGGACAGTTGGTGATGATCAGAAGCTTATTATTGTACAAGGTTATATTGCTGAAAGCCTTAAAGCATACATCAAATTATTAGGCAACAAAAGACATATATTCTGTAACCCAAACTGAAATCACAACAAAGAAGGTTAAAATAGGTCACAAACCAAATTCATCTATGGATACTTCAACCGTTCAGCTTAGGCGGGGTACCAACTTGATGGCCTCTCATGTTGTAAGTTGGTGCAGGATATCTACGAGCATAATTCTCATTACAGCCACCAACATTCCTGTCTTGAAGCAAACATAGACGCCGACTCCCTTCACAAATCTGAAAAACTAATACAAAAAGTAAGACAACAATTAATATTTGCAAGTGAGAGTACCTCATTTCTTACTTGTTATTCTCGCTTTCTTGAGAAAGGGGGGAAATGTATCGGTTGTGACAATGCGTAATCCGGACTGGGGTGTATATATATAGATGGTGGAAAAATTGTAAAATAAGATAGCGAAGGCAATTAGTTACTTAGGAGTAAAATAATGAGGTTGACCTTGGGAAAATAAAACAACTAGTCGACTACTTGATAGTGTAGTTGTAGGAAAATGATCGTTTTGTAAATATTTCGAGACTTGAGTATCAAAAACTCATGGTTAAAATCTCTTTTAAAATTAGGTACAAATGCTCAATGATGCTATTTTTTTTTTAATTTTGATGCTCACTGATATTATCAAAAACCACAAATTCATGTTTTTTTATAATTAAGTCCGAAAGTATGTAGTAAACAATAATTTTCCCCTGGTTTTTACCTGGCTAAGGAACATCACTGAATTTTGTTAAATGTGTATCATGTAGTACGTGGTATGGATTGAGGAAATCCGAAGCAAATTAGTTGTAAGGAGACCATGCAACTCGGGAAGTTGACTACTTGACTTTATAGTAGAGTATTTTTTACTGCAAGTGTTACAACAATATTACTTGAAAGATAAGCTGGATTGATGTCTTGAGATTAGTGTTATAAATGGACAATCTAAAGTTGACAAGTTTTGTGCATATTATATTATTTTCAACTGTGAAGATTACAACGAGTAATTATATTATATTTACAGATTTGCACACAAATTGCTTACTTGTTTTTGATTAGCCTCACATAGGTGTTCTTAAGTATCAAGTTAATCAGTGTAGAGAATATTGAAGACATTAGGTTGGATATTGTCACCTGATCGATCTCTAGACAAGCTTGTTGTACGTACAGTACGGAGAGCTGCCGAAATAGCATTTTACTCGTTTGCGTTCTAAGTATAAGGATATTCCACATTTGAGATGGAATTAAAGTAACATCAAACCTTAATAGTCCCATCTCAGCTATTAAAACTTTGTCCCCATATGCCCAGAAACAATTTTGCGAAGAACAATGGATGATTAAATGACGAAACTAGAGGACGACAGTCAACTAATCATGATTTTATCAAAATAAAACTTATTCGATTTATTTCTGTTGCGACGTTAGTAAAATTTTTGAGTAGAAAAAGAGGTTGACCTTTGAGTACGTACTCCTTCATGAACTAAAAACTTGGATACATATTTAGAGACATATTGGTAATGTATGTTTATATGTTTGGATCGAGTTGAGTCAAGTCACTTGACTTTTAATAACTTTTAAAAGTAGAATTTGCAACATAAATCTCAACTTCTCAGCAAATAAGTATCACTTAGAGATAAAGCTTAATTCAACTATTCACTGTAGCTCTAAAATTGTCATACTCGAACGTTTTTCTGCATTTTCTCTTCACAGTTATATCGTGGGTCCGAGTATGAGAAAAAAATTAAAACTGCCATTATTGCGAATCAAACCGCCCACATACAACTGAAACACAGAAATTGCAACAAGATTAATACTGTGAGCGGCATAAATTAGAAAAACTAAAAAACTCAGAATACAACTTTTATTTGGCTAACGGCATATATCAAAGTACTGAGAATCAAACAGCACACATACTATAAAGACCAAACTCACATCAAATTCATATATCAAGACTATTTCTTTGAAGGGGGTGGGGGTGCTCGGGAAATGACAAAATAAGGGTGATACTGTGGAAGACCATAAGTCGGTGCAGGGTTTTTTCGGTATCTCTCATCGCAGCCACCTCCTTCTAGAAGACATATACGCCTTCCTTGACAAATAGGAGAGACAGAAACAATAATGATTAAAACAAGGAAATATATTTGCAAAAGAGAGTACATCATTGTTAATTGTTTGTTAGAATGCATGATTTGGATTAGGGTATATATAGATGATGGAAAATTTGTATGTATGTTCAGTGTTGACCAATTTTTCGAGTAGTTAATATTTAGAAGCCAGCTAGGAAAGGCAAAAATTACTCCAGGATAATATAAAAAGTCAATGACTTGATTTTGAGAAATAAATCAAGAAAGAAACTTTAGTTGTAATTGAAGGGCAAAATATATACGGTATGGATCAGGCATTTCTTTTTTCAACTATAGATATAAAAGTCCATTTTTACCCGTTTCACTTTCACTCTAGCTCTAACTTTAGTAGAGTTGTACAAATGAATGTATTACACTCATACACTGTGAATTTAATGACCAATAGATTTAAGATTTTTTGGAGACTTCTGGACTTCTTGAAGACATTTGAAAACCATAATTACTGATTTTACTGTGTACAATGTATAATACACGGTTATTATTGTGTTTAAGGTGTGAATTTGTTTGCTTTCAGAACGTAATTAGTGCAACAGTACCCTTGGCACATCTCTCATAACGATGTTTTTTTGTCTGAATTCGACCTAATCACCAGTTTAGTATCATGACCCAAATGTTAATATAGCCCCTTCGTAATCGACTAAAACTTATACTGCTTGGTCTCAATTCTTTCTATTTAATAAACAGCGATCTAAGACAATCGGTTGTTTGATCATAGTGTGGCTTATGTTAGAAATTTAGGGTATGATAATCCTGGATAACTTCGAAGAATCGTGTTCGTACACTTTCCGAACAAAGTATTTCGACCCTATTATTGCCTGAGTTCACGAAATCTTTGTGGGGATAATTCTTGAAGAACAATCTGTTTCTGGCAAGGAGAATAGATTAGGAAATGTAGAGAGAATTTTCTTATCTGTTTATCTCTTTGAAATCGAGGCCAAATGACTTCTTATATAGGAGATCAATAACTGAAACTGAAAGCAAGCAACTGTTCGGAAAGGAAGCAACTGTTCGGAAATGAAGCAAGCAACTGTTCAGAAAGGAAGCAAGCAACTGTTCGGAAATGAAGCAAGCAACTGTTCGGAAAGGAAGCAACAGTTCGGAAATGAAGCAAGCAACTTTTCGCTCGGGGCGCTGCCCCACACCCCGCCCGCTGTCCTGGCAGCGGGACCCCAGCCAGGGGCTCTGCCCCTTGGACCCCGCCAGGGGCTCTGCCCCTTGGAAACCCGTTTCAATTATTCATATTCAATTATACGTTGGCTCGACGAGCGTGCATTCCGCACTTCCCTAACTCGTTTCCGAGTTTAACGCATTATTGCATCGGCCTATAATAAAATCACATTACTACTAAAATACATTGATGATACTAAAATCACCAACAAATCCCCCCCATTTTAGTATAATCCTTGATTTACTCAGTATATACAATAATATATACAAGGGTATAACACACAGGTATAACAATCAAACAAATGCATAGATGAAAATGTCTTACGATTGAATTTTCATCTTAGTACAAATACACATTCCAAATACTCGAAAATCTGGGTGTCATAACGATTGAACCCGTCAATCCATTTGAATATCTGAAGATATAGTACACATATGTTTCTTACAATACTCTACTATTCATACTTGACACTTTACAAGCCATGTGTCCTTATCCATTAATAAGCATATAGGAAGCCAAGTCCAAGCTTCTTGAAGCGGCAAAACTTCATGCTCACATAGGTGATCCTTTTAATCTTGCACCTGCATTTGCAATTTTCCAAAAGAACCATTAAGAAGATTTACTTCAACCTAGCCATCACTTGCAGGTCTGAGCACATACCTTGGGAAGATAAACACAATTGCTCCAATCTCTAACTATGATCTTTCCACATTGAATTCTGCTTCTAACGTTGTATTCGAAGGGAATTGGGTATACCACAGCTAATAGATTTAAATGGACTTTAATCCCATCCCAATTACCGACTTATTCACTAAGTCTCTAGCTAACCCCTTCGTCAAGTGGTCAGCTAAGTTTTGTTGCGACCGAACAAAATCAATAGATATCACCCCATTCATGATTAATTCCCTAATCATACTATGTCTAACACCCAAATGTCTAGACTTTCCATTGTATATTTGACTATAAGCTTTAGCCAGTGTGGCAGTACTATCACAACGGATAGAAATTGGTGATATCGGTTTAGGCCATATCGGAATCTCATATACCAAGTTCCTGAGCCATTCCGCTTCTTTACCAGCAGCTGCTAATGCTACAAACTCAGATTCCATTGTGGAACCAGTTATACATGTTTGCTTCTTGGAAGCCCATGAGATGGCACCTCCCCCAAGCAAGAACACCCATCCACTTGTAGAGGATGAGTCTTCAGCATTATTTATCCAACTAGCATCCGAATAACCCTCTAACACCAAAGGAAATCCCATATATGCCAATCCATAATTCATAGTACCCTTCAAGTACTTGAATACCCTAGTTATCGCATGCCAATGATGTCTACTAGGATTACTAGTAAATCTGCTCAACTTTCCAACCGCATAAGCAATATCCGGTCTAGTGCTAATCATAGCATACATCAAAGAGCCTATAGCTCTTGAGTATTCAAGTTGATCCACAGGTTTACCTGTATTTGGCATAAGCTTTTCTCCCGGATCCATGGGAGTACTTACTGGAGAACAACTTTCATAATTGAACTTCTTGAGTATTTTCTCAATGTAATGAGATTGCGTAATTACAATCCCCTTATTCTCCCGTTTAATCTTAATACCAAGAATAACGTCCGCTTCTCCCATATCTTTCATGGAGAACTTTGATGACAAGAAATTCTTCGTTTTATCAACTTGATTTTGGTCGGTGCCAAAGATCAACATGTCATCAACATATAGACAAATGAAAACTCCTTTACCGGATGTATTAAATTTGCTATATACACATTTGTCTGCTTGGTTTAGAATGAAACCATTAGACAAAACAACTTCATCAAACTTTTGATGCCACTGCTTCGGAGCTTGTTTCAGCCCATACAGCGACTTAACTAGCTTACACACTTTATGCTCATTACCAGGCATTACAAATCCTTCAGGTTGCTTCATATACACTTCTTCTTCCAAATCACCATTCAGAAATGCTGTTTTGACATCCATTTGATGAATCACTAGATTATGAATAGCCGCCAAGGCAATCAACAATCTAATAGTAGTGATACGGGCAACTGGAGCATAGGTATCGAAATAATCAATCCCTTCCTTTTGTCTGAAGCCTTGGATAACTAATCTAGCTTTAAACTTGTCAATTGTACCATCGACTTTCATCTTCATTTTGAAGATCCATTTGCAACCCAATGGTTTGCAACCTGGTGGTAAATCAGATAATACCCAAGTATTATTTTCCATGATAGAACCAATCTCTTCATCAATTGCTTCTTTCCAAAAAACAGAATCTCGAGATTTCACAGCTTCATCATACGTTCTTGGATCCTCCTCTATACTATAACAATAATAGTATTGAGTACCAATCTGATCTCTTGATCCCTCAACTAAATATAGTTGAAAATCAGATCCATAAGATCTAGATTTTCTAGCTCTTTTGCTCCTACGGGGTTCAAGTGTCTCACTTGGCACATCAATTGAATGATCATCCCTTAGAGATTCATCTGAATTAGGTATAGAGTCCTTTGGTCTAGGTATAGAGGAGAAACAATTCTCATCAAATATGGCATCTCTCGATTCTATAATCGTGTTAATAGAAATCGAGTCATTAGGTTCTATAACATAAAACCTATAGGCCTTGGAGTGCTCAGCATATCCAACAAAGATGCAAACTATACCCTTTTCACCAAAAGTTTTCCTTTTTGGGTCCGGGAGTCTAACCACGGCCCTACAACCCCAAACACGTAAAAATGTTAAGTTTGGTCGTTTCTTATACCAAAGTTCATATGGGGTAGTCTTGTTCCTTTTATTAGGAACCCTATTTAACAAATAGCAAGCCGTTAACATAGCTTCTCCCCAAAACCCTTCACTTAAACCAGAGTAAGATAACATGGCATTCACCATTTCTTTAAGAACTCTATTTTTCCTTTCAGCCACACCATTTTGTTGAGGTGTATAAGGTGCCGTAGTCTCATGAATGATTCCTACGGATTGGAAAAATACAGGATCATAATATTCACCACCTCTATCTGTACGCAATGTTTTAATCAACACATTCTGTTGCACTTCAACTTCAGTTTTATAAATTTTGAATTTATCTAAGGCTTCGTCCTTAGCGTGCAACAAATAGACATAGCAGAATCTAGATGCATCATCTATGAAAGTGATAAAATATTTTTTATGCCCTAATGATGGAGTAGCATGCAAATCACATAAATCACTATGTATTAATTCAAGAATGACAGATTTCCTTGTTATACTTTTAAAAGGTTGCCTAGTGATCTTTGTTAACATGCAAGTTTTACATTTTTCTACATTTTCATTAAAAACAGGAATTAAATCATCTTTAGACATTTCATGCATTCTTTTATAATGTACATGTCCTAGACGAGCATGCCATAACGAGAAGTTGATAACATTCGAAGAAGACATAAATAAAGAACCAGAATCATTAGGAACTCCATTCAAATTCATCATAAACATACCATTATTATAATATCCAAATCCTACAAACACACCAGACTTCGATAGAACATATTTATCGGATTCACACACTTGCTTGTATCCAAGCTTATTTAATACAGGACCAGAAATTAAATTCTTACGTAATTTAGGAACATACAAAACATTAAACAAAGTAATAGTCTTTCCATAACTGAATTCTAGCACCACGTTTCCTTTGCCTTCAACGGGAGCAAAGTGATCATCTCCCATGTAGAGGACAGAACCATCTTCCACTGGAATAAAATTCTTGAACCAGAAACGATCCTTGCAAACATGTGTTGTGGCGCCAGAATCAATCCACCACGCGATAGCATCATCCTGCACATAAAATGCTTCAGAATTTAGTGAAACCGAAAGTTTAATCAAACTATTCAAATCACGAATTGATTTCTGACCTTGGTTTTCGGATTTGTCCTTAGACCCTTTTCCTGAACCACTTGCATTCGCGTTGTCGTGCCTTTTGCCGAAACGGCAATCCCTCTTGAAGTGGCCTGTTTTGCCACACTTCCAGCATTCTAGTTTCGGTTTCTTGTTAGCACCGAAACTGCCCTTATTGTTCTTGAAAGCACGCTTCTTTCCTTTGTTTCTGTTGTTATCGTTCTTACCACCCTCTTCAACCATATTAACCGAGGGTCCAGCAATTTGTTTGCCCTTTCCTTTGTCATCCTCCTGTGCTCTTAGAGATTCTTCTATGCGCAAGTGACTTCCAAGTTGGATCAAAGACAGTTCGTCTTTTCCATGTTTTAGATTGTGTTTGAAATCCTTCCACGAAAGAGGCAACTTGTCTATGATGCTTGAGACAGATATTGTTTCATCCATCTTCAATCCGTGTTGTGTGAATTGTCCAAGGATTCGGAGGAGTTCATTGAATTGTTCCATGACAGACCTCGATTCAACCATTTTGTAATTGTTGAAATCGGTTACCAGGAACTTTTTACTGGATGAGTCCTCTGCCATGTGCTTGGATTCGAGACAATCCCACAATTCCTTTGCAGATTCCACGTTTTGGTAAATATCAAATAAGGGATCAGACATACCGTTGAGAATGTGCCCTCTGCAAATGTAGTCGTCGTTCTCCCACTTTGATCTGCGTCTTAGATTTTCAACCGTGTCATCCTCTACAAATTTTGGAATCGGTGTAGACAGGACGTGCACCACCTTTAACGTTGTCAACATGAAATGCATCTTCTTCTGCCAACGCCTGAAGTCTTGTCCTTGAAACTTGTCCAATTTTTCGAAATTTGTAGTCATCTCCTTGACGGTGCTTTCTCCAGCCATGATTATCAGAGAAGTACTTTGTTCGTTTGTTAGAAATTTAGGGTATGATAATCCTGGATAACTTCGAAGAATCGTGTTCGTACACTTTCCGAACAAAGTATTTCGACCCTATTATTGCCTGAGTTCACGAAATCTTTGTGGGGATAATTCTTGAAGAACAATCTGTTTCTGGCAAGGAGAATAGATTAGGAAATGTAGAGAGAATTTTCTTATCTGTTTATCTCTTTGAAATCGAGGCCAAATGACTTCTTATATAGGAGATCAATAACTGAAACTGAAAGCAAGCAACTGTTCGGAAAGGAAGCAACTGTTCGGAAATGAAGCAAGCAACTGTTCAGAAAGGAAGCAAGTAACTGTTCGGAAATGAAGCAAGCAACTGTTCGGAAAGGAAGCAAGCAACTGTTCGGAAAGGAAGCAACAGTTCGGAAATGAAGCAAGCAACTTTTCGCTCGGGGCGCTGCCCCGCACCCCGCCCGCTGTCCTGGCAGCGGGACCCCAGCCAGGGGCTCTGCCCCTTGGACCCCGCCAGGGGCTCTGCCCCTTGGAAACCCGTTTCAATTATTCATATTCAATTATACGTTGGCTCGACGAGCGTGCACTCCGCACTTCCCTAACTCGTTTCCGAGTTTAACGCATTATTGCATCGGCCTATAATAAAATCACATTACTACTAAAATACATTGATGATACTAAAATCACCAACAGCTTAACTGTTAACAATTTCTCGAGCAGAGTTTGGCTTAATAACTCCAGTGGTTTTAGAATAGTTTTTCAAAATACATATACATATTTTGATTCCATGCAAGATAGTCTATTTTATTCATAAGAAGCTACGGAGTATTTGGTTTCTCCTTTTCTAGGAACCATTATGTAGTCATGTATTTTCAAGTAACGAATAGGGAAGCTCGTAAACCATTATTTTTTTAATGATAAAATGCAAATTAACCTCCAAAATTGTGGCAAATTTTGTATATATGTATATATATATATATATATATATATATATACATGTGGTAGTTATGTACTCATATCTTATGTACCAGTGTGCACACTTTTTAGACCGTTCCGATGGAAAATTGTTGTTAGGTCACTAAAAATGGAGGACCCCCCCCCCCTCCTCCTCGATCTCCCTCCTCTCCCATTTTACGGTAAATCATAGTGTATGAAAAGGAATTATTTAGAATATTGTCCCCTCCCTTTTTTCTAATTTCTAGTTCCGTCACTGGTCAATGCTAAGAAGAGTACTACACAGACAAAAAATGACCGCCATTAAGCCTTTTATAAAAACTAAAACCTGCATTTCCTTTTTGATATGGTAGTCTGAAACTCTGAACTAAACTCTTTATCCGCACTTTCACTTTACAGTATTATCATGAGTTCCAGTATGAGCATAGATATTTAGATAATCTGACCATTCTTTACAAAAGACTGAAACAAAAATGTAAAGGAAAGAGAAAAAACTGAAACTGGAATTATTGCAAATCAAACCGCCACATACGTACAATTGAAACCCAAACAGAAATTGCAACAAAGCTAGATAAAAATAGATGGATACACATTAGAAAAACTAAAAACTTGAATACAACTTTTATTTTACTGGCGTCTACTGAGAATCAAAGAGGGCACAAACCATAAAGACCGAAATCACATCAAATATAATCATAATTAACAGATACATCCACTTTTATTCATATATCAACACTATTCATTTGAAGGGGGTTTAGGATAATGTTTTGGAATACCGTAAGAGGGCGCAGGGTTTCTTCGGTATTTCTCGTCGCAGTTACCTCCTTCTAGATAACAAATACGCCTCCCTTGACAAATATGAGAGATACAAACAATAATGATTAAAACAAGGAAAGTTATTAGAGAGTACCTCATTCTTATTTGTTTGTTAGAATGTATGATTTGGATTCACGTGTGTATATATATATATATATATATAGATGGTGGAAATTTTGTATAGTTGAGTGTGGGTTAAAATTTACTTAAGTTACAATTGTCAAGTTTTGGTCAGGTTATTGCGTTTTTCATATGTTTTCGTAATATATTTTTTTCGATTTTTTTTATGAAATCTACGTTCTATTTTATTTCTGAAATGTTTTTTATTTTATTTTTATAAAATTTGACATTGTATATTATTTTTTAATATTTATTAATATTACTAACTTAAAAATTATCAAACAGACAATTAAACATAAAAAATATATATATATAATGTTAAATTTCACAGTTTTTTTTGAACAAACACTTTAAAAATAAAATATAATGTTGATAAAAAAAAACTATAAAAACATATGAAGACACGATAATCTGACAAAAACCTAACAATTATAACTTGAGGAAATTTGATCCCGTTAATGTTGACCAATTTTCGAGTAGTTAGAAGCCAGCTAAGAAAGGCAAAAACTACTGCACAATAATATAAAATTAAACTCAAGGACTTGACCTTGGGAAAATAAATCAATAAGAAATAAACTTGAGTTGTAATTGAAGGGCGGAATTAGGGTTTTGATCATTGTATTTCTGTTTCCAACTATAGATGAAATGGTCCATTTTTATTCGTTTCACTTTTCGCTCTAGTTCTAAGACTAGTAGAGTTGTATAAATGAATGTATTAAATTTAGTATCACATGAACCAAATCTTAATATAGCTTCTTCGTAATAATCCACTAAAACTTGGTCTCAAATCTTTCTATTCAATAAATGGTCTGATAGACCATTTGTTTTAACGCAACAACGATCTTCCAAGCTCGAGCTACAATACCGCTTGTCCGCAATGTAGGCTAAGAGGGTTTAGTACAGAAAAAGAACTCTAAAATTAATGACTTTTTTTTTTCTTTCTCAGGCCTCCAACTAGTTGACTGTATGGACAATCCATTGTTTGATTATAGTGTGCTTTAATTAACTGTTAACAGTGATTCTCGAGTAGAGTTTGGCTTAACAACTCCAACGCCTTTAGAATACTTTCTTTCAAAATACATATACTACATATTAAAGTCTATTTTATTCATAAAAAGCTGCAGAGTATTCAATTCCATTTTCTAGGAACCATTATGTAGTCTTGTATTTTCACGTAAAAGAATAGGGAAGCTGGAAAGTCACTTTTTTATATATATATATATATAATAAAACCTTATTTAACCTCCAAAATTTGGAAAAAAAATTGTATCTATATATGGTGGAATACCAGTGCACATATTTTCGAGACGGTTAGGATGGACAATTGCAGTCAGATCACTAAGAATTGAATCTCACCTTTGATATATTTTATTACCTTATAGTGTTTTTGAATTGTAAGCCATCATGGAGGTTTTATTCCATGATTAATACATTTCTTTTGTTCTTAATATATGAGCTCGTTCACTCGAAAAAAAAATGAGAACATCCTTTTGGAGGACCACATAATATATCCATTTTTAGTAGCAATTCTGTGTGTTTATTTCAATCTTGTATCAGTGTACAGCAGGAAGATTGGAAATATTAGCGAATTATGACTATGTTGGTCTCGTGCCTTTTTATTTTATGTTCTAATTAACGCACTCTTATTTGTACTTTTCAGGTCCATTTTTAGCAGTTTACACTTTGGTGTCCTTCGAATATGGATTTGTAGTTACCAACATGTTCCATCAAGTTCTCAATTGCTATTCGAATGACTCAATCTCTTAGATATTCATAAAATACGCACAACTAGAGATTAGTGGATTATGAGTTCACTTCTCTGTTCCCATCAAAGAATGTTATTTAAATGAGAGAGTGGTTTATCGTATAAATAGTTTAACCGATGGTGGATAGTAGAATTATACCGTGATAAAGATTATGAAAGTCTCGTTTGGTAATTCTACACAGCGTAGTGGTGTAACACCGTACCTTGTCAAGATGCTGATTCTACTTGTACAATATAATATACTACAGAACAATGAAGTTACTGATTCTACTTGCACAATATTTTTGAAATGCCGGTAGCATTATATAACAGCCTTTCGATTACAAAACAATTGAAACACAAACAAGTGCAAGGGAAAGTATGAAATTGGGTTACAAAAGGATGAAAGTCTTATTTTGCTTAGCGCATACAAGTAATTACGCAACAAATTACATGTTTATTCTGGACCCCGAGTAAAAAATAACAACATAAAACAATTAAAGGTGAGATGGTACTGTACCGTCGTTAGAATGGTTCTGTGATTCATACGCAGGCGCAGAAATCTTATACATGCAGCCACGGAAAAATCTGTGTCCCGAACACAAATCCCGTGTAATAATTAACCTCCCTTCACAAATCTGAGAAACAAAAACAACCATAATTAATATAATTAAAAATATTTGGAAATGGGAGTACCTCATTGTTCACTTGGTTCTCTAGTTAATTTGTTAAGGGTTAATGTAATGGAATTAGGATGCATAATAAGGAGTACGGACTGAGGTATGTATATATATATATATATAGTAAAAATATGGCGGTTCACCGTGCATTTTAGTATCTGAGTAGTTACAATCCAGCTAATTAACCAAGGTAAGAAATAATAATACTCTAATAAGTAGTAAAATAATATGTTTAGGAGTAGAGACCTAGGGAAAATAAATAAATGAACCTTAATTGAAACCGAAAGGGGAATAACACGGCATTCATTATAATATATACTCCGTATTCTCATTATTTGGAATATCTAAAGCTTTTACTTTTAGCTTATAAACTACAGAAATTTCAAAATTTGTAAAAATCATTTTTATTTTGTTAGCCTCAAAGCTCAAATAGCAGTCGAGTAAGCTTTAAATTATAGCCCTCATCTTTACCTCCATGTGTCAGTTTTGATTTGCATACTTTTTGATATTTTCCAATATAATCACAAAGTTATCTCACTTCATAGTTGATACTACTTGATAGTAATGACCAGAAAGAGTACACTTAAAAAAAGTTTGCTGATAATTATTGATTTCTATAAACCCAAGTGTGAAATTTGTAAGACCAATATTTATGTTCATTTTGCAATACAAAAAGTACACTAATGATGGAGTATATTGTTTTATTTTTCATGTGTTATCGAAAGATAAGCAGATGGATACAAGTAATTACAAGAACAGATAAGCATACGGATACAACTTACATTAATGAATTACTTAATTACTACGGTGTATATATATATGTTGTATGATTTATGCGATCATAAGATAAAAACCCAAGTGTTACTAGAAAACTTTTCAACCCAAGATTTGACTTAAACACCAGTTTCCAGCTAAGTGTCTTCTTCTTAACATAGAACTTAAATCATAACGCGTAAGCAACGGTAAGGTCATGTAGAGGATTCAGGTTAATACTAAATTAAAGCTGTTATATAAATAATAACACACAGAAAAGTGTGATTAGTACAACAATATATTTTAATCAAATCATTGAGAAATTGAACGGAAATTTCAGTCTTCAGAGTCTAGTTGCCTGAGGGTCAATTAATCTTAAAATACTTCACACACTTCACATGGTTGGTGAATATTCCAAGTAGGTAGCAGGGAGGGTTAACTACTTGCATCTTGTTGAGTTGTGGAGCCAAATGAGCTTTGATCATGTTTTCTAATTATCTCACATCGTCTGGAATTGTAATATGACCCACTATGGGTTCTATTTATATGTCCCAATATCTTGTATTTTAATTACACATTTACATATCACTGTGAGAATATTATAAATGAGAGAGTTCTAGTTGCGAGAGAACCATAGCTTGTGTTGAGCTAGATTACGATTGTAATCCTCATTATAATAATATTAAGTGCCACGTGTAGCGGCCCGGAGAAGTAACCAATTTGGATGAACTTCGTTATCAAAGTGTGTGTGTGCTCGGTTTGAGTACTTCTGTCTTTCTTTGTGCTCGACGTGATTTCCTAACAAGTGGTATCAGAGCACGAGGTTCGCAGAACTAAGGCCGAAGACCGAGAGGAAGATCACTGGCAAAAGAAGACAGAGTCATACACGGGATCGAGAAGTTCGACGGGAAGGACTTCGCATTCTGGAGAATGCAAATAGAGGACTATCTCTACGGGAGGAAGATGCATCAGCCACTTCTCCTTGAGAAAATGCCGACCACGACCACCGAGGAGGCGTGGAAACTCTTAGACCGACAAGTGTTGGGAGTGATCCGCCTAACACTATTTAGGAGTGTAGCACATAACGTCGCAACAGAGACGACGACGATGGGGATGATGAAGATCCTCATCGACATGTATGAGAAACCATCCGCGAACAACAAGGTACATCTCATGCGTAAGTTGTTCAACCTACGCATGGCTGAGGGGACACCTGTTGCGAGTCACCTGAACAAGTTCATTGACACCGTAAATCAGTTGGATACGGTGGAGATAACTTTTGAAGACGAAGTGAGAGCCCTTATACTGCTAGCATCTTTACCGAACAGTTGGGAATTTATGCGAGCTGCTATGAGCAACTCAATTGGAAAGGAGAAACTGACTTACAACGGCATCCGAGATCAAATACTCGCTGAGGAACTCAGGAGATTAGACATGGGTGAATGCTCAAATGATGGAGCAGCCTTGAACGTGGGTTCAAGAGACGGGGGTGAGGCCAGGGTATGGGACGTTAGAGGACGTTCACAATCCCGAGGTAGAAGAGGGCTAAGCCGAGGAGGAAAAGATAGCGATCGAAGTAAGAAGAATCTTCGATGCTATAACTGCCAGGGTATGGGACACTTCAGTCATGAGTGCAAGCAGCCGAAGAAGGGTACCGGCCGTGATCACGTGGCTAATGTTGCGAACGACGAGGATTCGGGTGACTGTTTAATGCTTGCCAAACAGAGAGATATAGATTCGTGGATTCTAGACTCTGGGGCATCAATTCACACGACCGCTCAGAAGGATTTATTCGAAAATTACACTGCGGGTAATTTCGGTAAAGTGTATCTAGCCGACGGAGAAGCGTTGGATGTTGTTGGAATGGGCGATGTAAAAATTCGCATTCCAAACGGGTCGGTATGGAAGCTAACGAAAGTGAGGCATGTTCTGAGGTTGACCAAGAATATGATCTCAGTAGGTCAACTAGATGCCGAAAGACACTCCATTTCATTTAGCTGTGGAGCTTGGAAAGTTTCACGATGAGCTATGGTGATAGCCCGAGGGAGTAAGGTTGGTACACTGTACATGACCGATGAGGAGCGTACAATTGCGACAGCTGTGTCGCAAAACTGCTCGGAACTGTGGCATCGACGGTTGGGTCACATAAGTGAGAAGGGGATGAAGGTGTTAGTGAAGGACAGTAAACTTACAGGCTTGAAGTCTGTCAACCTCGACATGTGCAAAGGTTGCATCTTCGGGAAGCAGAAGAAAGTGAGCTTCCGGAAAGGTGGAAAAGCTCCCAAGGAGGAGAAGCTAGCACTGGTCCACTCAGACGTATGGGGACCATCTCCAGTAACCTCACTGGGAGGATCTCAGTACTATGTGACCTTCATCGATGATTCGATGAGGAAAACATGGGTCTATTTCTTGAAACACAAGTCTGAGGTGTTTAAGAAATTTCAAGAATGGAAGGTCATGGTCGAACTAGAGACCAGGAATAAACTCAAGTGTTTGAGGTCCGATAACAGCGAAGAGTGCATTGATGCGAAGTTCGTAGAGTTCTGTGCTCAAAGAGGCATTCGAATGGAGAAGACCATCCGAAGAACGTCACAGCAGAATGGCTTGGCCGAGCGAATGAACCGAACAATCAATGAGCGTTTTAGGAGTATGAGACTGCAAAGTGGGTTGCCCAAAGCCTTGTGGGCACATGCAGTAAGCACGGCGGTTTATCTCATTAACCGCGGATCCTCAGTGCCATTAGAAAGGAGAATTCCTGAAGAAGAGTGGATAGGAAAGTCTATCTCTTATGAACACTTGCGAGTGTTCGGTTGTCTGTCATATATCCATGTCGATATAAATGATCGTACCAAGCTTGACTCGAAATCCAAAGTGTGTTACTTTGTGGGGTAGGGTGGAGCTGAGTTTGGATATCGCTTCTGGGATGGTCAAACAAAGAAGATCATTCGCAGTAAGGATGTCATCTTCAATGAAGGCATTTTGTACAAATATCGGCAAAATGCTATGATGGAAGAAGATGCGCTCCTGTCCGAGGAAAGTGGTATGGTCGACATGAATGCGTTTCCAAGAATGGAGTTGGAAAATGACACTGAAGATGAGCCAGTGGTGCTCGACAACCGACCAGCAGATGCTGAAGAGGACGAGGAGGAGCCCCAAACTCCCCGACCTGAATTGGGCTGAGGTCATCGAGAGAAGAGGCCTCCTGCCCGATACTCACCTTCCCTGCATTACATACTGCTTAGTGATGCAGGAGAGCCCGAAAGTAAAGAGGAAGCTCTAGAGCTGAAAGACTCGAGCAAGTGGGAGCTCGCGATGAAGGATGAGATGAAGTCACTTGAGAAGAATGTGACTTGGCAGTTAGCCGAACTGCCCAAGGGGAAAAGGGCACTGAGAAAAAAATGGGTGGTCCGCCTAAAGGAGGAACAAGATGGCTCGAAACGGTATAAGGCATGATTAGTAGTCAAAGGGTTCCAACAAAAGGCAGGAATTGACTACACCGAGATCTTTTCACCAGTCGTAAAGCTGACGACTATTCGGCTATTATTGAGCATTATTGTAAATGCGAATCTTCATCTTGAGCAGTTAGATGTGAAAACTGCATTTCTCAATGGAGATCTAGAAGAAGAAATTTACATGCTTCAACCTGAAGGGTTTGCTGAAAAGGAAAAAGAGAAACTGGTCTGCAAACTGAGGAAGAGCTTGTATGGGCTAAAACAAGCACCACGGCAGTGGTATAAGAAGTTTGACAGTTTCATGGTGGATACCGGGTTCGAAAGAAGTGATAGCGATCACTGCTGTTTCGTGAAGAGATTTGCAAACTCTTCGTATGTCATACTACTCTTGTATGTAGATGACATGTTGCTTGCTGGGACGAGCCTTGTGGAGATTAACAAGGTCAAGCAACAGTTGGCGAAACATTTTGAGATGAAAGATTTGGGTGCCGCAAATCAGATCTTCGGTATGAGTATTTCCCGAGGAAGGGATGGGTCCCTGTTTCTGTCGCAAGCCGAATATGTGAAGAAAGTGTTGTCACGGTTTAGCATGAGTGATGCCAAGGTTGTAGGCTCACCGCTAGCCGCACACTTTAGCTTGTCGAAGAAACAATGACCCACAGACGAGGAAGGAAAGGATCGTATGTCGAACATACTCTATGCTTCAGCAATTGGTAGCTTGATGTACGCAATGGTGTGTACAAGACCGGACATTGCCCATGCAGTGGGAGTTGTCAGTCGTTACATGAGTAACCCAGGAAAGCACCATTGGGAAGCTGTGAAGTGGATATTGAGATATCTCTCGCGTACCGTGAGTTCGGCATTATGTTTCCGAAAGACCTCGGAAGGCCTGTACGGCTATGTGGATGCTGACATGGCCGGTGATCTGGACAGCCGAAAGAGCACAACGGGATGTGTTTGTACCTACGGTGGTACTGCTGTGAGTTGGACATCTAAGTTGCAAAAGATAGTTTCATTGTCGACCACAGAGGCTGAGTACGTCGCGGTGACGGAAGCAAGCAAAGAGATGATTTGGTTGCAGGGTTTCTTGAAGGAGCTCGGTCAGAAAACCGACAAGGGAGTTCTGCACTGTGATAGTCAAAGTGCAGTCCAGCTAGCTAAGAATCCTGTATTCCATTCACGCACAAAGCACATACAGATTCGTTACCACTTTATCCGGGCTGTTCTAGAAGATGGAATCTTCGCGCTAGAAAAGATTGAGGGCGCTAAGAACCCCGCCGATATGCTAACGAAGGCTGTTACAATCGACAAACTGAGGTTGTGTGCAACCTCAGTAGGACTCTGAGCTTGAGGCTCAGGGTTGTCGCTACACTGGAAGAATGGATAACTCGCCGATGACGGCAGAGTATCAATTATTATACAAGGATACCTGTAGACACGCAAATTTTTCGGCAAATAAAAATAGGGCACGTGTCTCTTATAAAATAAACTATCTTAATTTATATATTAGTATTTTGAAAATCAAATGAATATTATTTTTTGGTTTAAATTATAAAACCAAGAAATGTCATTTCTTTGAGTATATATTAATTTTTTCTCGCAAACAATGAAAATGCTTCTATTTTATTATTTGTTTGTTTAAAATTACAAAGTAATGATAGGACAAAGAATTATTAGATTTAAGTATGGACCATTTTGCTCCTAAACTCAAACTATAAGGGGGCATGAAGGACCATTTTTGTCCTAAACTCAAATTATAAGACCATTTTGATCTTAAACTCAAACTACAAGACCATTTTGGTACTAAACTCAAACTACAAGGGGGCATGGAGTACCATTTTGATACTAAACACAAACTATAAGACCATTTTGATCCTAAACACAAACTACGAGGGGGTGATATCGTGATAAAGACCACCCCAACTACTATAAATAGATGGCCAATTCAAGCCTAAAGAGGACAACAAGTTGAAGGCCAAAGGTGAAGCCAAATCCAAGAGAGAGAAGCTCTACCAAAGTCAAGCCATCAACCACCGAAGCATTCGAAGATCTTCATCAAGCCCGAAGAACTTCAAGCAAGCTCATAAACAAATCCAAGACAAATCCACCGTTTGATCCGCAAGAAGCTCCAAAGGCCGCGAATTAAGTGTTTTTCAAGACCAAGCATTCGAAGATCTTCATCAAACCCGAAGAACTTCAAGCAAGCTCATCAACAAATCCAAGACAAATCCACCATTTGATCCGCAAGAAGCTCCAAAGGCCGCGAATTAAGTGTTTTCCAAGACCAAGCATTTGAAGATCTTCATCAAGCCCGAAGAACTTCAAGCAAGCTCATCAACAAAATCAAGACAAATCCACCATTTTATCCGCAAGAAGCTCCAAAGGCCGCGAATTAAGTGTTTTTCAAGACCAAGCATTCGAAGATCTTCATCAAACCCGAAGAACTTCAAGCAAGCTCATCAACAAATCCAAGACAAATCCACCATTCGATCCGCAAGAAGCTCCAAAGGCCGCGAATTAAGTGTTTTTCAAAACCATGCATTCGAAGATCTTCATCAAGCCCGAAAACCTCCAATCAAGCAAGATCGTCAACAAATTCAAGCAAGATCCTCATTCGATCCTCGAAAATATTTCAAAACCACAAATCAAGCGTTTTCCAAGATCAAACTCACAAAGAAATACAAGTCAAGATCAACCTCAAAGGTCAAGCAAATCAACAAGTCAATCCTCACCAAACTATTGGAGCCAATAAGAACTCATTTGTGAAGAGATTAATCAAACGATTTCTATTTTCTTTATTTTAGAAAATATTCAGAAATTGTACCCGCTAAATATCAAATAAATAAAAGTATTTTGCTTTCTGCATTTATTTTCTGTCTTGGTATATTAGATAGAAAAATTTGTGGGAAACAATACCGATGGGAGCATTCTGCTCGGTGGAGCACAGTGAGTTCGGTGGTCGGGGATAATCAGAATTCTTTTGAAGCACTCGACATTTGATTCCAAGTGGGAGATTGTTGAGTTGGGATCCAAATGAGGTTTGACCATGTTTTCTAATTATCCCACATCGCCTGGAATTGTAATATGACCCACTATGGATTCTATTTATATTCATCAATATCTTGTATTTTAATTACACCTTTACACATCACTGTGAGAATATTATAAGTGAGAGAGTTCTAGTTGCGAGAGAACCATAGCTTGTGTTGAGCTAGATTACGATTGTAATCCTCATTATAATAATATTAAGTGCCACGTGTAGCGGCCCGGAGAAATAGTCAATTTGGGTGAACTCCGTTATCAAAGTGTGTGTGTGCTCGGTTTGAGTACTTCTGTCTTTTTTTGTGCTCGACGTGATTTCCTAACACATCTATACATTTTTATTACCAAAATCCAATCATTTTCGTATGCGCAATGGAAAAAAAATATGGCTAGTTTTGAGTCTCGACAACGAATGTCGGTTGGTCAGTTAGTGTGGTCTATCTATCTCTCCTTTTTTTTTTTATCGGTTGTTGTTGGTGTTGGATATGAAATTACTATCATTTAAATTACTATTTGAATATGAGATTTACTTGGAAACTAGTTGTGGTTTGAATGTTGATTGAGATTTTCAGTTATCGGGATAATAATTTTAACTACGACCAACAAATTTGTGTTTATGTTTGAAATTCCTATCCGCTGTTCTAGATGCAGTTTTGCAGTAAGGTTCCAAGTGGGGTTGGAACTGCAGTTGGAACCAAGTGTATAAGGTTCCAAGTGAGGTTGGAACTGCAGTTGGAACCAAGTGTATTAATGGACAGAACTGTTTTAAAATTAAATGTACTTGAAAATAATTCACACGCACATTTAACAACGGAGTTCACCTAACTAGGCTACGTCTCCGGGGCACTTACCCAGATTATGATATTATAAAAAGCTTACAATATATGACTCAAGTCTTAATGAAAAACTTAGACTCCCTCTAGGTTTTTCTGCCTATCACTATATTGCTCCTACTCTATAACTATCACTTATAAATCAATGGCATCCCACCATTGTTTTCTTTTTAAAGCTCACGTGTATTCTCTCTAGAAAATAAGTTCTTTATAATTTAGAACACACACTTTTTACAAGCTAGGTTATCAACTATTTATACAAGTAAAACAATCTTCTTTCTTCAAGATCTTTTATGATTGCTTTTGACTTCTTTTGATTGGCTTCAATCTCTCCATATTGCACGTCTGCCTTTTGTAGGATTGACATCAATCTTCATAAGTTAATACCTGTTAAATAACTAGCTTGGAAATAGGAGTTAGTCTTTTCCTATAACTAGGAAACATATAAAGATAATATCTTTTAGAGATAATATCTTTCCATATATATATGAAACACCTAACTCCATATTACATTCAATCTTTAAACGAATTATACTGAATATAGATAAGGAACAAAAGATTGAAACAAGTGATAAGGACAAGCATAAGAATAGAGATCATATTTAAAAGGAAACATAACCTTATAAACTTATCTCTTTATCTCTTTTAGAAAACATCTTTCCTTAACACTTTGATATTCTCAATTTACGCATATTAAACCTTTAAGAACATATGAGAATATATCCTGCATACTGTAGAACAAATATTAATCAATAAAGAACAGTTATGCAGTTTTACAGAACTAGACAGAATTCTGCTGAACAGCAGGTTGCAACTGAGGTTGCAACTGGTACTTGAAACCACCAACGCTGTCTAAGCAGGTTGTAACTGTGGTTGTAACTGAGCTTACAACATTACTAGAAACCTATCAACATAGGTTGTAACTGAGGTTGCAACATTGCTTGAAACCTAACAACACCTGTCTTAGTTCATAATAAACAGATAGGATTATTTAGTGAAAACCATTAGACAACAAATAGAATTTAGACCAGGAATCTGGTCCTAACAATCTCCCCTTTTGTCATTGGTTTTGACAAATCATCTAAGTTTATATAAACACTAATCCACCTGCAATAAGTTAGCAGTACAGTCTTTTACTGTATTTCATTTATCAGTGCTTTTGTAACACCTATTTAGCTCCCCCTGCAAGTTAGAATAGCAGGTATCATATAAGCACAGAATGTATCCATTCACAGAGTTTCAGAACAGATTTAATTTCAAACATAGTCATACTACAAAAAACAAATTGCAGAAATTGTAAGGCCAAACAATGCTGGCACAGAATAGTCTTAATATAGCAATTGTAACTGAAATTTAAAACAGCAACATAAAGTTTGAAATTGAAATTAAAACTTGAAACTGTAAACATTAAAATGAACCATAAACTCATCTCCCCCTATTTGTCATAAGCCAGACAAACTAGTCACAAGGTATGTCTGAAGACATGGTTTCAACTACGGTTGGAACTGCACTTAGAACTTCGCTGTGTGGGTTTCCAGAAAGCTTAGGGTTTCTTTGATAAGTAGAAAGAGAGAGAGAATAAATCTGATAATTGTGATTGATTTGAAAAATAAAAGAGTTTAGTATAAATAGCAATAAAGTCCAAATCTTTTTACAATTAGAAAAAGATACACTCAAATCAATTTTGAAACAGAATCAATTTTAAAAAAACAAAGAAATCATGATGGAAACAGTTTTTCAGACAGATAAATCAAGCAATAAATAAAGATCAACATTCCTTGTAAACATATATACCCAAAATTTGAAAATTCAAGAGTTGAAGCTTTTAAGGAAATTTGACTTGATTCAAGATAAAGATAGCAATTAGACAGATATTTAAGCTTTTGAAAAAAAATCTAGCAATTTACCCAAGAAGATATGTTTATCATTGAAGAACTCTAATAAAGATTAGATTTTAGGAGCTTATATTGAGCCAATCCGTTTTTATCTCTACACAAAAACTAGTTTGATGATCTCAGCAAGGAAAGAGTATAAGTGATGTCAAAAATAGCAAGACTTTGTCTTGGCTTTTTCATTCTAGAGTGTTCGGACAATCACTGAATTTTTTAGTATTATGAGTATGAGGTTTCAACTGATGTTGCAACTGAGCTTGCAACCAGTATTATTAGCAAGTGGTTTCAACTGGGGTTGCAACTGAACTTGCAACCATTGTGTAAAAAGTGCACTTTGTGCTTGAAACTCTATTACCAGAGAGGTTTTAAGACAAATTACCTCACATCTGTTTTTGAGACACCAAAAAGCGGCTTTTTCAAAACAAAAACATCATAGCTCAAGTAAGACTTAACCTTAGAAATAAAAATTATTGAAGGTACTCAATACAGACATATTTAGCAAGAATATTCAATTAGATTGATAATGACATACCCCTATGTCACTTCTTAATGATTCAAACTTGTTTGTATCAAGGGGCTTTGTGAAAATATCTGCTAATTGTCTTTCAGTTGAAGCATGTTCTAAAATTAAGCTCTTTTCTTCAACTAGTTCTCTAATAAAATGATGCCTTAGATCAATGTGTTTAGTTCTGGAATGTTGAACTGGATTTTTAGCTAAATCTATTAGCACTTTTGTTATCACAAAACAAAGTTAATATTTCTTGTTTGACATTATAATCAGTTAACATCTGTTTCATCCAAATAAGTTGAGTGCATCCACTTCCAGCTGCAACATATTCTGCCTCAGCAGTAGATAAAGATATGCAATTTTGCTTTTTACTGAACCAAGAAACAAGGTTGTTTCCAAAATAAAAACAACCACCAGAAGTACTCTTTCTATCATCTATGTTTCCTGCCCAATCTGCATCAAAGTAGCCACTTAGAAAATGGTTTGTATCTTTAGAATACCATAGGCCTAGGTGAAGTGTTCCTTTTACATACCTTAGAATTCTTTTGACAGCTAGAAGATGAGGTTCTAAAGGATTTGCCTGATATCTGGCACAAACTCCTACACTTAGGCAAAGGTCTGGTCTACTAGCAGTTAAATACAGCAAACTTCCAATCATGGATCTATAAAGACTTGGACAGACATTTTTACCTTTATCATTTTTGGACAGTTTAAGGGTAGTACTCATAGGGGTTCTCTTCTCTTTACTTTCACTCAGACCAAACTTTTTAACAAGATTGTCTGCATACTTACTTTGGCACAGAAAAATGCCTTTCTCATTCTGTTTAACTTGCAATCCTAGAAAGTAAGTTAGTTCACCTCCACCACTCATTTCAAATTCATTCTTCATATCAGAAATGAATTCTTCTATCCTTTTATTAGAAGTAGAGCCAAAGACAATGTCATCAACATAGATTTGAGCAATTATTATGTCCTTTGTGGTTTTCTTAGTAAACAAAGTTTTATCAACTCCTCCTCTGTTAAAGCCTTTTTCAATCAAGTACTTGGTTAATCTATCATACCAAGCTCTAGGAGCTTGTTTTAGGCCATACAATGCCTTTTTCAACAAATAGACATGTTCAGGAAAGTTAGGATCCTCAAATCCCTTAGGTTGACAGACATAAACTTCTTCATTAATCACACCATTCAGAAAAGCACTCTTTATGTCAAGTTGAAACAGTTTAAAATCATACAGACATGCAAGAGACAGTAGCATTTTAATGGATTCAATTCTAGCTACTGGAGCAAAGGTTTCATCAAAATCAATTCCCTCAATTTGTGTATAACCCTGAGCTACCAACCTAGCTTTATTTCTGATAATAACTCCATCTTCATTACTTTTATTTCTAAAGATCCATTTAGTCCCTATAATATTTTTATTAGAAGGTCTGGGTACTAAAGTCCATACATCATTCCTTTCAAATTGGGACAGTTCATCTTGCATAGCTAAGATCCATTCACTATCTTCCAAAGCCTCTTTTATGTTCTTAGGTTCTAACTGAGAGAGGTAACAAGCAAAATGAACAACATTATTTCTCTTACCTCTGGTTTTCATACCTGAAGTGACTTCTCCTATGACATTGTCAAGAGAGTGGTTTTTCTGAGTCCTTACATAACGTGGCTTGCTTGTAGTTGGGATACCAGATCCTCCTTCTTCTTCTTCTTCTTCAGATTCTGCTGAATTCTGGGTTTCAACTGTGGTTCCAACCTCAGTTCCAACCTCAGTTCCAACCTCAGTTGTAACTTCAGTTGCAACTGGACTTCCAACCACTATGGGAATTCCTGTTTGTTGAGTTTCTTCTTTCCCTTTTTCTGCATTCTCAGGCTGTTCATCATCACCTATAATCTCATCAATAGTTTTTAGGTCATCAAATAACACATTATAAGATTCCATAACACAGTTTGTTCTTTGATTAAAGACTCTAAATGCTCTACTATTCTGAGCATAACCAAGAAAGATTCCTTTATCACTTTTAGAGTCAAATTTACCAAGATGCTCCCTATCCCTGAGAATGTAACAGACACATCCAAAGACTTGAAAATACTTAACATTGGGTTTTCTACCTTTCCATATTTCATAAGCTGTCATGGAAGTGCCTTTAGTAATGTAAACCCTATTAACTATATGACAGACAGTATTAACAGCTTCAGCCCAAAATCTGTTGGCAAGTTTCTTAGAGTTAAGCATGACTCTAGCCATTTCCTGAATGGTTCTATTTTTTCTTTCAACTATACGATTTTGCTGTGGAGTCTTAGGAGCAGAAAACTCATGACTTATACCTAAGGAGTTGCAGAATTCTCTAAACTTGATGTTTTCAAATTCAGTTCCATGATCACTTCTAATCCTAGCAATATTACCACTGATGGAACCTTTTTCAAGTTGCAGTTTTAAGCACAGGGTTTTGAACAGTTCAAAAGTTTCAGACTTATCCTTTAAGAATACTACCCAAGAGTATCTAGAAAAATCATCTACAACTACCAAAATGTACTTCTTACCACCTATACTAGCAGTTTGCATAGGCCCCATCAGGTCAATATGAAGAAGTTCTAGGACTCTCTTAGTGTAGATTTGACTAGTACTTTTGTGAATACTTTTGGTTTGTTTGCCTATAGCACAATCACCACAGACACTCTGAGTTTTAGCACTAAGTTTAGGAATTCCTCTTATCAATTCCTTGTTAACAAGCTTATCTAAGGTTTTGTAATTCACATGCCCAAGCCTTTTATGCCAGATATCCACATTATTAGTAATGGCTTGATTACACCTACTTTGAGGCAATTCTTTTTCAGCTTTTTCAAACACATAGCAGCTGTTGGTTGATCTAACTCCAGTCATGATTAAATCATTGTTAAGATTAGTAATTAGACACCTTTCTTTGTCAAATTTAACAATCATTTTGTTATCACAGAGTTGACTGATACTAATAAGATTAGCTTTTAGACCATCAACAAGAAAAACATCCTCAATATCAGGCATTCCAGGTTTGTTCAAGGTACCTTTACCAACAATTTTACCTGTATCTCCACCTCCAAACACAACAGTGTTTCCTGTAAGAGTGGTGACATTTTTAAGGAGACTTGCAGTACCTGTCATGTGCTTAGAGCAACCACTGTCAAAATACCAATCATTAGAAGTAACAGCATTCAAAGAGTTAATGACAGTTTTGTTGTTAGCAATTAAGATAGCTTTTTCTTTAACTTTCCAGACCCAGTTCAAATTTTTATTAATAGAAGCTAACCAGGTTTTCTGAGAAATATACCTTCTGTTTCTTTTCAAATAACACTGGATTTCAGAATGACCAGGTTTCTTGCAGAAATTACACAGCTTCAACCTAAAGTTACTTTTATTCTTAAAGCTATTCAGTTTATTCATGGTTGCAACTGAGGTTATAACTGAGCTTCCAACCTTCTTTACAAAAACCTGAGTTTTATTCCTGGTTGCAACTCTGGTTGCAACTGAGCTTCTAACCTTGTTTTCAAAATTATGAGTTTTAGCTTTAGCAACAGCTTCAATAAAGGTGGTTTTTCCTGTACTTTTACCACCATAGTACCCTAGACCACTGATATCTTTAGAGCCTCTAGAATATGACAACATGTCATCTAATTTTTCTGAGGCAGAAACATTCATCAGTTTTATTATCTTTTTAGTTTCAGTAAGTTCAGCCAGTTGTAGTTTAAGCTTCTCAGTAAGACTTTTAACCTCATCCTTTAGATTAACATTAAGTTTGCTTATGATCAAGGATTGTTTACTCAGACATTTATACTTTTCATAAAGAACAAGATATTGCTGAGAAATGTCTTCATCAGAAGGTTCTTCCTCATCACTGCTATAGATTTCAGGAGCAGTTGTAACTATGGTTGAAACATGTTCACAGTCACTTTCATAAGTAGGTTCTTTTTCAGTGATTATTCCCATAAAATTAACAAAATTAGAATCATCCTCTTCATCACTGTTGCTCTCAGAATCACTATCACTATTAGTGGTTATATAAGCATTTTTGTTCCTTTTTAAGGTATTTGCACACTCAGCCTGAATATGACCAAACCCTCTACATTCTCTACACTGAATCTCTTTAGGCTTATAGTCTTTATTATCATTTTCTTTAGAATTCCACTTTCCTGTAGAGTTATTATTGAACCTGGATTCTGTTTTAAGTTGGTTATCCCTTTTCTGAAAATTTTTAGAAGAACCAATATCATCCTCTTTTCTCTTATAGAACTTTTTAAAAACCTTTTTAGCAAAGAAAGCCAGCTGTTCTTCATCACTCATTTTATCACAGACATTAGGTTCAGATTTCTTAGCCTGAAATGCTATTCCCTTTTCTGGTCTTTTATGTTTAAAGAATTTCAGCTCATGAGTGCTTAGATTTCCTATAAGTTCTTCAAGTTTAAGATTATCTAAGTCTGTAGATTCTTCAATAGCTGTAACTTTGATTTCAAACCTTTCTGGGAGTGACCTAAGAGTTTTCTTAACAAGTTTAGCATCACTGTATTTTTCACCTAAGGTTCCAGCTTGATGAGCAATGTGGCAGATTCTACCATTAAATTGTTCAATATTTTCATCTTCCTCCATTCTTAGGTTTTCAAATTGAGTAGTTAACTGTTGAAGTTTGAAAGCTTTTACTTTAGTAGTTCCTTCAAAAGTAACTTGCAAAATATCCCATGCCTCTTTAGCAGTTTCACAGTGAGAAATATACCTGAATACACTGAGAGTTACACCAGCAAAAATCAAGTTTATGGCTGTTGAGTTGGCACTTGATTTCCTGTCTTCATCAGCAGACCATCTGTCTTCAGGTATAAAAACTAGTTCTCCTTCACTATCAATGGCAGTTGGAGCCTCCCATCCATACATCACAGTTTTCCATGCATGTTCATTCTGCTGTTTGATGAAGGACCTCATTCTGATCTTCCATACTCCATAGTTTACTCCTCCTTCAAGCAATGGAGGTTTGTTGAAGGCGTTTCCTTCCCTCATTAAGTCCATTTTTACTAGAACACAGGATCAACACTAAGTAAAGTCTAGTGTAAAGCTCTGATACCAATTGAAATTCCTATCCGCTGTTCTAGATGCAGTTTTGCAGTAAGGTTCCAAGTGGGGTTGGAACTGCAGTTGGAACCAAGTGTATAAGGTTCCAAGTGAGGTTGGAACTGCAGTTGGAACCAAGTGTATTAATGGACAGAACTGTTTTAAAATTAAATGTACTTGAAAATAATTCACACGCACATTTAACAACGGAGTTCACCTAACTAGGCTACGTCTCCGGGGCACTTACCCAGATTATGATATTATAAAAAGCTTACAATATATGACTCAAGTCTTAATGAAAAACTTAGACTCCCTCTAGGTTTTTCTGCCTATCACTATATTGCTCCTACTCTATAACTATCACTTATAAATCAATGGCATCCCACCATTGTTTTCTTTTTAAAGCTCACGTGTATTCTCTCTAGAAAATAAGTTCTTTATAATTTAGAACACACACTTTTTACAAGCTAGGTTATCAACTATTTATACAAGTAAAACAATCTTCTTTCTTCAAGATCTTTTATGATTGCTTTTGACTTCTTTTGATTGGCTTCAATCTCTCCATATTGCACGTCTGCCTTTTGTAGGATTGACATCAATCTTCATAAGTTAATACCTGTTAAATAACTAGCTTGGAAATAGGAGTTAGTCTTTTCCTATAACTAGGAAACATATAAAGATAATATCTTTTAGAGATAATATCTTTCCATATATATATGAAACACCTAACTCCATATTACATTCAATCTTTAAACGAATTATACTGAATATAGATAAGGAACAAAAGATTGAAACAAGTGATAAGGACAAGCATAAGAATAGAGATCATATTTAAAAGGAAACATAACCTTATAAACTTATCTCTTTATCTCTTTTAGAAAACATCTTTCCTTAACACTTTGATATTCTCAATTTACGCATATTAAACCTTTAAGAACATATGAGAATATATCCTGCATACTGTAGAACAAATATTAATCAATAAAGAACAGTTATGCAGTTTTACAGAACTAGACAGAATTCTGCTGAACAGCAGGTTGCAACTGGTACTTGAAACCACCAACGCTGTCTAAGCAGGTTGTAACTGTGGTTGTAACTGAGCTTACAACATTACTAGAAACCTATCAACATAGGTTGTAACTGAGGTTGCAACATTGCTTGAAACCTAACAACACCTGTCTTAGTTCATAATAAACAGATAGGATTATTTAGTGAAAACCATTAGACAACAAATAGAATTTAGATCAGGAATCTGGTCCTAACAATGTTTTATTTATTTATGATTTGGTGCATCTTCCTTCATTTTAAGCTATTTTATTCCCGGTTTAATTCCGATATTTTAAAAGTAATTATTAATGATTATTTCTACAAAACCACGCATATTAGGAAATTTCAGATAGATCAGTTACCGTAAATAATCATTATTTCTACAAGCCACACATGTATGCATGATTTTGGTGAGTTTCGAAGTTGAAAGCACAAATCATATAAGCTAGAGAATGAAACTTCACAAAGCATGCATGACTTCTTTAAAATGAGAAACTCCATGATGAACATCGGCCGACAGGCTTATTGAGTACCACCCCGGCAGAATAGGTCTTTATTGTAATAGAGTTTACAATTAATTCTGTTAATTGTTTATTTAGTTTGGACCTTCACTACAACAGTTAGGCTATTTAGTGATGAAAAAAGTAGTCACAAAAGACAAGATTTGGTCACTTAAAGTGTCTACAATGACGACATATTCCCGTCACAGCCCCGTCACTAAATTGTGGACACTAAAAACATTTTAGTGACGACAAATAAGTTCATCACTAACCATTAATCTTTACTAACAGAAAAATCTCGTCACTAAACAATCAATTTCGGACATTGTCGGACTACTTTCCCCAACACAAAACAAGCTCAGTTGGTGGTCCAAACAATACTTCACATATCTTTTTTATTATAACAAAATAACTAATATTGTCTTAAACCGAAAGAACAAACCATCACAAACATACAATGGCTATTATATTTCAAAATTCAACATTACCATAAATCCTGTTAATAGCAAAATCACCAAATCAGTGTTCTTACAAGAATTCATGAGTACATCACTTATTAATAGAAAATTGAGAAACAAAGTAATTCAACATTTGATTTGGTATACCATCTATTCTTCTAAACCTGCTCACATGTTTAACAAAGGAAACATAAATTAGGGAAACATTTGTCTCCCTAGTAGCTCCTGACGAATGGAAGCAGGCTGGAAATTCACTTCTTCTCTTAACTTCGCTGAAAAATCCGCTTGTTGAGCTTCCATCAATTCCAACCTTTCAGCTATCACCGCATTCTTTCTTTCAGCCACACCGGCTCGTTTAACTGCCTCATAGCTTCTCTTTCTAAATCCACACGAGTACGTTTACCTTTAATCGAGGTTGTAGTCTTTGGTCCGTATCCTAGGCCACAAACATACCCAGCTTTTCTTCCAAATGTCAGCACAGACAACTCCTCATCTGTGAGGCTAATACTTTCCGAAGCTGCATTAGTCTTATGCTTCTTTAAGTTCTCCTACAATGACCATGGAGTTTTCAGATATAGGCAATCACCATGTAGTTGGCCATAAATAAAGAAAAAAGAAAGGACAATCTTACATGAAAATCCTTAGCAGTTTCATTCACCCAAGTACCGTCATCCTTTTGATGAGTACTCTGATAAAGCTCATCAAATTCAAGTTCCTTTTGCGTGTCACGATTTTGCTGAAAAATCAAACAAAAAGTAATTCGAAACAATCAAAATTGAGAGTAAAAAATATATTTGTAATGTTGACTTTTCAAATGACCCAAAATAACGTTTAAACCCTTAATTGCTAACAAGTTTTACCTTATCGTATCTGATCTTTGAAAAAGCCTTTGTTCTGGCTATATGTGGATTTCTTAGTTTTGCTCTGTTCTTCTTGTTTCTTTCACTTCTAGCCTGATATAACAAGAGTTTACTAAAATAAAGCAAAATAAATTTAGAACATAGTAATAACCAAAGCTACTCATTGGTACCTTAAACTTTGGAGTGGTGAACAAATCGCAAAGATACATCCAATCTGCCTTTTTTATACACTCGGGTGGATTTGAAAGTGCTGAAACGATGGTTCGATGCTCCAAGAATTTATCATGCAGATTAAAGCGCCAAGTATTATATCGTCTTGCCATCGAATGCTTGACGGATTCAATAACTCTGTCCTCTTCACTGAATACAAACTTGTCCTGATAAAAAAAAAATACCATTCATATTGATGAAGCTAATGAAGAAAGTTTTTTTTGTTATTGTATTCGTTGGCTACCACTTTGAGATGCATGTTACTATATTCCACAATGGCTTACCAGCAAAGAATGTGCAAAGAAAAGCTATCTAATAAATAAATTTAGTATAGCCAAGAATACATAGAGTAACTACTTACACGAAGCCGGCTCATTATGGTATCCTTTATCTTATGATTAATGGAAACCCAAGAAACTGCTTGAAGTGACGCAATTTGTCGAACAAGAACACCAATTTCAGTGGTAAATATGTTAGAGTGCTCACCGACTGCTCTATTGACATGTCTTCGAAATAGGATCTCAAATTTGTTCCCACGTTCGAGTGTCTTAGCTAACTCAACGCCTTTAGTCTTTCCACGCTTTTTCCTGGGTTTGGAACATCCTAAAAAGAGTGTTGCGCCATATATTAGAAATAAGAAAGAAAATATGATTGAAAATACTTTTTTATACAAAATTTCAAGAGCAAAAGTCGAATCACTTACCAATAATATCAACATCATGAAGCGAAGAACTTTGAGCGTTTGTGGATCCGCAAAAGCCTAAGACAAAACTCGTCTATATTAGAACTTTTTGATAAAAAACCAGATATCAATTAAAATAATAGGAAATAAACTATCATAGCACTACAACCATTTGTATTCTTTGATGTTTCAGACAAGTATGTTTGACCATTGGCTTGGCCATTTTCCGACAATTAATTCTACCAATTAATTGTCAGAGTTTATTGGCGAAAAAGTATACCATGCTTCGGACAAGTATGTTTGACCATTGGCTTGGCCATCAACAAGCCTCAGATGCAATGATTCGTGTATACCCATAGCCTCCATATCAAGACGAGCTTTGTACGAGTCTTTTGTTTTCCCTTCAATATTCATCAATGTCCCCAAAACATTATCGCAAATGTTTTTTTCGACATGCATAACGTCAAGGTTGTGCCTCAACTTAAGGGTCCTCCAATAAGGCAAAGTGAAAAAAATACTTTTCTTTCTCCAGTTTAAGAATTTAGCAGATATTTTCCTTTTCTTTCTATTTTTGTCTAGCTTACCAAATATCGGTTGCTCAATGTTTTTCAATTTTTTTGTCCAAATATCTACACGCAATTCCTTGTTTCCAGCCTCGTTGTATGTGACAGAGAGACATTTTAACATTTCTTAATTGTCCGTTTGATAACATATTTTTATGGTCAAATATCAGATTTTAAATATATGTTCTAAAAATCCGATAAAAAGCTGAATTTTAAAAATCTGATATTTTTATGCTTTTCAGCCTAAAAATATGATTTTCAAAAGCTAAAAAATCTAGTTGGCAAAACACACAAAATTTTAAAATCTAAAAATATCCAAAAATCTGCTAAAAAAATTCTGTTACCAAAGGACCCTAAATTAAAAAGTATATATAATCAATGTGACTCAATATAAAGTTTAATCCCTAGTACACATTTTTACTCTTAAATTTTTATGCCACAAATATCATACTAAAATTTCAACAGTTAAGCACACAGTAACCCAGCTATATATTATGCCGCAAATATCATACTAATATATGAGAATAAGAAAATAACAGGTTCTTCCACCATAAACTACTAATGTTTAAGGATAACCAAATCACTTCAGTTTACAAATAAAAAATAACACGGAACTTCAAATTCCGTTTGAAGGTAATATTCCTCCAACATAAAATATTCCTTATTCGATTCGAGGACATAGAAATGAGTAATAGGGTTTCTTTATTCAATTAAAAATGATAATCTCAACGTATTAATGTTTAATGTGATGTTCTATATAACAAACAACTTATAAGCTCTTAATGCAATCCAATTTTTATGCTAGTAACAAACTTAAAAACACAGCTTAAAAGTTGCAAATCAAACATTCTAATTATTTACTTCTAATAAGTTGTTAATGCAATAATTAATCATGTGATGAACAGATTCATCAATTAAAACAATATTAATTAATGATTCGAGTATGTAACCAAATTTGAGCTTAATATACATAAGCACTGTGATCATCATACACTATATACATAAGCACCAATTAATGACAAAATTCATTATAAAAACACATAAATAAGCAATAATTAACAGTATTGAAGATAAAACAAAATATAAATTACATACCAATCGAGCTAGGGTTTTTGTAGATGTAGATGAGGATCAAAATTATATGTAGATGAGAACACACGCGATGACCTTGTATGGTGGAGCTCCGGGAGGAGAGAAAAGCTCTGAGGAGAGAGAGAGAGAGAGAATGATCGTGATATAGCTGAGGAGAGAGAGAGAGAAAGAAATTATACGTATTGTTTAAATTTTAAGTTGTGTGAAATTTTAAGTTGTGTGACTAAGCTGTGTAAAATTTTAAGTTTCAATTGTGACCAAATTTTTAATAATAATAGGGAGAATAACTAAATTCACACAAACTTCAATTGTGTCCATATTAATTAGTAAAACTAAAAATCTGGCCACTATATCATAAACATATTAATTAGTGACCTAAAATAACTTTTATCACTTAAAAGACACACATTTAGTGATCACATCAAATAAGTTGGTCATTATATACCATAATTGTTGTAGTGCTTTTAATGCTTCTTATAGAAATTGCGAATCATTAGTTATTTTTGTATCGTCTAAATACTCCAAGTTCAAGCCATTTAAGATGGTTGATTTGTACGGTGAATACGGTAAACTCAAAACAAAACTCTCCCTTGCAATGCAGATAGCATTAGCAATATATATAATTAAAGAGCCATTTTGAATTCTGATTACCAAACAAAAAATAAGTGAATCGAATTCAAGTGGGCATGAAATTTTGGACAATATAACCCTTAGAAACTTGGATAAAACTTTTATTTTTGCTTAACTCATACAACAAGAAATGAAGCAACAAAGTACATACTTATTCTGGAAATCCAAATGAAAATTCACAACAAAACATAACACAATTACATGGGAGGTGGGACTTTCCGAAGGTAGGGAGGTGGGGGGGGCGGTGGGGTAGATTAGAATGCGTCTCGGTGGCGTACGCTGGTGCAGGATACTTGTATAGACTTTTAGTGCAACTATTACAACTCCTCCCTTCACAGATCTTAGACACTAAAATGATAGAAATTATTACAACTAGTAGTAATATTTGCAAACGGGAGTACCTCATTGTTCACTTGTTTTCTTGATATTTGTGGGGGAAATGATCGAACTGGTATAATATGCATTATACGGAGTATGAACTAAGGTTATATATATATAGTAAAAATATTAAATATTTATAAAACTGTTCCCTTTTTAAAAAAAATCATAACTGGGTAGTTACTTACAAGTTACAATCCACCTAAACAAAGGAAAATTAAACTACGAGTGCAATTTACTCCAAATAAAATAAGCTCGAGGAGTTAACCTAAGGGAAAATAAACTAATTACTATGAGACTTCAACTTGTAAGCGAAGGCATGAAAATACTGCATTCACAATAAATAAATTATATATATATATGTTACATTACACAAAAGTTAAACATAGTGTTGGCTTGCAGGGCTCTAGCCCTCTATAATTTCATTTCAATAGACTTTGGCTCCGCCACTGCATAGGGTATGCGTGACCAGCCCCGAACGATTGTTTACCAAAAACACAGGTTTTCGTAAAGTCGTAAGAGCATGTATGGGGGCTGACGCCTGCCCAGTGTTTTCATATGAAACATTCAAGAGTGAATTTATTACACACCGTGTCCCATTGGTTTGGTTTGGAGTTTGGACCATACACTTCAACTTCATTCTTAATCGCGAAGATATATATATATATATAAGGTTCGTTTCAGTCTACTTCAATCACAGTTGTCAGGTTGGAAAATGGATGTTCTGAAATTACTATCCGCTGTTCTAGTTGCAGTTATGCAGTTAGGTTCCAAGTGCAGTTGCAACTGAGGTTGGAACCTAAGTATAATAATGGACATAACTTAAAACGTTAAATGTACTTTGAATAAAATCACACGCACATTTAACAACGGAGTTCACCCAAATAGGCTACGTCTCCGGGGCACTCACCCAGATTATGATATTATAAAAAGCTTACAATATAGGATTTAAGTCTTAGTAAAAAACTCTCAGACTCCCTCTAGATTTTTCTGCCTATCTCTATATTGCTCATACCTTATAACTATCACTCAAAATATCAATGGCATCCCACCATTGTTTTTCATATAAAAACTCACTGTGTATTCTCTCTTAAAATAAGTTCTTTATAATTTAGAACACACACGTTTTACAAGCTAAGTTATCAACTATATATAGAAGTAAAAACAATCTTCTTTCTTCAAGATCTTGATGATTGCTTTTGACTCTTTTGATTGACTTCAATCTTTTCATATAGCACACGTTTCTTTAGCATAGGATTGACTTAAATCTCAAGTTAATACATGTTTAATAACTAGCTTGGAAATAGAAGTTAGTCTTTCTTTAAAATAAGGAAACATATAAGATGGTATTTTTAGAGATACAATCTTTGCTAGTATATATATGAAACATTAACTCCATATTTCATTCAATCTTAAACGTATCATACTGATTTTGATAAAGAACAAAGATTGAAATAAGTGATAAAGATTTGCATAAGAATAGAGATATAGATTGTCTAGTTTAAAGTAAACATAAAAACTAATCTCCTTATATCTTTTAGGAAATATATTTCTTATCACTTTAATATTCTCAATTGATATAAACTAAAGTCTTTGAGAACATATGAGAATATACCCTGCATATCTTAAAACAACTAATCATCATTTAAAGAATAGTAATGCAGAATAAAAGAACTAAACAGAATCCTACAGAACAGCAGGTTGGAACTATGGTTTTAACTGAGGTTGCAACCTTACTTGAAACCAAGAGACTGTTTCAATTCTTAACATTTATTTAGTTCAAACCAATAGACAACAAACAGTATAAGATCCAGAAATCTGGTCCTAACATGTTCGAAATAAAAAGAGAAACAATAAAACGTGAAACATTAAAAAAAGAATAAAAGATTAAGGTGGAATAATAAGAAATCAGAAACAAGAAGTGTGAAACGGGAAATGTGGTTTCTTAATTGGTAATAACTATGATTAAGGGACTATATATCATTCTATTATAATAATCCAAGATAAGTCAAATGATACTGTCCAATTTAGCTACTTTTTTTCAAAAATACTCATATATTTTTTTTTATTAATTACAATAATACTATGTCCATATAAAAATAAAAAATAAATAAAAAAAATAACAACTAATAACACTATGTATCACTATTTAACAACCAAACATTATTTTAAGTCTTATACTATTTTTTTTTTGTATTATCCACGTTTTTTTTTTAAATAGATGGTGGGGAGAACCCACTTTTATTGATGAAATGTAGGTAAATTACCTTACAAAATTAAAACTTAGTATTCATGCTGAAAGAAACGCAAATAAAAGGATCAAATAGGAAAAACATAAAACTATTACATCCAATATAAATTAATGAAACATAATACTCTTTAATCTGAATAGCCAATAGATTGATGACGAGAACTTGAGGTTGTATTATCCACGTATTTGTATCATAACTACACTTATTTTTTATATTTTAATTACATTACGCGTCACACGCAACGCGTGAGACACAATTACTATTATATATATATATGTATGTATTTATCCTTTCATAGCCAAAATATTCACATCACAACCAATGCATGGGCTATTTAATTAAATGTAAATTAAAAGAATTCTCATGCTTCACCTATAAATTCGAAGTAAGGAGCACTAACTACTTTGATCAATATTGTTGTATATACTTCGTATATGTTAACCAAATTAAAATTCAGTTATTTCCTTATGCCCACTTAAATAATAGTACCATTTATTAGTGGTTTTGAGTCTTTACACAACTTATGCTCATAAATTAGGTACGGCTGTGTAGCTTTATACTTACTAATTAATAGATTTCAAATTTATGTATTGTACTCTTATTGCTCTCTTAAAATACACAGTCATGACTAAAAAGTAATCAAGGCCCCTTTTGTTTGAAGCTCAACTTTTTTAATTTTTATTTTCTTGAAGCTAGAAAGTATTTGGTCAATTAACCAGCTTAAAAAAACTAGTTTAGTTTATCTGGTTTTTGTACGTCCTGATGCTGAGGCAAACAAGTCCTAAGAACGACTTAAGGAATGCCAATTAGCTAGCTAGGTGTAGAACTCAAATATTAATAATACATCACCAACATTTCCAACAACTACCTATATCTAAAACAATCTACATTTATATAGGAAATATATATATAGTCACGGATATCAGGATTTTAACTTGAGGAAATTAAATATATCGTAACACGAGTATAAGCAGGAAAAGAATGAAACATCGATCAACCGTATAATCTGGCCACACAATAATATGTTGCCGCAATATTTTGTTATTATATATATAATTTCGATTAGGGGAATGACAAACAAAGCACTAAAGAAATCGGACAATTGACCACTTGATTACAAAAGATTGATAAAAAAAAAAAGCATAATTAAGAACTAACAAACATGGCAACAAAGTTTAATTTTTTGCTTTAAACAAAAACGAGCTATTAACCAACAAGGTTCGATACTGGCATATTTTGAAACCCAAATAAAAATAGCAACATAAACTCAATTATTGATCCACATATATGGACATTAACCATGACCTTGAGTACCATCATACTTGGGTGGAGGGTTCCCAGCGCCATCCCCGGAAAAAGGACGCCTCCGTATAAAATTTTGAGAAACTAAAACAACAATTAATATGAGTAGAAGTATTTGCAAATGAGAGTGTTTCATTGTTTACTTCTTTATTTGATATGGGATGAAAAATGTATTGGTTTTAGAAATGCATAATTCGGTATTATATAGAAGATGAAGATTGTGTGTGTGTGTGTGTGTGTGTGTGTGTGTGTGTGTGTGTGTGTATTCTTAATGGTGTTATTACATGCAAGCTAGAAAAAGCAATAAAATTCAACAAGGTGGTTGAGAGTCGAGATCACTTGACTAATTAACTAATTGAGGTGCTTAACAAAACACTTTTTTTTTTCTTTTCAAATGTTCAAGAGTTAATTTATTACACACGGTATCCCATTGATTTTGACTTAATTTGGACCATACAACTTCATTATTAATCACGTATATTATATATACAAGGTTTGTTTAAGTCTACTTCGGTTTGGAAACGGAAACCAAAAATGAAAAGGAAAAAACATGAAACCTTAAAATAATAATAAAATAAATCAAGATTCATGACTTTAAATTATATATAAGAAACAAGAAGCCTGAAACGGGAACATGGTTTGTGAAACGGAAAACGGTTTCCGGTAACTATGATTTTGTGACTAGACTCTCTTTCTCTCTCTTATTCGCAGTTCTACCCTAGAAGACGGTGATCGAGTAAAACCCTAATTAGGTCAGCTGGGCGAAGTGATCGCTCGATTAATTTGTTTAATTTATTTTAAGTGTAGTGATATGAACTGTATGATCGTTGTTAGTTTATTAGGCGCTAGTATAATATATTTTTTTACAATTAAAATACAAAATCTGAAACTAAATGGTGGTTATGAGAATTGAACCCCTTAACCTCTCACTTGCAAAGTGTGTATTCTACTACATGAGCTATAACACTTGGTTGTTACAAAATATTAGTTTTATTTATATATATAACTACAATTAATATTGAAATTTTTATTTCATAAAAAAGCAAGAAGATGTCATTTCCGATAAAAAAAAATTGTTAGCATTAATTAAGTTTCAAATTATTTTTAAAAAAAAATTAGAGGTTTAAAAAAATAAGTTTCGGCTGTGGGGCCCGTAAGCCTAGGACCGGCACTGATTAGATGAGTGGCTGTGATCAATACATCGATATGTAATCGTACGGCGTAGAACAAGACAGTTATTTAACTGCTGTAACCGCCCTAATGTTTCAGTTTCTATTTCAAATTAGTATAAATAGGTTAGAATGTTAACAGTTACAAGTTATATGTAATATCAAAATTATGTTCAATCTCGGATTGAATTCCGTTTTACAACAACAATTAATATGAGTAGAAGTATTTGCAGATGAGAAAGTCTCATTGTTAAGTTCTTTATTTGAAAATTGTATTGGTTTTAGAAATGCATAATTCTATATATATATATATATATATAGACGAATGATCTATACACACATAAAAAAACACACTATGTTTACATAGTCATCATAACCATCCATTTAGTTTAGATCTCAACTAAATTTAAGTGAGTATTTTTTATGAATAGTTAAAAGTAATATTAGGTCATTGAAAGGTAGGGAAATCAAGTCATTTGACTAGTAAACTGGATTTTTTTTTAAAACACTTTTTTTCTTTTGAAATGTTCAAGAATGACTATATTACATAATATCGAATTGATCAGTTTGGAGTTTGGACCACACACTTCAACTTCATTATTAATCACGTAGATATCAGGTTTATTTCAGTCTACTTTTTTTATATATATATATATGAGCGTTTTTTAAAAAAAAAATGTCAAAGTTGATGTTCATATATCCTCATCATATATATATATATATATATGTGTGTGTGTGTGTGTGTCAGATTCGGAAACCGGAAATGGAAAGGGGAAACTAACAAACAACGTGGAACATTAAAAAAAGACTAAAAAAATCAAAGATTAACATGAAACAAGAAGCGTGAAACTGGGTTTGTCAAAGGGAAAACGGGTTCCGGTAACTATGATTTGCCTCCTTCAGCTATGCATATAGCTCTAAAGATGCATGAATTCTCCAAAAACACGCAAAACATGGTAACTTAAGCGACTAATAGACAAAGATTCACCACAAATGCGGCCTGTTAAACATGGTAAACTGTTTTGCAATACTACTATGATCGAATCTACATAGTTTTTGTTGTTCTTCTGCTTAGGGAAGATAACACCATACCTAGATAAAATCCTCAAGAACAATACAAAGTCTCAAATTTCCATATTCCAAATTAATCAGTGTTATTCTTCGGAAACCCGCAATTAGGAAAAGGTTTCCAGGAGTACACAGTAGAAAATTTAGGGACTATATATATGTCATGTTCCTCCTATAAATTCTAGTATATCACTGCCATTATAAATTCGTATTTACTCGAAAGAAATTACTAAAAGTAATTAGCTATGATTATGATCCCTTGAGAATGAACTAAATGGTAAGCAAGTACATATTTCAACTTGTTAACCCCTCTGTATATAGTATAATCACTGAAAATTCATCTCAATATGATGAAATGTAGACAAGATGTGTAAAAACAATAAAAGCTAGTAATATCTAAAATGCATCATGGAAATTGAGGAATATGTACAATTTACCAAATCAACTGTCTACAAGCTTTCTCGGTCGATTCTCTTCTGGCACTGATTCTGAACATATGTTAAGGATCTTGCCTACGGATACTGTTCAACATTTAATCAATTTGTATGCGGTAGTGGCCTGATTCCTTTCACAGCAGCAGCAAAAATCTGAAATATTCACCCTTCAGAATCAGTAAACCAAGTAAAAAAAACAGCCACTTGACATTTTCTCATTCTTTTGGATTATACACTAGTTATGGAATTTTGGTCTAAACAAGCCGCTAGTAAAGGCAATATTTTAAGCTCATTTGATTTTTCTATGTTCTTCCCTTTAAAGCTATTTCCAAAAATAAATGAGGCGATAAAGGTTTAGCTTCTCGATACTAGAGAAATACTTATTAGAAGTTATAATACACCTTAGGATAACCTCTATAAAGAAATCTGGAAAGAAGCAATTAAAGCTTTTACTTGAGGAGTAGCTCTGTGGTTGGTGCAAATCTCTACATTATCTGTTCCACTAATCTCAGCGCTTCGAACAACATTTGTACTTTTTGGCATACGAAAATCCCTCTGATCTCTACTATGTAAGCCATTATTTTCCGTATTATGTTCTTTCTTCACGTATTGTGTAGCCACTGGACGATAGATATATCTCTGATCTCTAGTATTGAAACGGTTATTTCCCGTATATTGATTGTTCCTCACAAAACGATCATCTTCCGGTCTTGTAAATTTTACCTTATTTCTATATTCAGAATTGTTATTATTGTAACTCTCTCCATTATTAGATAACTGTTTAGCAATCATAGTAGACTTGGACTCTGGGAAAATTTCCCTTTTCGGTTCGAGTGATGTACTTTCAGCTTGAAGAAGACTTCCTTTAGCAGCCTCGTTAATCTGTAAAGGGCAATTATCATTTACATATTGCAGATTGCTAATAAACAACTTTCTGACAGGAACACAGTTAGTAAATTTGAAGTGCTACTGCTACATGAAAACCCTTAGACAGCTTGGTAAAGATAACGTTTTTAGAATTATAAAAACCACATAGGAAAACTTTAGGGAGCCTGCAGGCTGCAGATTTGCTTAATGTCAATAAGTTCTTCAAAACTCTCTGGGGCTTGTGTATTTTATTAAGAAAATCCTAATGATAAAAGCAGTGAATTTACACCAAGATTCACAAAGATACAAGAAAATCTTACCTGAGGAGTACATCTGTGGTCATTGCGCTTCTCTTCATTCTCTATCCGACATTCCGTACTCAAATTATTAGGCAATGAGTTGCTGCTAGTGTGAAAACCCTCCCTTTCCGTATCTTGTTGCTTTTTAACATACTGTGTAGCTACTGGTATAGATGAATTTATCCGATCTCTATTATCGATATTGTGATTTCCATTATACTGATTGTTCCTCATGAAGCGACCATCATCTGGTCTCTTCAAAATTCCCGTATTTTTATCAAAACTGTTACTTTTAAAATTCTGACCCTTATTCGAAAACTGTGTAGCAGCTTGAGAAGCAGCGTCAATAATCGCACTGAGATCTGCAGATCTTTCTAATTCGGGTATAAGTACGTGCGAACATAGGGAGCCTGGTCTTAGAGAAGATGGATCTTCTGGATTTGGTAGAGGAAATTTGAACGGTAACGGATTTTCAGCTTGAATAAGATTTCCTATAGAGGCCTCGTTTATCTGTGTTAATCAAATAAATTAATTTTAAAAAGGCTTGGTAACAAAACTTGTAAAAAAATCTGATAGAAATACTCAAAAGCAAATCTGAAAGTAGGCAAAAGTAATGGTTACAAAGTTGAAGACACTACTGTACAGAGGTAGAGTTTAATAAGATTTAATGTAATTAACTTTGTTCTTAATTCCGGTTTAATGTACTGAATTTTAAGTTTTCCTAATTAATGTAATTAACTTTTCTCCAAATCTGATTTAGTGTGCTGATCTCCAAGTTTTCTTAATTAATGTTATTAACTTTGCTACAATTTTGATTTAATGTGCTAAACTTTAAGTTTTCCTAATCTTAGTTATTGGTTATTATACATTTAAATTGAAACAAAATGGTATTAAATTGGGAAGAAAGAAAAGTTCAATACATTAATTAGGAAAACTTAGAGATCAGTACACTAAATCAAAATTGGAGCAAAGTTAATTACATTAATTAGTAAAACATAGAGTTCAACACACTAAATGAGAATTGCCACAAAGTTAATTACATTAAACCTTGTTAAACTCTACAGAGGTATGATAGTTTGAAATCCCAAGTTGGAGCAAATTGGGACGATTGTTTTAATAACTAGGAACGGGTACCATGTTTTGCAACTTCTTTAATTATGTACTTTCAAGTAAAAGGTTTGTTTGGTTGAACATAAAAACATAAAAATTCTGCTTTCTAGGCAGAACCTAAATAACCACTTATTTTGAAAATGATGATCCACACTTTTTTTCAGGAGATAGACTTCTAACCTACTTTACATCGTAATCAACTAGTTTTGCCACTACTAATAAAAAGAGTATATTTATCAATTCTCTTAACAAGTAGAACGTCATAAAGGGTCTGGAGAAGTACATTTGCGCACATTTAACAAAAAAAAATACACCTTTTACTTATATCATGCAACCAAACGAGTAGAAAGTATATCACTCAGAGAGTACCTTGCTATCTAAATCATAAACACCTTTCCATCCTCCCATCTGGAGCGGAACTGACAGTAACTGCGTTTAATCGAAATAGAAAGAATCAACCAAAGTTATCTAGATAAACTATGAAAATGTTGTAACATACATAAGAAGACTATTGGAGTACATACTTGTGGATGTTCACAAAGCCAACAAAAGTCTGTTAATGCCTCAAGCCTCACCTGTAATAAGAAGAGCTTATATAAAACTAAATTTCACTCGAAAATCGTCAAGCTATCTAATAATTGCATAAATAAAATATCATCAGATAGACATGGAGAAAAAGAGATATAAATGACGTATGTTTTCCCACCCCTTCTGGCACCTCTTTCCAGCATGCTAATTCGTTGCGTCTCACACAGCCAACAACATCAATACAACCTGTATAATCGCAAGAAAAAGCATTACGTTATGCAAACTCCCCAAAATTAGTAACTGGAGTAACTTAGCCTGCATCCACTTTCGTGAAAAATTTAGATAACTCATATATGGTATCAATATATAGACATTTAATGTAGTTCTCTTTAATACGGTAAAAAGTGAACTTAAATGACCTATGTTAGCAAATGTTAGTCTAAAAGCCAACTAATTTTCTACACAAGTTTCAAGATCTTGATACAAATTGATTCTTGCTGCAACGCAACTAGCCGCATTCCACATTAAGTCAAGAGTTAAAAAATCTAATGATCACAAACCCTGACAAACAAAATATAGGTAAAAAACAACTATCAATCAAAATTATACGGGGGTTAGTGTACTTAGTAAACGTCTAGTTCCACTTAAGAGTACGTGTATATATGATTGACATTGTTTATACAGAACTTTAAAACTAAAGCTGAGATCAGAGAAGCTTAATACCTACAAGTCTTGAAACTGGATAAATCGATGGAAACTCGAGATCGATGATCCCATCCCGAGCATATATTACACGATAAAACTTTTCCATTGCTTTAATTGTATCATTATCTGGAACTTTACTTGCGGCATGTATCCACAGGCGGCCTACAAAAAGCAGATTTTCGCCAACATTAAAAGAAGTGAATTGAAAGGTAACTGTAGCTATAAAAATATCACTTAGAATCTAGTGAATTTGAATGCTACATAGGAATATAAGCTACTAAGTCTATGACACTATGCTTCTTAACATCCAAAATCTCGTGAATACATTCTCTTGAACCCCAAAGGCAACATAAACTCAATTGTACCGTACTATATTTGAGCCAATGAACTGTACTATAGCTATGAACTTGATGAATTATAAAGTACAGGTCATAATTCTATAAATAAGTAGTTTCACCGCTACATTAACCTAAACTCTATTAATCTGATGATCAGAAGTCAAGCAACACGCAATAAGAACCAAAAAGAGTAAGACACTGCTATTAGAAAGAAATCAGCCAAACAAAGCATTACTAGAAACAGCGCCTACCATAAAGGCAACCTTTATTTTCAGCAAGCAAACTAATTAAACAACATACTCAAAAGGGGTGACTGAACTTAGTAAAGGTCCAATTTATGAGTGAACTATATATGCTTACGAAGCTAATGAATTACAGTACCAGGACCTTGTTTAAGATACAATAATAATTGCTTTTGAAACCAGTAAAACCGCGAAAGAAACAGAATGGAACCAATTCAATATGGTTTATGTCCACCCCTAGATTTAACTTAGTAAAGCTCTAATTTTCACAGTTAAACTATATATGGTTATGAATCTAAACTATTGCAATATTCCAATAATTAGTTTAAGACTGTAATCATAAGTTCCGCATACATAAGTAGAATAAAAAAAAACATAATTTGATCAAAATAAATCCCATTGGCTACTAAAACATAAAGCTAAAATCTATATAATTTAAATGAGTGTAGAAAAACATCCACAAAATAATGTAAAACTAAAAAGGATTAATAATTATTAAAATAAAAAAAAAGAATACCAGTAAGAGGAGAAGGCCAAGATCTTCCTTCAATTCTTTTAATTCCATGAACAAGAAGTGATGCCCATGGTTGGTGCATTGTTATGCATCTCTCTTTTCTCTTATTCTTATTTTTATTACTATTATTATTACTATTATTATTATTACTATTATTATTACTATTACTATTATTATTATTATTTGTTTTTCCCCTTTGTTCCATCATCTCTTTTAACTTTTTACTAATTTAGTGTAGAGAGAGAAAGTGGCGGCTAGATGATTTAAGGACATAGATTTTTACTGCTTTTGTCTAATATAAATACTATATATTATATTATTATTATTATATATAATATCGTACTATGAATATTACAACATCTGACTACTTTTATGTTTTTTTCCTGATTTGGTTGTGAAATAAGTTTGTGTCTGTTTTGCCAAATATAGCTAAGTATAATAACTCAAGGTTTTTAGTTGATTTTTGTATTTTAAATTTTAAAAATATATGGATGTTTGTATTAATAACTAAATAAAAATACTCTACTCGCATTACGAAAAATAAAGCATTAGGAATAACTTTTGTAACAAGATGTGTATTACTTGTGAAATTGAAAGTAAGTTTTGACTTTGATCAATTAGGATGTTTACTATGGAAGTTTTAAACAATATTTTACTTAGTTATGACCTTTTCGGAGTTCATAAACTGAATGTTGAATTTATTTTGTTTCGATAGTAATATAACGGTCGTTAAACCCGCTCTTATAAACGATTCAATAACGCATACTATGCTCATCATAGTCTGACCAAGGAACACTGAACAATGCATGGATACGATTTGGGTTTTTATAATAAGGTTTTATAATCGAAGAAGAAAAAGAATTTCATTGACCAAAGATAAAATAAATGGCGCTAGTTAATTAATAAAAGAGTTCAATAAATTTTACTAATTAATAATTTCCCCAATTTAGAGGTAATTATATATGTATGTTGTAGATTTGTACTACTAACTAGAGGTATTTATGATACTCTGTTTTTTGATAAAAATATAAAAGGGACCAACTAAATTAGTCAAATTCGGTGCTTTAATAGGTTTCAAAACAATCATATACGACTATGGTGTAGAAAACTAAACTCCCCCACTTAATAATCATCATATTACTATCCATAGTTACTACCTGTTACCCGTAGAAACGAAAGCACCAAACAAAACCGGAAACGTTTTTTTTTTTTTTTCGAAAACTCACATGTGAAGTTACAGACATCAGAAAACAATAAGCGAAAAACGGTATTGTTTTTAAACGGAAACAAATTTATCACTAACTATTCCCAAAACAATACAATACACATGTTTATCACATATGTATATAAACATACAGTACATGAAACGAAAGCGAGAAACCAAACCAGAAAACACAAACATGAAACATGAAAGAAACGAAGAAAAATTACAAACTTAAACGTGGAGTAAACTTAGAAATAACATATAAACGGGATACAAAAACGGGAAGGGCGATAATATTAAAAGTAAAACTAACTTAGATTAGAAAGTTTATCACAAAATATACATAGAAAATATAGTGTAATAAAAGTCCATTAGTGTTATTAAAAAATAAATGTAAAATGACAAGGTCATCGTATTACCATCTCCTTCAATTTGTAAACCACTGTACAAAAACCCGGTCTATATCTCTAGGAATATCCATCCACACCCACCTCATCAAAACTGGCTTTTTAAACCATAATCCATTACCCAATTCTCTCTTAAATTATTACTCTAAATGTGGCCTCTTTCAATATGCACTTCAACTGTTCGATCAAATGCCAAACAAGGACTTAATTTCATGGGCTACTGTTTTGACCGCTTTAAACCACTCCGACATGCCACTTTCCACTTTGGGGAGGTTTTTTCATGGTTTTCGGAGTGACGGGTTGTTTCCGGACCACTTTGTTTACGCCTCTTTGGTCAAAGCTTGTTCTAGCTTGGGCTTTGTTAGGATCGGTAAACAAGTGCATTGTAGGTAGGTTGCGAGAAAACGATGATGAAAACGTACTCGGTATTTATTGGTACTTAATTAAATAACGAAAACTAAAACAGACGAGGAACTAGTTACATGCTAACAAGGGCAACTATAACACCTCCATATTCAGAAAATGCCAAAAAAATCCCACAATAAAAAGAAAAAATATATACAAACATCCATTTAGCCGCACCCACCTTCAAATTCTAGTTCCGCCATTGGTCTAAAACAGTTTCAAATATTAGTACATATGTTACATGATGCTACTTCTTTTTACTCTATGTTTTTAACTTTGGTGCTCACTTATGCTACACTATATGTACAAAATCTTAAATAAGACTTGATAATGTGGGTTTATGGAAATCAAGTATGTTTTTATGTACTAACTACTAATCAATGATTCTTCCTTGTAGGTTTGTTTCGTCGTGTTTTGGTGGTGACGATGTTGTCAAGTCGTCTTTAGTGGACATGTACGCGAAATGTGGCATGCCGGACTATGCTAGGCTTGTTTTCGACTCGATTGTTGAGAAGAATTCGATTTGTTGGACCGCTATGGTGTATGGGTACGCGAAGAGCGGGAGGAAAAAAGAGGCTGTTGACTTGTTGAAAAGTATGTCGGAGAAGAATAATTTGGTATCTTGGACCGCTTTGATATCGGGGATGGTGCAGACGGGGAGCTGTGTGGACGCGTTTAGTCTTTTTAACGAGATGAGGAGGGAGGAGGTTGATGATGTGGACCCGTTTATCTTGTCCACTGTTGTTGGTATATCGGCTAATTTAGCCGCTTTGGAGCTGGGAAAACAGGTCCATTGCTTGGTTTTGTCTTTGGGATTTGAACGTAATTTATTCGTTGGTAATGCATTGGTAGATATGTACGCGAAATGTAGCGATTTGGTTGCAGCTAAGACGGTTTTCGACGGTATAGTTAGGAGGGATGTTGTTTCTTGGACGTCTATTATAGTTGGTATGGCGCAACATGGACGCGCTAACGAAGCGTTTTCTCTTTACGATGGTATGGTTTTAGCTGGGCTAAAACCGAACGAGGTGACGTTTATGGGACTTATTTATGCTTGTAGCCATGCTGGTTTCGTTGAGAAAGGTCGCAAGCTATTTAAATCGATGGTTGATGATTATGGTCTAACCCCTTCTTTGCATCATTATACATGTTTGTTAGATTTATATGGTAGATCAGGGTGTTTGGATGAGGCCGAGGATCTGCTTAAATCTATGCCGTTCAAACCTGATGAAGCTGCTTGGGCGGCTTTATTAAGTGCGTGTAAACATCACGGAAATAATAAAATGGCAATAAGAGTCGCTAATAGCTTGCTTAGTATAAAACCTGAAGACCCTTCTACGTATATTTTGCTATCAAATACTTACGCCGCTAATTCAATGTGGGAACATATGGCCAAGGTTAGAAAGCTTATGTCTTTGATGGAGGTCAGGAAAAAGCCCGGTTATAGTTCTATTGAATTAGGAAAAGAAAATGAGGTGTTTCATGCCGGGGAACCAGAATCTCATCCAATGAAAGATGAAATTTTTGGTTTACTCAAGGAGTTTGATGAACAGATGAGAAGAAGAGGTTATAGTCCAGATATTAACTTGGTTTTCCATGATATGGAGGATCATGAGAAGGAAAGGCAACTATTTTGGCATAGCGAGAGATTAGCTGTGGCCTATGGGTTGCTTAAATCTGTACCTGGGAGTGTTATACGTGTGGTTAAAAACCTCCGTATTTGTGGAGATTGTCATACTGTATTGAAATATATTAGTACCATTGCACAAAGGGAGATTATTGTAAGGGATGCGACGAGATTTCATCATTTTAAGGATGGGATTTGTTCATGCTGTGATTTTTGGTGATTTTGCATCTGGCTTGTGATGAAGATAGAATGTCCGTCCTTTAAGATCTATGGTAATTGCAGACATGCCTTCAATGCACGAGGCCGCCCAAGGTCTTGCCTTTTCCACTTTTCATTAATATGCTTTAAACCAGTATAAAAGTATGTTTATTGAGTGCCATTTCCTGGCTAAGTGATCTCTAAGCTATATACTGTTTTCCTATCCTGTTCTTTTCAGTCAGAAATTAAATTCAGCATCAAGCGTTTTGGCATTTCAAGGAAATTTCTGATAACCCATACCAGCTAAATTCCCAATAGAAGTTGATATAACAAGTCGCTGAACCTTGAACAGTTTACCGCTGTTTATAGATCATACAATGCTCACATACAAGCACACAGGATTAGTTCGTTTTGTACACTAATCATCAGATTTAAACTTTGTTCTGCAACCTGTCATGTTTTTTTTTTTTGCTTACATTACATAGGGAAGAAAAACATACGTAGGGAAGATAAACATATGTAGGGAACTAAAGTTGAAAAAGAAACTTGTTAAATATTGTACAAAAAAAAGGAGCATGATTTTGTTTCAAATTGATACACTTGGTAAGTAGGTGTACCAAGTCGTTACCAACGTTATGTAAGGTCAGTCTACTAATAGCTACGTATTTAGTATTTTTTAGAGGTTGGCATTTAAAATTGAAATCGAATGACACTGTTGTATAAAACTGTACATATCCCCAAACATGCATGCTTTATGGTTCTTTCTTAGCTAACACTTTTTCACAAGATACACAGTGTAAGGCTCATTGAGAGATTCAATGCAACAAAATAGGCATAGACTAGAAATGCAAATTTGCTGAGAGGAGAGTGTGATGATATGACTTGCTACCTGAACAGGTTAACCTTGGTCTCCACTCTTCTTCTTTTGAATGAGTTATGTAGTTACTTTGGTTTTTGTTTGTACGAGGCATTAAGAATGTCCTTTAGCTCACGTTTTTTTATGTATGATTTCCCAGTGCAAGAAAGCTTATGACAACATGATAGCACAGTTGAGAAATCGTAAGATGTTTGTGACCTTTGGGTCACTTAAGGTACATACTTTAAAGATCTCATTTGGCTGATTGAAATTTCTTACCTTCAAAATCTATGCAAAGCCTGCAATTTGTAGGAGCTGTCTTTTACCTTTTCTGTACACCTAGTTACCTACAATCTTTTCTAAACGTAGTATGCTTTTATATTCTTTGGTGGTATATTTAGTGAAACCCTTTTTCCATAATAAGTTTCTAGTTCAAATAGCCATTGGACAATAAAAGGCTTTTTTTTTGTTCATATGCTCGATACATTTTCTCAATTCTATGGTGTCCCATTCTGTGACGCCCCATATTTTCTTTCCCCCTTTTTTCCCGTTTCTCTTGTTGTTTCACTCAAATTACACTTGATTATCTAAGTGGCTGGTTTGGCTTGATGTTGATTAGCATCTTTACACTATACTAATTTTCAGGTGTTCAAGGAATTACAAGTGGCTGGTAAACTGCCAGTATTACCATGGGAACCAAGGTATGTCTATTTAGTTTGGGGACACCACAAGTGTTGTTATTCAGTTTGATTTTTTGTAACTTATTTGGTGTAATCTGCTAAAGTAAATATTTCCTGCATCGTTTTGCGTTTTCTGTATAGGTGACTCAAATATTGATATCAGATCATATTCCACTGAGTTTGTTATTGAAATGTTTTTCCAACTGTTTCTTCTTAACAGGTCCGGATTGTTTACTGCGGGTTTCATTGCTCTACTGAATTTGATAGAAATGGGTGATAGTCACATCCCTGCAGTTTCATATAACAACAAGGCAAGTACTATAGATTGTCTCATAGGAAAGTTTACAGAAATTGGCTTTATTTTGAAACATGGATTTGTAGAGGGAAAGAGAAGGATACTAGGGCATCTGTTTCATTCAGTCTTTATCTTTAAAATAACATATTAGTTCTGATGCAGCTAATCCTTTGTTGTGAATAACGTGTTTTTTATTTTCTCAAAGTGATTCACTTTCATTTGCAAGTAAAATTGGAACAAGATATTTGTTGATAATTGATAAAAAAAAAAGACCGTCGATCTCTTTTGGATTTGGTAGACCCTTTTAAGCATAAAATAATATTGTTTCGTAGCTCATCGTTGAGAATCTTGCTGGATTCTTGTGCAGGAACAGTTTGTGCAGCTTCAACAGCACTCCTTTTTTTTTTAAATCTTATTAAGGAGAATCAAAGTGATTTCACACCTATCTCCGTTAACAATACTCGAACCCTGCACCTCATATTTCGACAGCACTCATGCTCTATGTAATTGCAAGATATCAGTGACGGTCTCTCGTTGTCTATCCTAAGTTGGCCGAGTATTGTTATATTTCCGATTTTAAGTTCAGTTCTTTTTTCCTTTTTAGTGCGTGAAGAATATATTTACTAATCCGGGATGGACGATAGCTGCTTCAGTATTGTAACAAACAAGTTCTGAAATTTTGGTGATGATTGTAGTGCGTGCTTAATTACTTGTTCTCAATCAAAATATCATTATTGTTATACTTGGGCCTGTACTTTATGGGTCCAAGTGAGTTTGTAAGCCTACCCCTCTATCTATATAAAGAGGGTTAGGGGTCTTGTATTTTACATTCATTCATATTCATTCATAATAAAGACGATAATGTTCTCCCATCTCTCTACTTCTGTCTTCCTAAATACGTAGCTAATAGTTGTATTAGAACACGTTATCAACTTTTACTTCAAAAAAGACCTTTTTTTTCACTTTGGGAACCAGATCCAATTCAAATCGGTAAGCACTACCTTTATATTGGGGAGTAATTGATTCAGTCACGTGGCTCTCACCTTAAAAACAATGGTTGCGATTCCGTGAATTTATCCGTAATTAGATTGAAAAACATACACGAGTACCCAAAATGATAGAAATTAAAAGATAGGAAAATTGATGGAAACCAGCAACTAACACAATACTCTATAGGATTACATATTATTATAATAATAATAATTTGAATGATGGGCTACGAAGATGGTATAATATTTTGTAAGTATTTAGGTAGTAGAATGAGTATCTAATTTGATAAAATATAAAGTTTAGGTAGTAGAATGATAGAAACCAATAGTTTAGTGATGTTATATATATTTTACATACATACCATATAATTTACAACAAGAAAAACAAACAAATAAATAGACTAAAAAGTATCAGTAGTACAGATATAGATATAGATATAGATATAGATATAGAGAGAGAAAGAGAGGGAGACGATCTGAATCCGCCGCCTCTTCACTTTCATTTTATTCTTCATTTTATTTTTATTTAAAATAATAAATCCAATTAGCTATATAAAATTTGAGCTCCCGAGATAGAGAGAGAGATATTGAAAAAAATTTAAAATCCGATAAAACCCGTTTGGGATTGAGAAGAAAAAAAGAGAGAAGGTAAAAAAAGATGAGGATAATGATAAAGGGAGGGGTGTGGAAGAACACCGAGGACGAGATTTTAAAAGCTGCTGTAATGAAGTACGGCAAGAATCAATGGGCGAGGATATCTTCGTTATTGGTTCGTAAGTCAGCAAAACAGTGCAAGGCACGTTGGTACGAGTGGCTCGATCCCTCCATCAAAAAGGCATTTTCTCTCCTTTTTTTTATGTTTCTTGTTTTTCTTATGGTTACTTAATTGACATATTGTTTTCTCTTATTGAATATGCTCAGACTCGTAATCTTATTGGACATTTGTTTTTGTTTTTTGTATTTTGGGTAATCGAAAATATGTTACGAGTGCCTCGACACCTTTTCAAATAATTTGAATGTTTAATGTATTGTGTAATCTTATTGAAAGATGGAATTTAGGACATTTATTGTTTTGTATATTGGGTAATGTTATGTGGGCTTGATTGCTTGTAGTTTTTAATCATATATTAAGCTGTAATTTTGGGCAATCGTGTATATATTGCTGGTATGAAAGGCTCAACCTTTCCATATCTGAGGCACGTATGTATTATCTATACATATGAGTATGTGTTGTTGTGTTTTATGAATGGGTTTGCTATGTATATTGGGTTATTGTTGTTATGTAGTATATTGGGTAAGGTTATATGGTTGTAGCTTTTAATCATAGTAAAGCTGCAATCTTCGGTAGTTTGTATGTATATTAGGTAATTGAAACGTGCTACGAGTTGCTCGGCACCCTCTCTCTATCTATGTATGTATTGTTGTGTTTGCTTTTTCCTTTGTGGCTTTCTATCTATCTAGCTATCTATAGTGTTTACTGCTCAGGGTTGCTGATTTGAATGCTTATTATGTTTAGTAATCTTACTGAAAAGCTGGAATCTAGGGTATTTGTTGTTTTATGGTTGGTTTGCTTGTTTGCTGCCCAGGGTTACTAATTTGAATGCTTAATAGTATATGGTGTAATCTTATTGAAATATGCAATCTCGGGCATTTGTTGTTATGTATATTGTGTAAGGTTATGTGGGTTGATTGGTTGTAGCTTTTAACCATGCTAAGCTGAATTCTTGGGCAATTGTTAGGAGTGGATTAACCCTTCCATAAAAAAGGCATGTATCTCTATATTTGTTTATGTATGTGTTGTTGTGTTCTATGATTGGTTTTACTGCTCAGGTTTACTAATTTGAATGCTTGACATATTGTGTAATCTTATTGAAAAGCTGGAATCTTGGGCATTTGTTGTTTTGTATATTGGGTAATTGAAAGTTGTTGCGAGTGGCTCGAACACTCCGTCTAAAAGGCAATGCCCCCTTTCTCTCTCTATATTTGTTTACGTATATGTTGCTGTGTTTTATGATTGGGTTTGCTTGTTTGCTGCTTCAGGGTTACTAATTTGAATGCTTAACATATTGCATTTCGTTTCTATCTATCTATCTATCTATATCTATGTTGGGTAAGGTTATGTGGGCTTGATTGGTTGTAGCTTTTAAGCATTTTAAGCTGCAATCTTGGGTAGTTGTGTACGAGTTGCTCGACCCCTCCATCAAAAAGGCATGTGTTTCTTTTTCCAATATCTATCTCTATATTTGTATATGTTTGTATCTGTATGTGTTGTGTTTTATGATTGGGTTTCCTTTTTCTTTATGGCGTTCTATCTATCTATCTATCTATCTAGCTATCTATCTATAGGGCTTGCTTGTTTGCTGTTTGTTATAGGGTGTAATCTTATTGAAAAGCTGGAATCTAGGGCATATATTGTTTTGTATATCGTGTAACTGAAAGATGCTACGAGTGGCTCGAACCCTCTATCGAAAAGGCTTGTATCTCTATATCTGTGTATGTATGTGTTGTCTTTTATGCTTCGGTATGCTTGTTTGCTGCTCAGGTTTACTAATTTGAATGCTTGACATATTGTGTAATCTTATTGAATCTTGGGCATTTGTTGTTTTGTATTTTTGGTAATTGAAAGTTACTACGAGTGGCTCGACCCCTCCATCAGAAAGGCACACTTTCTATCTATCTATATACTTACTATATATTTATGTATGTGTTGTTGTGTTTTATGATTGACTTTGCTTTTTTGTTTGTGGATATCTATCTGTCTCATATTGGGTAAGGTTATGTGGTCTTGATTGGTTATGGCTTTTAAGCATATAAAAACCTGCAATTGTGTATACATTGTTGGTACGAGCTGCAATTGTATATATATGAGTTGTGTTTTATGAATGGGTTTTGTTTTGTTTCTATCTATCTACAGTATAGGGTTTTCTTGTTTGCTGCTCAGGGTTACTCATTTCAAAGCATTGTTAGTATTATATTTGGTTTTGTTTTTGAAAAACTGGGCATTTGTTGTTTTGTATATTGGGTAATTGAAAGATTCTACAAGTGGTTCGACCCCACCATAAACTATCTATCTTTATACTATATGTTTATGTATGTGCTGTTGTGTTTTATGATTGGGTTTGCTCCTCAGGGTTACTAAATTGAATGCTTGACATTGTGTAATCTTATTAAAAGATGGAATCTTGGGCATTTGTTGGGTAAAAGTTACATGTGCATGATTAGTTGTAGGTTTTAAACATATTAAGCTGCAATCTTGGGTATTTGTGTATAGATTCCTGGTACGATTGGCTTATTGGCTTGGCCCCTCCATCGAAAAGGCACCCCCTCCTTTTCCCTATCTATCTCTATATTTGTTTATGTTTGCATCTGTATGTGTTGCTGTATTTTTTGATTGTGTTTGTTTGTTTGCTGCTTAGGGTTACCGATTTGAATGCTTATTATATTGTGTAATCCTATTAAAAAGCTGGAATCTTGGGCCTTTCTTGTTTTGTTTATTGTGTAACTGAAAGATGCTACGAGTGGCTTGACCCCTCCATCACAAAGGCACTCACCCGTTTCCTATCTCTCTCTCTATATATCTGTATGTGTTGTGTTTTATGATTGTGTTTGCTTTTTTTGTTTGTGTCTTTCTATTTCATATTAGGTGATGCTATGTGGGCTTGATTGGTTGTACTTGTAGCTTTTAAGCATGTTAAGCTGCATCTTTGGGCAGTTGTGTAGGTTGCTGGCAGTGTTTTAAAAGGCGGTGCCTGGCTGTCCCGACTTTTGCTAGGTGTTTTAAAATAGTTTTTAAATTGGGACAACCCAAATTCTGATGGGTCAATAGGTTAAAACAGGTTGGAATAGGTTATAATAAATATATAGGAGCAACATGTATGTTAAAATAGATATTTTCATGACATCTTTTGCTTATGTTAAACTGCTCCAACATTATTATCATAATATTTATGGCTTTGCTATGGTATATCGTTAAGCTAATAGACTTTAAATGCTTGATTTAACATGATAATACTAATTACAACATGTATGTTGCATGAGAATCCAAGAAAAACATGTAAAAACGTTCAAACTCAATTTCCCGCCTAGGCGCCGTCTAGGCGGCACTGGCACCTCTCCGCCTCATCCCCGCCTAGCTCCTTTTAAAACCTTGGTTGCTGGTAGGAAAGGCTCGGCCCTTACTTCAAAAAGGCACTGTATCTATTATCTATATCTATATCTATATCTATTTATGTGTATGTGTATGTGTATGAATTGTTATGTTTTATGATTGGGTTTGCTTGTTTGCTGCCCAGGATTACTAATTTGAATGCTTAACATATTGTGTAATCTTATTTAAAAGATGCAATCTTGGGCATTTGTTGTTATGTATATTGTGTAAGTTTATATGGGCTTGATTGGTTATAGCATTTAGGCATTTTAAGCTGCAATCTTAGACAATTGTGTATGGATTGTTGTCGTTACTCGTTTTTAAGTTCGACCCCTCCATCAAGAAGACAACCATTCCTTTCCTTATATATATCTCGACATATATATGTATGTATGTGTTTTATGATTGGGTTTGCTTGTTTGCTGCTCAGGGTTTTCCTCCATCAAAAAGGCACGAAGCCCCTTTCCCCTATCTGTGTCTGTATCTGTATCTGTATCTATCTCTATATGTGTATATATTGTTGTGTTTCATGATTTGATTTTGCTTTGGGTTACTAATTTGAATGCTTGACATACTGTGTAATCTTATTGAAAGATGGAATATTGGGCATTTGTTGTTACGTAATATTGGGTAAAGGTTATGTGGGCTTGATTGGTTATAGCATTTAAGCATTTTAAGCTACATTCTTGGGCAGTAGTTGGTGTTATGTATATTCGTTGATTGAAATATGCTACAATGGCTCGGCCCCTCTCTCTTTCTATCTATCTATACATGTGTATGTATGTGTTGTTGTGCTTTATGCTACAATGTCTTCTTTAATCACTGACTGGAAAAGTATGAAGGTTTAAGCTGGACGGACCCACAAATTTTTCCTCACTTCTTTAAGTGACTTTTTTGCTTTGAAATACAATGTATACAAGCCTCGGTTTTAAGATGATTTTTTTTTCTGCTTCAATATGAAAGCTAGAAGTGGTGGAGGCCCTCAAAGCTAATTGATTAAAAACACTAACTTTTTTACTTCAAAGATGTCTCTCAACAAATCCCGTCTTTTCTATCAAAATGGATTTTACCTGGTTCCTTAATGCACCATATAATGTATATTATCCGTCCTGTGTTTGACATGTTAAAACTTGCTCATTCCAACTCACTATCTGCTCTATTCGTTCAATTTTTGTGATTGGTTTTGAAAATATTGAACCCAGGTTTGAGAATCCCTTTTGATTTCCAAGAATCCAAATGACTTACTGGGTGATGGATTCTATTCATTGTGGACTTTTCTTGTATAGTCATGCCCATGTCTCTATTTTATTTTAATATTTTATTGGGAGACAGGAATGAGCCTTTGTTGGTTTTGATTTTCAGAACAAAATTAATCGAGTCTTAGAATATATTTCCCTGCATGAGGAACTAAGTTAGGAAGTACCAGAACTTCAGAGGTATGCTAACTTTTTTCTGTAAACGGTGGGAACCTGTTCTGTGAGCAAAATTCAGTATGTTCTTGTTATTCGGAGTGCATGATATCATGACTAAAATGCTCTTGTCGTATGGGAGTATGTTTTCTTCCTGAATCTGCTCTTTAAATCAGTGTCTGGGGTTTAAATCCATTTGATATCTCATAAACTTGATTCGTATGAAGTCTCGTAACCTTCTTTATGTACCCCTAATTCAATTGTCTGTAATTGTGACTTCTGCACTTGTTGGTTGGCTTAGAACTGGTTTTAAGATTCTCCCTGTCTATCCCCTTGTTGCTCTTGTCCATTGATTTAGTTCCCTGTTCAGATACTGTCTTCTCTTCTTCATGTATATCTAAAACAGTTTTCTTCTTAATTGTAGACTGAGTGGACAAGAGAAGAAGATGAGAAGCTCCTTCATCTGGCCAAGCTCATGCCCACACAGTGGCGAACAATCGCCCCTATCGTGGGCCGTACCCCTTCCCAATGCCTCGAACGTTACGAAAAACTACTCGACGCTGCCTGTGCAAAAGACGAAAACTACGACGCGGGTGACGATCCGCGAAAATTAAAACCTGGCGAGATCGACCCGAACCCAGAATCAAAACCTGCTCGTCCAGATCCCGTCGATATGGACGAAGACGAAAAAGAAATGCTCTCGGAAGCACGTGCTCGCTTGGCTAACACGAGAGGGAAAAAAGCAAAACGAAAAGCCAGGGAAAAGCAGCTCGAAGAGGCAAGAAGGCTCGCCTCTTTGCAAAAAAGGAGGGAATTAAAAGCCGCTGGTATTGATAATAGGCAAAGAAAGCGTAAGCGAAAGGGAATTGACTATAATGCCGAGATCCCCTTCGAGAAAAAAACCGCCTCCTGGCTTTTACAATATTGCCGACGAAGATCGCCCCACTGAACAATTCAAGTTCCCCACCACGATCGAAGAACTTGAGGGCGAAAAGAGAACGGATAAAGAAGCTCGGATGAGAAAACAGGACATCGCGAAAAACAAAATTGCAGAACGGGCGGATGCCCCGTCAGCAATACTGCAAGCGAACAAGATGAATGATCCTGAAGCTGTTCGAAAAAGATCTAAATTAATGCTTCCCGCACCGCAAATTTCGGACCATGAATTAGAGGAAATTGCAAAAATGGGATATGCGGGTGATCTACTCGCAGATGAGTTTACAGAAGGG